>CM038220.1:89522746-90722746 GCA_021442155.1 Cymbidium sinense
GGATTTAAACAAGAATATGGGATTCACTATCTTGAAACCTTTCAATTGCCAAAATGCAAACTATTCGCCTCTTACTCACAATAGCTCTTCACCATAACCGGCAAGTTCAGTGGCTAGATGTTTCAAACGCATTTCTTCATGTCTCCCTTCAAGACTCAATCTCCATGGCTCAACCAGCAGGTTTCTCCGATGTTAAATTTCCACACCATGTATGCCTCCTCCCGTAAAGCCCTCTGACCTCAAGCGGTCCCCAAGTGGTACTCCACATTCACCAAGCATCTCAAACAATAAGGGTTCACCACTAGTGCAGTGACCCTCCTCTTCATTCATACACACTACAAGGAACATCTACCTCCTCCTATACGTGGACGATATCCTCATCAAGCGAACCTCAGTAATCTCATCCATCCTTCAAAACTCAAGGTAGTATTTAACTGAAGGATCTCGGACATATTTCCAACTTCCTCGGCATCCAAATACACAAAGCCGAGAACAAACTTCTTCGACACAAGCGCATACACCAAGCACCTACTAAATGACTCACATTTCCTTCGCAAGATAGCTCCAACTCCCATTTCCAATCGGACCACCACCTCACAACACAAGCAAGCCTTCCATGATCCATCGAGAACAAGTGCCTGGTTGGCCCTCAGGTTCTTACAATTACAAGACCGGACATCACTTTGGTAAACCACTTATTTCAACACATGCATAACCCCTTAACTTACACTTCCAACTCCTCAGCGTCTTTGCGTTATCTTGAGCACACTCAACTATGGTCTCCTAATAGAACTTCGGTGACCTCCAACTTCAATCCTACTCGACTCGATTGGCTTGCAATCCTGGACCATCGCTCTACTGTCTTTTACACCTTCCTCGGATCTACCCTCATCTCACGAAAGTCGAAATAAGCGTGGCTCGTTCCTCAACCGAAGCGAGTATAGGGCCCCTAGCCACGGTACAAGACATCATCACGGCTCGTCGATTAGCACATGAATGAGTCCCCACAAATTAACCAACACCGTTGTATTGCGACAACACTTCGCCATGGCAATCGCACAAACCCCATCTTCCATGCCGGGACAAAACATATAGAGATCGATCATCACTTTGTGCGTGACCACATCGCGCCAAGCGAACTTCAAATTCGTCACATCTCGAAGATCAAATCACATATTCAAAGCCTTACCTGCAGTCACTTCATCAAACTACGTGTCAACCTCACGGTCCAACAACCGGATGATTGATTGCGGGCGCTCATAACAAGATCACGTTCATCTACCATGCTCATAACAAAGCGGTCACGTTCCCCTATCGTGCCCAGAGGTTGCGTTACATATTACGAGCACCTCCTCCTCGGCGGTATCACTACTGCTTTCGGCGCAACCACGAACTCTTCATCTCAACCAGGCTCTCAACTAACTCCACAACCGTTAGATTAAGCACACTCTCTCACCTTACTAGATATCGGCCGACTTATAAATACACATACATTCGTAACAAGGTTTGTTATGATAGAAATGAAAGGTTTCATCTCGGTCTCTCCCTCGTTCACCATTCTTCACGGCTAGAAGCTCACGGCCAACCTTCGTTGGTTATCATGGTATCGAGCCATAACTCCTGAAAATGTCAATACTCCTCTCACTCCAATAGAACCATGGATACACAACAAGAAAACTTCACCACGTTAACCATCCCACCCTCCCTAAAGTTTCTCATGAGAAAAATGAAATCCGTAGCCAACACCACTCTCACCGACAACTACATATGGAGTTCACAAGTTCACAAGCTATTGAGCAAGCAGTTGTGACTTTCTAGAAGGCACCACCCCATGCCCAACCAAATACTCGATCGGCCAATGGAGAACCTCAACCCAACTACAACCGTGGCAACGATAGATCAAAACCTCTCGGCGCTCGCTCATCTCACAATCAATATGTCCCAACTTAGCATTGCTCCAACATGTGGACAACCTTAGCAAAAGCGATTACAGCCTAATTGCTCGAGTTATCCAACTCAAAATGAACTACACCACATCTCCCTTCGTAATAAAATAATGACTCAATACCTCGTAGAAATTAAATCTCTAATAGATCAAATTTCTGCGTCCACTTTAGACTCCAAAGACATCATCACGCACACCTTAAAGGTCTACCACCAACCTATCATGCGTTCAAGGATATACATAGGTTCGATCCTATCAATATCGATGAACTTTACTCTCTTCTTTGCGGTGAAATCAACATCTCCACTTGATCATGTAAAAGAACTTACTTCATCCATCAGCCCTTCTCACTCAGGCAAATCACGGAAATTCCATAATAAAGGCCAAGGCAAATCCTACCACAACCCCTCCATACAAGATATTGGCCTAAAGGATGACCAAGCCATCATAATCAAGAACCAATCCACTCAAATATGCAAAAAACCCAGCTCGCGTTTGCGTACTGCGCATACACCAGAAATTCCGGTAAAACTCTTCCGCACTCCAAGCGATCTCACGGACTCTGAATGGATCCTTGATTGGGGCCTCTTCCCATCTCACTCGAATGACCATTCTCCATGACCCCACCAACACCAAGGAAAACAAAGCGATCATGGCGGACGTCCCAATCCTTCAGGGGCAGGCATTCTTCCAACACCCACCGTAGCTCTTTCTCAAACAATTTTTCACGCACCTCACTTATCTCACAATCTTCTATCTGTTTTCGCCTTGCGGCGCTCATTACTTTCAGCGTTGATGGATTCCACATCAAGGTTGGACATCCATCAACTACTCCTAATGGTTACTACCTTTGACATGCCCCATCCCAAACACCTCTTTCAAGCATTACACTCAGATCTACATCCTCGTACCTCGGCACCAAAGGCTGGCCACCATACAGTGACATCCTTGAACTATCTGGCTCCAAACAAGCATCTTCATATCAATCCCCTCCACTCTCCTGTCTTGCATGTATTGGTCAGTCACAAACTAGTTTTCCAAAATCACTCTAACAATACAACCATACCTCTATTTCACTGTACCACTACTCTTAACACCCCATTCGCTCCCAACCTCAACCTCTGCCAACTCCAACACCCACACCTCCACGAGATCTCCCGACAAACACCAACTCCCCAAACACTTCTGGCCACACCTCCAACTCCTCAACCCCCTCCATATAAACACCTGAAACCAGGACTCAAATCGCCCTGGAAATCAAAGATAGTCCTAGATCTTTTTACACCATCACCCCCCAAGAACCCACCTGCTACACTCAAGTCAAATATGCCGAATGGCGCAAAGCCATGTCGAGGAGTTTCGCCCTTCAACAACAAGTACTTGGACACTTGTCCCTCCACCCACCAATCAAACTATAATCGGTTGCAAATGGACCTTCAAGACCAAATTTCACTCAGATCCATAGCTCGACTATTAGTCAAGGATTTAAACAAGAATATGGGATTCACTATCTGAAACCTTGACCCATTGCCAAAATGCCAACTATTAGCCTCTTACTCACAATAGCTCTTCACCATAAGCGGCTTCAAGAACTAGATGTTTCAAATGCATTTCTTCACATCTCCCTCAAGACACAATCTACATGTCTCAACCACGGTTTCTCCGTTCATCAATTTTCACACCATGTATGCCTCCTCAGAAGCCCTCTACGGCCTCAAGCGGTCCCAGTGCAATGGTACTCCACATTCATGAGCATCTCAAACAATAAGGGTTCACCACTAGTAGCAGACCCCTCCCTCTTCATATACACACTACAAGGAACACTCATTTACCTCATCTATCGTGGACGATATCCTCATCACCGACAAGAACCTCAGTAATCTCATCCATCCTTCAAAACTCAACGTAGTATTTAACCTAAAGGATCTCGACATATTTCCAACTTCCTCGGCATCCAAATCTGACAGAGAACAAACTCTTCGACACAAGCATACACTAAGCACCTACTAAGCATGTCCTGTCATGCAAGATAGCTCCATTTCCAATTGGACCACAACCTCACAACACTAAGCGAAGCCTTCCATGATCCATCAAAGTACAAGCGCTGGTTGGCTCCTCCCAATTTCTTACAATTACAAGGCGGACATCGCTTTGGCGTCAACCACTTATGTCAACACATGCATAACCCCTTAACTTACACTTCCGACTCCTCAAACGCGTCTGCGTTATCTTGGCACACTCAACTATGGTCTCCCAATAGAACTTCGGTGACCTCAACTTCACTCATACTCGACTCGATTGGGTGGCAATCCTGGCGGCCTCTATACCACGCACCTTCCTCGATCTACCCTCATCTCACGGAAAGTCAGCGAAAGCGGTGGCTCGTTCCTCAAGCGAATATAGCGCCCGGCGCGATAGACATCATCGGCCGTCGATTAGCACATGAATTTGGAGTTCCCACAAATCAACCAACACCGTTGTATTGCGACACTTGACCATGGCAATCACAACAAACCCCATCTTCCATGGGACAAAACACATAGAGATCGATTATCACTTTATGCGCGACCACGCCAGCCGAACTTCAAATTTGTCACATCTCGAAGATCAAATCGCCGACATATTAACCAAAACCTTACCTACCGTCGCTTCATCAACTTCGTGCCAACCTCACGCGGTCAACAATCGGACGATTAGGTTTGGGCACTTATAACAAAACGCGTTCATCTGCATCATATGGCTGGTCACGTTCCCTATCTTGCCCGAGGTTGCGGTTACATATTTTGAGCACCTCCTCCTCGGTATTCACTACGGTCTGCACGTGAACTCTTCATCTCAACCTCTCAACTAACTCCACAAGCACCGGATTAAGCACACTCTCTCACTACTGGATATCGAATAAATACACATACATTTTGTAACAAGGTTTGTTATGATAGAAAGAAAGGTTTCATCTCGGTTTCTCCCTCGTTCACCATTCTTCCTAGCTAGAAGCTCACGACCAACCTTGGTTATCAGATTGAACCTTCAATGTTCAATGTAGTGAATTAACTTTAATTTTAAGAAAAAAAATTTTAAGAGAAGTAAATTTATATTTTAAGATAAAAATAAAATGCAAATTTTTTTTTAGATAATAGGTAAATGATTAATTTAATATCTCATATAAAAAAATTATAATATTTAGAGGAATTAATTGTCTCTTCTCAATTGTGTCTAGATCTGCCTTTGCATTGACATTCAGGTGAAAAATTAAGAAATGATTTCAAAACTTTTATATTTACTTTAAAAAATAATATTGATTATAAATAAATAAATAATTATTATATTATTACGTTTAATTTCTTAAAAAAAATGCCTATAAGGTCCATGTTCATAATTTGATCCAATTTTATTCGACTCAGTTTGTAAGTCAGCTCTCTTAAATATATATATATATATATATATATATATATATATTCAAGATATATATGAAAATTCAAAAAATTTATATATATATAAATTTAAAATAAATTATTAAAAATTGAATCACTCATTCTGACATCAATTTATTTTTATTATATTTATATTTATATTAATTATTTTTTACAGTAATAGTTTAAATTAAAATAATTTTTCAAAAATAAATAGCCATATCATAACCGATCACGTTATACAAGTTATAGATCAAGTTGGGCCTACAATTATAAAGGCCATGGCTACAAACAGTAAAATCGTTGGGCTCAAGCCTGTTTTTCTAGATATCCACCACATAATTCTTACAAATTTATATATTTTTCATATTTATATATAACACTTAAATTTTAATATAATATTAAAATTATTGTTATTATTAACAACTTTTTAGAAATAAATATATTTTTTTCATACATAGATGAAATATTAAAATATAAATATTCAATTCTAAATATTGTATGTATGATATGTAAGTAAATATTTTAAAATAAATTGATTAAAAAATAAATTAAGTTTGTTCAAAGGCAATTGACTAGGAAAGTATAAACGAGCTTATCAAATAAAGTTTGTTGAGCTTAAAAAATAACCTTATTTTATGACAATTAATATTTGTATTCTTAAATACTTGAATTTTGAAGGAATTGAGAGAGAGGTAATGAAACTAAAATTGATTTGAAAATCAATTAAAAAAATATTTTACCAATTAATTTTGTTTAGTGGTAATTATTTTTTTATTTTTTAGTATATTGTAAATTATTCATTAGAAATTGATTTTATTTATTTATTTGTTAAATGTAAACTTGAGCCATAACAATGACCTCATTATTTTTTTTTTTCAATTTTTATTAAGATTTGGTTAAATTTATCAATAAAATTATATTTTCCTTAAAATTAATTGCCTATTAATTATATCAACATTAAAACTATCAAACACTAAATATAAAACTAAAAAAATAAAATTTATTTTCAGTCTCTTTCATTCTTTATACTCTTTAAAAATAAATTTATGAACAAATCAGACACCAAATTATTGATTTGATTGCACCCATTTTATAAGAAAATTTAACAGAAATACGCTTATTCAAATTTACATAGAATAAATTTTTTTATCCATTACATTTATTTTGAGACAATTTAACTTATAAATAATTATTTTTATTTTTATTTAAATAATATTTAACTAGTTGAAAATCTAATTTCTTTAAGCAGATCATCATCATCATCACTATTATTATTATTATTATTATTATTATTATTATTATTATTATTATTATTATTATTATTATTATTATTATCAACATGATATTAAATAATCTTTAGCTCAGTTGATGAAGGCGAATGCTATCTTTCGCGTTGATTCCCTTGAGGCGGTCTCTAAGGGTGAAAAGAAAAGGAGCGTGCTCGTGGCGCGGTTGTCAATTATGAGATTAGTGTGCAGAGTCATCAAAGTGGATAAAATTAGAGTGCACCTCATTACCAAAAAATAAAATAAAATAAAGGTGTAGAGCAATGAGGAAACGTTTCTGATATGGTAAATGAGCGTCAGCATTAGCGAAGAACATATCAGTTCAATTATTAATGGGCAGGCTGGGCTCGGGTCGGTCCGGGCCTCTCAATTTCTTTTTTGGGCTGAGAGATGAGTATATATTTTCTAATACATATAAATAAATAAAAAATAAAAGAATTTTCAAATTTTAAATGGGACCTCGAGTCAACTATAGAATTCGTTCGAAAAAAATAATTGGTGAGGTGAGAACTATCTTTAAAATATTTTAATTTATTAAAAATAAGTGCATAATTAATTATTTATATACTATATTCATTTCAAAATAAAATTTAAAAATGTTAAGATAGTTTCTAATAAAAATTTACTCATAATTTTCTTAGACTATTTTTTAAATAAATTTCCTTTGGTTAATGTTTGAAAGGTGGCTATTAAAATTCATGTTGTAAGAATAATGCAAAGAGGCATACAACGAAATATAAAACCAAGAAATGCATACATTTACAAGAAAAAAATAATCTAATTAATGATTCACTATATGGAAGATTAAATATTACAAAGCAATTAATGACTAGAAATATATCTCATTTCGTGCTAGAAAATCGTTTGATAGAGTGAAAGTTTTTTTAAAACGTTGTAATCAATAATAGTATAAAAGTATGAATAATAAAACTCAAAATTTTTTACTGAAAAATCTGAAAGAGGAAAAACCAATCAGAAAAGCTTCCACTATGTATCAGTTTGAGAGTACAAAATCTTCTATCTGGGATTACATCATTATATGAGGAAGGACATACAGTTGATAGTAATAATGATGTTACGATGATGTTGGACGAAGTTAATGATAAAGTTGATGTGAGTTGGCAAACGTTAACGAAGTTAACGTCGATGGCAGCGAAGTTGGCAAAGTTGGCAACGCTTAACGACGCCAAAGTTCGGCAGCGAGAATTATCGGTGATAGCGGCGGCCGGCATGGTTCGTCAGTGGAAAATTCTTGGAGGATCTTTAGAGTTTTTTCTTAAAAATATGAGAATGAAATATTTATAGATGGAGAGTGTCTAGAATACATGCAAAATCCAATCACCTCCCCTTCTCTTCGATCATATGATGCATTTGTGTATTTGAATGCTCAAATGAAGTCGATGAAATCTTGGGCTTGTTAGATCCATAGAGATTGTATAAACATTCCACATTTTGAGAACTTTTAGGGGTTTTGATATCCCAAAGTTTCCGATGATATTTTAAGTTCTTGATCTTGGATTCGTTTTTCTTTGCTTTTAACATCAGATTCGTCTTTTGTAATATTTTAAGTCTTATCAATCTCATTTTAGTTCCACAAGAAAACCCATAACAAATTTAAATTGAAAACGTTCACAATATCAGAAAATGATTAAAATGTAACAAATTTAAATTGAAAACTCCACATTCAATATTTATTCAGCAAATAGAATTGACATAATTAAATGGAAAAATCATTTATTAACACGTTCTTCAAAACCATTAGACTTCTCGTAATAATTTGGTAAGCCATATTTTCTTATTTTAATGATACAATAATAATAATAATAATAATAATAATAATAATAATAATAATAATAATAATAATAATAATAAAATGAGAAAGGGTAAATGAACGTGCGCATGGCATGTGAAAGAAAAAGCTAATTATTTTTCCATAAATTCTTCAGACAAATGATCATCAATGTCTTCTTTTCAACCATCGCATGATTTCTCATAATTTTTTTATGTTATTATTTGAAATTTATTGTTTTATTTGTTGATTTTTTCTAAATGTAAAAAAAAAAAAAACAGAACGACAATATCAATGTGCATCTCCTTCTCTTCCAGCTTCATATTGAAGTAAAAGATAGATCATAATATACTTAAAAATAGTTATCAAAGCTTGTATAAAATAATTTTATATTTAAATTTCAGCTTTATAATAAATTCTCTTTTAAGAACCGATTCAATAAATTCTCTCTTAATTATTAATTTATATTATTTAATCAAATAATTAAATTTTTATATAAATTTTAATTTCTTTTATAAATTTTAATTTCTTTTATAAATTTTAAAATTTTATTTTATTAATATGAATATATCTAAAATATTTTATGAAGTATACAATGCAACAACTCAAGAAGTTTATAAGTTACCCTTTGAGTTTATATATATATAAAGTACAAACTTATTTCTCTTTATGATCTGAGACTAAAATATGAAAATAAATAGTGCAACTATATTTTAATTTTGAGAATAGTAAAAAATATAAAGATATAAGAAGATAAGAATAATAATTGAATTTCTAACTTTATATTTTTATGACAAATTATATTTTATAATATAAAAAATTATTTAAATAACTTTTATATTTAAAATTTTATATTTTATTAAAAAATTAATTTTATAATACTATTTACATGTTAGATATATTTTACAAAATTTTAAAAATAATTTTTATAATCTAAATTATATAATTTTAATACAAACTATAATTTTTTTAAATTATATTTATATTAATTTTCATAAACTTATATAATAAATTTTTTTGATATATATAATAGACTTATATCTAAATTTATAATTCATAATAATAATAGCTAAATGAGCTTTATATCAATCTTTAAAATTAGAACTACTAATAATATTATATTTATATTTATATTTATTTTTATTATATATATATCATATATTTAAATTATTATATTATTTAATTAAATATATATTTAATCATTTTAATATTTATTACATCATCCACTTCTCCGGTTCAACCCCAATTCAATGATCAAATCATCAAATCTTGAACCTTTCTCTTTCAGTTTCATATCCGTCTAATTTTCACAACCTTAACTTTTACTAATTTATATAATATAAACTTCAA
Organism: Cymbidium sinense; assembly: GCA_021442155.1. Classification (NCBI taxonomy): domain Eukaryota; kingdom Viridiplantae; phylum Streptophyta; class Magnoliopsida; order Asparagales; family Orchidaceae; genus Cymbidium; species Cymbidium sinense. The sequence goes on from CM038220.1 coordinate 89,532,530, forward strand.
CCAGTAAACTTAAGACAAATTGTGTCAATTAACACTATTAAAAGTGAACAAAATTTAAAATTTTAGTCATCAAAATTCTAAGGCTAACAACAAATATATTTCTTCACCTTCATCATTCTAAATTTTTTCTTTAAATAAAAGATAAATCCTCTATTGCCTCATTATACTTTTAAGTATATGTTTGGGATACATTTAATTACTTATAAAATTAGCCATAAAAAATATTTTTAAAAAAATAATCATAAGTATCATTAGAAATGTGAATTAATTAAACCTACTTGTAAGCCAGCTCAAGCTGAACTTGATAAATGACTCTGAGTCAAACTTGATGATAAATCAAACTCAAGTTAATCTTAACTCTACTCATTAATTCTTAAACTTATTTAATTACTAAATATTAACATAAAATAAATTAAAATATATTAAAATATAAAATTAAGTATAAAATTATTAAAATATTTTTAAATTATATCTCATTCTTTTATATTAAATAATTTATTATTTTTTTTCAAATTTTGTATTATAATAATTGCTTGAGTAAAATTATTTTATATAATCTATACTAAATGAGCTGACTCAAATTGATAAAATAAAATAAAGCTGGAACTCAAACTAAAATTAGATAAATTAATCAAATTGAAACTATTTTGTGGCTCAAATTTAGCTTGACTCATTTACACCGGATAGTAGGTTTCTCTAAAAATGTAGATTGATACTTTTTTTTAAAATAACCATCATGATTTTGAAATTCTGAAAGAAAATCTACATCATGAAATTTTTGAAAAATCTAATCGAACGAATTTTTTTTTCAAAATCTGAGCCGCAAAACAAGTCATGATTTCGCAGTTGGCTAAGACCCATAAATAATTGAACCTCACTCACATTCTAAACAGAAAGCTTCAATCTCCTCTGAGACTTTTCTATGCCACCTTCAAGGTGGTAAACCCTAAAAAACAAGCATAATAGCCAATAAATTAAGCCTCTCTCTTTCTCTCTCTCCCTCTTCATTGGGAGACAGCTCACGGAATTGAGACATCCCTCCTCATCAGAAGCACGCCAACCTTTAGCGCTCATTCATGCCCAAACACTATACGCTATGCAAGTCATCTCACTCGCTCCGTCGTTTTAAGACTTGCCTTTTTTTTTTTTTTCAGGAGATCGATGGAAGAAGAAAGAAACAGATCACAGTAAAATGGTCCCCGCTTCTGGTCACTTTCCCGGTCCCCACTTTTAGTTTTACCTGTACTTAACTCCGGCCACCGTCGGATCCGTCCACTACGAAAGCCTGCTGACTACTTATTAGAGCCCTACTCTACCATTTGGTTGCCGTGAACCCACAGAAATTATTGAGGGAATAAATTCTATCGCCGTATTACTCGACAGCATACAAGTTAAGGTTGTGCCAGCAGATCCTTAACAATGCATATCTTTCTCTCTTTCGTCTTTCTTTCTCTTCTCATGCCGAAGGACGCACGTTTACGGAGTTAAAAGGAGTAGAAAGTCAGTGAACGGTTTTAGGGTTTTAAGCTGATGTAGGAAGAGAGAGAGAGAGAGAGAGAGATGTGGTGTATTAATGGCGGAGCACTACTTCCACTTAATGCCAAGCTCGAATCAGCAGATCATTTTCTCTCGGTTATTCATGACCAGCAAAATTACCTATTTAATGGCAAATATAATAAAACCAAAAGGTTGAGCTCATGCCGACGTTGGATCGATACGGATGGTTAACAAATCGTAATGGTTTTAATGGAAAGGAAGGAGAAGATAGGGTGAGATGGAAAGAGAGTGAGAGGGAGTATGGGAGATATATAGAAAGCTAAAGCATTGAAAAAAAAATGGAATTTTTATGTATTTCTCTTTATCAAAATCCTTTTTGATTGTAATACCATGCCCTTTCACAATCTCGATCCATATTTTTTTTCGACCTGTAGAGAATTTTAACTAGACCGTGGGAGATGATATGAAATGAGCTATTGTTCTAGCTCAATTTCTAGTCCTTATAAGTAGTCAAACCATAGTACACTGAGTTTAAAACGAAGACAGAAAAATAAAATCACAATTACATACAGAACTCATGAAGTAGAATGCCAACAGAAAAACTGCATGAAACACACGTTCAGATATTTTCAAAGAACCAGCTTGAGAGGCTTCGAGGGAGCAAAGAACTTAAACGATGGAGTCCAATTAATACATTTTAAAGAAGCATATAAATTGCTCGAAGGTGAATATTAAAAATATTTAATAAGGAACCAAACGTATGATGATACCCGATTAACCATTAGTTTTAATCCAAATCTAAATAAACTAGCTTGCGAAAATTACATGTAGTATTAATTCAGTGAGCAATGGCCCCTCTACCATGCTATATAATTAACCATACATGCCCCAACATCATGATCTGCTGAAGTAGAACAGATACTACAGAAACAAACAAAAGCTGACCTGCAGAAAAACAGCTAGAAGCAAAGGAGGGAAGAAGAAATTAATTATATAAGAGAGATAAAAGTGGGAGAGAGAAAGACAGTCAAAATGAGATAAAACCCTAATGACCGATGGACTCGGATGGAGGAGGAGGGAGGAGGAGATCGAGCTATGGCTTGCTTACCAAATGTATGCTTGTTATTATGCATCCAAACCTTGAAAACATGCCGCTTTATGCTGGTTTCTTCACAAAACTGCTGAACCTCCGCCTCGTCACTCTTCTGAATCCTCCACCCAACTCTCTCCGCAAAAGCCAGCATCTTGTTTTTTCTGCTCCAGAGTAAACTTCGTTCTAAACCTCTTCTTCCCCGACGACGACGACGCTCCCAGCCCGTAACCGAAATACCACCGCCCATGTCCTCCTGCTCTCTCTCTGCTCTGCCCTCCCCGACGTCGACGGAAGTGCCAACGACGCCACCAGCCTTGCTGTCCCACCGCCGCAGGCAGTGCTATCTTTGGCCGTACTGAAGGTATCCCACAGGCATCCGGTAATACGGCGAGTACGGAGAGTGGAAACCAGAGCGATCGCCACCGACGCTTCCTGGTTCCACGTCCTTTCGGTGAAAGTTACGGTGACAGTTGCAGGCGGCGCAGCGGAGGGCATCGATCGTGCCCTCCTCGCCCGCAGCAGTGAACTCGCCGCAGCCGTCGACGGCCTGGCCGCCGATGGAGACTGCGTGGTTTTCAGGCACTCGCGGTAGCGTACTCCACTGCCGGTGCTGCGGTTAAAGTTACCTCCAGAGATCTGGAACTTCGCCGGGCTTGGGCCGGTTCAGCCTAATGTCTGGTTGTATGTCGGAATACCCATCTCTTCGTCTTCGTTATCATGGTCGTCGAAATCCATACTGTGATATCTGCTCTCGTCGCCACCGCCGCCGCCGCTTACGACGACGACGACGGTTGGATTAACTCCAGCTAATGAGTGCGGTGACCACCTCCTGCCGCTCTGCGGAGATCCCTGTCTCGTTCCACGCTTTACTTGCTTAATCCCATTCTCTTAATAGTCACCAGCTCTACTTAAACTTCCTTGACCAATCTTTTTCATTTTTCATATATATTTTATTTATCTCTTTATTTCTCTATTTAATTTATTTTATTGTTAGGATTTAAAACTAACCTCTTCGGTAAATTTTATTTACTTTCCACTGTTCCATTATATTCCTCAAGGTGAAAAGTTGAATGCTACCCCACCGCAGCTCAATTGGTGAGGCGACGTGATTAGATCTCCCCATTCCCTTGAGCGTAGCGTGCTGAAAATAAGTGAGGCACCATGGGGATAGGTTCTTGCGAGGTTGTTGAGATTAGTAAAGTCAGCACAAAATAAGTAGGATCAGAAATGGACATCTCATTACCAAAAAAAAAAAAAAAAAAAAGTTGAATGCTCAGAGAGAAATGGTAAAACTATTTTATCATACGTCTGCTATAGATTTTATTAAAATATGAAATGAATAATAAAAATTAAAATATGTACAAAAAATACAATGAATTTAACAGATAATTATAAAATTTAATTTGTAGTGCAAAATTACCCTCCAACTTAAATTATATTATTCAATATTTTATAATAAACTGTTTTATTTTTTGTTTCAGATAAATTTATATCTAATATTTTGATCTGATGTGCAATATTTGAAAAGATAACAGGCTAACATTGCATCTTTTAAACTTTTATTATCAAAATTTAAGGAAACAAACTTATTACTATTTATTAATAGTCTCAACTAATGAAAATCTTTTATTTGTCCTCAATCTGTGAAACTCTACAAGATTTTAGATTAATCAGTGCATAATAATAACCTTAATAATTTATTAGTTTTGAATAATAATGTTTATTTCATGTTAAATTTTTCATAGAGAACAAAAACTTTATAATTATTAATTTTAAAATATTAATCAAAATAAATTTGAAATATGCATTGAATGCATTGGAAAACTTTCATATTTATAAATATAGTGAAATAAATAAATTAAAATGCCGGGGAATTTACAAACATAACACACAACTCTTTTATATTTATATATCTTACGTCAAAACTTTAATATTATTATTTATTTTTTAAAAGTAAAATATATATTTTTAAATATAAAAATAGTTATGTAAATATTTAATTTTAGATGATAAATATATAAAACTTTTATCTAAATTTTAAAAAAAAATTTTTGTCGAAGGCTTATTTTTTTTGTTTATTTGGGAAATTTTTAGGGAGAAGTTAAACTTCTTCGCGCCTTGAATTATTTATTTATATCCGGCAATATTACAACAACGCTTTCGAAAAATGACAAACTTGCCTATGCCTAAAATGATTAGTAATATCAAATACCGATAGCGGCATGGTCGCCCACATCTGACCGCATCAATGATTTGAAACTGGTCAACGTTGATCGAGTTGGGTTTCTTTCAAAATTTCTAATTTATAATTTTGATTTGACTCAGAAAATATATCAAATTAAATATTAATATTTTTTACAATTCAAATATGATAAATTGAATATACATTAATGATTTATTATAACGCGACTTATTAGAAATAGTTTTAAATATGTGCTAATTTTAAATAAATAAAAAATAAGAGTGGGGTTCTCATATCATTAATTATAAATAATTAGTATAATAAAACAATAAGGAGATTAATAATTCATATCATAAATAATAAAAAATCGCTTGAGATAAATAAAAACCTTATATTTTAAATATATTGCATGTTAATGTATTTATTAAAAAAATTTGTTGATATTTGAAGACCGGTGATGCATTTAGCCTTAAGAGGTAAGGGAGATAATAGCGAAGGGCACTTTTTCCAATGAGAGAGCCGATATTGGGACTTGTGAGTATGCGGAACTCACTGAATCCCAATTAATATTTAAAATTATTTTTTTTAAAAATAAATAAATATTATATAAATTATATAATATTTATTAATAATTTTATATTGATTGCATTAATGGGCGGTAACGGAGCTGATGGGCGGTCGTCAGCCTGATGAGAAGCGGACAGGAAAAGGACGACGTCGGTGGGCCCGTCGGCATAGTGGGCTCATAAAGGGCCCCACGCATGGAATGAGAGCTGACGTGGGCAGCTCGCGAGGAGGCTAGTGGAAAGCCGATCGTGTTCGGTGTTCGGGAACTGCAGGGGATGGGCTTTGAGACTAGGAAGTGTGGTCATGTGAACCAAGGTGAGGGCGTCGGGATCGACTGATGCGACCCTCTGCCCCCGTACGTCAGGCCTGTCAGTGTCAGGTGGCAGGAGACCGCAGGAAAAGTAAAGTATGCGGAAAAGAGGAGAAACTAGTTGAAGCAAAGATAGTTCTAGAGATAGAAAGGGGGGGGCTCTCATATAGTCAGTCAGTCGCACTGTGATGAGGAGAGACAGGATGACTTTTGAAGAATTTGCTACAGATGAATAGTATTAACAGAGATGCATGCGCTAATGAATGCTGGGTCTTTATATATATATATATATATATATATATATATATATATATATATATATATATATATATATATATATATGAATATTTATATATTGATTTAAATATGAACACAAAATTGATGATTTGAAATATTTACGTGTAAATCAACTCTATTTATGCTAGATTAATAATATGACACTTAAAATACTATTAATCAAGTATCAATCTTGATGTTAAAACAAGTTAATCCAGAATTTGGCTGATCGAGATCGCTAAAATATATTTAAACTTTTAGGATAGAATTAAATCACTAAATATGAAGTCTTATAGTCAAATCGAAGCGTCACCGGCCGGTTCAAAGCCAAATATTTTACAATTCACTTGAGCATTCAAATGCAAAATACATCATATGATCAAGGGGATCATTTTGGTCGATGAAGTGGAGTGGTACAGGATTTGCGTGTATTTATAGAGCCATCTATAAATAGTTTATTCTTCATATAAGGGAGGAGTGAAGGAGAAATGAGGCAGCGAGAGAGAGAAAGATCCTCCAGCCAATCGTCTGCACGTGATCGCCGCCACGCCGGCCACCATTGGTGTCACGCCGATTCGCCGTCGTCGAATTGTTGTCGTCCATTGCCATATCGTCGGTCATCATCAACTTATCGTCCATTGTCGTCGTCACGTTAATCTAGCATTGTTGTCATTTTCTCTCTGATTCTATAATCCCAAGATGTCGGGAAGAGTGTACTTCAAATAGATATAGTGGAAGCTTTTCTTTGAGCTGTGATTTTTCCCTCTTTTGAGGTTTTACGTAAAACTTACGGAGTTTTATTGTTCATTTCTTTAAATATCTGTGTGTGTTGGAATCCGAAAATTTAAGGCGTAAACTTTCTTTCTCTTGATTTTCTAAGACGCAATAATTACAATTATAAAGTGAAAATTTTATAATTTACTCTCCTAATTTTTTTATTAATTATAGAATTAGGAGTCATATTTGTGGGATTGTGTTTATAGGATCAAAATTGATTAATATTTTGTTTCGCATGAGATATATATAATGTAGGTAGTTTAGAATGAATAAATACGTCATCCTTTTAAGAATATATGAAAATTTGTAGAGAAGGTTTTTTTTAAAGATATTTAAAGAAATTTAATCATAAATTTATGTATATACAAAAATTTTAATTTAAAATCTCTTAATTAAAAGTCAAAATTTTCAATGACTAATCTAAAATACCTTTCACTAGAGAACCAGTTTCAAAGATGAAGTTTTCTTGTCATTTTAAATTACTATTTAGATTTGATGATTTTAAAATGTACCTACATTATCTTTATATAAATTTATTTAAATTTATGAGTAATCTTAAATATAAATTTCAATTACACACAAACAATACTATATATATATATATATATATATATATATATATATATATATATATATATATATATATATATATATATATATATATAATTTTATTGAATTTCTATGTGTGTGATAAATAAAATGGAAGATTGGCATAGAATCTTATTTATAGAAATTTTTTATTTTTAAAATAAAAATAATATGGCCTGAATTTAATTATATATATATTTTAAACTTTTTGTGAAAATGTTATTATTAATTATTATTATATGTATAGAGGCATGAGGGAAATGGGAGATTTTGCGGGCAAAAGCAAGTAGGAGATGGTGACAACACGATGAAAGCTTGGTCGACTATTTAATTGCCATTTCCATTCTTTGCAGCCTTTTGCTTTTTTTTTTTTAATAAAAGTTTAACTTAAAATTAATAATAATAAATTATTAAATATATGACTCGTATTATAGTATTTTGTAGGGTTCTCCATTATTTTTACAAATCAAATTTTATTTAATTGCAGTTAGAGGGCTGTCGGTCGCCTCCATTTAAATTCTACAATTTTTTTAAAAATAATTTTCAAATTTCTACTGATTAAAATTCATTAAAAAATACTGGGTATAAATTATTTAAATTATTTAAATTATTAAAATAACGTTATTTAATATGCAATTTAAGTACAAGATTTAATAGGTTTTGTTTGAGAATAAATCCTTATGTTTTAAAGCTTAATTGATTGGGTTTAAATTATTTAAATTTTAAGAAATTATTTAAGCAAAATATGTAAAAAATTTATTTTATACCTACATTATATAAATCTATATAAAAATATCATCAAATATTTTATGATTTTATATAAAACGTAAATTAATTATATAAATATGTGTGAGTATTATGCTTCGATATTCAAAACAAAATAAAAGAGATTATAATAATTTTATTATTATTATTATTATTATTATTATTATTATTATTATTATTATTATTATTATTATTATTATTATTATTATTATTATTATTATTATTATTATTTTGCTATTGAAGTTCCTGATCGCATTTGAAAAATAAAAATTCAAGAATTAAATATGAGATTATCAGAAATATAATTTCAGCATAGTTGTAACATCTTTTGTAATTACAGTTATTTCATTTATATATATTAAGGCTGTTAATTTATCTATGCATGAATGAAATACTTAGATATTCTAAGGCAAGAAATTATTACTTATCAATACAAAATTTTAAAATAATTACATTATAAGATAAATCAAACAAAATTTCTTTTATGTTGTCCTTAAAATAAATTCAATAAAATTAAAATATATCTTAACCAAAATTTTACTTGATTAAAATTGGGCTAGGATATATTAATCAAAATATTCTATCAAAATATAATTTAAACGTATTGAATTTATGCTTAGATAACTTAAATATAAATTTTAATTGATTATTCATATATTATAGTTATTTTAAAATGAATAAATTTCACTTAAACTTACTTGGGCAAAATTTTAGTTAGATATTTTTTAATTTTGTCATACACCATGAGAAATATCATCAAATCAAACACGAATTTTGATGCAAATTTTCAAATTTAAAATTTCATGAAGTAATTTTTTGGCAACCAATTCTCCAATTTTAACAAACATACTAAATGTCTAAACTAAATGACACTTAAAAGTGAAATAATCTTAGCTCAATTAGGCTCAAATCAAATACTTAAAATACGATATAAATTTTTTGGATAAGAGTTTAAAGTTTATGCGATCTCCAAATCTTTTATATTTATAGTCAATTCAAATTTCTCGATGAAAAAGATCTAATAAACATCACACCACTAAATTATGAGGTAACTGAGATATTTAGAAGCTAAATAAATGATTTATGATCAAATAAATTAATATGGGCTGTTCAATAAACTATTTTAAAGTATTTTATAATAGTCAAAATTCTACTCTCCAAAAGTTTGAAAAGATCTCTATTCTTCACATTAAACAGTAAGAGTTTTTTTTAAAGAAAATTTAAAATTTGAAGAATTTTTTAAAGCTCTATCGATGATTGATCTTGATTGACAACTAGAACATCAAAAGTTCGTTATTCACGAACAACTCGTGTTATTTCGTTATATACCGTGTTAGCAGTTGTTATAAAACTAACCCAAACGACATTCAATTTCGATATATAAATAAGCCACATGAACAATTATTTGTTTGATCATGTTTGACTCGATTTTCGAAATAAAAATCATATTATATTATATTATTATTATTATTATTATTATTTTATTATTAATAAACTATTATTTTTATTTATTACTATTATTTATTACTATATAATAATATAATAATAATAATTATTATTATTATTATTTATTGATATGACTCTCAAAATACCACTAGTCAAAACAAATCTTGATGTCGAAAGCGATATGATTTTGAGTCAAAACCGTCGAGATCAAGCACTTAAAATATCATTGAAATCTTTGGGACCAATTAAATCCCAAAACGGCTCTCAAATATGGTGTTTATAGTCAAATCGGCGTCTCGACGAGCGGATCTAATGAGCCTAAGATCTCATAATTCCAACTTCATTTGGGCATCCAAATTCTCAAAATACATCAAATGATCGAAGGAAACATCACGGCCGTCCGTCGAGGAGAGTGGTGCAGGCCTTACATGAAGAATGCCCCTCCTCCCATCTATAAATAGGCCTTCATTCCTCACACAAAAGGAGGCCAAGTGAGGCCAAGTGAGGCCAAGTGAAGAGTGAAGTGAAGTGAAGTGAAGAAGAGGAGGCTGAAACAAGTGAAAGAAGAGGAGGTGCCCGGCAAGAAAGAAGAGGAAGAGTCCAGAAACAGGAAGAAGAGGAAGAGTCAGAAACAGGAAGAAGAGGAAGAACAAGGAAGAAGAGGAAGAACCGAAGAAGAGGAAAAGCCCGAGGAGGAAGAAGAAGCTCAAGCTTGAAGATCCTCCCAAGGTCGCACCCGCCGACGGTCATCAACCACCATCCACCACCCTTAAGCTAATTGTCCGCATCTCCACTACTACCAAAGAACCATTACAACGATCATTGTTACATAGGCTTTTCCTCCCTCATATGCAATTTTGTAATCCGTTATCGGAAGACTTTGTACTCGAAGCAGGATACATAGTGGAAGCTTTTTTAATGGGCCCCATGGTTTTCCCTCTTTTAGGGTTTTCCATGTTAAAATTGTGTCTCTTGTTGCTCTTTAATTATCACGTGTGTGTCTTTGGACTTCTGACAATAAAGCGTAAACTTTCACTCTCTGCGGTTTTTTAAAACATTATTATTATTATTATTATTATATATACCAACACATTTATATATATCAAATGCGACTTAGTGGTTAAAACTTTTGTTATCCAAAGATTGTAATGTTGAATCCTCCCTCATATAGAAACAAAAGTTCGTTCTTCAAGCTGTTCGCTGGTTAACTTTGAACACGATATTCAAGCTTGATATATAAGCGAGTCAAACAGAATAAAATAAATTCCAAATGAGTAGAACATAAACGAGTTCGCTCGCTCAAGCTCGGCTTCGTTTACATTGACAACCACCAAAGCAATTGCAATTATTTGTTTTATAAGAATTAGCGTTCATTCTTTTAGGGATAGTTCTCATTATTTTTAGGGATCGTTTGGTTGCTTTATAGCTTTGGGTGTAAATGGTAGGTTTGAGCGAGTGAATTCTGTTAGTGTTATCATTTGAAAATTATTTTGTTCTTGTTCGTATTGAAATGACGAAATTTCATTATTATGTTTGGCTCATCTAATCTTTTGTATATCAAAATTTTAACCACTAAGTCATGCTCATATTCATGATATATATATATATATATATATATATATATATATATATATATATATATATATATATATATATATATATATATATATATATATATATATATATATATATAATAATAATAATAATAATAATAATAATAATATTAATAATAATAATAAATAATATAATATAATTTTTATTTCGAGCTAAATCTAGAACACGATCGAACAAATGATTGTTGTATTATCGTTTATATATCGAGTTTGAAATGTTAGTGTTCATTTCGTTTAGCTAATAAACCCACTTCCAGCCACGTGTGTTAAATTGAACGATAAACTTTTCTTTACTTATATAGGAATTAAGCTTTAGAAAGTAATAACTCGGTTTTACTTTTTTTACGAGAATTAAAATAAATCTATCTTTTTTTTTTTTTTTTTTTTGAGGTTTCAAAGTTTGTAAAATCAAAATTCATATTTATTTAATTTTAATTTTAACTACATTCAACTATAATTCAAAAAATAAATATTTTTTTAATATTTAATATTTTTTGAATTTAAAGCAATTGAATGAGGGGAGCTTTTAGGTGGAATTCTTTCACATAAAAATCTAAAACATACCAAAATATCTCTACACAGAGATCTCCTATTAATTTTTTAAAAAAATTAATTCATTACTAGAATCGTTTGGTTCTCTTTCTTCCTCTTCGCTAATAAAGTTTGATCTGCTTCTTAATGGGCTAGCTCATGTCAGGTGAATTGGGCCATTTATGGAAAACCAAACGATGATCCAGAGAAGTAGAGTGGATTAGGCCCATCAGAGATGCGGTTATTATGAGTATGATAGGTACCATTGAAATGTATTCAATAACAATATAGAAAATTATAAAATTATAAGATAGTAGATAATAAATTTGAGTATTTTTTTATAATGTAATTATATGATATTACAATTTGGTCTATAAATATGTTAATTTTCCCCAATGTAAGTCTTTGAATTATATATATATATATATAATTTCAAAATACATCTAAAACTTCTAAGACAAACCAATCCAAATACTTATATTAATATCTAAAAGTTGAATAATAATTATCTATAATATACATTCTTTTAAATAACTAAATATATATGCACCTCGATACTTAAATTAAAATGAAATTATTATGTATAGATTTTGAACTTGATAATATATATTATATGATGCTTTATATATATAATTACTGTGTATTATTATGAATTATTATGTATTATTATATATTAATATATATATATGATATTATATATTATCATATAATTAATATTATATTAATACATAATAGCTCATTTTCTTTATTTATTTACAGATTACAAACTTACAGGTCAAATTAACAACTGGAATTACCATCATTTCAAATATAATTAACATATATAATATTAAAGCACTAATTATAACCCTAAAGCTTCCTCTCCTTGCTGACCTTAGCATCAATTTGATCAAACAACAAAGTCTTCTCTCCATCTTTCTCTTTCTTAAATTTATGAATAGCCTCCATAAGAACTCTTTTGTTCCTGAAAACATTACCTTTCACCTTCACGTACATATCATGATAAACATGCTTATCGATTTTACCAGCCTCTCGACACTTCTTCAACAATCGCCTCAGTACTCTCATCTTCCTCATCCACAAAACCCTAGTGGGAGTCTAGCTTCCATGGTGCCCTTTCGCTTGCCATATCCAGAGTGTCTCCCCTTGCTCTTCGCCTCAGCCATGCGTCTTAAACGGGATCTTGAGTTAATCTTCGTCTGTTTCTTGATAATGAAACCGTCCTTAACCAGTTTTCTGATCCTCTGGCGAGAGTTGGCGAGGAGATGAGGTTTATCTCACTGGAATCGAGCCAGACTTTGCCTTCACCGCAGTTGAGAAGGCTTGCGGCGAGCCGCTTTTGGAGCTTCAGAGACACCATGGTTTATGAGCTGAGGAAATGGTTGAAGATGGACTGAGAAATATAGGGCCTTGTTGTTATGGGAAAGGAGGGTAGGGTTTCTTGGAGCGCAAGTGAGAGAAGTTGTGAGCTTCAAGGCTTTGATATCGTCAAAACCAACCAGGATTAAAATCCATATGCTTATTATTATTATTATTTAGAAAACTTACAAATCAATCATCAGTTCTTATGTATTTATAATTTAATCGTTTTGTTATTTTTTAACTATTAAATTCATATATTCAAGCGTGCCACAATCAGAATTTTATAAAAAAATATAAAATATGAGTAAATGCTCATTATTGAATTTGAAAATTTTGCTAATTCAATCGAAATTCGATTCACTTCAACTCAACTCAAGTTAATGTCAACGCTTCTTTTCTATCATTCCATTGTTTTAATTTTTTTTTTTTTTAATCGGTGTCCTATCCATCCTATGTGGCGTATTCGAGGCGTGATTAATCCGTGGCGCAATCATAGCACCATTCTTCTTTCCTTAAGATAATACACCTGAAGGGTGAGTTCCATTGTTTTAATTGTTAGAAAGCTGTAATTATGATCCTGCTTTTTTTAAATGAATTATTTATGATCCTATTTATTGATATAATAGCTAGCAGCGAACAGTAGCAGTATTTTAGTTGGATTGATATATTTGAAATTCACTTAATTTGAATAAATTTTAAATACATCATATTACTTTAAATTTTATTTTTGTATCATATCAAATACATAAAAGTTAAAATTTCTTGCATCTATTTTTCTTTACACCAAAATAATACAGCCAAATAGCTCGTAAGTAAATTGAAGTCAATTGACTCTTCGCTCATGGCAACACTCAGATATGGAGGACACAACAGAGGCTGAGGCCAAAATATTTGTCCGTAAAATTGCGGAAATGCCAGAGAATATAACAATTCAACTAATTCAGTAACAATGCTTCAATATTTTAGGGAAAATGATTGAATAGAGGATAATGGAGAACAATCAAACAGGGGATATAAAAGGTTTAAATTAAGGAGAAATTAGAGAATCTCGTTTCTGCAACAATTAACAGTAGAAACATCAAGGAGTAAAGCAATCATAGCAGATAAGCAAAACAGATAAAAATAATAAGAAAAATATATATGATCCAGCTTTGTGTTTAAATTAATAATTCTTAAACCTTGATCAGTGCTAGGGATTATTAGAGACTGAAATCTTCATGCAAAATAGCAGAAATATATTATCGTCATCATCATCATTATCAGAATCTTATTTCAAAACTGAAGTATGCTTCCATGTATGTCGCTTAGAATTCCTTCAGAAGAGAACGGACCTGCTCAAGGGTCACGAACAGAATGATGGTGAATGGACCCTGGCGAGAAACAGTAGGAATAAATCCCTTATAAAGAGCCATCGGCCCTCCGCCTTCACCGTTTTGACCGCACAGTCGATCGCCCCGACATAGGCGGCGCCGCCCTTTCTCCACCCTCATATTCATAACCCGCGTCTTAACCACATCAACCGGGTTTGATGCCACCGCCGCCGCAAACCAGCCGCGAAGCTCGCCGCCACGTGGGTTGGCAACCCATCAGGTAACACTTTCCTCGCCAGAATGGCTTCCTTGGCCTGATCGTAAGTCGCTAGCTGCGAAGCCGTCACGATCATCGCCCTGTTCACCGTCAGCGCCGAACCGCGCCACAGCGAACCCAATCCTTCCCCACGGACCATCTGCACAAGGGCATCAGCCACCCCTCGATAGTTCCTACGATCTGCAATTGGAAGCCGCCCGTCCGCCTGCATTCGCACCATCGCCACATCGGCGGGATTCCCAACCGTCGCACCCACCGCACCGGCTATTAAACCCGCTGTGATCTTCTTGTGCAACGGTAGACCCGCCGAGCCATCAGACGACCATTTTGTCTTTAGGATGTCGTACAGACCCATACGGGTGGTGGAGTAGAGGGTTTGCCGGAGGACGGTGGCGGAGATGCCGGAGAAAAGTGCGGAAGGGCCCTCAGCCCGAAGGATTTGAGAACCAACAGAAAGAAAACCTGGGCGGCGCGGCGGTGAGGTGGAATGGGAATGGCCATTGAGTTAGAGCCTGGGAAGGCTAAAGCAGGGCGGAGTGCGGACACCGGCGGCGGCGATTCGCCCTGCAGTTGCAACCGGACCTTGATGAGATCGAGAGGATGGGTGGAGCAGCCGGCGACGATGGAAGCGATGCCTCCCTCCACGAATCCCTTGAGACCCATTACTTAGATCCAAAAGAAATCGGTTACCAAAATTCACGGAAAGAGAGATCTAAATAAAGAGGGGATTGAGGGGCAACGAAGATGGGCGTTCTACCAATCAGAGCTAGGGTTCATCTCACTTGAGACGAGGAGATGGGAATGGAGGCCGAAAGCTATGGAAGAGAAGTGGGGAACGGCGGTTCTCTGCGACATGAAAATCTTTCGATCCAATGGCTGATTTCAATTAGGGGAAGAAGAGCAGATGAGGTATTTATAGGGCTCGATTGCTCCTTGCACTATGCGAAAATCGCCCTCACCGTAACCCACCCTATCAATATTTTCTTACAGGATTTTCATTCATATCACATATATTTTCTAAATTTATATATCTAATATTTAAATATTTATTTATTTTATATATATAATCTTTTAATCTTCAACGTCATATCAAAAATATTATCATATCATTCTTTCTAAATAAATTATATCTTTTAAATATAAAAAATATTAAATAAATATATATCTATTTTAAGTATTCGTTATACAAATATATAAAATTATATAATATATATATTTTTTGTTAATTTTTTATACTTTTAATTTTTTTAATTCTTAAAAAAAGTATATTTAGAATAAAAATATTTATTTATAACATATAAAATCACTAGATGCAAATGGTGAAAATGTTGGCTTAGTTAACCTTTTTCTTTAATGCGGTACTAATTCCTAAGAGAAAGGGAGAAACCCAATCAAAATTTTTAAAACTTAGATCACATTTTAATTTTTTTTATTTTAATTTGAATTCATAAATACATATCACATATACTTGAGGAATCTTAAATCTTTAATCTCGCCTTAATTTTCATTTATCTTATTTATAGCATTTAATTATATTCTTCTTAAATTAAATTATAATGTACTATATAAATACAAGAAGTTGATCCCATTCTATTTTCATTAAACTATCTAAAAGCAATACAACTTATTTTAAATAGATTTCTTTGAGATATCATTAATTTATATAAAACCTAACATCCAACTTGATTGACTTTTGAATCTATTCTATAGGCCCAAAATCTATTTTTTAATAATTATTAATTAATTTTATTCTATTTTATTAATAATAATGCAAAATTTTATTCATCATAAATATAATTTTTTAGAAATAATTTTAACAAGCAATAAAATTATTAGAATTAAAGCGTGGGTGGAGGTCTCTTCTGGTGAAGGTCCCGCTCTTTCTTTCAACGCGGAGAGTTGGAATTTGGACGCCAAATTAATTCTGGAACCCTAATTAGTTAAATTTAGAATATTCTCAGCCGTCAATATTCCACGAATTTGGGATCGCATTCAGATTGGACGGTGGAACTGCTTTCCGGCCGTCGTCACAACCTGTGCCGTCAGCGATGGTGACGTGTGGTGACGTGTCAAAACTTCGATGGTTGCACCGCTTAAGCGCGTACAGCTGAGCGATCCGTTTCGCCGTCGGATTCGTCGCTTGAGGAAACGGACGACAGAGATCTGCGCAACCGTGCCGGATTTCTGGAGGGCTGTTTCTGCCGTTCGCCGTCGTCCGCGTTACGCGGAATTACCGCTTACCATTTTCTCAGCTTTTCAATTTCTCTTTTCTTTTGGTTAATTTGTAATAATTTTCGGAAAAAATCAGATGCGTATAATGGTAAGCGATATCTTTATTCTAGACGCAATCTATCTTAAGAAAACCAAGCATGTAGTATAAGTTAAAAGAAATTTTTAAAATATAATTAGTAATTTAAGTATCTTAAAAATAAAATTTAAATATAGATATAGTCCATTTATCTTATTTACCAAATAAGTCAGCTATTGACAACTTATATTAACTATTATTTTAAATTATTTTGTATCTAAAGTTATAAATTATATATGTAAGTCGTCCGTTAATACGACCACGTAAAGTATCGATAAAGTTTAAGCAATTATATCTATATTTAAATTTTATTTATAAAATACTTAAATTACTAATTATATTTTAAATCATACTTATTTTAAAATTTCTTTCAAAATTAAAATATTATATGTTCAAAATAGCTACAAGATTTGCGACTACTAATTATTAAAGTCACGTAAGAAAATATTCGATGGGTATGAGAATTTCTTGCATGGCACGTGATTAATCCAATTTATATAGTACTTCCAAAGCTTTCCAAAGAAAATTAGTATCAAGAACATATTCTGAATAAAATAATATACACACATATTTATATTTATATTTAGGAGATATACATACATATCATTTAAAACATACCAAATTATATATACATATGACCCAAAATATTTTAATCAATAAAATCTACCACTCCACTACCTCTCCCATAACTTCATCAGTCTAGGCCTTCACTTCTTCCATTAATGTTGAAAAGACATCACTGGCGGCCATTATATTGAGCGCCATCATCACTGAAGAGGGTCACCACCACAACATAACTCATTCTCAACAATGGCGTCATCTCAGATTTCTCCTTTTTTGCTTCAATGGTGATGAGCTTGTCCGTCTTCATCTTTTCACTATCTCTCTAGAAATCTCAAACCAAACACTCTCACTCTACGAAAATATGCAGGTGTACCCTGTGTTTTCTTGTTTCTTCCTTCATCACTATCGGTGTAGGGGCTCTTCATTGTATCCAAATGTAGAGTCCGTCCGACCTGCAAGTTTAGTTTCTGAGAATCCAACAGTGAAGAGGTCAATGGAGTTTTGCAGGCTGACATAATCAACAATTTAACAACAATCCAAACGTTTGCTTCAAGGAAGAATTCAACGTAATTGATGATGATGACAATGATGGTGAACAGTTGTGAGATAAAATATGAATTTTAAGAAAAGTTTTTAAATTTATTTTAATTTAATGAATTTTTTTCAAGAACTATAGCATAACACAAGAGAAAATAAGACTATTCTTCTAGTTTGTTGCTTTAAATATAAATGAACTTATTTTTTTATTATTTATTGAAAGGTCACACATAGGGTGAGCATATGGTTTATTCTGGGGTTTTAGTAAACCAAATAAACCAAACTATTTTTTGAAAAAAACCGAACCAACCAAAGTAGCACCTAAAAGCGTTTAGAACCAATAAACCAAAATCTAATTTATTGGTCGTTTCACTAAACAATTACATGAAAAAATTAAAAAAAAAGGATTTTAAAGTTAACAAACAAAAAAGAGAAATAAAGAGAAATTTTATTAACTAAAGTTACTAAACCGACTGTATACATATTGATACAATTTAATGAACAATGTAAATAGTTTTCATATTGATATAATTTAATTTACATAAGATGACACATGAAATATAATCTTTCAATACTAATGAACATGAAAAATGACTAGCCATTCACATTAAACAAATTACTAAACGAAATTTTGCTCTTTTCATAATTAGACTGTAATTTCAGCACATTCTTCTAAAATTGAGTACCGGTGTTTGTTCCACCCTGCAGTCAATTAAGTTGAAACTGAACATCCTCCCAATGATATCTCATTCTCGCCATCAAAAAAGAAAGATCACGGAAAATAGACAACCATTCAACGAGAAATCGAAATTTCTAATCTAATTATGATCTCAAACGACTTAATGGTTAATACAAAGCATAGAAACAACCAATGCCAGAGGTCACTTTTCATCCAACATTGGTTTCGGTTTCAAGAATTAATAGCATCATGCAACAAAGAAATTTGGAGAAGTTGAATTTTAACTATAAAAGATCACTTTTCATCCAACATTGCATCATTGTAAACCAAAGGTGAAAGGTCCATAACAACACTAATAACAAAGCATAGCAACAACCAAGACAAAGCCAACATCCAACATTGCATCTTCATGCTAAAATTTGAATCTTACTTTAATATATGATGAATCTACTGTAATTCATCATGAAACCCACTTTCAAACCAATTTGATATAAAAAGAAAATAAAGTAATATAGAATTAGCTAAGAAGAATGGTTTTATTACTATAAAAAAAATATATGCGATAATGGGATTCACCACCAAAACTACCGGAACTTACTCATAGCATTGGAAAATCACTCACTCAAGGGAACTCATTCACCATTATATTTGGGATCCACTCACCAAAATAAAAGTATTCCCTCACTCTCACATCTTTAAGTTCTCTGAAATCTCTTTATAAGTTTTTTGAATTCCAAACTCCAAAGCATAGCAACTTAACCAAAGTGGCCAAGCTAATACAAACATATACGTAAGAAACACCCAAATAAGTAATAACCAATAAATGCCATTACTAATCACAAAAACACCCAAATGCAAGGCCAATACAATGAACATACATAGGTGATAGGCCCATAGCAGAACAACTCAACAAGGTCGATGATGAGCCAATAAAAGAAGGAAGATCCACCAATCGACTCACGGAATACAAATATACACATTAGCCAATAGGCAACAACCACTAAACCAAGTAACTTATATATACAACAATAAATACAAATATACATTAGAATCAACTATCAAGTGAAAATGCTTAGACGCAAGGTTTGAGGTATGAAATTTTAGCCAATTCAACCCCAATACTGACGCCTCGATGTTAAAACTAAGAATAGTTTGAAAATCAACCACATTTGCTTCAAATAATCAAAGTTGTGAAGAAATTTTGACTAAATTCAACCTTCAAGGAGGATGGCAAACTACACATTCTTAGGATTTCACAACAAAATGGATTTACAAATATCTAATGTCATCCAACAATCTATTCCCAATAGTCTACAAGAATAAATAATATATACTTAAGTATATTTGTAATTTGGATTTTGGGGCTCAAGCTCATATAGAAATATCTTTATTAACCGATTCAAGTATAATATCGAAAAATATGATCACCATATATACATGGCATCAATAATTTTGAGAAATCACTCTAAGCCTTCAAGACTTAGGGCAATAACACCAAAAAAAAGTCACCACGCATGTATACATTGATCATTTCATCATTGCTATCACTAAACCCTAAAAAGAAGCTTTTGTATTGAAAAGCTAAAGATAAAACTAACCACCAAACCAAAATTACAATCCGACAAAGAATATTTAAGAGATGTTAGAAAAAAAAAAAAAAAAAACAAACAACATAAAATAAACTGAAAGGAAGACCATTAGACCAATGAAATCAAAGAATTCTTTAAGACAATATCCCATATTGAATCGATTCAATCCTCATCATAACTCATAAGTTCATAACCTGCCAAGAAGTTTGTGTTTCACTTATTAAATTTGCTAAATCTAAAAAAACAAAGAATCGAATTATTCTAAATTTCTAATTATGATTAAAAGAATAAATTATTGTAAATTTTAGCATAAAAAATACCTTCATCAAACTTGTCAAAGTCGAATTTTCTTCCACATTTCGGGTTTACACTCCATTTTGCTCGCATCCAATCGTGCACATATTAGAGCTTGTGCAATTTTTTGGTGATAATGAACTTCTAAATGCATCAAGAATACGATCACATCAAAACCGATTCTAAGGCTACAATTGAAATTGGAACATAAAACATCACGAGCCATGTATGAGAGAATTGGAAATCTTGGTGCATTAACCTTCCACCAATTTAAAATATCAAACCGACGTCATCACCGGACTCCTCACCAAATACTTATCTAGATCGATTTGTTATCTACATCATCCTTCCCAAAATTGGATCTTTTGAATTTCTCATCATTGAATATCTTGTCAAGATTGCGGTTGTAAAACACTAGACCCTTCTAAAAATTTTGTTTCTCATGGAGACCACTTCCTATTTGCTTTCACCAAGAACTTTAATTTTGTAATCATGAAACATATCATAGCATGATGACCTAATAAGTTGTGCTAGAGCAACCATCGTCCTTCATACATATCCATAACAAAGAACTCTACATAACGAAGCTTAAAAGCGGGATCTAAAATAACAAAGATATATATTAAAAATTTATTTTTCTATGGCACCCCAATATTTAGCAAATTTTGTCATCATTTTGGAAGCCATACTTCTCACATTTTGATCACTATCCATTTGCCAACTTTGAAGTAGACAAAGAACTCAATTTCATGAAAAAAAAGTATTTGATGTCACATACAAAGAACCAAAATTCTTAAAGTGAGTTCATAAAATTTTTCCAAGAAAGGGAGCAATCTTCTAACATTATTCCAATCATCATCACTTAAAACACCATTTATAATATGACTTTCATCATCATCCTTCTCTAGTTCTAATTTAAATTGAGTATCAATCTCCTCATACCTTTCAAAAGCTCTCTCCAACTTAACTCGCACTTAACATTAAAATGTGAATTCCATCGTAGAATATCTAAGCATAATATGCTTTTAGTTTTAATTTTTCAATTTCAATGCATTCTTTAAATTTGTAACCTTGCGTGATTGAATATATCTTCTCGCTCAACATGACAAACAGATTCATATCTCTTTCGTGCCATCTTGCACAATTAAGTTAACAATGAGCTATGCATCTCATATGTAAGCCATCTAGAATACTACCTCCTTTTGCCAAATTTTTTTTGTAGGTGCGTGATGATGCCATTATTAGAACTTGCATCACGAAAAATTGCTTCAATCCCCAATCTACAAGACACTTCTCAACTTGTTGACCCGAATTCTCCTATGACTATAGATTGGACAAAAGTTTATAACTCTTTTATTGAGTTTCCAATCATCATCAATAAAATGTGCGATGATACACATATAGTTAATTCGTTGAATTGATGTCCAAGTATCGTTGTAAGACAAACTCGTGTGACTTTTGAAAAGATTTTTTAAAATTGCTCTCTTCTCGATAAAATTTAAAGCAATCACGTGTCAATGACCACCATGAAGGTATTTGAAACATTGGACAACACCGAGACATGAAATGTTTAAACCCCAACCTTCTACATGCTTGAAAGGTAATTCATCTGCAATAACCATCATCTAAAGCTTTCCTTACATTTTCTTGGTCAAATCTCCATGCCTTAAGACTTCTGCTCCTCACCTTTACCACTAAATTGAAATGCAAGTTTAGTTTGATTTGGTTCATTTTAATAGGATTCTTCGACACAAAGAAAGATGTGTTAAGTGTCATTAATCTTTGGATCATGATATGATTTCCCACAATAATTACACTTACTCATTTTTCTCCTTCCTCATTAGTATACCTCACAAAGTGTTCCCAAACTTCGATCTAGGTCTAGGAGCTTTTCTTTTTTTTAAAATTGGTGGTTTCTCATCACACTAGCATCTCCTTAAGTTGAACTTGAAATCGGTCATAGAGGAACAATGTGTTTGAACTAGCTCCAACTTGTGACATGTTTCTTCTTCTAGAATAAAAAAATTAAATAAATTAAAAAGAATTAAAAAATATGCTTTAATAAATTACATCAACAAAACTTATTTCAATTAAAGAATCATGTTAACAAATTGTAATGCTCAAATCAATCATCCATGATCCATCTAGCAATGTATCCCAAATATTATAATATAATGTCACATGACTCAACATTACCATTCAATATTTTTTTTAAAAGCCATCCCAATAAATCAATTTGTATTACTTGCATAGTTGCATTTAAAAACACTAAGATAAAAAAAAAACATCATAAGGCTTACTTTATTTTTTCAAGACATGCATCTCGATCTACATGCTACATGTTATACTAGAATGAAGCATAAAACCAGATTATTCTTGAGAGTTGAGCATAGAGATAGGATAGCGATAACCGATAAGTTCAAATCATATGTTATACTATAATGTTGATAGTGATAGAATGAGCCAATGATGTAAAGACTAAAGAGCATGTAATTCCACATTAGCACTTAGCATGTTCATTAAGGGCATTGTGAAAGGCCTAATTTCATGTTTCTGCAAATAAAATTCTTAACAAAGAAAAATATTTTAAAAAGCGCATCCACCACTCCCAAAGGGCCAAAGCCACGAGGCATTGTTCAATTAGAAAAATAAATTTTAAATCAACAAGTGAAATTGCTATTGACCTAGGTTGCATTTTGGAAGATTCCTTTGTGGAAAGGTTTGAATTTATTATATAAGATTCCAAGAAAAATTGATGAAAACATGATGATACAATACC
The DNA here is from genome assembly GCA_021442155.1 of Cymbidium sinense. Lineage (NCBI taxonomy): Eukaryota > Viridiplantae > Streptophyta > Magnoliopsida > Asparagales > Orchidaceae > Cymbidium > Cymbidium sinense. The sequence goes on from CM038220.1 coordinate 89,555,874, forward strand.
CTAAATCATCAACAATCAACAAAGTCCACGAGTGATGACACAATCATAATTCACACGGGCTCACCGCTCACAAGTCACAATAAACCAAACCAATAAATCAACATGTTGGCCACACAAAATTTCAATAAAGGAAGGAGAGAGAGAGAGAGAGAGAGAGAGAGAGGAGTTGAGATAATGTGATTTTCTTCTTACTGAGTGTTGGCTTACTCTCAAAGAATAAAGTCCACGATAGTGACAATAAATCACAATCAGCTCACAAATCACAATAAACCAAACCAAGATCACCCACAAGCACCCATGAATCAAACATTCAAACCATCAAAAAATTTCAACACAAGGAAGAGAAGAGAGAGAGAGAGAGAGAGAGAGATAGAGGAGTTGAGATAATCATAATGTGATTCTTCTGTACCGTTGGTTACTTCAAAGAATAAAGTCCACAACACTACGACGGACGACACAATCACAACAAAGGCTCACAATAAACCAAATTGACCCATGCCATCACTTTTCCCAAAATAGTGAATCAAAAATTCAAACCATCACCAAATTTTCAACAAAGGTAGAAGTAGAGAGAGAGAGAGAGAGAGAGAGAGAGAGAGAGAGAGAGAGAGATTGAGATAATGTGATTTAGTTCTTACCGTACGTTACCTCACAAAGAATCAAAAGACTTAAATTCAAATCGATGGGAAGAGAAGAGTGAACGCGTGAAGAGTGAAGACGAAGACATAAGTCACGTAAGTGAACAGGCTGTAGATGTATCTATCGATCCGCTAGGCAAAAAATAAAAAAGGAAGAAGAAGTCGGCATCGCAAATTGGAAAGTGATGAAAGAGGAAAGCCCAAAAGATCGAGTCGAGATTGGAATGCCTAAGGCGGAACCACTGAATGCAGAATGCCTTATGCCAACATCATCATCGAAGAGTCGAGGAATGAATACTGAACTTGCATCTCTAAGTAAATCGAGATGAGACGAGAACGAAGGCTCAGTCGGCGAAGTGGCATTGATCCGACATCTATAATCAAATAAATGGTTTAACCGTAAACTGAAATTTAATAACTTAAAATCAACCAAAACCATTAAACCGTATTAACCCATAATTTCAATCAAAACCAAATAATGAATAAAACCAACCAAACCAATTAAACATCAGTTGGTTCGATTTTAGTTTGAACCGCCTAATGCACACCCCAGTCACACATCCAAAAATGGGTAGGCATTCTATCAATGTGAGTCTTTGAATTAGAATATGAAGTAGAAGTCATGCAAGTTTTGTTATCTATAATTGAACCATCACTAAATCAATAACAAATGTTCCATAGTTAAAAAAAAGGAGATCTAATGAACTTTTGATTTGATCGACTTTGGTTAGGAACTTAGGAATTGATTCATATTAATTGAAATTCATGTCATAAAACTTATAATTGGGTGTGCAATTTGATAAACAAATTAAATCATGCAAATAATATATATCTGAACTTGAGGATCACCAAATTATATTTCTTTAATTAGAATAATAAATTCAGAAAAAATGATTTGAGAAATAGAAAAATATTGCAAAGAGATTGGACAAATTAAGCAGAAAGATATGCTATACTTAGATGATGAAAATAATATAAGGCTAATAGGAAATGAAGAAGAACATCATCTTGAACCCTTGGGAACATAACTAAGCAAGCTAGCACAATGAGAGACTTAACGGCTCCAAATAATAAATTGGAAATACATAAAATATTTGACAAATGATTTCCTAGCATTAACTATATCAAATCATTACTCCAAAGAGTTAGGAGATAGAATATTTTCAAAATTACACGGGGAACTTGGAAAGGAGATACATTGGGCATGGAATGCCCAAAATGTAATGCCTCAATATGATAATATTGGAATAAGAATTCAATTCCTATATAAAAAAATTAAAGAGAAATGTACCTACATTGCCATACAAAAGCAACTCAAGAGCGTAATTTTTTTTGCTCACAAATATATATTTCCCAACAATATGGAAGTACTAATTGGGAAACATTTAAATGAAAACCTAGAAAATATATGGGAAGAAAAAAGATATTATATTAGAAAATCTAAGCAAGAAAACCTTATTTAGATAAACAAAAATATGTTAGAAGATACAACCCAAGAAAAATCTATTCTAACAAAATAACATGTTTTGCTTGTAATGAAGAAGGCCATTTAGCTACACAATGCCCCAAAACAAAAAATCAATACAATAAAAATGCAATCTTAACAGAATGTATTAATGTAGATCTCCTAAGTAGACTCACAAATATCGACACCTCATCTATATATAGCATAATATCACTTGAGGAAGGGGAGAAAAAATAGAAAGCGATTATGGACTCATAAGCGACATACTTCAAAATGAAGATATAGAAGGAATAGAGGAAATAGAAACCCAATTAATGAAATATAGACAAAGATAAGGAGTGTAGCCATATAGCGGAAAATATGAATAGAAGACAATGAAGTAAAATATTTTTTTGTCCATGGTATCTCTATTGATAGAAGATATGCACTAAAACACGTCCAATACAAGCTTGCTACAAATGTATCAATAAAAATATCAAATATCAATCCTAAAAAATCTACGATGGAAGGGTTTACACATCATTTTTAGAATATAGAATAAGGAATTTGGAAAAAGAATGAGAAATTTAGAAGAAAATTTAGAAGAATTAAGAACCCTATATCATTAGAAAAACCAACTATAGAAATAGACTTATTAGAAACATGTGTAGAACCTATCCCCATAATATGTAATAGAGAAAAACTAACCCATATACAAATATTAGCAAAACTTAATATCCAAGGATATGAAATAACTTTACCGACATTTTTAGATACAGGGTGACCTCTAATACCATAGATACATCATTAATTCCCAAAAATTTATTCACACAAGCACCATAACAATATACAATTTGATGGTATTGAATTAGAATTTAATAAATACATAAAAATACCCATTTAAGATTACAAACCCACTACCAAGAATGGTCCAAACCATACCACTTAGATGAAATATAAGCGGTCCAATTAAGGCATCTGAAACTTATTTTGGGACTCAATTTAATCCTTAAAATAATGGAGGCCTTAGCCTTATGAATAATTATGTCACCATCTATAGACAAGCTTTAGTAACACCTATTATTTCGAATGGGCGCTTGAACTAAAAGATGAAGAGAGATTAAACCCAAGGTACTAACACCATGCATGTACTGTCAAACACCATAAGAATGTAAGCAAAATAAATAACAAACAATAGATGACCTTGTTGACCTCATTTTTAGGATGAGCTCTCAACCCCTCCATCTTAGACATAAGACTCCTCTTAGAGTTTAAGAGATCCTCGTCTTAAGACACATATAGTGATTAGATGGACACTCAACCTAGCCCTAGAGACTTAGAAGAGTTAGCCATAGGAATAGGTTATGCTTTAGAGGTGTTAAGAAAATTTGCTTTGCCATGGCAACTCCTCACTTCCTTCCTTCAAGTCAAATTCAAATCAACTCCAACTCATATCAACTCAAATCAAACCTTGAATCAATTTCAATGGATTTTCTCAAATCATGAATCAATTCTAAATAATCAAAACCCATGATTGAAATTCAAATTCAAATTCCAAAAATCTTTCTAAGCCCTTTGATTCTATCTTATGAACTTAGCTCAAATCAAATCCAAATCAATTCAAATTTAAGAAATTTTCTCATAACCCATTTATATTCTCATTTATATTCACATATATAAATGAAATATAAATTCAAATAATCTGAATCCAAAACTCAAATTCAAATCCCAAAATCTTTCCTAAACCCTTTGATTCTATCTTATGGACTTAGCTCAAATCAAATTCAAACCTTTAAAATTTTCTCATCACCCATTTATATTTTCATTTATATTCACATATATAAATGAAATATAAATTCAAACAATCAAAACCAACTCCAAAAATTAAATTCAAATTCAATCAAAATCCAACCTAAGCCTTTCTAAAATCATGAACTTAGCCAAATCAAACTAAAATCAAGCTAAACTCTTATTTTTCTTCATGATTTAATCAATTCTTTAATCATGAATCCAAATATAAACATAAACTTCAATCCTCAAACAAAATTAAATTAATCAAATCAAACCCATCACTGAATTTGAAATGAATCAAATTGACTTCAAATATAAAATATAAATCATATATATAAATCAAAAACTTAAATCAATCAACTAAACCCAATTGGCTCCTAAAGTGACCAATTTGACATACATGAAAATCCAATTCAATTCTCAAAGTGAATTAAGCCAATCCAAACTTTATGTCATATTTGTTGATCATCATAGGTTAATCAATTGTATGAATTGTCAACCAAGTCAACTAGCCCGTTGAGTTAACCCTTTAACCCACATGAACCAAATTAGCCAAATTGTAAACATAAACCAAATTGATTGTAAACTCAAGTTAACTCTAAATTGATTATTGAACTTGACCAAAGCCTCAATTAAACCCAATTTCAATTGCCAATTAGACCCAATCTAGCCCATTGACCATGAAACTTGACCTAAAGGTCAAATCAACTTATTAAACCAAACCAAAATTAATTGAAACCAAAGCCTATAATATATTCCAAATGATCAACCAAATCCATCAAATGATTCAAGCCAATTTGATCAATTGGGTCAAATCGGTCAACTTAGCCCAAATTGACCTAAAGGATCAAATTGGCCAAAATCTAAATTAAATCCAAATTAAACCAAATTAATTGAAACCAATTGAACCAATATAATCCAAATATTCATTTGAACTTGTCCAACTTTTGGTTTGAATTTGACCAATTGGTCAACTAAATTTTGACCCAAATGGGTCAAATTAATAAATTAAACCAAATGAACTTCAAATGACATGAATTTATTCAACTTACTTTTGACTCATTTCAAATCTGCCAATTTAAATTCAATGCTAAATGACCACTTTGCCCTTGGGTCAAGGGCATCTCATGAAAAGATACTTTCTCAAGTGGTCATTTCTCTTCACTCATCCATTAGTCCACATATGCACCAAGACACTAATTTTTGACCCAATGAGTAGTTGGGATAGCCATGACTCATGGGGAGGTGAAATCATCACCTCTCCCATTAGAACACTTGGCATGAAGGACACTCACCTCCCTTGCTAGGACACCCATTTGTCCTTCATGGCAACCACTTTCCATGCCCAACCATGAGCCACCAGGATGATTCTCTTCCATTTTCAACCACCCCAAGGAAATGACATGAGTTTGGAGCCAAAATTTTAAACAAAAGGTTCATTTTGTTCACTTTTCATTCAAGGCATTAGTGGTTAAAAAACCCTCATTCCTCTTATTCTCCTTCTCCTAGAGCTCCCAAAGCCATTGGCAATCACTCCACTTCATTTTGGAGAAATACTTCAAAATTGAGGATTTCGATGAGAAACATCGATCACGGAGGAAACTTCATTTTGATGTGAAGGGGGAGAATCAGCTCGTCAAGACTTCTTCTCTCACTTTCGACAGTTATCACTGATGAAAATCATCCCGGTGAGGTAACCTTAAAATTATAGTGCCTTAGGATCCTCATTTGTGATAGTTTTGCATGATTTTAAGAATCTATCCTAGATAATCCCACATTTTTATTTTAAATCATCGATTAGAAAATAGAATTTTAGATGCGAATCTACGAATGAGTCCATTTGGACAAATTTTCACATAGAAATTCTTTATTTAAAAAATAGCCTATTTTCGATTCACCACCGGTGCGGCAAGCCGTCGATCTGCGGTTCCGACCGGACGGCTTCGGTCGGCGATCAGGCATTTCACGATCGATCCCATCTCTCGCGGTTCATGCGATGGATGACTTAGATTGGTGTAGGCAGCGATCTTGGCCTCGGATCGCCGACGATTTGGACGTCGATGTGATCGGGCGATCAGTGAAGTGGGTTGCTCGCGTTGAGATCTTTCTGTCCGTTTGGCGGCCGACGTACGATAATCGTAGCGACATCGCGGTGTGTAATTATTTGCGCTAGCGTTACCATGGCGATTGCACTATCTAAATAACAAAATCCAATTTTGATTTAAAAGTTACTTTAAATCATGAAATTTCAAAATTCATAGAAAATAAAATACTTAACCAAAATTATAAACAAGAGCTCATTGGATTAGATCTTTCCGGTGAAATCAAAAAAATCCAAAATCTCCAAATTTCATTAAGTAGTTTGAGCTTAATTTGAGTTTTAGTAAAATTAAATTTTATAATTAAACCAAAAATACATGTCGAGTTGAAATTTTTGAGATTAAAATTGATATTAAAATACACCATCATAAAAAATTTCAAGTCAAAATAACCTTTGGATTAAAGATATTGAATTTGAGTGTCAAATGATTTATTTTAATAAAATAAATTATCATAATTCAAAAATCACTTAAATCAATTGAAACTTAAATTCATAACTAATTATAGAAAATCTAAAATACAAACTAGGTTCATTTTAAAGATAAATCTAATAAAATTATTTTAATTGAGTTTGAGTAGTAGATTTTCTTAAGAGGTTTATTTAAAACTTAATAACCTAATGACTTCATTAATTAATTCCAAACTTCGGCATGTTTAGGGATGACTTCTACCTCCCCTAATTTTCTTGAAATTTATTAATGAGTTAATCAAGAAAATTAATTAATGAACCCCTAATCACTCTCTTAATGTAATTAATCTTTAAGCATGTGAACAAAGGATTTAATTCTTGATTAAATTAATTAAACTTTGTTTAAGTGATTAGGTTTATGGAATGATTTTGGGATATTTTTCTTAAGCCATTCCCTAAACCCCTTTCTTCCTTAATCCAAATCTAATTAAGGTTAATTCACTAATGATCTAGTTAATTAATCAAACCAAATTCTCAAAACTAAAATTAATCTACTTTTAATCAATCCTTCTTGGGTAGATGCTTAGGTGTTCAATAACCTAAGTAACTTAAGGAAATCATACCCAAGACATATGTGTGAGGGTTATGAAAGTACTTAAATTAAACCCCAGCTTAATTAATCATTAATTGTGAGCCAATTGATTAGGTAACTTTCTTTCCTAAGATGCATCTGATTTAAATTCCTTGTGGTTTTATGTCATACATTGGCTCATAATTATTTGATTAAATATGTTAAAGTGGTATAGGTAAGGGTAATTAATGAACTTAATCTACACCTTAACCTAACCAAAGCATAAAATTAATCTAATCACCTAAAAATTAAACTAAAATAATACACACATGTGGAATGGGTAAGGACCATCAAACCTTCTCACACTTTCTAATTCAAATCAAACTCAAAATAAAATGAAAGTCTCTTTAAACAACTTTGATTCTCTTTAAATGATCTTACTTCATAAGATTGTCTTTAAGAATTAATTAGAGTGAATGAAATTACATGCTTACATCACTTTATTTCTTTCTAGCATGTGTATGTCATATGAGTTTCATACATTCATGCTTTTCAAAAATCAAATTAAAATGAAATATTTTCTTTATGTCAAATTGCATGTTTTGGCTATGCTCACTAGGCTTCCTAGTATCATGATTACGTATTGCTATGTGAGTATATGCCTAGGATAATAACTCCCCCTCTTGTGACCCCACTTGATCTGAAAAATAAACTAATGGATTGATAGTCCTACTTAAAATCTTTGGAGACAGCGATCATTTATCTTAATCAAGGTATTTATAAGGAATCCCCTTCCTTGGGATTGTGTAACTATGGGGCTTGCCTCAGAACTTAGCAGAATGGTTTAAAATAAACCCTACTTTACTTTTCCATGTAAAGTAGGGAAAAAATCTTTGGTATATGCAAAACTATTGTCCTTAGAGTCCTTGAGGTGATTAGGTCCATTGTAGGGCAATGAATTCTATCTTTGTGATAGTATACCTCTCCTCAATGTGGTACGATCACTATAATAAGAATATCATTGGATCTACGTGGTGTCCCAACCAAAGGCATATATTTCTATTTTCATTTATCCTCTTCAAAAGGATAGATGAAGGTGAGAATATTTTCACCACATACCTATAAGAAGACAAGATGCTCGATCTGACCATGAAGAAATGCAAGCGGCGATATTATAAATGACCAATTCATCTTACCTACAAAATTGAAAGACCTCGGTAAGAGAAGATATAGATCAATTTGTATCAAAGATAAAAATTAGAAATAATTGGTGAAGATCCTACCAAAATGGGATATAAATAAAATATATTATGAACTAAAAATAATAAACCCATATATAAATATAAAAGGTAATGACATCAAATACAATAATTGGAGTTAGAAGAATGCAAAATGCATATAGAGCAACTTCTTAAACTTAAAGTCATCGAAGGTCTAATTCAAGGCATAGGAGTCATCTATCATAGTTATGAAAGAAAGTGAACAAAAAAAAAGGAAAGTTTAGAATGGTTTTAACTATAAAAGACTAAGCATATCGAATTGATGATTATAAAATACCCTTAAAAGACCAATTGATAAATAAGATCGAGGATGCAAAATGGTTTAGTAAGTTTGACCTAAAATCGATTTTTTGGCAAATCAAAATGCACCCTACTCTATCAAATGGATAACATTTACTTGCCACGAAGGGAACTTTGAATGGCTAGTTATGCTTTTTTGGTCTAAAGAATGCACCCCAAATATTTCAAAGAAAAATGGACAATATATTCCAAAAAATCTCCAAATATACTTGTGTTTATATAGATGACATCTTAGTTTTCTCAAAAATAAAGGAAGAGCTTATATCCCATCTATACACTCTATTCTCCATCTTGAAACACATTGTCTTATAATATCAAGAAAGAAGATGACTTTATGTACCCAACATGTTGAATTCAAGAATTGGAAAGGATGAAAAATACAACCTCATATATCTAAGAAAATCTTAGAAATGCGGGATAGAGTTAAAATCATTTTTGACTCAAATCTTATATAAACAAAAAAGGTACTAGAAAATTCAAAGAAGACATCACATTAATCCAAAAAATTAAATCCCTAATAAAGACTCTTTGAACTTGCCTTACCTTTAGATTCAAATTATTTGATCATAGAAACATATGGATCAAATGATGGATGAAGATCCTTGATAAAACCAAACAAATTTTTCTCCTAAGAGTGAAGAAAAAATTTGCGGTATGCTTAGCTCATTCAAAGAAAAGGGCTACTTAACATCACTTTGGACTATGAACTCCTTGTGATCTACAATCTAGAAGCATTCTACCTATTCAACTATAATAAAAGTGAGATTTTAATAAGAGCAGATCTGAAGCAATAATAATATATGGACAACAACATAAGGAGACAAAGAATAACCCTCTAGAAGATGGCTAAAGTTTTGATCATATCATTAACTAAGGACTCTCAATCTCATGGGAACATATAAAAGGCAAAGATAACTTCTTCTTGTACTTCGTTCGGTTACGTATTGCTAATTATAATCTTTGATTTGATAAATATTATTGATAATTTTGACTTAATGATGGCATAAATGGACTATTCTAGATCTCCCTCCATTATGAAGTTTAGGAAATACCAACCAATCAAGTTTGAGGAACCTCAAAGCTATAGATTTGAATAAAGGCATAACCTCGATGAGATCCAATTATGTATCATTGATAACATTTGGAATATCACGATTATGCTTCTATTCACAAAAGAAAGATAGTCATTGGAGCACTCAGACTATTTTCTCACCATTAGACTCAATCCACAAGGCAAAAAATTCCTACTACGTGGTTTATTCCCCTCCAAAGTCGCATTTATGCTTCTTGGGGCTGAAGCCAAGGCCCAAATCAACCAAAGTCCAAAACCTTCATGGAGAGGGACCTACAACTTTGAAGAAGCCATGGAAGATATGAAGCGAAGGTTTGGCACAAACTTTTACATCTCTAGATCTCTAACCCCTTATAATACTTTGCTCCTCGAGAAATGGAAGATCATAAATTTGGTGAAAGTGCACATGAGGTGGATATCCATAATCAAGTACTGAGGACATCTATCAACAAGATGTTACCATGGCCACACAAGTAAGCCATACTAACCATCAATACCACGATGTAGGGTCATCTCTATACCGCATTCTTTCCAAGATTCTCACGAGTTCCTTAAACTCAAAAATGACTAAACCAAACCGTGATATTGAACAATGGCAATCCAAACTATTGAGAAGCCTTAATTCTCCAACTATTTCTAAGATCTTTGCATATAAGTGAAAAATGTAAGCTGACTTTATAGCTCCAAAGAAGAATATTACAATTATGAACAAAATGCCAATTATAGTTCCCAAGTAAACCTCAAAGGATGGCAATGCTATTTCCAAGTCAAATACTTAATCCTCAAAGAAAACATTGAAATCAAAAGCTTCCAAAATGAATGGCTTGATGGTGGAACCTCACTCCACAAACATTCCTCAAATATGGCTTCCTAAGCTCTATTTGTCAACTCATTTAAAGCAAACTAGTGCCTTCGACCCAAAATTGGCATATTAGCTATGCCCTTACCAAATCAAATAAACCGGTCACATATTAACTTTGAATCCGACCCACACAATGGATGTATTTTAAGGACTATGAGCTCGCTAAACATCTAGTCAAAATTTCATGCCAAGAATATGGCTCCCAATACTCTCATTATGGTGAATATGAAAAAATTAGACCTATTGAAGATATCCATGCGATTCCACTTCTCCAACAAATGAATCATTGGCAATGATTCAAGCCTCACTTTGGAATTATGACTCGACTTCTTTGACTTTCTCTTCATTGGAGAAATAAACACCATGAAGATCTTTATGGATAAACACCTTGGTGGCCGCTACTTCTAAAGATTCACCTACAACACCAAGCATCCGAGGTCCACAATTATAATTGAACTTTCCCTCGAATGTGAAGTTACCAATGACACCCTCGGCCACGGTGCCCACAACATGGATACGATCGAGTGCATCTAGAAGGTGGGTAGAGATTCTGATTCCCCCATTCCAGTTCCCTACTACGGACTCTCTCCCTACATACTCTATTACCTATTATGACCGCTAATAACCCATATGTCCTAGAATTTACTCAATACACCTTACCTTACTTTATTGCCACATGTTACTCCACCACCAAACCGATTACTCTATTATTAACCCCTCTCCACATGTCATCAATCAACTCCACTAAAATATATACTTATAATCAACACACCTATCATCCACCACCATAAAAAATAATTATCCTTCTACTCCAAGTGGCTTCCATCAATCAATCTTCAAGTATAACCATTGATAGTGCCTTTTGAATGCCGGTTATAATCCAATACTTCCTAATGAGAATTGAAATCCATGACCTTCGTTGACCTCACTTTTGGAGTGAGCTCAACCCCCATCCTCTTAGACTTAGGAATCTTCTAGACAAGATTTTTTTAGTAATAAGACACATCTAGTGATTAGTAAACACTTAACTAAGCCTAGAGACTTAGAAGTGTTAATCATAAGATTAGGCTATGCCTGGCTTATGGAAATTACCTATCCTATAACCTCAATTTAGATACACTTTCTCAAATCAAACCTAGATTCAAATCTCAAACCAAATATCAAAATTTAAATTCAAATTCAAATTCTAAATCTAATTTCAAATTTGACTCCAAATGATTGAAACCCAAAATCAAATTCAAATCCAAAGACCCTTCCTAAGTCAGTATGAACCACATTCATAAACTTAGCCAAAACTCCCTTTAGATCAAATCAAACTCAATGGATTTATAAATCAATTATTCCTTCATTTATATTCAAATATAAATGAAATCTAAATTCAAATGACCAAAACTATATCAAAATCAAATCCAACTCAATCTAAGCCCTTTAAGCCAAATTCTTTGGACTTAGCCAAATTCTATCCAAATCAAGTCAAAACCAATGAATTTTCGTTGAATCAATCATTCATTCAATTATCTATCAAATATAAATGAAACCTATAATCATCAAATCAAATCAAACCCAATTCAAGCTAACTTAGCCCTTTTGACTTAAAATTTTCAATTGAGCCAAAACCTATTGACTCCAAATTGATTGTCGTTGAGTTTATATTTCAATCCGGGCTCATATATAAGTTCAACTAAACTCGAATCAAACTAAAACTAAACCAATTGACCCACTTAGGTCCACTTGACCCAAAGTGACCTAAAGGACCCATTTGAGCCAACTTTCAATCCCAAATTTGGATTGAACCAAGCTCACCAAAACCTTCCACCATGATTGTTGATCACCCTAGAATGATCAATTGCAATCAATTGGGTCAAACCAAGTCAACTTAGTCATTTGACCAAGTCAACCCTTAGCCCAAATGAACTAGCCAAAACTCATTACATCAAATTGATTGAAACAAATGATTTAAATCAACCCAAAATATATATTTAAATATGAATTGACCACCAATTGAGCCAAACCAAGCCCAATTGACCATTTGATCCAAGTTGACCCAAATTGGCCTAAAGGACCAAATTGAGTCAAATCATGATCTAACCAAAATTGATTGCAACCAATGACTCGAAGTTCATTCCAAATTGATTATTGAACTTGACCAAAGCCATAATTAAACTCAATTTGATCAATCGAGCCCAATTAAGTCATTTAGCCCAAATTGGCCTAAAGGGTCAATTTGGCCAAAATTCAAATTAAATCTAAATTAATTCAAACCAAAGATCACATTCTCATCAATTAGCCAATTGAACATGAATCAACCCATAACCCAAGCCAATTTGGCAATTTTGTCAAATTGGTCAACTTGACCCATTTGACTCATTTGATTCCAAATGATCCAAAATCAATTCTAAGCTAAATTAAATCAAATTAATCATACCAAAACTCTTCAAATTATCATTTGAACCTAAGCCTTGGTTTGACCATTTGACCAATTGGTCAACCTAACTGACATATGACCCATGACCAAAAATCCCAACCAAGTCATGACCCATTGGGGCTGATCAAACCCAACCCATTTAGGATCAGCCCAAAATCAACCCAACCTAATTAAATCCCTCATGGATCCTCCCCACATAAGATTTCACCTAACCTCATTTAATTCTCTCATCACATGCATTTAACTCCTCCCATCCATGAAATTCAATGGAGTGATCATATGGTAGCAAGAGAGGATTTTGGAGCAAAAAATCTAAAGTCCTCAATCAATCCATCATCCATCCCAACCACCTCAAGAAAAATGACAACACTTTGGAGCCAAAAAATTCAAAAAGGGTGGATTTTGGCCAATATTAAAGGAGGGGAAATAAGGCTTCATTCCTCTTCCTACCACTATTCAGCCCCAAGAGCTCCCCAAAGACCAACCACCACTTCCCCACCTCTCTTGAGCCAAAAAACATGGGTGGATTCGTGAGGAAATGATAAGCACCAGAAAATACATCATTCGATGTGAAAGGCTAAGATCCAAGCTCATTCCAAGGCCTCTTCCCCACTCACAACATGTCGGGTCATCCCCAAAATCATCCTGTTGAGGTAACTTTCAAAATTGTAGATCCTTCATTTGTGAGGATTATTTGCGTGATTTTAAATTTATCCTAGATACTCATATATTTTATATTTTATATCATCCCAATTAGAAAATAGAATATTTTTTATGAATCGACGAAAATGAGTCCATTTGGATAATTTTTAGAATTTCTCATTTTTCTCCATAATATCCCATTTTACTATTCACGACGGATAGGCTGCTGTCGATCCATTGTTTGTGAGATCGGACGGCTTCGAATCGCGTGTCGGCCCCGGATCACACGATGCATTCGATCGATCTGTGTCGTGATTACCGTCGGATCGCGATCCGCGTGATCACGGCCTTTGGATGGCGATCTAGACCATCGATCGCCGTCAGGTTCAGTCAACTGCATGTCGCGGTCAACCTGTTGGCGGGATTCTCCTTCGTTGGCGGGGTGCGCGCACCATCGCCGCTGCGTGGCGCCCGCGTGCCAGCGACACTACACATCCAATCACATGGTGCCATGTGGCATCGCGTTACCACGTTAACAGTGCTTGGCGTATAAGTGGAAAATTGAATTTTTTGATTTTAAAAAAATACTTAAATTACTTAAAACTTCAAAATTCATAAAAAATAAAATACTTAACCAAAAAAAATAAGGGCTTGGATTCATCTTTTTTAGAGGAATCCAAAAAACCCAAAATCCAAATTTCACTAAATTGTTTGAGCTTAATTTAGGTTTTAATTAAAATAAAGTTTTATTAATTAATCTAAAAATATAAGTCAAGTTGAGTTGATATCTAGGATTGAAATTAAAGTTAAAACACACCTACCATAAAATCTCAAGTGAAAAGAACTTATGGATTGGGAGAAATTAAAATTTGAAGTTGAGATTATCCATTTTAAATAAAATAAATCAAATGAAAATCCAAATTTACAAAAATCTTCAAATGGCTTAAATCACTTGGTTTACATCTAGACTCTTAAGAAATAATGTGATTTTAATCTAAATGAACCCCAAACAAACACTTAAGATTAAAGTTTAATCAATTAAGAAATTAATTAAAATATAATATAAAAATAATTTAAATACCAAATCAAAATGAGAAATGATGCAATACCCAAATGATTGGCAATCAAACCTTAAGTGAGAAAAAATATCATATATCCCTAAATGAAATTGAATTTAAACATAATTGAACCTAATTGAGTTAATGAAATTCAATTAAATGATTATATTTTTAAATTAAACTCATAATTAAATAAATCAATGAAACTTTAATGTAAAATCAAACTAATCTTGTTAAACCAATCAAGTATTGAATCTTAATTATATTAAACTACTTAACAAATTAAACAAATTAAATATTAATAATCATTAAATAAAAATCAAATTGATTAACAAACCAATTCAACATATCATTTGATATTAATCAAATTAAACCAAATAAAGTTAAAATAAACTTAATTAACATATGATTAAATAATCCATTTGGAATAAGATAATTAATTAACCATTTAATATTTCAACCTAATAACTAAATCAAACATGTTAATGAAATTAAACAAACATAATAAATGAATCAAATCAAATAAAACTCTAATCATAAATAATCAAACTTAATTGAAATAAAATAAACAAGTAATTCACTTAATAATAATGATCCTTTAATCAAATCAAACTTAAGTAAAACACTTAACTAAATCAAATCATTCACATGCGAAATTAAGTCATTAATTAAATAAATCTTTGATTAATCTAATAATCCAAAATTTAATTATTTTTAATCAAATCAAATTAATCAACATCTAATTAATGCAAACTTAATGAATTAATCCATCATCTTAATGAATCAAATTAATTTAAATAAATTACATTAAAGTTAACTCTTAAATTGCTTAAATCAAACCCTAATTAAATTTAATAATTAATCACCCCAAGTAAACTAGTTAAGTTAATAAAATTAATCATATTAAACCTAAGCTTAATCAAACATAAATGCAATTAAATACCAATCAAATCCTAAATTAAACATAAATCATTAAGTCATTAATTACATCATTAATCTAAATAAATATAAAGTAAATTAAAAAATTAAATAAATCTTTATTTAATTTAATAATTAACAACAACTTCTTAATTAAACTAATAGCCCTTGCTAATTGAATAAACATAATTTAAACTTAATTAATTAATCCATCTTAATAAAACAAATTAATTTTTTTAAATCAAATTCAAATCAAACACTTAATTAATCTACTAATTAATTTGATCACACATGTTAAATAAAAATAATAAAGTCAATAAATAATCATATTAAACTTAAACTTAATCAAACATAAATGCAATTACTTATCAAAACCTAAATTAAACTAAACCATTAAGTCATTAATTACATCATTAACCTAAATAAATATGAAAACCAAATTAAAAATTAAACAAATCTAATTTAATTTAACATAAACCTAAACAAACTTCTTAATTATACTAATAATCACATTGAACCTAAGCAAACCCATACTAATAAAATAATCAAATCAAATTAAATTAAATTAAGAAAGACTCTCAATTTAATATGTAATCAAATCAAATCTCATTTAACCTACTTAAAAAAGATAAACTAATTAACTATCCAATGTATGAAATCAAAATACAAACTTTGATAAACATGACAAATGGATGAGATTAAAAATAAAATCCTAATTATAAAGAATCAAACTAAATTAAAATCAAAATAAAATCTCAATTAATCTAACCCAATCAAACTATAAATAAATGAACCATGATAAACATAAAATTAAATCACATTAATCAAAGAAAAGAATTAGATATTAATTTAAAAGGATGTTGAATTATTAGATTTAATTAAACCAAAACATCTAATCTAAAATTAATCAATCAAAACACATGGATTTAAACAAACTTAAACTTCATTAGAGATTAAGGATATTGAATTATCAAGATTTAATTAAACTTCAATCTAATCTAAAATTAATCAATAAAATACATGGATTTAAACAAACTTAAACTTCATTGAGATTAAGGATATTGAATTGTCAAGATTTAATTAAATCAAAATATCTAATCTAAAATTAATCAATCAAAACACATGAATTTAAACAAACTTAAACTTCATTAGATATTGATATTGAATTATGAAGATGTAATTAAACCAAACACATCAAATCAATCAATCAAATACTTAACAAACTCAAATTCTAAATTTTAAATTGAATCAAATAAATCAAATCAAATGAATTACACAAATTCAAATGGGCTAATTAAGATACTTGGGATCATAGTTAGATTCTTTAGAGTTAGGATGTAGAATAGGTGGGTTCCTACAAATGGAATTCATTCTACTCTTCATTCTTGAAAACCTAAACATCATTTTAACCAAATAAAAGTGAAATAAAAAAAAAAATAAATCATTAAATCATTTAAATTGAAATCACCTAAAGGTAAAATTTAAACAAATTCAAACTCCAAATTGAAACTTAAACTAAGAAGCTAGTAAAGTCTTGCCACACACACACATTAGAATACTAAGTCACCACTTCTAGTGCTTGGTTAGGGCATTGTATGTAAGATATTGTGTTTTATTTTGTGATATAATATTTTAGGCGGATGTTAGGGTGTATGTCTCGTAGAGTGGATGATGGTAGTGATTAGCTTAATCATATTTTCGGGGGGTTGTGCTTAAGAGTATAAGTAAAATTTAAATGCATTTTCGTGCATGTTGCTTAGCTAAGCATAAATCATGTTAGGATAGATGGGATTGGTTACCCATGTGTGAGTGCTAAGTCCAAATTATTCATATAAGCTTGAGTTGTATATGTGTTTAGCTAATATTTATTTTGCGGGTATAGCTAGATTTATTTTTCTATTTTTAATGTAATTTTATATTAGAAATTAGGATTAGTGTTATGGGGATTAGGATGGATGGTGAAGGCTTAGCCTAGGTGCCGTGATGCCTTTGGATCAAATCAAAATAAAGAGAAAGAAGAAATGAAGAAAAGAAGACCCCATAACATGTATTATTTTTTATAATCAGGTTGTATAAGGGTAGAGCTTTCTATTTTTTTTTCTCTTTTGGGATGCTAAGACCCACCGTCTTTTATTCTTTTATGATAGTCTATAAAATTGTTTGATGTTGTGTTTAGATTGTGCACTAAATTGCATACTTTTCTAGTTTCTTCATGTTTGATGTTTGAATGTGTGGCACGGATGTTATAGGCTCTTAGGAAATTAATGATTCTACCCCAATTAACAACTCATAATTAAAATTTAAAATAACTCATAACCTCACATAAAATCCTAGGAATTAAATCAAGATATAAAATATTTATAAACTATTTAGCTAGATGATTGTATGTATAACATCATGCATGTCATATTCTTCTACTCTTATAAAGAGGGGCTTCCATCGTGAGAATAAAGGCTTAACCTGTGAGAGCCTTTGATGGAAAACACCCCTTTGTCTTTTGATTTGATCCATAATCAAGTTCTCATGCAGGCATACAAAATCTCATACTGTGTCAAAACAAAGAGTCCAAAAGAATGAAATAAATTTGATAAAATTTGTATTAGATTAAGTCATGATTTCATACCACTCATGCTCTAGTTTCTTAGAGATTGAGTTTAACTACTTAGTTTTCTCTAAATAAATGATAGCCTAGCCATCTTGCAAAGCATAAGACTTGCCTACATAGATTTAAAGCATATGAGGAGTTAGTTGGATGCCACTCAGGAGGTAATAAGTCCAACAATGGTGGTTTATTCTCTTATGGAGGTAAACCATATACCCATTTTTGTAGATTTAGGTCATGCTTTGGCCCTCAAAGCTCCCTAGATTTGGGTTGTTGTTTCCTCTCTACATAAATCCTCACCTCTTAGGTATTTCCATAATCTTATAGGGATTATAAGCCCTAAGAATCTAATAAAATGTCAACTCAAACAATTAACTCTCTTCAATTTCAAAAAATATAAAGCCCAATTATAGGGTAGATTGCTCATTAGGATTCCTAGTATTATAAGCATTCCTTACTCATCTCCTTTGGCTTCTAAAATAAGTCTCTCCTTTTGATCTATCCCATTTGATTTTCCAATAGCCAATCCTTTGATAGTCTTAGCTTTGAAATCTTTGGAGACTTTAATTCCTACTTTAATTGAAAGTATTCCTAAGGGATTTCATTCTTTAGATGTAATTAACTATGTGGATTGCCTCCATAGAGAACTTAATGAATTTGGCTTAAAATAAATCTTACTTTGCTTTTCCATGTAAAGTGGGGGAAGATCTCGTATATTTGAAGACCCATCATGCCTTAGGAGTCTTATTAGGTGATTAGGTCCATTATAGGGTGATGCTTTCTACCTTTTGAGATAGTACATCATTCCTTAATGCCATACTCATCACTTTTAATAAGTATCCTCTAAGATTTGTGTGGTGTCCCACATTAAAAAAAATAAACACCACACCTTCTTTCACTATAATAAGACCCTTCTTCTCCTTATAGATATAGAGAGAAGAAGAAGAGGTACTTGAGCAAGGTGTAAGAGTACTAGTTCATAGAGCAAGTGTTTCTTGTTTACATTTCCTTATAAATATTGAGTGTGTCTAGTGTGATCCAAGTGGAGGGCTAGCTTGAAGGCTATTTGTATGTTCTCTCATATATTTTTGACCAAGAAGCAAGTTCTTCCACACCAATAGACCTATACAATAATATTATCCACAAACTCAACCCTTGACCATGGAATATAATATAGGCCAAAACACCAAGGACCCTAGCCATATATAATAAGGAGAACCAATTACTAAGAAGTGAGCAAAAGAGCTCCTACAGAAGTCATTCTTCTCAAAAATGAGGTATTATTAAACATCACTAAATGTGATCCCAGTTATATGATAACTATTTAGAGTGATGGATGCCCAAATGGCTAGGGATTATCGGAAAAACCACCAAGACCTAGTAGATAGTGGAGAAGAAATGATAAGAAGAGGGAAAATTACTTAGGAGATGTAGTTAAAGCAACATGGGAAGCATATAAGAAAAATTTTCTAGATGAAGTTAGCAACTTAACAAGTCAAGGAATAATATACTAAACTTTGCCTACTTAATTCACGAATTTTGACATCCAAAGATGTTAATACAGGCTCACTACATAACCGGAAAATAGGAATAGAGACGATAAAATAAAATGTTTTTTTGTCCATGGTATCCGCTATTGATAGAAGACATACAAAAAAACCTATCTAATACAAGCTTGCTACAAATGTATCAATGAAAATATCAAATATCAATCCCAAAAAAATCTAGGGAAGGGTTACCACATCATTTTAGAATCTAGAATAAGGAATTTGGAAAAAGAATGGGAAATTTTGAAGTTTTATAATGAAATTTATTTCTTTTAGTAAAATCTTGTTATTAGCACATATATTATGTGATTCTAATCCTTCGTGATTTTATAAGAAAATCGTGATAGTGTTTAGGTGGGGATTATCACTATGTGTAGTGTGATATCCCTCGTGAAAATAACAAGTGTGTCAATTCTTATCTGTTGTTATAATGTTTCTTGATTTTATCTTATGAATTTCTAGATTTAGAGTAACGAATAATGATGAGGAAGAAATTGAAGTAGATGTTGCTTTCATTCAAAGGGCACTCAATGGTTATACTTCAAGATTGATTGGATGGAAGCCACCAGCGAAGGATAATTATTTTTTTGATGGTCGGTGGAAGGCAGTGTGTCTGATTATATGTATATGTTTTAGTGGAGTTGTGGATTGATGACATGTGGTGAGGGGTAAATAATAGTAATGTTTGGTGGTGGAGTGACATGAGGCAATAAAGTAAGGTAAATAGGTATTGCATAAATTCTAGGACATATGGGTTATTAGTCATAAAATGTAGCAAAGTAGGTAGGAGAGTATGTAGTGGAATGAAATAGGGGAATCATGAATCTCTAAGACCCAAACTAGTTTCTTTGACCCAAAATTGGCTAGCTATTAGCTAGGCCCTTACCAAATCAAATAAACCAATATATATTTCCTTTGGATCCACCCACATGATGGATGGATTTTAAGGACTATGAGCCCACTAAACATCTAGTCAAAATTTCATGCCAAGAATATGGCTCCAATACAATCATTATGGTGAATATGAAAAATTGGTCCTATTGAAGATCTCCATGAGATTCCACTTCTCCAATAAATGAATCATTAGTGAGCAATGAAGCCTCCTCACGGCTTTAGAATTTATGACTCTCGACTTCTTACCTTCTCTTCATTGGAGAAACAAACACCATGAAGATCTTTTGGATAAACTCCTCGGTGGCCTTCTACAGCTTCACCTACAACAAGCAAGCGGTTCACAATTATGAAATTGAAGATGAACTTTCCCTTAGAATGTGAAGTTACCAATGACACCCTCCCACCCACGGTACGCCCACAACATGGATATTTGATCGAGTGCGTTTGAAGGTGGTGGGTTCTAGATTCTGATTCCTCTATTCCCTACTACGGACTCTCCTACCTACCATGTACCTATCACCTATTATGACCTTATGGTGTTTTTTTGAGATGTGGGACACCAGATCTAGATTATTAAAGTGATCGATTCTGACATTAAGGAATGATGTACTATCTCAAAAGAAATCACCACCACCAATCACCTAATAAGGACTCCTAAGGCATGATGGGTCTTTGAATATACTAGAGATTTTTCCTACTTTATATGTAAAGTAAAGTAGGGTTTATTTTTTTGTTTGTTAAGTTCTTATGGGCAAGTCCCCATAGTTAATTACATCCTAAGGAATGAGAATTTCTTAAGAATACTTTTAATTAAAGTAGATAATTAGGGTCTCCAAAGATTTCAAAACTATCAAACTATTTTAGAAAATCAAATGGGATAGATCAAGAAGACTTATTGGAAGTCAAAGGAGATGGGTAGGGAATGCTCATGATACTAGGAAGCTTAGTGAGCATTCTAATCTATCCTATTGGGCTTTATATTTTTAAAATTAAAGAGAGTTAATTTGAGTTGATATTTTATTAGAATATTACTTATAATCCCACAACATAAGATTGTATGAAAATGCCTAGAGGTGAGGATTTATGCTTGTAGCTCGAAGGAAAGCGACTACCTCGGATCTAAGCTAGGGAGCTTTGGTACAAACCACAACACATCCTAAATCTAAGAGAAGGTGGACATAATGGTTACCTCACCATAAGAGAGGATAGTTATTGGACTTACAACTTCTGGAGTGGGCGACTCCTATGCTTTAAATCCTATAGGCCAAGTCTTATGCTTTTGGGATGGCTAGATTATTCTTAGAAATGAGACTAAGTCCTTAAACTCACTCCTAAGAGACTAGAGGGATGAGTGGTATGAATTCATGACTTAATCACAAATTTTATCAAATTTATTTGAACTCTTTTCTTTGACAGGCTATGAGATTTTGTATGCCTAAATGCATGAGAACTTGATTATGGGCCAAGTCAAGAGAAATGGGTGTTCTTCCATCATCTCTCCTGGTTAAGCCTTCATTCTCGGCAAGATGGAAGCCCCTCTTAACAAGAGTGGAAGAATATGACATGCATAATATTATACATTCATTCATCAGCTAAGGTGTTGATAAAATTATATTATCTTGATTTAATTCTAAGTTTTTATGTGAGGTTATGAGTTATTTTAAATTTTAATTATGAGTTATTAATTTGGGTATAGAAAGTTAATTTTATCCTACAGAGCCTACCATAGCATTCAAACATCAAACATGAAGAAACTAAACATGGACTGCATTAAAGAATAAAAGACCCTTTGCGGTCGGGTTCCACCATTTCCCAAAAGAAAAAAAAAAAAAAAAAGATGGGTGGCGAGCTCTACCCTTAACAACCATAAAATAATTCATGCTATGGGGTCTTCTTTTTTCATTCTTTCCTTCTCTTCCTTTTTTGATTTGATCATGGGCAGGACTAAGCCTTGCCACTAATCTCCCATAACATTAATCCTAATTTTAATGCAAAATTAATATTAAAAAAAAAGAAAAGCTACACCCAAACAAATGACACACCATATAACCAGTTATATAATAATAGACTTAGCACTTAGTAACCCCGACCCACTATCTAACATGGGTTATGCTTAGGTAGTAACCCAACAAAAGCATTTATATTTTTTTTACGCCCTTCCTACAAAAAAAATATGATTAACTAATCACGGCCTACCATCGGTCTATTAGGCATACACCCTAATATCTAGTTTAAAATATTACATCACAAAATAAAACAACACCATACAACACCCTAACTTAGCACTAGAAGTGGTGACTTAGTATTCTAATGTGTGTGTATATAAGGCTTGTGGCAAGACTTTACTAGGCTTTAAGTTTAAGTTTGAATTTAGAGTTTGAATTTGATTTAAATGATTTAATGATTTAATTTCACTTTTATTTGGTTAAAATGATGTTTAGGTTTTCAAGAATGAAGAGTAGAATGAATTTCATTTTGTAGACAGAACTCACCCTATTCTACATAACTCTAAAGAAGAATCTAACTAAAGTCCTTAAGTATCTTAATTAGCCCATTTGAATTTGTGTAATTCATTTGATTTGATTTAGAATTTTTAAGTTTGTTTAAGTATTTGATTGATTGATTTTGGATTAGATGTTTTGGTTTAATTACATCTTGATAATTCAATATCCTTAATATCTAATGAAGTTTAAGTTTGTTTAAGTTCATGTATTTTGATTAATTAATTTTTAGATATTTTAATTTAATTAAATCTTGATAATTCAATATCCTTGATCTCAATGAAGTTTAAGTTTATTTAAATTCATGTGTTTTGATTGATTAATTTTGGTTTTAATTAAATCTTGATAATTCAATATCCTTTTAAATTAATATTAATTCTTTTTTTTTTGATTATGGTTATGTGACTTAACTTTGTGTTTGTTTGATTTGATTATGGTTCATTTATTTATAGTTTGATGATTAGATTAATTGAGATTTTTTTGATTTTAATTGAGTTTGATTCTTTGTAATTAGAATTTTATTTTTAATCTCATCCATTTGCCATGTTTATAAAAGTTTGGTTTGTATTTTGATTTCATAAATTGGATAGTTAATTAGTTTATCTTATTTAAGTAGGTTGAATGAGATTTGATTTGATTACATATTAAATTGAAATCTTTCTTAATTTAATTTAATTTGATTTAATTTGATTTGATTAGCTTTATTAGTCTATGGGTTTTCTTAGGTTCAATGTGATTATGTTAGTTTAAGAAGTGTAATATTATAAAGATTTGTTTAATTTTCAATTTGATTTCATATTTATTTAGGTTAATGATGTAATTAATGACTTAATAATTTAGGTTTTGATTAGTATTTAATTGCATTTATGTTTGATTAAGTTTAAGTTTAATATGATTAATTTGATTGACTTAATTAGCTTATTTAAGATGAGTGATCAAATTAATTAGTAGATTAATTAAGTGTTTGATTTGAATTTGATTTAAAAGTTAATTTGGTTCATTAAGATGATGGATTAATTCATTAGGTTTGCATTAATTAGGTGTTTATTCAATTGGATTAGCTTAAGGGTAATTAATTTAATTAAGAAGTGTTTAAGTTGATTATTAAATTAAATAAAGATTTCATTTAATTTGGTTTTATATTTATTTAGATTAATGATGTAATTAAATGATTTATGTTTAATTTAGGATTTGATTTAATTGCATTTATGTTTGATTAAGCTTAAGTTTAATATGATTAATTTGATTAACTTAATTAGTTTATTTAAGAGGGGATCAAATTAATTTAGATTAATTAAGTATTTGGTTTGAATTAGTTTTAATGTGACTTATAAAATTAATTTGGTTTAAGATGGTGGATTAATTCATTGAGTTTGTAATTAGATTCAATTGGAATGAGCTTAAGGGTAGTTTAATTAAGAAGTGTGTTTAGGTTAATTATTAAATTAAGATTTATTTAATTTAATTTTATATTTATTTAGATTAATGATGTAATTAATGACTTAATGATTTATGTTTAATTTATGATTTGATATTTAATTGCATTTTAGGTTTAATATGATTAATTTGATTAATTATTAATTTGTTGAGTAATTAAAATTAATTAAGTTTGATTTAATTAATTATTTATTTGTAATTTATTTAAATTAATTTGATTCATTAAAATGGATTAAATTCATTAAGTTTGCATTAGATTAATTTGATTAATTAAATTTGATTTTATCATTAGATTAGTTTTGTTTAATTAGAATTAGACTTGTTACCAATTGATTTTATCATTTGATTAGGTTAAGTGATTTAATTTTTTTTTTTCACTTGATTATTTTATAATCATAGTTAGGTTTAATTTTCTTAATTTATGTTTTATTAGATTTCATTCATGTTTGATTTATTGGTTTATGTATGGCTAATTAATCATATTTATTTTAAAAGGATGTGATTTAATCATATGTTAAGTTTACTTTAACTTTATTTGGTTTAATTTAATTAATATCAAATGATTATGTTGAATTGGTTTGTTAATTAATTTGATTTTTAGTTTATTTAATGATTAATTAATATTTAATTTATTTTAATTTGTTAAGTAGTTTCATATAATTAAGATTCAATACTTGTGTTAGTTTAACAAGATTAGTTTAATTTTACATTAAAGTTTCATTGATTTTTTTAATTTCTAATCATTTGAATTTCATTAACTCAATTAGGTTTAATTTTTATTTCAATTTCATTTAGGGATCATATGATATTTTCGATGTGAGGTTTGATTAATGATTGCTTAAGTGTTATTTCATTTTTGATTTGAATTTATTATTTAGATTATTATGAATTTTAATTAATTCTTTAATTTGTTAAATTTTAAAATATTTATTGTAGGTTCATTAAGCTTTAGAAGATCATTATTATTATTATTATTATTATTATTATTATTATTATTATTATTATTATTATTATTATTATTATTATTAATTATTATTATTATTATTAGTCTTAAATGTTTTTGAAGTGATTTAAGCCATTTTGAAGATTTAGATTTTTATTTGATTTGTTTTATTAAAAATAGATGAACTTCAAAATTTAATTTCTCCCAATCTAGAAATCTTTTGCTTGAGAATTTTATCATAGGTGTACTTTAACTTTTAATCAAAATTTTTCAATTTGATTTATATTTTTAGAGAAATTAATGAAATTTTATTTTTTTGCTAAAACTAAATAAAGCAAACCATTTAGTGGAATTTGGAAATTTTAGTTCTTTGGATTTCTCTCGAAGATGAATCGAGTCCTTATTTGTAATTTTTGCTAAGTATTTTTTTATGAATTTTTAAAGTTTTAGAATAGTTAAATAATTTTTAAAATCAGAAAATAGGTGATTTTCCAACCCATGAGCGTGGCAACGCGGTGCTATGATTGAGCACGGTGCATGGTTGGATTAGCGTATGGCAGCGCGGTGGCGAAAATGATCGCAGGATATTGCGGTTGATCGGGCGTCCGTCGTCAGCGGATGATCGAATCGATCCGATCGAGAAGATTGTGTGTTTGATGTTGGAAAGATGTGGGTTGAACATCTTGAGCGGATGAGGCTCACCAACAGAGGGCGATGAAAAAATGCAAAAAAAAAGTGAAATGGTTCGATTGAGCTCATTTTGTCAATTTTCTCTAAAAATTCTACTTCATATTGGAATCAAATAAAAAAAGAAAAATGAGGGCTTTATCTAAGGAAATTCCTTATAATTGCAAGAAAATTAACATAAAATCTAAGGGCTAAGTTTGATGAAATTTACCTCCTCGGGGATCATGGTGGTGAAGACTCTAGGTATGTGAGAATGCTTTGGAATGATTTTTAACCTTTGCCTCTCTTGAATCATCTTCTCCAATGTTCACCATCGCCAAAAAAGTTTATATTTATATTTTGAGCTCAAAATGGCTGAGAGAGGTGGGGATGGGTTCATTTTTTGCTTTGGGAAGCTCTTGGGGGCTGAATAGTGGGAGGAGGAAAGAGAGCCTCATTTCTCTCCCTCCTTTATATCCATTCTTTTTGAATTTTTTAGTTCCAAAGTGTTGTCATCTTACTTGGGTGGTTGGGATGGATGATGGATTGATTGAGGACTTTGAATTTTTCTCCAAAGTCCTCTCTTCTCATATGATCAGCTCATTGAATGTAAATGTTGGGGATGAGTTAAATGCATGTGATGGAATTAAATGAGGTTGGATGGAATCCTATGTGGGAGAGGATCCATGAGGATTTAAGTAGGTTGGGTTGATTTTGGACTGATCCCAAATGGGTTTGGGTCAGTTTGATCAGCCCAATGGGTCATGGCTTGGTTTCAAGGGATTTTGCTCAATTTGGGTCATATGGGTCATATTGGATCATATAGTTAGGTTTACCAATTGGTCAAATTTCAAACCAAGGCTTAGGTTAGTTCAAATGATAATTTGAAGAGTTTTGGTTTAATTTGATTTAATTTGGCTTATTGATGATTTTGGCTCATTTGGAGTCAAATAGGTCAAATAGTTGACCAATTTGACCAATTGGCTTGGGTTATGGGTTGATTCATGTTCAATTGGCTAATTGAAGATGAATATGGTATTTGGTTCAAATCAACTTGGATTTAATTTGGATTTGGCTTAATAACCAGTGAAGATTGATCAAATTGGGTTTAAATATGGCTTTGGTCAAGTTTAATAATTTGGAATGAACTTGAGCCATTGGTTTGCAATCAATTTTAGATCATGATTTGGTCATTTAGGCCAATTTGGGCCAACTTGGATCAAATGACCAATTGGGCTTGGTTTGGCTGTGGTTTGGCTAAATGGTCATATTTAAATATTAATTTTGGGTTGATTCAAAATTGGTTTCAATCAATTTGATGTAGGATGAGTTTTGGTTTTTGGTTCATTTGGGCTGAGGTTGACTTGGTTTGAGTGATTGATTGCATTGATCAGGGTGATCAACAATCATGGTGGAAGGTTTTGGTGAGCTTGGTTCAATCAATTTGGGTTGGATTGAGTTGGCTCAAATGGGTCCTTTAGGTCACTTTGGGTCAAGTGGACCTAAGTGGGTCAATTTGTTTGGTTTTGGTTTGATTGAGTTTAGTTGAACTTATATATATGAGCCTGATTGAAATTATAATTAATTTGGAGTCCAATAGGTTTTGGCTCAATTGAAAGTTTTAAGTCAAAAGCTAGTTGCTTGACTTGGAGATTTGATGATTATAGGTTTCATTTATATTTGGATAGATAATTGAATGAATGATTGATTCAAGAAAATCATTAGTTTTGACTTGATTGGATAGAATTTAGCTAAGTCCAATAGGTGTGGTGTAGCGACAAGGAGTGAAATGATCAACAATATAGATTGAACAAACAATGAAAGTGATCTATAGAGACCGAAGGTAGAAATCATGATCTTGATGCAATCTCTTTATGCTAAGGGGCATAAAGAAATGTTGGGGATAAGAATTTGAGTTTGATTGTGAAATATGATTTGTTTGAGTATATCCATTGGATAGAATCTATATAATTGAATTAATTAATTTTATTTTGTGGAGGCATAGCTAGGGATATGTGCTGTGAATCTAGGGATTGGGTATGTGAACCTTCCATTAGGAAGCGGGTTTGAGCTATTCTTGGGGATAAAATTTGATTAAATTTCTTTGATTTATTTGATTAGACTCAGGGAGGTGGTTTATGGCTCCTGGAGAAGGGTTCTAGATTGATGGCATATCCATCGGGATGTACACTTAAATTTGTTTGATTTAGATCTAAGCTCCACTAGGGAGGTTAATTTGATTCTCAGGAGAGTTTGTATGATATGTTTACTTTGAATCCATGGGGAGGTTGGTTTGAATTTATTTGTTATGGACCCTATTGTGGACTACACTAAGAATGAGCCATGAGGGCCTTGGTGAGATTTATAAGTCCAAAGGGTAGTCTACACGCCATATGGTAGGACTATTAGAAGGGGTTGACTTTTGGGTGTGCATTATCTAGGAGAAAGACATGGACTTACATCTTCCAAAGTAGGGATCAGTTGGGGTGATTTATCGATGGTGCAACAAATCGAATCATAGCTAAGCGACTGAGTGAGCTTTATTTTCTTACCTCAACTCAAGATAGTCTAATGATTAGTTTAATTTGATTTGATTTGATTTAATTTAATTTGGTGTTTTATGTTATTTTGGCGTGTGATGATGGATGTCTTGAGGGGCTATGTCGGCCTTACATCTCAGTTACAAATCCAAAGGGGTAGTCTACCCGACCAGGTAGGACTATCTAGGCCTAGGGTTGATGTGCAATGGTTATACTAGAAAAAACATCTTCCAAAGTAGGGATCTTTGGTGATCTGTAAATTGAACCCTATAAGGCAACTACTTAATGAGTGTTGGGGAGCTTACCTCAACTCAAGTAGTCACGATGATTAATTTGATTTATATTTGATTTGATTTGAATGATTTAATTTAATTTGGTGTGTTATATTGTGGACCTTGTTGGCATAGGACCCACTAAGAAGGGGCTATGTCGGTCTTAACCTATCTCAGATTTACAAATCCAAAGGGGTAGTCTACCAGCCACAAGGTAGGACTATCCGGCATAAGGTTGCCTTTTAGTATATGCGTTACTAGAAAGAAATCATAAGACTTACATCTTTCAAAGTAAGTTGAGGTGATGATGGCAACAAATCAATCGACCTAGGGCAACTATTTGAGATGCGGTTGTGGACTCAGATTGACTCAAAATAGTCATAATTAATTAATTTTAGATGGATTGTTGGTGTGTAATGTATACTAAGAAGAGCTAATATCGATCAGAGATTTACAATCTTGGGTGATAGGTAAAGCTAACCAATCTTAAGGGTGCCTTTTAGATTTGCAATGGTCAAGTTAGGAAAGCATGGGATTCACATCTTCCCACCAAGGAACCTTGGGGTGATGATTGCTTCTAAATTAGACACTTGTCGCGCCAGCGTGTTAAAAGAATGTGTAATTTATATCTTTCAAAGCAAAAGGAGTTGGTTGGCACTGTTGAAACAAGGAGACCTCTTGAGAGGCGTCGACAGGGACTTATCTTAAAGTAGTCGGGCAATTCTAGGGAGTTTTCGACCGCCCTAAAGATAGGATGCTTGCTTGGGAAGGGGGCCACTAGAGGCTTAAATTCCTAATCCACAAATATATATTTTATTTATTTTAAGTTTTTGTGGACCTTTATGAGGGACCACATTGAGAAAGCTCATATCGACTAGTCTATCTCAGACTAAGCGGACTAGAGAGAATCTCATCATGAACAAATTTTCCAACCACATGGGTGGTTCTAGGAAAGGGGATTGTCCAATCCAAAATAACCAGGTAGTGTCTAAATGGGGTTCAGATGTGATCCAAATAGATAGAGGTGCCACTGGGGCTTTATATCATGTAAAAGAAAGAAAGCACAGGTATCTCAGTGGCCAACTTGAGAAAGGACTCATCTAAGTGGTGTATCCACCGGGTGTCACCGTCGGAAATAACCAACCAACTTAAGGTGCCCATCAATTTGTAATAATCACTCAAAGAAGTGGGTGTAGGTTTACATCTCCCAAAGTGGGTCGGGATAGTCTATCTTTGGCGATAGGGGCTACTCAGCGACTACTAAGCGGCGATCGTAGGGACCAAACCTAGACTTGAAGTAGTCAAGAGGAAAAGGAGCTATTGGGGGACTTATCATAAGCCTCAAATATACTCGACCTAGTCAGTGCACATGATGGCTAGAAGAGAAGAAAATGTGTAGCTTACATCTTCTTAAACAAAGTCAACATGAGGTAGCTAACTTTCTGCAAGACTTACCAAACTAACAAGGTGCTCATTAGTTTGCAATGGTCAAGTCATGAGAGGAAAGTGTGGGGATTCACATCGTCAGATAAATGATCACTAGGGTGACACTAATAAGGTAGCATGTGCACCTAGGCCTAGTGTGGAGTGCCACGAGATTGCTCCCACATCAAAATAGTTCTAGATAAAAGATGTGTACGTTTGTGTTATGAAAGAGGGAATAGTATGCGCTTGGGTTTCTTCTTAAACACATAAAATAATGGATGAAATGGCATCGTGGGGCAATTGTGACTCCATCAAGAAAGGTCATTTGGGTTCTCTTACACCTAACTTGCAGAAATAGGATGTCTCTTGGGTTCTCTTACACCTATCTTAATAGAGGATCATTTCTGTTGTGTTTTGTGTTGTGGAGGGATAGGAGGCCTTTTGGGTTCTCTTATACCTATCTAAACACATCATGGCGTCTCAAGCAAAGATAGTCCTCAACACAAAGAGATAGAATTTCATGAAAGAAAGTTTTATTGATGATTTTTTAAACAAGATTTATGGATAGTATTTCTTTAAGTAGAGCTCATTGATTGGAATAAGCCTTTATAATTTATGAGTTGATAAGATCCTCCTTGGTAGACCTTCTCTATGGCATAAGGGCCTTCCCAAAATTTCCTCTTGAGACGGTGGTCTCCATAAAATAAGCTCTCTACTTGAAAAGCTCTTGTAGGAGCTTGAATCATTTTGGCTTTGTATAACTTGAGGTTGGAATGCCCATAGCATCTCTCCTCCAAACCTTTTTTACCACAACTTGGCATTATGCTCCATTGTGATTTTGCTACCCATGGCTATCCTTAGTGATGGGAGTTGGACTTCTAATGGTAGAATGGCTTAAGGAGAAAGGGGTGCATTGGAGTTCTATATGGGGTGTATGCCCACAAGGCCTCAACCAACTATTCATGCCATCATCATTTATTATCATATAGTGTCTTCTTATGTGAGGAAGTTGAAGGCTTACTAAGCCATTTGCCATTGAGTAGTAGATTGTAGAATATCTCCAATATATGCTATGTCTCTCTCGAGAAAAGTTGTTGATTTTAGTGCTCTTGAGTGTAGTATTATCGGATATGATTGTCGAGGCACCAACCTATATATGATATAGTTCTTGAAAAATTGGAGCACATGTCTTTGGCTATGTCCTCTAAATGGGATTGCCTTGGCCCACTTAGAAATGTAGTCGATTGGCAGAATGAACCGATGACCCTTGGAAGAAGGAGAATCAATTTGACCCACGGTACCCCAACACTCATGAGGACAATGTAGGATATAGAATATTGGATGGTTGATGCGAACCACATAGTGTATCTAACATTGGTGGCATCTCCTAGCTACATCCATGCGACGTGATCATGTGAAGGCAAGTAATATCTAGTGATCTTGGGGCATTGATCCGCTCCACATAAACCTAAGTGTACCTCTGTCACGCGATCCTATGGGCTTCATGTTTGTCTGAGCAGTAACATATGATTGAAGGATCGGTACAGGTGCCATCCGAGTGTAGGAAAGGGCTCTTTGCCTCACGATGTTAGTGATTTCTCTTGGTGGTTTATATAATCAATGAATGGTTCCTCACTCCTTTTTTGGTATGACAATCTCCCCTTCAAGAGAGAATCTCCTGAGCTGATCAAAGGATAAGACTTGTCTATTTTGGATCCTTATTAGAATAGACTCATCTTCCGGATGCCAACTATTTGGCAAGCTTGGCTAATGCATCTGTGTTCTCTCATCGAGGAATCTTGTAAATAGTAACCTCGATTTCAACATGTACTTGTGGTGCGATGGAGCTTAGGCTTTAGAACTTTGTAAGACCCAATTTGGTTGATGACCGAGAATCCCCAAAGATGTCTATACTCTAGATGCATGGTAATTTGGTATCGAGCCTCATATTCATCTCTTCGTTGTTGGTGCATGGATTGGACATATGATATGAGAATCTCATCACATCATGGTGCAGGTTAAGAGAACTATTCCTACCCCTATTTTTCCCAGGATAATATATTTTTGATGGAATTTGATCATGACTTTCAATCATGGATTTGAATCATGAAATTGATTTGAGTTTGAGAAAATCAAGTAGAATTAATTTGTAGTTTGACTTGAAAGAAGGAAAGTGAGGAATGGTTTAAAGCTAAAGGGTAGATTTTAACACCCCAGGCATGACCTATTCCTATGGCTAACTTCCTCTAAGGGCTAGGTGAGAGTGTGTCCACCTAATCACTAGATGTGTCTTAAAGAAATCTTAAAGTATAAGAGGAATGCCTAAGATGGAGCTATTGAGCTCATTCTAAAAAATGAGGCCAATAATGATTTATTTGCCTTTCACATTAAGTGGCATGATTTTTCTAGTTTCTTCCTTGCTTTATGTATAGCTGGATGTGTATTAGGAGAAAAATAAATCTTTTACCCAATCAAATTCAAAATAAAATTAAATAAATCATAACCTCACCTAAAGCTTAGGATTAAAATCAAGATAAAAGAATTAGCAACCCTGGATGAGCATTTCTTTTGTAATATCATGCACAAATGCATCTTATTTCACTCTTGATTGGAGGGCTTTCACCTTTGCTAGAAACTGAAACCTTTGAGCCATGGTGAAAACTCACCTCCTTCCTTCTCTTGATTTTTTGTAATTCTATTTCTCATGCATTAGTCATAAGCCTATTAACACAGTCAAAATAATTGTCCAAAATGAAAATAAAATGAAATGTAAAATTGTATTAAATTTAGGTCATTGAAGCATGCCCTTTACATGATCTAGTCTCTTGGGGGAATGAGTTTAAGGACTTTGTCTCTTTCTAAATAATAACCTAGCTATCTTGCATAAGCATAAAGACTTACCTACATGTATTTAAAATCATAGGAGGAGTTAGTTGGCTGCCACCCCAGTCAAGCTATCATGTGGTTTGTCCTTTTTTGTGAAGGCAAACCAATTATCCATTTTGCCTTAGATTTAGGTTGTGCTTTCTCTGCCAAAGCTCTAGATTTAGGTTGAGGTTGCTTCTCCTCTTTGTGGGCTATAAGCATAATTCCTCACCTCTTAGGTATTTTCTTAATCTTGTGTTAAGGAATCTTAAGTCCTAAATTTCTAATGAAAATGCAACTAAACAAACTAAATCAATTTCTAAAATGTAAAGCCCAACTATAGGATAGTTTGAGATGCTGCTCAGCTAGGTTTCCTACATGGGCATCTCTATTTATCTCCCATTTTAGCGATAATAACTCTACTTTGATCAATCCCATTTGATCTTGACATATTGAAATCTTCTGCTCATTTAAATTGAGACCGATAGTAGACCTAGGGTAATTATGGGGTATTGGTTCTTAAAATTTAGTAAATACTTACTTTTTAGAGTAATTTTTCCTCTTGATAGTACAATATTGATCACGAATAAGTACTTACGTGAATGCGTGTCTTACTAAGATGTGTTATCTTTCTTTCTTTCTAAATTTGAAAGGTGACTCCCTTATAAAAAAATTTTCTGATTTTTTTTGGCGACTCTGTTGGGGATGGTTCCTCTCTCCATCATTGGTAAATGATCATTGTCTTTGAATATTGATAGTGGGTTTGTACTTTGGTACTTGAATCCAAGACTATCCTACTTTTTTGGCACTTAGCTCATTTCATTCTTGAGTTAAGTTAGCCAACATTTTAGGACCACATTCCTCGTTGGTCTTAAAACCCCTTTTTCTCCAATGGGTAAAATGAAAAGATTTAAAATAAAAGAAACATCTTTTAAAGACTTCCTCGTTATCATTTTCATGATAAGGAAAGGTTCATCTAAAAAATAATAAATCTTCCATAAATAAATTTGGTTTTTTTTTAAAAAAAAGCACCTTCTCAAAAATGCACTTAAAAAAATATTTTCCACAAAATTTCTTCACCCTCATTTAAGAATTCACATAATTTATATGCATGTGATTTTCAAAAATAAAACTAATAACATTTTCCAAAAGCAAATGAACATCTTCTTTCAATTCCTTTGATGAAGATTTCATTTTCAAAATAAAATGAACAATCATGTCTTCCAAAATTACAATCACAATCATAAATTTTTTGAAAGAAGCACAAATGAATTCTATTCAATATATTCACACTTATTGAATGGAAAGTTCATTTGTAAAAGCACATATGAACATCTTCATTTTAATATGCTTAGGTTTATTAAATGAGGATTTCATTCAACTAAAAATAAAATATCATTTAGGAAAGCCTACTTAAGCATATCCCACATATGTTTTAAGTTGAATTCCTTTCTTTCAAAAAAAAAAGAAGAAAAAGCACAATCACACAAAATTTTACATTTTAAAAAAAAATCAATCTCCATTCTACATAATTTGATGGTCCTCTTTTCAAAACATCAAAATCAACAATCATATTTCAAAAAAATTTCAAAATATATTTGGAACTCCATTTAGCATAATCATATTTGTTAAGTGAAGTTTCCAAATCCAAAATCAAAATCAACAATCATATTTCAAAATTTTCAAACACACATTTCTTAGCATAATCATATTGCTAAGTAAAGTTTCAAAATCCAAAATCAAAATCCAAAAATTTTCAAAATTCTAAACACATTTTGGAACTTCATTTAAAATACACAAATTTGTTAAGTAAGGTTTCCAAAATCAAAATCCAAAAAATTTCAAAATTCTAAATACATTTTGGAACTTCATTTAACATACAAAAATTTGTTAAGTGAGGTTTCCAAAATCAAAATCAGAAAATTTCAAAATTCTAAACACATTTTGGAACTTCACACACAAATTTGTTAAGTAAATCAAAACCCAAAATTTTCAAAATTCTAAATACATTTTGGAACTTCATTTAACACAAATTTGTTAAGTAAGTTTCCAAAATCAAAATCAAAATTTTCAAAATTCTAAACACATTTGGAACTTCATTTAACATACCCAAATTTGTTAAATAAAATTTTTCAAACAATTGAACTTCATTTAACATACCTAAATTTGTTAAGTAAAGTTTCCAAATCAAAAAACTTTTCAAAACTTATTTTGGAACTTCACCATACTCAAATTTACTAAGTAAAGTTTTCAAAGTTAAAATAAAAACATTCAAACACCTTTGGAACTTCTTCCTTTAGCATACCAAATTTGCTAGAAGTTTCCATTTTAAAATCAAAAAAATCAAAATTTTAAACACACCATTTGGAATTTCATTTAGCATACTCAAATTTGCTAAGTGAAATTTCCATTTCATAAAACCAAGTGAGACTTCATCTTTAGCATACCAAATTTACTAAAGTTGAATCTCCACTTTCAATCATTTCAAAAAAAAACTTAGGATCCCTTAGCATACCAAATTTGCTAAAGGATCCTACCCATTTAAAAAATCAAAATTCAAACAAATGAAACACTTAGGATTTTCTTAGCATACCTAAATTTGTAAAGAATCCTATTTTCAAAAAAACAAAATACACTTGGGTTCTTCACTTATGCCTAAATTTGCTAAGTAAGAATTCCAAAAT
This sequence comes from Cymbidium sinense, assembly GCA_021442155.1. Classification (NCBI taxonomy): domain Eukaryota; kingdom Viridiplantae; phylum Streptophyta; class Magnoliopsida; order Asparagales; family Orchidaceae; genus Cymbidium; species Cymbidium sinense. The sequence continues at coordinate 89,591,760 of CM038220.1, forward strand.
TTTCCAAAATCAAAACAAAACAAAATTTTAAAAGAAATAATCACTTTTTACTTAACTTATACCTAAATTTGCTAAGCAAAATTCTAAAACATTCAAACAAAGCAAAATAATTTGACCCTTACTTTAACATACCCAAATTTGTTAAAGGAAAGGATCCTCAAATCACAAAAATTCAAAATCAAAACAAAATGAACCTATGGAAGCATCTATCAAAATCTTGAATCCATATTTCAACATACTTTAATTTGTTGAAGTTTGGATTCATCAAATTCCTCTTTCAATCAATATCTTCAAATTCATTTAAATCCCACTTAACACTTCCAAGTTGTTGGATGTGGGTTCAAAATTCAAAATTCAAAATTCAAAATCTATGGAGACAAAAATGATGCAAGTTCATTTCTCATTGCGGGTTTCTTTCAATCGGTCGGTTTCAATTTTAGTTGCAATATGATAGGAAATTTGTCCTTACCTTCCCTCACATAGATCTAGCCTTTGACTTTCTTTGTTTGGATCATACCCATTTTATCCACTATGGCCATGGATTTGAGGGGCCAAGATCACATGTGAGGGCATTGTGAATATTAGAGGGTGGCGGCGATCATTAGGGTAGACTTACCTCTCGATTCAAATGTATCCTCCCTAAAGAGGAAAGCTATGGCAGTACCAAGCCTTTCACTGCGTGCAGTAGTTCCAGTTGGTTCATCCTCGAGTTGCACATGTTTCCCGTAGCATCCTATCATCTACCCTCCAAGGATAAGGCTCCGGTTTCGGGCTTGCCTCCCCATATTTAAGTATGCTCCTCTCTCATCCTACCTCATAGTAGAAACAATATGGTCAAAGCGATTCCATACTAGGATAGCTAGAGAGCTTGAAGGCGCCAAGTCGTGATGGATGAGTTATGATCACTTCACCTTATGGAGAACTAGTTTCATCCTCTTTGATCGGAGAGGATCCGTTCGTTTCCTCGGTGCATCTACAACCAGCGGTTTCTAGAGTAGGAGGTGCGTAGCCTTAGCTCATTATGCGGTGAAGCCCTGATTGTTCGTTGATTTATGATGTTGTCCCGTAGGAGGTAGATCCATCAGAGGGCCCATGAGGCCCATACATCATCACTAGAGAGTGATGAAGATTTAGTCGGTCGCTGGCCTACTTTCTACTCGTTCTCTCCGCGTTCTTCTCCGATGGAGTATCACTGTCTACCAGCTCTACCCATCACCGGTGCAGGTTCCGACCATTCCATCCAAGGACATGAAGGTCACATCCGGGAGAAATGTACCCCATTGGTGATGGCTATGGCCAAGGGATCCTACTCCTCACCAACCATTATGGTAGGGTTGAGCTCTGCTCGACCTTACGCCTGGTGAAAGGAGTGGCAACCGAGCATCGTGTCGTTCCTTCAACTCCACCCATTCAACCGATGTGGAGGTGGTGATGAATATTCCGAGATGATAGTATAGTGGCGGTAGTGGTTGAGGATTGTTACCCCTATTACGAGTATTGGGGAGTATCATTCTTCTAGTACATAGGATTGACTCCAACTCGATTGCCTCACACCACCCCAAGTTGTTTGTAACTGTGGGTCAATCCTTAGATGAGATAGTTGCACTTTTATGAGAGAAAAAGGAGATTTTAGGGTATGCATGGTGATGAAGAAAGAGTCACTTGATCCCAATGAAGATGACTTGATGATTCTGGTGTATGCATGGTGGAGGTTCTCTTCTTAGGTATAGGCCATGGATGATGATGAGGGTGATCAAGACCGCAAAATCAACCCATCACCTTGATAATAGTTAAAGGCAGAAAGATGACAGATTGATAGGATGACAGCAGCGGGTGACAGCGCTTAATCGGTGCCAAGCCCTTCAGTTCATCCTAGCAATCAATGTCGGCCCGTGCATGTCTTAGGTTTACTCTCCCATTGAGCAGTGGGAAGGTGGTAGTGGAAAGATCATGGTTAAGTGGAAGGAAGCTCTAGGGAGGATCAGGAAGGGTAACCCTGATGCTTCATTCATGAGCCGATGGAAGTGCGAGCCTGGCTCCGAGGAATTGTTGGGTAATGATGCTTTACTCTTTAGACTCTTTGTTAGTAGCCTAGTGGTGTGCTGATTGGGCATTTCTTGAGTTAGAGCAACTCTTCATCAAGAGATTTTGGAAAAAGGTCATGTAAATTGTACTCTAGTGATTCACTTTTGATTATATTCTCCATGGTGCTGTATGAAGTAAAATAACATGCCATTGAGATTCTTGAAGAATATCCATGGCCGGTTTCTTCATGCTTGATTCACCATAAAGACATTTAAGATGCTAATCAAAGGCGGCTAGTCTACAAGGAGAGGCCTTTTGGTCGGTTACTTAGCGAAATCCCAAAAGGCTTATGAGAAGAAAACCTGTGATTGACAAGAGCGAAAACTAGAGATCGGTCGGCGAGCCTCCACCCTTTTACCATCGAGGCATCGTTGACCTCAATACCATCACAGGTGGCATGCATATGGTAGCACCAACTATATTAGATAAGTTAAACAACCTTATTCTTTTAAGAGGAAGTAAAGAAAATCTCTTAAAGAAACTTGATTTTCATTCGAGAGCCGGAGGAAGTTGGAAAAGTTATGATCCAAACTTTACCCTTTATGTTATGCCACATTTTGGAGGATTGCTTTACATTTGGCTTGAACACAATTTCAAGACTCGTTATCCCAAAGGAATACTTGTGGAACAACCTTCTAGTTCCATTAGGGTAATCCTTGAGATACTAAAAAATGAAAGAAGGTTGGGAGAAAAAATTTAGAAGATTAAGAAGAGTTTTCCTTGCGGGTGCTTGAGTTAGCTTAAACCTCCAACACCAAGGAAGGTTTGCAAGGTCTTAGAATGTGAGAGTTTAGCGGCAGATGTGGTGTGATAGCCCCTTAGCACCACCACCATGTGCGGACTCCAAATAGTTCCTTCCCGGTGACTTCTTCCATTTCAGCGCTCTTTTGTTTCTTCTAGAACACTTGTATCGGTGGATAAGGGCATCCCTTACTCCACTCACTCTACTGGCTTCTACTTTGTACCTCCAAATACTTCCAAGAAATTAAAGAATAAAGATGAATTGGGGAAGGTTTTCTAACTATTCATTAACTATAACTGATCTTCCTCTTCTGATTGAGTTGGACTTTCCAACTTCTAATTCTCAGATAGAGATAGAGTTGGAATCATCCGATTTTGAAAGTCCCATAGAAGCTATGAGTGCGAGTAGAACTTGCCACCTGTACCTTCAAAATTATCAAGTCAACCCTGTGGCAGGTTCTACCTCTAGAGAAATGAAGAGTTGAAGCCCTTCTTGCTCCTCCCCTTGGATATGCTTGTGGAAGATCGGTTAAAGGTGGACTACAACGTCCTTTCTTATATAAGAAAGTTGTCATCTAAGCATATATGATGCCCTTGTCTTATCTAGATGAGGAAATCACTAATCAAGGCCCTCCTTGATCCTAAAATATTCTTAGCTCAGTTGACTATAGGTGAGGAAGCACACTATGCAAAAGAAGCCCAATGGCATAGATGAAGACCTTCTTGGGAGACTTGGAGCAAAACCCTTATACATTGTCGACATGGATAGTTCATCTCACCAAGGTTCTCATTGGTTGTGCATCGACATTATGAGTCTAAACACTCCTTATTTGAAGATCGACATCTCTACTTTCTAGATAGGATGATGTTGTGAGGATTCAATGATCAAGGCAAGTAGGCTCAGGTTCCATAGTGTTACCATTGGAGATCGATGATTGAAAGACTAAAGCCAAGTTCTACATCATTGATTTGAATACTTCATTCACTAGTTTGCTTGGTAGGCCTTGGAACAAGATGGTTCCATCCTCTCCTTTCATCGACATTAAGTTAAAAAGATGAAGTTGAGTGTCCAGTGAAAAGCCATTCTCATAGAGATGTTGAGATTTATGAGGATGGCCTATTATCTTTCCTCAAAACACCCTTTCTTGTGAACTTGGACAAAATTTAAATACAAATGTGAAAGCAAAAGAAAATGAGGCAAAAGAAAAGATAAAAGAAAATGAAAGGAAAAAAGAAAAGTCTAAGTGAAGAAGAAAGGGGATGAAGTGGATCTCTATCACATTACGGTTCATTCCATCATATGGATATGTGGGTAGGATGGCTCAACCTCCACTGGGTAGGGAGGTAGAGAGGCAATTCAGAGGTGGAAGACCGTTGGCCCCACCAATAGAGGTCATGTTTGGTTCATAGTACCCCACTATTCAGGTGGATGAGTCTAATGTGATTAGTATAAACCCCTCTCATGGGGTCCATTGGAGGTGACTTTTGATCCATGAAGGCTAAGCTCTAAGCAAAGTAAAGTATTCAAATCTAGTTTATGTGAAATTATTAGGCTTGGGAACCTTAGCTCTTACCTCACTTACATTTTAGAAAGTTGAAGGTTTAGTAGTTAAAGAAGTCCCTAAGTCTTCCATGAAGCGATTCTTTTTGGGTTCATCATCCTCAAGTCGAGTCGATGTGGAGGAAGATACCTTTTGACTTTTACTCCTTGTGTTCAAAATATTATACATAAAGATTTAGTTCCTCACTTGGTATAAGTCGAATATTTTGAAAAATTATGAAATAATATGGCGGGAAGCACAATCAAAAGACTAGGATTGACCACAACGGGTCGATCGATCAGATTATTGCCTAGTTGTTACCAACCATTTGGAATCTAATAGGTTCATCACACATCTCCAACTCTCATGAGAATGTGTGTTTAGAAACTTCGATGATGATCTCCCGGAGATTCATTCTGGGAAGCGCCAAAATTTAGATTCAAACAAGCTTGACATGAGAAGAAGAAATAACTTAGTTAGGCTATTCTTGAGTTTAAAGATTGCTTCACATAGAGTTATGAAGAATTACTCGGATTATCTCTCACATTGTCCACAAGCTAGTAATAAACCCTAATGTTACCCACATTAAGCGCTAGACATTCGATTAAAATTGAACAATATGTCATTTTGAAGTCAAGAAAGCTGGTCATGGAAGAAAATATCCTACCTAGTTAGCTAGTGTCATCCTAATTAAGAAGAAGAATGGCCAAATTCACATTTAGGTAGATGACCTTGGAGCAAAATTAATGGTGGATATTGCCTCATCTCATGCGGTCATCTCTTTCATGGATGGGTCATCTAACTATAACCAAATAAAGATGTCTATTGAAGATGAAAGAAACACGCTTTTGATTCAAGAAATCTTCTTATAGGGTTATGCCTTTCGCCTTAAAATGTGCCTTGCTACCCGGCCATGATCTTCAATAAGCTCATCCATCATCGGGTTGAGTGCTATGTTGATGATCTAGTAGAAAATGAAGAAGACCATCTCTTTGACTTGAGAGTATTTTTTTGAGCGGTTAACAATATAACCTTAAAATGAATTCACAGTGTGCATTCGAGTCACTTTAGGAAAATTCCTTCGGTTTATTATTCAACATCGAGGAATAAATAGATAGATTAAAGCTATCTTAGAAATGCCACATCCTAAGAGTTTAACTCAACTCGGATCCTTTCAAGGATGGTTGTCGATCTAAGATGCTTTATCTCAAAAATGCCAAGAGTTCAAGTGTTAGCATTCAAAGACATCAAAGAATACTTAGTGAAGCGCACTTCTGACCCTTATTTTGGGCGGTCGTTCATCCTTTACACTTGCATTGGATGACTCTCTCGGTCCTCTGGCCGCCAACGATGAGGGAAGGAAAATACACTCTACTACCTCATGTCGATCCCTACCAAACTATCCACTTATTGAGAAGCTACTTTGATCTTTGCATCTTAGAAGCTACACTACATGCTTTCTCATAAGGTGAACTTGATCTCTTGAATCCAATCCGGTACCTCATGACATGACCAATGCTTTGGACATTTGGCTTGTTGGTCCATTGATACTCTCACAATTTGATATCACTTTGTACCCTGATGCGGTAAAAGGGTGCACTAGCGGATTTCTTAGCGACACCCACTTTCGATTCTCGCTTAGTGATGATCTCCCGATGAACAAATCATGAACTTAGGGGAGGCTTGAAATGGATTGATGGGAGATGTATTTTGATGGTGCTTCTTTTCTTAAAGGTGAAGCACCATATATTCTCCCGGGAAAGGCGGTAGGAATAGTTCTTCTAACTCCAAATTACGATGTGATGAGATTCTCATACTATCTTTCCAACCCTACACCAACAAGTATGAGGCTTTGATTCTTTGGTTTTAGAGTTAGCCATCACTATCAACATCAAGAGCATCAACATCTTTGAGGATTCTCGGTTGGTAATCAACGATTGGGTCTACCAGTCCTCAAACCCAAGCTTCATCATTACTATGAGTATACCATGAAGCTTGGCTCGAATCCCAAGTCACCATCTACAAGGTTCCCAGAGTAGAGAACACGATGCGATGCCTTGGCGAACTTGTCAAAGAGTTGGCATGTTGAAGATGAGTCCATTTCAATAAGGGTCCAAAATAGACAAGTCTTATCTCTTATTGATTCATAACTCATCGAGAATTTCTCTTGAAGGGGAGGTTGTGTTGCCAAAATGGACAAGAGATGGATTAGGCAACCATTCATAGATTACTTGAACACCCTATCTCAGAAATCTCAAGCCCATCGGGGTGAGAGCTCTCTGCTCTTGTTGATGGCACCCTGTATAGTCCTTTGACCAAATGTGGTTATGTTTAGACAAACATGAAGCCCGTGACATTATAACGAGGTACATTCGTCTATGTGGAGCGCATTATCGTCCAAAGATGAAGTCGAAGATCAAAAGACTTGGATACTACGGCCTATGATCACATTGCATGGGCGTAGCTAGGAGATGCCATATGTCAGTGCCGCAGTGTCCTCCACCACCACCCATCTACACCTACATTGGCTTCATGGCCATTTGAGTGTTGGGGTACCGACATTGTAGTCCGTCGATCCTCCTTCTTCCAAGGGGCATCGATTCATCTTAGTTACCACGACTACTTTTCCAAGTGGGAAGCCATCCACTCGAGAGGTCACACTCACCATGTGCTTCAATTTTTAACCATATCAATATATGTTGGTGCCTTGATAAATTATATCCAATAATGATACGCATTCAAAAGCATAAACAAGCTTTCCTAGATACGATATAGATTGGAGATACTCCACCATCTACTACCCAGCTAATGGCTTGAAGCATTCAACTCTCATCCGGATCTTGAAGAAGGCTCTTGATGACAACAACGATAGTGGAATGAGTAGTTGGTTGAAGCTTTGTGGGCCTATCGCACACATCGAACTCAACTCTCTCTTCATTTTCCTTAGTGTATGGGTTGAAGTCGTTCTTCCTTAAGTTCAACTCCCATCACTAAGGATAGCATTGGGTAACAAGATCCCCGAATGCAAAGTTGTGGTTAGAAGAGCTCAAAGGTTTGGAGGAAAGTCTCTATGGTGCAGAACCTCGAGTTGTACAAGCCAAAATGATTACAAGTTCATAAAAGTTGGTCTAGGTCTTTGAGTAGGAGAACTTGTGTTAGTCTAAGGACCAATTGTTGCCCATCGAAGATGGGAGGCAAGTTTGAACCACTTGGGAAGGCCCTTATGTTATAGAGAAGGCTACCAAGGAGGATCTTATCAATTTATTGATTGTAAAGGAAAACCCGATGCTTCCAATTAATGGGCTCTATTTAAAGAAATATACCCATGAAAAAAAGCTTGTTTGAAAATAATTCATTAATAAAAAGAACAAAACTGATTCCATTCATCAAATCTTCTCTTCTTTTGAAGTGTTGCTTGTCTTGTGAATCCACTATGATGTTTAGAGTAGGTGTAAGAATCCCTACATCCTATCCCTCTTTCACAACACAAACACAATCTACCTGCTTTAAGTGTAAGAGAACCAGAGACATCCTATTTCAATTAGATAACTAAGTTAGTATGAGAACCCAAGCGATATCCTTTCTTAGTGGGAATTCTTTTGCCATCCTGGCATCATTTCATAATTCCCCGTGTGTTTTATAGTAGGTGTAAGAGTCCCCTAGAGGTGTCATATTCCTTTTAACACGCATAATAAACATAAATCTTTTGTCTCAAGCTATTTGATGTTAGAGCAAGCCCCTGCATTCACTCATTGGGCTCTAGCTCTACTACATGCTACCTCGCTAGTGTGTCACCCTAGTGGTCATTTATTTTAGAGGATGTGAGCCCCAGCTTTCTTCCTAACTTGATCATTACAAACCAAAGAGTGCCTTGTTATGGTATGCTTCACCGCCTAAGAAGCGCCTCATGATTGACTTTCCTTAAGAAGATGTGAGTTTCTTATTGAACTAGCCATCATGTTCTAACTTGGTTGAGTATATTTGAGGCTTAGGATAAGTCCGAGGCTCCCTTTCTCTGAGTCAAGATAACTATCCCAGCAGCCGCTTTTATGGGGATGTGAGTCCCAGCTTTCTTCTAGTCGATTGTTGCAAATCTATGGGCACCTTAGGTTATTGATGTTCGCATGTCTGACTCACCCCGTGAGTATACCCACTTTGATAGATAGTCCCCATGCTTTCTCCTTAAGTTGGACATAATACCTATTGAATTTATCTAGCCATGTCATCTTCTCTAGGGTGTTGGATTAAGTCCTCATCTCCCACATCCCTGTAAGCACTCTATTTAGATCAATTTGCAACCCCATTTAGACACTACCTAGGTTACTTTGGATTGGACAATTCCCCTTTCCTAGTAGCCACCCTGATTGAAAAATCTATTCAATGGATGCGTAGATTCTCCCTTGGTTCAAGAAATCAGATAGGGTCTAGGGTGATATAAGCTCCTTCTATTCCCTCATAAACTAGGGTCCATGATAAGATGAACTCAAATAAATAAATTAAAATAAAAAAAATTAATTCACTTGGATTAGGATTCAAGCCCCAAAGGGCCCCTTTTCCCAAGCAGCTTCCTATAGGGGCGTGTCCTGTAACTCTCTATAGGAATTGCACTGCCACTCGAGATAAATCCGGGTTGGTACTCAATCAGCGTTGCCCATGCCCCGCTTTGAAAGATATAAGATCATGATGCATTCTATCTAACATGATTATCTAAAATTGACGGGGTAGCCCTAGGTGGTCGATTTAATTTTTTGCCCAAACTAATCGATCACCCCAGGGTATTTTCTAGTGGAAGATGTGAGTCCCTGAGCTTTCTTCTCTTTAATTAATCATTGCAAAAAAGGCACTCCTTTGGTCGTGGATAGTTTTACCATCGGAAGCTACTCCCTTTGGTTCAATAAATCTAAGATAGGTATAGACTTCTATAAGCTCCTTCTTAGTGTGGTCCATCATAAATCGATGGAATCCATCAAAATAAATAAAATTTAAAAATGAAAATTAATTCTTGACTATTCTTCTATCTAAGTCCCCTCATTCAGACTCAAATCGGGTTTGTTGATTTGTTGTCCAAAGCAACTAATCACCCTGGTTCCTTGTCTCAAGATATGAGTCCCCTTCTTCTTATTGTACCAAAAAGGCACTGCCTGGATAGTCCACTTATGGTTGACTACCCTTTGAATTGGTAAATGAAAGTTCTAGTTTCCCGTGGTCCCTCTGATGCCTTCACAAACCTATGGGATCCATCAAAATCATAATCCAAAAAAAACAATATAAAAATGAAATCAATCTTGGACTATCTTTGAGTTGATCTAAGTCTCCTAGTGGCATTCACTCAATAGTGCCTCTAGTTGGGTTCAATCTATTGCCTACCAATAGATTACCCAAGAATGGTCCTACTTTGGAGGATGTAAGTCTACTATGCTTTCTTCTATGCGATATCAAAGACATCCCTTTGGTTGGCTAGTCCTACTACGTGCTTAGTAGACCACTTTGGATTGGTAAATCTGAGTTAGGTCTGGCCTCCATGGCTCCTATTCAAGACAACTCATTGCAAACCAATGGGTTCTTCTAAAAATTCAAACCTAACAAAAAATTGAAACAAATTCAATAATCTCCGTGAGATCTCTCCTTAGTGAGATTCAAATCAAATCCAATCTTTCATCTCTTTGTAGATGACTTGAACTGCTTCCTTAGTGGAAGGTTCACACTATCCCTTGGTGATTTCCTCTCTTATGTCTTGGTCATACAAGTGAGCCACATTTCACTAAGCTCGGATTCTTTCTTTTCCTTGGGTGGGATAGATAGTTTCAGTTTGCCTATGATCTTGTTGATCATTTTGGTCAACACCACATGTGTGGTGTTCCCGGTCAATCACATCACACCTATTGGGTGCCCTTTGTTGACCTAATTTTAGAATGAGCTCTCAACACCTCCATCTTAGACATAGAATTTCTCTTAAACTTTAAGAGTTTCTTAGTCTTAAGACACATCTAGTGATTAAGTGGACACTCTCCCCACCTAGAAGACTTAGAGTTAGCCATAGGAATGGTCATGCCTTAGTGTTAGGAAATTCTTCTACCCTTTAGCTAAATCATTCCTCACTTTCTTTCTTTCAAGTCAACCTCCAAATCAATTCTATTTGATTTTCTCAAACTCAATTCAATTCCATGATTCAATTCCATGATTGAAATACACCATTGAAACCAATGATCAAAATCCATCAAAAATTTCTTCTTCAAATTCCTAAGTCCTTAACCCTTTTCTTAAGGACTTAGCCAAAATCATGATTCAAACCTATTCAAATATTTGAGATTTTCTCATGATCCATTTATATTCTCATTTATATTCACATTTATAAAAGAAATATAAATTCAAACCCATTAAATAAGTTTCAAAATTTTAAATCAACTCATGAATTGTTTCTAAATTCCTTTAATTTTCCATGAAAGGACTTAGCCAAAATCAACTCCAAACCTTGATCAAACCTATTCAAAAGTGGGATTTTCTCAAAACTTATTTATATCCTCATTTATATTCTCATATGTGAATGAATGAAATATAAATATAATCCAATCAAGGGCAAAATTAAATTCCAAATTTAAAATGCTTGAAATTCCCTTAAATCCCTTAATTTTTCATTAATGGATTTAACCTAAACTTTGATCAAATCAATTCAAACTCATGGGATTTTCTCAAAATCAATTTATATTCTCATTTACGTTCTCATATATAAATGAAATATAAATATAAATCAATCAATCCAACTCAAAAAAAAAATTAAATTTCAAATTAAAATTCAATTAAATCTTTAAATTCTTTTAATGGATTTAGCCCAAATCATGATTAAACTCTTTCAAACCCTTGGAATTTTCTCATGATCAATTTATATTCTCATTTATGTTCACATATTTCATGATGAATATGAATTAAAATAATCAAAATCAACTCTAAATATCAAACTCAAAATCAAAATCAAAATCAAGCCTTTCAAGCTAAAATCTTGAACATAGCCAAATCACTTTCAAATCAAGCCAAATCCTTGATTTTATTTCATGGTTCAATCAACCCTACAATCATGAGCTCATATAAATCCAAACTTCAATCTTTCAATCAAAACCTAAATAAAAAAAAAAAAAATCAAACCCAAAACTCCTTCATATTCTTCCTTTGAATATGAGAATTTCAAATGGATCAAAATCCATTTGACTTTAAACTTGTAAATGGATTAATATTTTAATCATAAGTCCATATGCAAGATCAATCAACTCAAATCAAGCTTTGACCATTATTTGACCCACTTAGTGACCTAAAGTACCCTTATGAGCCAACTTTTGATCCTAACCAAATTAGATTGAACCAAACTCATATTTGCCTCTCATCATGATCAACAATCATCATGGGATGATCAATCAATCAAATTGGGTCAAACTAAGTCAAACCTAAGGTTGACAAGTCAACACTTAACCTAAAATGAAATCTAACATAAATTCTACCATAGCCCAAATTGATTGAAACCATTGATCCATGTTCACTCATGACCTATGTTTGAACTTGACCAGGCCAACATTTGAGCTAACCTAACCCATTTGGCCCACTTGACTAAAGTTGACCCATTTTGACCTAAAGGTCCAAAATGTGTCAAACTTGATCTAAGCCAAACTGGACGAATGGGGTCAAGTCCATCCCAAATCACTTGTCAAACTTGACCAAAAGCCTCAATTGGCCAACTAGACCCAACCCAGCTGAGCTTAGACCCAACATGACTTAAAGGGGTCATGTTGAGCCAAAAGTGAACAAATTGATTGATTGATACCAATCCACTTCATATGACCAACCAAACCTAAACCTACCCTTGACCTAACCCAAATAGGTCAAATGGGTCAAATGGTCAACTTGACCCATTTGACCTAAATCATATGAGCCAAAACCAAATCTATACCAAATTGAACCAATCCAAAGGCACCAAAATATTTCAAATTATTAATGAACCCCCCAACCTATTCCCAATATCTCAACATACCAAACATACTCAAATTGAAAAAAAAATAGTAAAATGACCATTATACCCCTATTCCATAGAACAAATTTTGGCTTTAGCCACATGGGTATTATCATGAACCATCATCAATCACTTGAGGCTTTCCTAAAACCTCAAGGGTACCAAGGATGATGGGCGCACCCAACCCAATGGATTTAGGTCAACATAATGGACCAAACCCACCACCCATGGCTAAATTGAAATTTCAAACTCCCCAAAGCTCAATTGGATGCACATGGGAGTTACTTCCACGGCCAAATTCATGAGCATTGCCAAAAATAACCCATCTTATGAGATCAATTCGATCAAAATGGCAAGCCCATTGTGGGTCCGATTACCATGGGAGAGATATACTCCCTCTCACGGGGCAATAGCCTTCCCCAGAGACCATGGGAAGATGCACGGAGGTCGCGGGGATCAACTAGTGAGACCGGATTGATGGTGAAACCTCAACTTCCTCTTGTGGTTGGAAGGTCGGGTAGGTCAATTGGATGAATGGTTTTCTCCACCTCATCCCACTTAGTGAGGGTCACCCTGGTGATGGCTTGCTCAAATCCTTGGCCAAAGTACACTATATGGGTGGTGTTAATCTCGTGGGAGGCGGCTAATCTAGGGCCAAATCCATCCCAAATGAAAAGGTGAAAACAAACTTCTAAGAGGCCATGTCTCCAAAAGCACCAGTAATCGTGAGGTCTGCATTTGTTGAAATATAACTTATATCGATTGCCTTGATATTTGTTCCATGCAAGTAATAGAAGTTTGGTGTTTTTAACCCACACTCAATTCAAATCATTGGAGAGATTTGGATATTGAGGAGAGTCTTGCCATTTGATTTCGATTTAGAACCATCATACTAATTAGGTAGGTTAGGTAAAAATTTGAGGAGAGGTTTCTTGGAGACATTTGTGTTTTGTGCATCTTGTTTAAAAATATTGATAGTTTGAAAACCTATTTAGCAAATTTGGGTATGCTAAGAAGAGGTTGTGATTGTATATTTGAAATATTTTTGCTTGTGAAGATTTGATTGTGTGATATTTTGATTTGAAATGGGGCTTCTTACTTAACAAATTTGGTAAGTAGAGGCCACATGTGTTTGCTTTGTGCATAATGATGAGACTTTCACTTTAACAAATTTGGTATATTAAGTGAAAGTTAAATGTGATTGTGAGATAAATTTGCTTCTTTTATTTTTGATAGAGCTAACAAATTTGGTATGTTAAATGAAAGCCCCAAATGTGTTTGAGATATGTTTGTTTTTTTTTCTTTGAGAATGAGACTCTCAATTAACAAATTTTGCTTGTTAAGTGAAAGCTCATAAGATTTGACATGAAAAATTGATCCTCATTTAACAAATTTGATATGTGTAGGATCAAATGTTGAAAAGAGACCTCACTTAACAAATTTGGTATGTTAAGTGAAAGTCAAAATGTGTTTATGATTTTTTAAATGAAACTCTCACTTAACAAATTGGTATGTTATGTGAAAGTCAAATGTGTTTATGATTTTTGAAAATAAAACTCTCTTAACAAATTTGGTATGTTAAGTGAAAGTCAAATGTGTTTATGATGAAACTCTCACTTAAAAATTTTGGTATGTTAAGTGAAAGTCAAATGTGTTTATGATTTTGAAAATGAAACTCTCACTTAAAAATTAGGTATGTTAAGTGAAAGTCAAATGTGTTTATGATTTCAATATGAAACTCTCACTTAACAAATTTCTCACTTAACAAATTTGGTTAAGTGAAAGTCAAATGTATTTACTATTCGAAAATGAAACTCTCACTTAACAAATATGATATGTTAAGTGAAAGTCTAATGTGTTTATGATTTTGAAAGAAAATAACTTACTTAACAAACTTAGGTATGTTAAATGGAGTTTAACTTGTTCTTATGATTTAAAATGGTTCTTTGACATACTTGGACATGTCAAATGAGATCCAAATCTATCTGATGCATTTGCATTGATAATAAAAAAAACTGATTACAATGAAAAAACTAAAGAAAGCAAAAACTACTACTAACATATTTCCTATCCTCGCCCAAAAGAGCAAAAACGTGGAGGAATAGTGTGATTATCTAGATTACTATGTCATACAAAATCAAAGCTAGGCTATATCTGCACAAAAGTCCAAGAGTGTTGTTAGATCTATTTGTGTATACAAAAATAACCCGTGGAAGTTCTTAAAAGTCGATGTCGTGAGCATCCCAAGTCGGTTCTGCCATATTTCATTGAAAAAAAGTTTGAGGTGATCCACCACACCTTTATTATCTCCTTCAATGATAATGCCCTTGTATTCCATCCACGGTTCAAATTTTGCTAGAGTAGCATAGCCTCCAGCTCAACAGTCATGTTATGTAAAACAATGACCCATGGCTTTGAGGAAGTTGCCATTTGCATCCCTTAGCTGCTATACCGCCACCCCATTGGGAAGGAGTGAGCCATCCACGTTAGCCTTGATCCAGGAGGGGAGGACACCACAAATTTAGTTTGATCATAAGGGTGATATTGCTTCGGATAGGATAAGAGGAAGAATGTGTGATAGAGCTTAGAATCGGCGAATAGTTCTGGTACCACACCGTGAGTCTTGGCGGCGCGACTTATCCACACCGGTACACAATTGCACAATACATTCTAGCCTATAAGTTGTCACCACGCACTTAGTGAGAGCTTGGAGTAAATCTTGCAAATTGCTGAAAATTGGGATTGAAACGTTCCCATGTTGCCAAAATCTGGATAATGTTGCCACAGACTGAGCACATGAATGCAGTGTGTCATCTGATTACCCCCAAGGGCAAGGGTGGTGTGAGTTAAACCCTCCCAGCGTTGTTTGGCAAGGAGTTGATGAGCGACCACGAGCCTTTCCCTGGGTGGGAGTTTCACCCTGCATGGTGTAAAATAATGAAATTTCAGCAAAGCAGATTTTGTATAAAATGGATGTGAGAGTTGTCCCCATAGGTGCCTTGATGAGCCTGGATGTCATGTTGATGTTCCTCTTCAATAGAAATGTTGGAGATGAGTTCAAGCTCCATTCCAAAAGGATGTGCAGATTTTCAGTTCTGCCAATTTTCAGCCTCTTCCACCTTCCATTCCTCCATGCACTCCATGTTGAGAAATGTCGGCCATTTGGACAGGTATCCAAATGGAGTTTAGAAAGTCCACCTCTTTGCCATTGCAAATTCTCCATTTTAAATTTGGTTCAAGGTGGAAGCACCATTCGAATAATTTTCCAAAGAATTGAGTCTCCCCGCTTGGTTCCTATGCCATGGGTCCAACCCATACTTCTCGATCAAACACTTGTGGAGCCTTGGTGGGTTTAGAGAGAATTGCTTTCTAAATTTTAAGGGTCCATTCCAGCCTTTCAGACCATGTGTAGTCCAAGGCCTCCTTTGTTGGTTGGCATGCATTTTGTTCCAAGCAACATAGTGTATGCAATGATGGTTGTTGTTTCCTTGCCAAAGGAAGTTCTAGTAGCTTTTCATCCCCGTAATTCCCTTGGGAATTACGGTGTGTTTGGTACATAGAGATGCACCAAAGGATGTCCTTATGAGTGTAAGTCGGCCATTGAAAGGTGTCTAACTGCTGATTTTGTCTCTAGCCTTTTGGAGGAGTTGATGAAAATCTAGCTTTAACTTCCTCATGGCAAGCTTGATGCCCAAGTAATCAAGCTCCCACTCTTCCAAGTGAGCTGGTGATTCATTGGCCTTCCATCTATGTGTGCTTTCTGAAAACTATGACGATTGGTTGATTGATACCCCATAAAGAATTTTAATATGGAGGACACCTGCGAGCCATGGAAGCTTTTGGCGAATAAAATGTCATCTAGAGAAGGTGTGACCCCTTGGCAATACACCACCAAAGACCATGTTGCTTGATGGCTAAAGAGAGCGCTTCAAGCAAAGGATAAAAAGATAGAGATAACGGGCACCCTTGTCTAAGCGCCACTCGCTTGTATCCCGGTTCTTTGCCCATTTAACAAGAGGGAGGAGAAAGGAAATGGAGGAGCCCAAACTTCATGGTAATCCAAATCTCAGAGATGATGATTTTCCAACTCATTTTATGAGGTTGTTCCATGTCAATTTTAATTGCCATAAAACCTTCCTTGAGGTGGAGTGTTGGAATTTATTCATGATTTCTTGGGCCACCAAGCGGTGGAGATAGATCTAGAAGGCACAAATTCACCGCTCTTTGAGATGAGATTTGGTAGAATGTTTTTTGGTGTACAAGAATCTTTGCTAGCAGCTCTACAAAGGCTTATGGGTCTATATTTTGACACCATTGGAGGACTAGTATAAGAACAAGGTTTCCTTCCATTGAGGAATCAAGTGCCACTACAAAAAACTCCTTGATAGCCCCACATCTCTAGTCCTCCAAAAGTGTTTGTAAAAGGATGTTGTGATGCCATCAATACCAGTGAATTAGCTCCCATCGATTTGACCTCCCATATTTCAACCTCATTAGTATCTCTCATCCAATTTGAGGTGAGAGATCTCAGCAAAGGAAGGCCAATTGTTGGTGGTAATAGGATGTGCCTCCACTTCTTGAAAGAAGTTCATAAAAGCTTGGTTGATTAAAACCGTCCTCCATAACCCGCCATCATCAAGTTTGAGGTGTTAATTCTATTGGACCTCTTTCTAATTACAAAGATGAAAGTAATGTGTGTTGGCATCCCCTCACCCACCTAGCTTTAGCTCTTTGCCACCACCAACAAGATAAACGGGCAAGGGTAGAGTTCAGCATTTGCTTTATGAGGTCTCTTTCTTGTCGCTTGGTCATCCCTTGAGGAGAGCAATCACCTCTGCATTTCTTCTTGGAGGGTGTCCCTTTGCTTACTCAAATTTTGAGCTTGTTTTACCCGGAATAAGTTCCTTAGTGGGCTGCATTTTACCCAAGTTTTCAGCCTGACCCCTTCATAGTTGTTGCCAACTTTTCCACACTAATTCCAAGCCATAGGATAAGAAAGCCAAGTGTCTTCAAATTTCAGCCATGTGATTTCCTTAGAACGATTTGAGAAGAATGGGGCAATGATCGATGCAATCCTTGGAAGGTGTTTAGTTTGTGCAAGGGGAGGAGGTTGAAGCAATGGAGTTGATAAGGATCGGCACCCATATCGGGCTTTTATCTTTGTTGTTGGTCCATGTGAATCTAGGGCTGAAAGTTAGCTCATGTAAGTCCCCATTGGTGAGGAACTCCATCATCTCATTGAGCTTTTAAACGCTTTCCCTTTTTGTCTTTCTACCATAGATGCGCTTAAAATCTCCTCACAATGTAAAAAAGTTGAGTTAAGCAGGTGTCCCAAAGTTCCGAGTGTGATAGTCTTTGTTAGCATAACAAATGGTCCTCCATATAGCTTTATTACAGTGTATGTCGCCAACAATGCATTGTTCATTTTGCACAATAGGAGAGAAAGTGATTAAGTCACTTCTCCAAAGAGCAAGGATACCTCATGGTTGGTGTAGAAAATCCCTGCAATATATTTCAATTTCCTTGTGACTTCCTCCACTTTGGTTTCTACAAGGCTATGAAGAGAGCATGGTGCTCCAAGAATCTGCTCTAATTCCCACACTCCATATTATAATCAAGTCTGGGTGGACACCACTCTTTCTCCATTCTGGTGTTGCTTGATCTCCCAAGTCCAGCCTCTGAAATGAGCTTTAGAGACACTTTGTCCACTCTTAGTCTTGTTGTGTTTGAAAAAGTGGTGGCTTCCGCCTTAGTTAAAGAAAGTTGTTTGTATATGAGGTGGATGCCTCCCCTTGCCTTTGTCATGGTGAGTTTGCAATGAGGTCCCACTGGATCATGATTTGAGTCTTTGGGGTCTTAGAATGGTTGCCACACTCCCCTTGTGTTTGCTTTTGTTCCATTTCCTTTTGAAGACTCCCCTTGCTCGATTTTCCGCTTTGGGAAGCCTCCTTCCCTTGTGACCAATGTCCATGGTCCATATGACTTATCCAACTCAATGAGTTGTAGCATCATTAATCGCTTCCTTTCCTTTTTGTGGTGTAAGGTGTAATCTACAGGGTGGCCTAAAACCCAGCTGGATTGGTTGGGTTGTTTGATAGGAAGGGTGTTTGTTGTCAGTCAGGTTGATTCTTTGTAGCTATGTATTGTTGCTACACCAGTTCAAGAGGGAATGATGCCCCCTCATCCATGGAGGGAGTGGCTTGAGTGAACTGTTTTGACACATGCGCTTTTTTCCGCCTCGAGGTGTCTGGAAGTGGTTTATGGAGAAGTTGGGAGAAGGTTTAGTAGGAACATGTAAGTTGGCCTTTGGACATGTTTCAATTTTATGACCAACTTTGCCACAATGAAAACAAAGTTGTGTGATCCCTTCATATTCAACTTTGAAAAAATGACCGTTGTAACCATTTGATCCATATTCTCGGAGGAAGTCGCTGATAGGTCAATTTTGACACAAATTCTAGCATAGCTTTGCCCCCGTTGTTTGTTATCCATCCACAATGGTTCACCAACGAATGAGCTATTCGAAGCTAAGTTGTTGTCATCCCAATATATGAGTGGTAGCCCCGGTAGTCGCATCCATAAAGGTGTGGTCAAACCCGAAAGAATCGAGTGAAGGTGGGGTCCATCCGTCCATAGCAATGACGTTGCCGGGATAAACCACTCCATTGTTAATCGCCACGTCGAATGACCGAAGATGCATAAAAAGCAATCCGGCCCAACAAGAACCAACTCAAAATCCCCCTCGACTCCATTCAATGTTGAGGAAGTAGAAGGGAGCTTTTGCCTAATAATCTTCCAATGCCTCAACCTTAATGTTGTTGTGCAAGTGTCACTCCCACCCCATCCTTGTCTTTTACTTCTTCAAAGCTGAATTTTGCAAGTGGGACTACACCGTCGCTTAAACATTCAGAGTGTTTCATTTGGCATGGTGGCCTTGTGTGTTGATCCTGAGCATTAGACACTCTTTGTCGGTGCAAAATCTCCTGGTGACCCTTGGACAATCGATCCTTAGAAGAAGGGTTATGCGCGAGGTCATCGATGATGGGATGAAGATACCCCTGCATAGGGTTCTGATTGTTATTTGAATTCCTTTAAATTCTCTGACATTTTGACAAATGGGTTCTGGATTTAAGAAATCGAGGTGTATGGGGTCCCTCCGTATTCTCTGTGCATGGAGTATGAATTTCCAAATTTGTATCTACCAGGCCATCTCAAAACCGTGAGATGCCTCTCCTCTAAAGCTCGACTACCAGACTTGAGATCACATTGCATACCGCAATTCGCTTATACCGTCGAAACGGGTTAATCCCTGTGAATACTGTAATCGATCCATGTTTCAATTCGTATCAAGTCGGTTGCCTATCCCGCCGGCAATGGCTGCCTTCGCCTGCCTGACCATGTAAGTGGCACGCTTTGAATTGAGGCGACTTGAGCCGCTTCCGGATTACCGCTCGATGATAACCATACACCATGTGCTATCGCCGCATTCGCTGATCGATTAACACTGTCATTGCCGAAGTCGATTTGCGTCTGACATGAGCGAGTAATCTGCTAAGGTTCCATTGGAATCATTTCTCTGGCCGCAAAGTCGATGTTGTTCCTTGGTGAATTGATTCCATTGGGAGTCCTGTGACCATTGGTTCTCAGCTTCGCCTGCCGACCTCCCCATGAATGTCGGTGGAACTTCCGCTGCCTTCTCCATCGGGGTGAGAAGCCTCCTTCCTCCCTTTGGGTCCATCCATGGAGTCTAGTTCCACAGTGTCCATGGTTTAGAACGAGCTGACCGCTAGAGCTTGCTGCTCTCCTCCTTGGTCTTCCACATGAGGCCTGACCTTCCCCTCCTCATATTCCCCAAAAGGACCCCAATTTGCATACCTCCCTTGGAGCTTCATGGTCTAAAACCACCTCCACCTCCCTTCATGGTGGCCTTCACCTCAAGGCACCACCACCACCATGCCTGCTGCCCTCCTTACTCACCACCCCCACCTCCTGAGTGAGGGGCGACTCATGGTCACCCATATGCAGCCTCTCTCACTAGAAATCAAGAGAGAGAGAAAAGAAGAGAAAAGAGATCCAAATGTATCTTGAAGTCCAAGACTTTGGCAGAAGGAGTTCTATCGGACAAATGCAAATGGTGTCAAATAGAATTAATTTTGCTTTACCCTCCAGGAGGGGAACTCCCATTTAACAAATTTGGGTATGTGGTGGGTTCAAATATGTCTTGACTTTTTTTGTGTGTGTGTATGATTTATTGCTTTTTGAAAGGAAGACTTCAACTCTAGCATATGAAGTATGCTAAGTGGAGTTTTAATTTTATACTATGATTTTACTCAAAATAGAATCTCCATTCAACAAATTTGAGTGTGGGGATGGGGATAGCTATTTCCAAAGAAAATATGCTTTGAAAAAGACATTAAAAATGATTGATTTTAATTTTAAAAGGAACCTCCTTATAACAATCATAAGATTTGTTAAACGAGATTTGGTTATATGTGTTTTGCACCTTTTGTTGTGTAAAGATCTCTTATTATGTGGATTTAAAAAAAGTGCTTTTGGAAAGACATGTTATTTTGCGTAATGGTTTTATTTTCTTATTCTTCATGGGATGAACCTTGCCTCACCATCAAGATGGTGAAGAGGTTCTTAATTTTGGTCATCTCCTTTGTTTGATTAATCTTAATTTTCACCTATTGGGAACCCAATAGAATTTTAAGACCCATACAGAGTGAGGTCCTAAAACCTAAAGGATGTTGGTGAGCTTTGCTTAAGGATAAAATAAGTGCCATGGAAAGAATGATAGTCTCTGGCCTATATAAAATATAAGTCCACTATCAAAGCTTGGAGGCAATAATTATCTACTAAAGATGGAGAGAGGAACCCTCTCAATGAGTAACCAAAAAAATTTATGGTTTTATTTGAGATGTGGGACACCATGAAATCTTAAGGGATACTTATTGAAGTGATCGGGTTTGACATTCAGATACTATCTCAAAGATAAAAATCACCACCCTATAATGGATCTAATCACCCAATAAAGACTCTAAGGCAAGATGGGTCTTGAATATACTAGAGATTTTTCTCTACTTTACTTGAAAAGTAAAGTAGGGTTTTTTTAGTGGTTCATTAAGTTCTGGAGGCCCCATAGTTAATTACATTCTAAGGAATGAGAATTTCTTAATAATACTGATTAAAGTAAACAATTATCTCTAAAGATTTCAATGTTAAGACTATCAAATGATTGACTATTTTAGAAAATCAAATGGGATAGATCAAGGAGAAGACTTATTATTGAAAGTCAAAGAGAGATGGGGGAATGCTCATGATACTAGAAAGCCTAGTGAGCATTCCAATCTATCCTATGATCGCTTTATATTTTAAAATTGAAGAGAGTTAATTATTTGAGTTGACATTTTATTAGAATACTAGATTTACAATCCCACAACATAAGATTACTAAAATGCCTAAGAGGTGAGGATTTATGCTTGTAGCCTAAAAGAAAATTGCTACCTCGATCCTAAGCTAGGGAGCTTTCATACAAACCACAATCCTAAATCTAGCGAAAGGTGGACATAATGGTCTACCTTCATAAGAGAGGATAGATCGTAATGCTGGACTTACAATGAGGACCAACCAACACCTCCCACGCTTTAAATCCATGTGAAAGTATTATGCTAAGATATGAAGTTGTTTTACTTAGAAAGGAGACTAAGTCCTTAAACTCTCTCTAAGAGACTAAAACATGAGTGGTATGAATTCATGACTTAATCAAATGCAAGTTTTATCAAATTTATTTGATTCTTTTGGACTCTTTATTTTAACACAAGCTATGGGATTTTGTATGTAAATGCATGAGAACTTAATTATGGGCCAAATCAGAGAGAAGGTGTTCTTCCTTTCATCAAAGGCTCTCAGAGTTAAGCCTTCATTCTCTGCAGCAGATGGAAGTCCACTCTTAAAGAGTGGAAGAATATGACACGCATGATATTATATATTCATTCATAAGATCCCAACATCCAAGCCACACATTCAAACATCAAACCAGAAGAAACTAAGAAAATATGCAATGCGCAAATCTACAACATCAAACAATTGTATAGACTACCATAAAGAATAATACTGAAGGGTTCCACCATACCGAAAAGAGAAAAAGAAGAAGATGGGTAGTCATACCCTGGATTACAAAAACATGTTATGGGGTCTTCTTTCATTCTTTCTTCCTTTTGATTTGATTTGCTCTAAAGGCATCACAAGGCACCCCTGACTAAGACTTCGCCCGCTCATCTTAATCCCCATAACATTAATCTTAATTCATAATGTAAAATTACATTAAAAAATAGAAAAGTAAATCTACTACACAGAAAATAAATATGTTTAAACACACCATACAACCCAAGTTGAATAATTTGGACTTAGCACCCACACATGAAAAATCAAGCTCATCCGTCCTAACATGGGTTATGCTTAGGGCTAAGCATGCACAATATGCATTTATATTTTTATTACAAATGCCCTTAAGCACAACCCCCTAGAAAATATGATTAGGCTAATCACGGCTTATCATCCATTCTAAGACATACACCCTAACATCCAATCTAAAATATTACATCTCAAAATAAAACACAACATCATACATACAACACCTAATTTAGCATTAGAAGTGGTGACTTAGTATTCTAATGTGTGTGCTTAAGCTGTGTGGTAAGACTTTACTAGGCTTCTTTGCTTAAGTTTCAATTTGGAGTTTGAATTTGTTTAAATTTTACCTTTGGATGATTTCAATTTAAATGATTTAATGATTTATTTTTATTTTTATTTCACTTTTATTTGGTTAAAATGATGTTTAGGTTTTCAAGAAGAGTAGAATGAATTCCATTTGTAGAACTCACCCTATTCTACATCCTAACTTCCTAAAGAATCTAACTAAGGTCCCAAGTATCTTAATTAGCCCATTTGAATTTGTGTAATTCTTTGATTTGATTTAGAATTTAATGTTTAAAATTTGATTTGATTTTGGATTGGTTAATTATATCTTGATAATTCAATATCCTTAATATCTAATGAAGTTTAAGTTTGTTTAAGTTCATGTTTTTGATTAATTAATTTTAGATTAGATGTTCTAATTTAATTAAATCTTGATAATTCAATATCCTTGATCTCTAATGAAGTTTAAGTTTGTTTAAATTTATGTATTTTTGATTGATTAATTTTAGATTAGATGTTTTGGTTTAATTAAATCTTGATAATTCAATATCCTTTTAAATTAATATCTAATTTTTTTTCTTTGATTATGGTTATGTGACTTAACTTTATGTTTATTTGATTTGATTATGGTTCATTTATTTATAGTTTGATCGATTAGATTAATTGAAATATTTTAATTTTAATTGAGTTTGATTCTTCATAATTAGGATTTTATTTTTAATCTCATCGGTCATGTTTATCAAAGTTTGGTTTGTATTTTGATTTCATATATTGTATAGTTAATTAGTTTATCTTATTTAAGTAAGTTGAATGAGATTTGATTTGATTACATATTAAATTGATGAACTTCTTAATTTAATTTGATTTAATTAGCTTTATTAGTCTAGGTTTGCTTATTCAATGTGATTATGTAATTAGTTTAATTAAGAAGTGTATTTATGTTAATTATAAAGATTTGTTTAATTTTCAATTTGATTTCATATTTATTTAGGTTAATGATGTAATGACTTAATAATTTAGGTTTAATTTAGGTTTTGATTAGTATTTAATTGCATTTATGTTTGATTAAGTTTAAGTTTAACATGATTAATTTGATTAACTTAATTAGCTTATTTAAGATGTGATCAAATTAATTAGTAGATTAAAGTGTTTGATTTGAATTTGATTTAAAAAAGTTAATTTGGTTCATTAAGATGATTAATATTAGTTTGCATTAATTAGGTGTTTATTCAATGATTAGCTTTAAAGTTTAATTAAGAAGTGTATTTAAGTTAATTATTAAATTAAATAAAGATTCATTTAATTTTAACTTTTTATATTTATTTAGATTATTAATGTAATTAATAACTTAATGATTTATGTTTAATTTAAGATTTGATCATATTTAATTGCATTTATATTTGATTAAGCTTAAGTTTAATATGATTAATTTGATTAACTTAATTAGTTTATTTAAGAGTGTGATCAAATTAATTAGTAGATTAATTAAGTGTTTGATTTGAATTAATTTTAATGTGACTTATAAAATTAATTTGGTTCATTAAGATGATAGATTAATTCATGAGTTTGTATTAATTAGGCATTATTCAATTGGATCTTAAAGGTAATTAGTTTAATTAAGAAGTGTGTTTAGGTTAATTATTAAATTAAGATTTATTTAGATTAATGATGATTAATGACTTAATGATTTATGTTTAATTTAGGATTTGATTGGTATTTAATTGCATTTTGTTGATTAAGCTTAAGTTTAATATGATTAATTTGATTAACTTAATTAGTTTACTTAAGGGTGTGATTAATTATTAAATGTAATTAGGTTTGATTTAAGCTTAATTTAAGAGTTAGCTTTAATGTAATTTATTTAAATTAATTTGATTCTTTAAGATGATGTATTAATTCATTAAGTTTGCATTAATTAGATGTTTGATTAATTAAGTTTGATTAAGGGTAATTAAAATTTTAAATCATTAGATTAATTAAAGGTTTGTTTAATTATAGAATGACTTAATTATATATGACTTATTTGATTTGATAGTTTTAATTAAGCATTTACCTAAATTTTATTGATTAAAGGGTTATCATTGTTATTATCATTTGATTAGATTAAGTGATTTAATTGTTTATTTTTTTCAGTTAAATTTGATTATTCATAATCATAGTTAGGTTTAATTTTCTTAATTTATTATGTTTATTAGATTTCATTCATGTTTGATTTAGTTGTTAGGTTTATGTATTAATGGCTAATTAATCATCTTATTTCAAATGGATGTGATTTAATCATATGTTAATTAAGTTTACTTTAACTTTATTTGGTTTAATTTGATTAATATCAAATGATTATGTTTAATTAGTTTGTTAATTAATTTGATTTTTTAGTTTATTTAACAATTAATTAATATTTATTTTTGTTTAATTAAGTAGTCTCATATAATTAAGATTCAATACTTGGTGTTGGTTTAACAAGATTAGTTTGATTTTATATTAAAGTTTTACTGATTTATTTAATTATGAGTTCAATTTAAAATTTAATCATTTAATTGAATTTCATTAACTCAATTAGGTTTAATTATATTTAAATTCAATTTCATTTAGGATTATATGATATTTTTTTTTGATTTGAGGTTTGATTAATGATTACTTAAGTATTATTTTTATTTCGATTTGAATTTATTATTTAGTTTATTATTAATTTAATTTTAATTAATTCCTTAATTTGTTAAATTTTAACCCTAAATATTTATTGTAGATTCATTAAGCTTCAAAATATCAATTATTATTATTATATTATTATTAGGATCTTAAATGTTAATTTGATGTAAGCAATTTTGAAGATTTTTGTAAATTTTTTGAATTTTTATTTGATTTATTTTATTAAAATAAACAATTTGAACTTCAAATTTTAATTTCTCATAACCTAGAAATCTTTTTTTACTTGAGATTTTTATCATAGGTGTGTTTTAACTTTAATTTCAATCACTCAAAATTTTAACTCAATCGACTTATATTTTTAGAGTAATTAATGAAACTTTATTTTCACTAAAACTTAAATTAAACTCAAACCATTCAGTGGAATTTAGAAACTTTTGGTTATTTAGATTCCTCTAGAAAGACAAATCCAATCCCTTATTTATAATTTTCATTAAGTATTTTATTTTTTTTATGAATTTTCAAAGTTTCGGACACTTAAATAATTTTTAAAATCAAAAAATATGTGATTTTCCCACTTAACCCGATGTTCGGCGGCGCGAGAGTGATTCACGTGGCGCGGTATGCGGTCCGCGTGGTGCTGAGCAGAAAACGTGGGATATTGGAAATTGCGTGCGGTTCGATTGACCGTCGATCATGAGATGGTCAGATCCGATCCGATCCATAGGATCGAGAGCGTCGTGTGTTCGGGTGATTCTTCGGATGCGCGACCGATCGCCATTCGAACGTTGATCGGATGGCTATTTCTTCAAACGACAAAATGAAAAAAAAGCAAAATGAAGTCGATTGAGCTTGTTTTCACATTGATTTTTTCTTCATATTGGGATCAAATAAAATGAAAAATGGGAGTTTTATCTAAGAAAAATTCTAAAATTGTAAAAAATTAACACAAATTTGAGAAATCCTAATCTAAAGTTTGGCAAAATTTACCTTGTCAAGGATAGTGGCGGTGAAGATCCGAACGACTCTAAGTATGTGAGCAAGCTTTGGAATTTAACCTTGCCCCTTTGGATCATCGTCTCCAATGTTTACATCACATCTGAAAAATTCTATTTTTTGTTTTGAGCTCAAAAATGGCTTAAAGAGGTGGAAATGGATTCTTTTTTTGCTTTGGGGAGCTCTTGAGGGGCTGAATAATGATAAGAGGAAGAGGAATGAAGCCTCATTTCCCTCTCTTTAATAGTGGCTGAAAACCTATTTTTTAAAATTTTTTTGGCTCCAAAGTGTTGTCATCTTGTTTGAGGTGGTTGGGATGGATGATGGATTGATTGAAGACTTTGAATTTTTTGCTCCAAAGTCCTCTCTTGCCTCATATGATCAGTCCATTGAATGCAAATGTTGGGGAAGAGTTAAATGTATGTTGGGAAGAATTAAATGAGGTTGGGCACATATGTGGGGAGGATCCATGAGAAATTTAATTTTGGGTTGATTTTGAGCTGATCCCAAATAGGTTTGGGTCGGTTTGATCAACCCCAATGTCATGGCTTGGTTTCAAGGGATTTGGCTCAATTTAGGTCATATGGGTCATATTGGGTCATATCAGTTAGGTTGACCAATTGGTCAAATTGGGTCAAACCAAAGGTTAAGTTCAAATGATAATTTGAAGAGTTTTGGTATGATTATTTTGATTTAATTTGGCTTAGAATTGTTTTGCTCATTTAGAGTCAAATGGGTCAAATGGGTCAAGTTGACCAATTTGACCAAAATTCCAAATTGGCTTGGGTTATGGGTTGATTCATATTCAATTGGTAGATGAATGTGATATTTGGTTTGAATCAACTTGGATTTAATTTAGATTTAGGCCAAATTGACCCTTTAGATCTATTTGGGCTTGCTCATTATCGATTGATCAAATTGGGTGGTTTAATTATGGCCTTGTCAAGTTCAATAATTATTTTGGAATGAACTTGAGCTATTGATTGCAATCAATTTGGGTTAGATCATGATTTGACCTATTTTGGTCCTTTAGGCCAATTTGGGTCAACTTGAATCAAATGACCAATTGGCTTGGTTTGGTTCAATGGTGTGTCATATTTAAATATTGATTTTGGGTTGATTCAAATTGTTGGTTTCAATCAATTTGATTTAGGATTTGGCTAATTTTGGTTCATTTGGGATAAGGGTTGACTTGGTCAATGACTAAGTTGACTTGGTTTGACCAATTGATTGTAATTGATCATCCTGGTGATTAACAATTATGGTCTGAAGGTTTTGGTGAGCTTGGTTCAATCTAATTTGGGTTGGATTGAAAGTTAGCTCAAATGGGTCCTTTAGGTCCCTTTGGGTCAAGTGAACCTAAGTGGGTCAATTGGTTTGGTTTTGGTTTGATTGAGTTTAGTTGAACTTATATGAGCCACATTGAAATATAAATTCAACGATAATCAATTTGGAGTCCAATAGGTTTTGGCTCAATTGAAAGTTTTAAGTCAAAAAGGCTAAGTTGACTTGGGTTGACTTTGAGTTGATTTGATGATTATAGGTTTCATTTATATTTGGGTTGATAATTGATTGAAATGATTCAATAGAAAATTCATTGGTTTTGACTTGATTTGGATAGAATTTGGCTAAGTCCAAAGAATTGGCTTAAAGCTTGATTGAGTTTGGATTTGATTTTGATATAATTTTGGTCATTTGAATTTGGATTTCATTTATATTTGTGAATATAAATGAATGAATAATGATTTATAAAGAGATCAATTGAGTTTGATTTGATCTAAAGTAAGTTTTGGCTAAGTTTGAATATTCATGCTTAGGAAGGGTCTTAGGATTTGAATTTGATTTTGGATTTCAATCATTTGGAGTCAAATTTGAAATTAGATTTAGAATTTGAATTTGAATTTGAGATTTGGTTTAGATTTGAATCAGTTTGATTTGAGAAAGTGTATCCATATTGGGTTTAGGCTATAGGATAGGTAATTTTCTTAAGCCCTAAGGCATAATCTTATGATTAACACTTCTAAGTCTCTAGGCTTAGGTTAAGTATTTACTTACTAGATGTGTCTTATGACTAAGAAAATCTTAGTATCTAGAAGATTCCTAAGTCTAAGAGGATGAGGTCGAGCTTACTCCAAAGTGAGGTCACAGACCTGCTAATAACCCTTAGAATTTATCCAATGCTTGCCTTACTTTATTGCCACATGTCACTCCACCATTACTCTTATTGACCTCTCTTCACATGTGATCAATCTACAACTCCACTAAAACATATACCTATAATCGACACACTATCACCCATCCACCACCATCAAACAAAATAATTGTCCTCCGTGTGGCTTCCATCTTCCAGTAAATCGGTGCCATTGATGCTCGCGGATGCTATCCAATACTTCTAATGAGAATTGAAACTTTCCATAACTTTCTTCCCCTTCTTCCCTTCTCTTATAGATATAGAGAAGAAGAGGTGCTTGAGCAAGGGTAGTAAAATTTATATTCTTCGAAAATATTGAGTGAGTGTTTAGAGAGCAAATTTTAATCTGAATTTTGTGATATGTGTTTATATATATATATATATATATATATATATATATATATATATCAAAATCGAACCTAAATAACTAATAAAATATATTTTTTAAAATATTTGAGGTGTTAAATGATTTCCAAATTATTTATATTTATATAGCGTTTTGATAGAATGCAAAAGAGTCCAAGATTACTTGATTTTAAGTTCAAAAAAGCTTTGAAATATAAAAATAAAATAAAATAATCAAAGGGGACTCTTCATACAAAATTCACAGACTTCCAATATTGCTTGACTTTGTTATCTCAATTTTGGTTATTTTGACTTAATCATTAGATTAGTGACTTCCTAAATTAAAGTAAGAATCATTTACACTTTGATTTCAAGAAAGTTATAATTAAATTAAATGTTATTAAAGCAAACTAAAATTTATCTTATATGAGCTCAATGATGCATTTAATGTATGATTAAAAATATTTGAAATATTACTTAATAGATAGAATGATCTAAATCTTATATACTTGCAATCAAATTCTCACAAAATAAATCTAATTAATAAAATAATTAAATATTTAATCACTTTCTCTCTTCAAATAAAATTAATGAGTAGAGAATTTGAACCACTATTGCTTGGGTAGCTCTTGAGCTAAAATAATAATGAAAGATTTGTATACATATTTGATACATCCTCAAAATTACTCGATCAAGCGAATCTCAAGGCATTTTGAAATGCTTCGATCTAATCACCGATTTGCAAACTTACAGTCAAGCGGAGTCTCGATGAGAGAACATAACAAACATCAAGCATTCGATCCGAGCTCGAATCGACTCGGATCAAGCTATCGGAGCATGAAAATGGATCTGATCCGCCAAATGGTCACCAAAGCGACATATTTATAGTCATCGGCGGCTTCAAGGCGAATCCAACGAATCTAAGATCACCCAATTCCGACATCATTAAGGCACCGGATCATCAAAATACACCCTCGATCGAGGGGATCGCCGGGCCGTCAGATGGGAGTGGTTGGAGTTTTCATGAATTTACAATGCCACTCCCAAAATCTATAAATAGAGCTTCATTCTCACCTTAGGGGACCAAATCGATTTGAAGAGGAGAGCTCGAGAACCACCTTCGACCTTGGCATCGATCACCATCCAGTGCCACCACCGGTAGTGCACGAAGATCGAGCTTCGCCAAGGAGATCGCCCAGAGGACTAGAAAAGACCAGTTGCTCCTTTCTCCGAAGATCAAGAGGTTGCTCCAAGAAGATCGATTCGCGCCACTTTTGGAAACTTCTCCTTGGGTTGAGTTGATATTGTATTTTTTCTGAATATTATTTCCGCCCACAGAAACACCTTCTTCTCACTAACGCAGGGGGTATCTTTTGAACACATAGTGAAAGTTCTGGTGAGGCCCCGTGGTTTTCCCCGGGTTTTCCGCATAACCCGTGTTCATATCCCACCTTGTGTGTTGGATAATTTTGGGCTACGACGAAGATCTCGCATCTAATAAAATTCTCTAGCACACAGCATTTGTCGTCTGTGGGAAAAGCAGTTCCCCATTGCTATATCTCCAATATGGTTGGTAAGCGGGTTTCGCTCCAACGCTCCTCATTCTCGGGGATCAAGGATGCCAAGTCTCAACACTTCTATACATAGACTTACGTCCCGGTGAGGTCCGTCAGCCCTCTTTGGAAGTTCAAAGGATGGAGGATTCCGAGAAATTCTTGACTCTGAGAAGGCGGCAAAAGCGTTCCAACACGCTGGAAGAGCCACGGGTTCCGCGACCTCGGCATAATCCAGATTTTCTTCACGAGAATGATTGCAGGAATGCGGATCAAAGTGAGAACCCGCACATACATCCAGATCTTTGAACGGATACCGCCGGTTCTACTCACCCCGAATGGCTCATCGGTGAAACTCCACGTCACCTTATACGCGATGAACTACGACGGCAGTGCGGGAAGAGTTCCCGGCAATCGAATGATCCATTCTCCGCCTCTTCCAAAACTTCGTCCTTCGGCGAGATCATCGCAATACCCGATTTCAATGATTCAAGCTTCCGGATGGACCCTTACGATGGCACAACCGATCCATGAGCATATCGATCACTTTCGAGCGATCATGCACATTCGGTCTGCATGACTGTCTTGTGTCGGTATTCCCGACTCTCAAAGGACAGGCTCATACTTGGTTCTATTCACCGCTAAGGGTCCGTCAGATCATTTGGAGAGCTTCGCCGATTTTTTGTAGAGCAGTTCTGGCGAACAAGAGAATCATCGAGATTCATCACATCTCTCGGAATCCATGAGCGATGGAGAGTCCCTCAAAGAATACTTCCAGGTTCTCCTCGGCAAAGTCTGAGTAGATCCGAACTTTTGAGGGCGTGCTTCTGGAGGACTCGACGATACTTATTCATCATTAATGAGAGGCAGTCCATTCTATCGACTGGTCCCGAATAGAGGCACAAATCTCACGCTATCTCGGTGCTCATGCAACAATTTGAACCAGCGACAAGCGGAAGAAGGTTCCCAAAGGTGATGTTCAAACATCTCGAGAGAAAGAAGAAGCGACAACCTCCCCAAAACCTCCTCGGCGACCTCGGATGACTCAATCATAGAGGAAATATACTCTCAACACGTCATGCGTGAACATCTGGCTATTCGGGAAGAGGATAGCGTCAAGTGGCGACCTTTAAAGCACGGAATAAATCGAGAATTACGCCACTTTCGCGGTAGAGGCACACCGAAGAGTGCCACCAAGCGAGGAGGAGATTGAAAGACTTAATCGTCGAGTATCTAGGCCGTTTTATACAAAACCAACCCTCAGAAATCTTTGGGGCAACCAGCTCAGAGGAACATGGCGGTGGAGAATAGAAACAATTGCGGGAGGGCGGTGTTATCTAGCCAAATATTCATTGCCGCCCTTCAAGAGCGGAAGAAGTCTCGGGTTGACCATTCTATCACCTTTGATGATTTAGATCTAGAGGGCTTAGCATCCCACATCAAGATCCCCTTGTCATCGGTCACGGTGGGTGATCCATGCTTCAATATTAAAGGATATTGATCGACAATGGGAGTTGGTTGATGTTCTTTTTACTCCACTTTCCTTAGCATGGGTATAGAAAGAGAAGCTTCAACCGGCCGGTCCTTTGTATGGATTTGATAATCGACCAGTATTAGTGGAAGGGACAATCGGTCTTCCACTCTTGGAGAATTTCCCGACCGCAACCCACTTGATACAATTTATTGTAGTCAAGTCGAGTCGCGTCTGCAATATTTGGGAGACCTCTCCGGTCATATTGGTAGTCACATCATTGCCTCACCTCAAGATGAAATTCCCGACACCGGTGGCATCGGCGTGGTAAGTGGGAATCAACAGAAGCCTGGCGTGCTATATCAAGCAAGCTCACCATTTACGTCGGTAACCCTCATCGAGAACTTGACTGAGATGAGGATGCCTCGAAAGGGCTTCTCCGGTTGAAGATGTAATTTGTCTTCCTATCTCGAAGTTGATCCATCGAAAGGTGAAGGTGGGATCGTTCGCGTCCGATCGAAATCGAATCGTAGATTTTTACGTAAAATCAAGATATCTTTGCAGCATCGATATTACGGGCATTGACCGTCATTACGCACTCCCTCAAAGTTGACTCAACCTGGCCGGTGATAGAAGAAAAGAACCTTCTTACGAGCGATTGCGGTCATAGAACAAGAAATCACCAAACTTACGGAAGTCAAGTTCATTCGAGAAGTCTACTACCCCACGGTTGGCTAACGTAGTGTTAGTCAATAAGGCCAACGGTTCTGGAGAATGTGCATCGACTAACCTTAATCGTGCATGCCCAAAGATAGCTTCCCCTTCCTCGTATCGACCAACTAGTTGATGCGACATCGGACATCGGATGTCGAGCTTCATGGATGCCTATTCGGCTACAATCAAATCGGGATGAACAAAAGCAGATGAGGAAGCAACATCCTTCCAAGCAGATAAGGGACTATCTTTGCTTCATGCCATTCGGACTAAAAAATCTTTAGCAACATATCAACGCTTATGAATAAGATCTTCAAGGATCTTATAGGGCAATATGGAGGTGTATGTTGATGATATCTTTGGTGAAGAGCTTGGAAATATCACGACATATTTCGATCTGCGATGCTTTGACATTCTTCGACACTACAAGATGCGGCTCAACCCAAGCAAGTGCATTTTTGGAGTTTCCTCAGGAAATTCCTAGGCTTCATGGTCACTCGGTAGCGGGGCCAACCAGAAGATAAAAGCACTCAAGGACATGTCACCTCAAGAACGATCAAGGAAGTCCAATGTTTGGCGGAAGGATTGCGACTTTATCACGATTCTTGGCGCTCGGAGATAAGTATCTACCATTCTTCAAAATCTTAAGGGGTGCAGTGGATTCCGGTGGGAGATGAATGTCGACCGCAACTTAAGTCTATTTAGCTTCCCCTCTATTATCAAAGCCTATCCAAGGAGAAGGCATACATCATCTTCTTGTTTCTTCTCATGCCGTAAGCTCATCGTCACAGGAGAATTCATTGCAACGACCCATTTACTATGTCGAAAATCCTTTCGATCTGAAGGGCGCTATCCACTAGCAGATAAGGCGGCGTTGGCCTAGTGCATTACGCATGAAAATTACGACCATTCTGGGGCCACACCATCAACGTACACTCATCTTCCATTAAGAACTATTCGCAAAAGCGATGTATCGGAAGGTTGATGAAGTGGTCGGTCGAGCTTGGAAAGTTTGACATCCATTTTCTTCCACTTCACGATATAAAGTCACAAGTGCTCGCGACTTCGTTGTAGAATGTACCATCCCATCACCACGAACGGATCATTCATCACTCCATGACAAATCAATGGACATTATATGTTGATGGAGCTTAGGTGCGAGGCGAGAATTTTGCTTATCTCCCAAGTAAAATAACTTTAGAGTCGGGCTTCGACTAAAGTTCCACCAATAATGTCGGCGATGCAGGCCCTCGTGGCTAAGGTCTCACCATTGACGTGAGGTCCGAACTTAGCCATCTACTCACGACTTGTGGCCTCCGCGGTTGAAGGAGACTTGATACCGTCATCCGCGACTTACTTGCAGGTCTTTTGGCAAAGTCACTTCTTGCCGGACGAGACCCATCAGATAACTCATATTCTAAGGGAGCGAACCAGCGGCGGATGCCCTCTCCAAGTTAGCCACAACAACACGGAGATCTTTTCAAGAGAAAATACATAGAGGACATCCACTTTCCCGGTATTCAAGGCCCTTGGGTGATACAATCTGGAGGACCCAAAAGAATCTTCATGGATTGACCGATCATGTCCTTTCTTCAAAGCGGGGCCTTGCCAGCAGACCCCGATGCTATCCGTCTCTCGTGTAGAGCCGAACTTCACCATAATCGGTGACGAACTCTACAAGCGGTCCTTCTTAGGGCCCTAAAGTGTCTACCACCTTGAGGCTAACTATGCAATGCGAGAGGTTCATTCAGAATTTGTGGTGAACATTTGGGAGGAAAAGCCCTCTCAAAATCATGAGGCAAGGTTTTTTTACTGCAATGAAGAAGACGCATTGGAGTTTGTAAAGAAGTGTAACAAGTGTCGTTACATTCCAATCTCACTCATACACCATCGTAGAACTCACCACAATCGAGCGTGGCCCTTTGCTCAATGGGGATCGATATAATGGGACCCTTTCCCATTGCCAGCGAAAATTCATAATCTTGGCCGTTGATTACTTCACGAAGTGGGTGGAAGCTGTGGCCAAAATCACCAAAACAAATGCCAAAATTTATGCGGAAAAATATTATTTGTCGTTTGCATTCCAAAGAAAATCATCACCGATAATGGGGCCAGTTCACGGAAAGACATTCACATCTTTGCCGGGGCGCATATCGGTTAATCCACAGTGTATCCCATCCACGTGCAAATGGGCAGAAGTCACCAATAGGACAATACTAAAAGGGCTAAAGACACGGAACCACGAGCAATGGGCAAGAACTATCCAATGTTCTTTGGGCTTACCGCTACATCAAGGACCCTACTTGGAGAAAGCGGCCGTGTTTTGGGCGGTATTATTCCGGTCGACATCGGTCCGAGCCCTAGAACCCATAACTTTGATCGCGGCAATGACGATAAGCGATTCCATCTGGATCTCTCGAGACGCGACATGTCGGCCTCGAATGGCTTTCGAAAGGATGGCTCGAGGTTTCAACGAAGGGTAAAGCCGACCAATATCTGTTGGGGACCTCGTCACCGAGTCTCGTCGAGAAAAGGCCCACAACGAACAAACTCTCACCGGTTGGGAAGGCGTATGTGGTGGTGTCTAAAATCAAGCACGCGTTCAAGCTTAAGGATAGTATGGGAAGACTCTCCCACGTGCACGGAATGCTACAAACCTCCGGTACTACCGGTGATGTATCGACTTTTTTATTCTAATGAATGCGGAAAACATTATCATCGTGTATGTTTGTATTGCAATTGTTGTTATCGAATTAAACATTTATCGATACTCTGTTTTGTCATTTTATTGTCCAACCTTGGCATCAAGGTGTTTGGATTTATGTTTCTATCTATGTTAAAGTTCTCATACTTATTGTGACTTTCTTGCTTATGCTTGCATTTTAAAACACGACTCAAGAGATGCAACTATTATTGTATCTCATTCGAGGTAAGATCGATCCCAGAATTGATCGATCTTCTCTGAGTTAACATCGTCGCCTCGATAAACAACCTTGGATAAGTTGGCAATCCTCTATAGGCGCCTACAACTTTCTCCATAACAGTTAACATCATCGGTAAGCGGCTGATACATACCTAGATAGATCGAGAGGTTCGAGAGAACCTCTAAATATATTTGAAGTTTGTCATCAAGTAACGCTCACGTAATGATCTTAGAATAGATCGAATTATCTAAAGATTCCGATGATCTCTTCTGTATCTTTATCATCGGTACACTTTGACACACACTCGGAAATATTCACAAATAATTTTTTGTGGATTGTTAATATTTCTCGAGAACATACAAGTACAATCAACCGTAAATAATATACAACACAATTGTACAACATAAAGGAACTACTACACGGTCTTGATGGTCTCATCGGTAGATGATGAAGAACTATCGAGTCATCCGTCATCTAGAAGGGTCGGGAAGGCTAGGCTGGGAGAAAGGACCTCAACCGGCTCCAGCTTGCGTCACGAAGCGTGTCCCCTTCAAGAAACCTCGGATGAAGCCTTCATCAACACCGCCGCTCAAAGCCTTCACCTCTACATCATACGTGGTCTCGGCCTCACGTGATCTGATGATACTCTTCAAGGTCGAGTTGTTGAAGTCCTCCACGCACTGTGATCCTCGCTTCTACCCGAGATAAGGCGCTTTCTCTGAAAGCGGCCTCTCGGTTCTTTGTCAAGACACGAAACCTTCTCGAAAGATCTTCGATCCTTTGCGGCAACCAACCTCTTTCAGCCTCCACTAATTCATCCCGAAACGACTTCGGAAAGAAGAGAAGTGGCTTGAGTCGCCAACTGGGTCTCTCATCAAGTTGATTCTCCAACACGGACATCTCTTTTACTTTCTCCACATCGCTTCTTATATTCACCATGGAGAAACTTGACCTTCACGAACTCGAATTCCGGTCATTGACAATGTTTATTTTGAAGTCAAGTTCTTGCTTCTTCGATTCGAAATAAGAAAAATTACGTTAAGCACAAGGAAATGGGAAATAAAAGATGATGAAGCACAGAAAAATTGTTACAGTTCTTCATGCGACGACTACGCATGAATGATTCAACGTCGAAGATCCTTGGGGGCGACTTTCGAAGAACCCGACTCTTTTGGTGTCGATATCACCATCACCTCTTCGCTCCTTTTCCTCTTCTATTGAGAGGTCCTTCTGGAAGAAGCCGGAGGGCAGCTTGGGATATGGAAAACCTCTTTGTTGGGCTTTCTCAACGCAGCATAAGACCGCCTGGGATGAATGAAAGCCACTCGAACAAAGATTCCTCCGCAAATCTGTTGATATATCGAATCTCAAATCGAAGATCTTCAATATTACGGAATTTCGGTCGGGGATATCTTCATCACCAACAGGGGAATGGGTAAATCTCGCTTTCCCCATTTCTCGAAGACCCCAGTCATTCTTCACAAAAGAATCGCCCAACTCTTGGGAGGATCCTTCGTCAGGAGGTCAAGTAGCCGACTCCGGTGATACGACCATGCATCGAAACACAGCGTGCGGTAATCGATAGTCAAGGTCACACCATCGAAAAGACTATAAGTCCCATCCACGATCATTTTGACCTTTCGCGGGAAATGCAAACCTCCATCTTGACAAAATGGCGATCATCTCGGGATGGAAATCCACAAACTCATCTCGTAAGTGGTGAAATACCCGAGCTCCCATCGGACTTCTTGGACACTTAAGAACCAAATCATTGAAAATAATATTTTTCGAAACACGATCAATGTGTCTCCGTGATCGCGACTCGCGAATCTTGATCCTCCCATTTTAGAAGGTTCCCTTCGCCTCCGTTACAAGGGTCGGACGTGTCTCTTTCAAAAGATTCTCACCCATCACAAACAGGCAACTCCGATCGAGATGAAAATTATTCCAAGGAGGTGCCCAAACTCCCACCGGGAGGCTTCACTCGGCTTGGGGTAGAGGTGGATCAGAGTGCCCAAACTCCCACCAGGGAGGCATGCACTCTAAGAGGAGAAGAGGAGATGAGAAAAGTGTGCCTTTCCCTCTTACCTTGGGAGGTTTTATATAGGTGGGGGATAAAAGCGCCCAAAATCGCAAAACGCTCAAAGCAGAAAACGTTGGGCCCGGGGTGAGCTGCCAGGTATGCCCATGGAGAGCGCTTCTCCGCCCAGCCAACATGTGGCCGCTTAGCGCTCAGGTCAAAATCACATTGCGGCCCACGGTCAGCAGCGTGAACCGTGGTCACGGTCAGCACCCTTCAGCCCACCGGGTCACTCAAAACTCAGCGACCATGTCGGTCCGCAGTGAACCTCGACCAGCATGCTGATCAGCGGCCCATCGCGACCGCCCGGGTCGAAACCATGACCGTTCAATGGCCCGACCCGCGATTCACTCGACCCGTCGGCCAGCTCGCGGCCGCTCATGGCCGTCGCCGCTCCTGCATATTGCATTTCGCCCGGATGGCCGCCCGCGGAGCGCACGGTCGCGCTTGGCCAGCGCCGCATATTGGCCGCATGGCGCCATGGCGCTGAGCAAATTCGCACCGGATCAATTAACCTCAATCGCTTCCGCATACCCATGCGCGTCGCACAGCTTCCGGTTATAATATTGTCTGTGAAGATCGTTCTCTCAAAATCGCGATGGACTCTCAATTTGAAGAATTTGCTATTTTCAAGTATTTGACATATATTTTGGATGTGATAATGTCACCCAAAATAAGAACAACGATACATCCTCGGAAAATTCGATCAAGCCTCTCAAGGCATTTTGATGCTTAATCTAATGATTTCGGCCTTATCAATGAACCAACTGCGATCAAACATGCGTCCGAAGCGAATACTTCGGATCAATCGGACATGAAAATGGATCTTGATCTGCCAAATGGTCACCAAAGCGTTTCCATATTTATCGTCGTAGGCGGCCGCGAATCCAGCGTCTAGATCACCCAATTAGACATCATTAAGGCGCGGGATCATCAAAATACCTGCATTGATCGTTCATGGTGTCAGATGAGTGGTTGGGTTTTCCACGATTTACAAAGGCCACTCCAAAATCTATAAATGAAACTTCATTCTCTTTGAGGGGCCAGGAATCCGATTTGAAGGACGAGAACCACACTGAGCCTTAGTGGCAAGCGATCCATCTGCTCTAGGTGACCAGAGCTGTAGGCACAGAAAAGCAGGTGGCTCATTTCTCGAAGATCAGATTGCTCCCAGGAAGACCGGGTTCACCCGCCGCTTTTTGACTTCTCCGGGTTGGAGTTGGCCAGATATTGTATTTTCTGCTCGAATATTGTTTAAGCCCATGTCATACCTTCTCCCACAAAGCGAGGCGCTATCTTTGTACATATAAAGATTCTAGGCTGGACCGTGGTTTTCCTTAGCGGGTTTTCCAGTATAATTTAAATGTCACGTTTCTTTATTAATTTTGGATAATTTTTTGGGCTGGGAGAATCTATGAATAAATTAACGCATGACAATATTATATAATTTTTATATATTTATATATTTAATATCTAAATTTTAATTTATATATATATATATATATATAACATCATAATCTTCAATATCATATCAAAATATCATCATCGCTTGTTTTAAAAGTAAAATATAATTTTTAAGCTTAATAAAATATTAAATAAATAAATATATAATTTTAAATATTAGATATATAAATACATAAAAGTGAGTGATATGTATGCAAATCTTCTAATAATAAAATATCTTCAGCAAAATATAACTAACGTCAATAGAATTATTAGCATAATTGTAATCTTTCTCCTATGAAATAAAATAAATAAATCAACATAAAGATTTAAAATTTGAACCATTAGTGCTTCTGCAGCTCTTTTGAACTACTACTAAAATATAAATTCGATTAATAAGACATTTTATATTGAATGATTACTCTAAGATAATAAATTAATAAGAATTTATTTCTAAATAAACGCAACATATTATATCTTGATATTAAATAAATAATTTATTGTTTAATAATCAAATTCTAAAATAATAAATATAAAGTTTATTTAATAATAAACATAGTTAAAGTAATAGTAATTACATTGATAATATTTACTAAATATATTTAGTCTATGAATTAAAAAAACAATTAATATTAGTTGAATTATTTTAGATGAGAAAACTTAATTTTGGCGTCGCCCGGACTCGAACCGGAGACCTTCAGTGTGTGTTAGACTGACGTGATAACCAACTACACCACGACACCTACTTGGCTCTCAGCCTTAGCAAATAATATATTTTAATTAAATTTTTTCATCAAATTTAAGTAAATTATATTTACACAATTACAATTTTGTACTTACAAAATAAAAAATTTAAATTAATTGAAATTAAAAAAAAAATGTTTTGAAGCGTAGGAGCCAATATAAACCAATACAAAATTATCAATTTTATCTGTTATCTCTCAAAAAAATCTCGTGTAACATTATAGTAATATTCAAATGACTTAATATCTAATAATTTAATATTATTTAATTTTTCACCTTAAATTTTAATATATGACTTTATTATATTATTAGTTGAATTCAAATTGAAGCTATTAAAACTTTCAAGATTCTTAGTAAT
Organism: Cymbidium sinense; assembly: GCA_021442155.1. Lineage (NCBI taxonomy): Eukaryota > Viridiplantae > Streptophyta > Magnoliopsida > Asparagales > Orchidaceae > Cymbidium > Cymbidium sinense. Next base: position 89,632,289 of record CM038220.1, read on the forward strand.
TATACCAAATGACACACCTAATTTATTCATCTTGGGTGGTCAATAAAATAAATAAGATTTACATACATACCACACAATTCTTATATATTTACATATCTAACATCTAAAATTATATATTTACTTTTCTAATACATTCATGTGCTTAAAAAATATGTATTTTAGTTTTAAACAATGAATTCTAATGATATTTTTTATGTGACATCGAAGATTATTATTAAGATGTTATATATATAAAATATAAGAATTATGTGATTTATGTAAATTTTTCAAAAAAAACTGTGCAAAAAGTGGAGAGTAAGGGAATTAGTTGATTTTATGCTCATTTTCGATACACTTTCGTGATCGCTAATAGCAATTTTGGTAAAAATCTTAACTTATTCTTAAGAAGTAAACTCTACGAGTTGTGTAAAGATATTTTAGAATAGTGGTTGAGCTTTGATTTTTTTAATCGAGATTTTAGATTCATATTCTTATACATATATTATGTATATAAATTTATGATTAAATTCGTTCAAATGTTTCTCAAAAAAAAAAAAAAAAAACTCTTAGTAGCTTTCATTTTCCATTCTATGTGTGTTGCTTTTTCTTGGTTCTATGGTTTAATAGCTAGTACGTTTCTGTGGCCTTATTTTCGTTCTCCACCTTCTCTCTCCACCCCTTTACTATAGCTTATCCTGTTGCCTTGTTTCCTCTAAGAAAAATTAAAATAGAGAAATGTAAATTAAATTTAAAAATTTTATTTTTTAATATTTCATTTGAGTAAAATAAAATTAATATAAATCTTAAATATTGTCATCTACAATGGTGGTGAGCAGGACTACATGGTGACTGGAGGCAGCAGACAATAATCTGTCGATGACTATTGATATGAAGCATTTGCTGGCTGGTGTGCGATAATGATTACAGGTAATGGTAAATGCATTATGACCGTAACAGTGCATGATGACTGTGATGAGCGATGGTAACTTTCGACTGGTCTCTAGTAGCGGAAGACTGACAGCAAGGTGTAAATTAAAATTTTTAAAACTCACATAATTTTTTTTTCACATGATTTGAATTAAAGGTTGAAAATAAATGCATTTAAATTTTATATTACATTTTTTTTCAATCAACTAAATATAAATATTTTATTTTATTTTCACTAAAAAAAAAATTTCATTTATTTTCAGCTAATTAAACGGCTCTTAAATATAAAATAATTAGAGCGAGAGTTAGCATAAAATACCCCTTGCTTTTAAATAAAAGTGGAACCTTAATTAGTGTGCATGCAATTGACAGTTAGTTGTTAGTTACGTGCAATTGATAATACGCTATTAATGGTTGAATATTATGTATTAAATATTATTGAAGAATGCCACGCAGCAAATCCTACGCGAATATTTTTTTAACATAGTTAATTAAAAAAATTGCATTACGATCTATTTTTAATTGATGTATGTATCATTTAAAAATTCAAATTATGCATTCAATTAATTTAATCATTTCTGATTTGAAATAAATTCAAAATAAAAATTATAATCACGTTAAAATTAAATTAAAATTTAAAAATTTTATGCTGTTGTTGGAAGTTTTAATTTTGATGCAAAAGCAATAATAATAATAATAATAATAATAATATATTTATAAAATTTTGGCAATAATAATAAATTAAAAAACATTTTAACAAAATGCTAGCGTTGAAAACACTCATTATTATGCGTCTTGAAATTTTATTATTCTGAGATGCTGCATTGGCAAAAATTATCCAACATGTGGATAAACAGGGGTTATCATTGGAAAACGTTAAGGGAAAAATCAGGCGCAGATCTAGAACTTTCACTATGTGTTCAAAAGATACGCGCCTTACCGTTAGTTGGAGAAGAAGGTGTTTCTGGAAAATATTAGAGTGTAGAAAAATACAATATCGGTCAATTCCAACCCAGGAGAAGTTTCCCAAAAGCGGGGAACGATCTTCCTGAGCAACTCGATCTTGAGAAAGGAGCGCTGGCCTTTAGTCCTCAGGGGTGATCTCCTTCGAACCTGGTGGTACTTGCTGGTGGTGATAGATGCGTTGGTCGGGTGGGTTCTCGAGCTCTCATTCAAATCTGGTCCTCTAAGGTGAGAATGAAGCTTCATTTATAGATTTTGGGAGCGGCTTGTAAAATTGGTGAAAACTCAACCACTCCAACTCGAATGCGATCCCCGATCGACGGTGTATTTTGATGATCCAGGTGCCTTAATGATGTCGAATTGGGTGATCTTGGATTCGTTGGAGTCGTCTTGACGAGCCGACCGACTTATAAATCCATTTTGTGACCAGTTGGCGGATCGGGATCCATTTTCATGCTCGATAGCGAGTCGATTGAGCCGGATGACTATGATATTGTTATGTTCGCTCATCGAGGCGCTTATTTGTAAGTTTCAAATCGGTGATTAGATCGAGCATTTCAAAATGCCAGATTCGCTTGATCGATTAATTTTAGGATGTATCTCTATTTTTGGGTGACATTATCTCGTCAAAATATTGAAAATAGCAAATGAAATTGGAGAGTCCAATAGCATTTTGAGAGAACAGATCTTCAGACATTTATAGCGTGGAAGGCGATACATATAAGTATGTGAGTGCGATATTTTGAGGTTATGGACAGGACACTTACAAGTTTTCAGCGTTCAGGGATTTCTGGGGCCGTAGGCGCCCGTGGCGCCTGGCGGCGAAGGCGCCGGCGCGAGCGCCTGCTCAAACGCAGGTCATTCGGCAGGTCGCAGTGCGGCCGCGGCGTCCGCGCGTGAGCCACGTCGCAACATCCCGCGTGGCGCGTCGATACGCCAGGCGAATCAGCGTCGATTGGCGCCGGATCGTCAGCGATGCAGAACCCTCGCCAGGCGGTCAGCGTCGGTTGCCGCAGAATACGTCGCCAGCGAGCCAGCCACGTTGGCGAGCCCGACGCCGTCATTAGCGTCCGCCCGAACCGCGGGCACGCGGGCAGCGTCATGGCTGCCACCGCTGAGCAGCACGTCGGTTCAGCGTCCATGAACAGCCATGGCCCGATCATGGAGGGCGGTCCGGGGTCCACGGCGGGCATGGCGGCGAGAGGCGCCGGGCTCGGGCATGACAGAGGCTTCAGACTTGGCGGGTTTTGAAGGATTTTTTTTTTTTTTTTTGGTTTTACCCTTTTATCCCTATGGGGTCTATAAAACCCCATAGGGGTAAGAAATGCATCACTCCTCTCCTTTTCTTCTTGAGGTTGGATTATTTGAGGCATCAGGCCCAGGTATCGTCTGGTTCCGGGTTTACCCTTCAGACCGTCCGGGTTGATCAAGGCCCTGATATCGAGTTGTTCGGTTTCCTCGAAGAGGTATCGGCCGACCTCACGTCCGATTTTCTTGATTTGAGTCAGTTTGCCGGTGCAGGATCCACCTCACCCCGAGCCAGAGTGCATGCCTCCCCACGGTGGGAGTTTGGGCACTCTTCTTCGATCAACCTCTACCTCTCATCTCCACCAAGCGTGCATAGCCCTTTCCCGGTGGGAGTTTGGGCACTCTTCTTGATCAACCTCTACCTCCTCATCTCCAAGCCCGGAGTGCATAGCCACTCCCCCCACAGTTTGGGCACTCTCCTTGGAATAATTTTCATCTCGATGCAGTTAGATGTTTGTAGATGGGTGAGAATCTTATGAAAGAAAGACAGACCTTGTACTGCGAGGCGACGCAGGAACCTTCTAAAATGAAGATTCGGGAATTAAAGTCGATCACGGGAGACACATGATTCTTGAAAAAATATTATTTCATGATTTGGTTCTTAAGTGTCCAAGAAGATGAGCCCATCCGTATTTCACCACTACGATGAGTTTGGGCGGGATTGCGTTTCCCCATCCCGAGATGATCGACATTGTCATCGACATCGAGGTTTGCATTTCCAGGTTTTGACGACGTGGTGGCGTGATGGGACTTAAAGTCTTTTTTAGAGGCGATGCGTATTGAATCCTCTTGCGGATGTGCAAGTTTACTACGATGCATAATCACCGCAGGGTTACTTGACCTCCGGGACGAAGGATCCTCCAAGAGACGGCAGATTCTTTTTGTGAAGAATGGCGGGTCTCCTCGAGAAATGGGGAAAAACGAGAGATTTACCCATTCATTGAGTTGGTGATGAAGATATCCTGGACGCCAAATTCGAATGAGATCTTGATTTGAGATATATCAGCAGATTTGTGCGGGAGGAATCTTTGTTGGCGGGCTTTTCATTCATCCCGAAGCGATTAGTTGAAAGCCAAGAAAGAGGTTTCCGATCTCCGCCTCGCTTCTTCGCCAGAAGGACCCGTCAGATAGAAGAGGAAAAAAGGCGAAGAGGTGATGGTGATATCGAGATGCAAAAATTGGACCAGTAGTGGTCCCCAAGGATCTTCATTCCACGGTGTTGATCATTCCATAGTGTCGTCTGCAAGAAGAAGCTAAGTATAATCTTCGTTTATCATCTTTTATTTCCCATTGTCTTAGCGTAATTTTTCTTATTTCGTGATCTTCGAAGAAGCAAGAACTTGACTTCAAAAATGAACATGTCTTGAATATGAATGAGTGAAGGTCAAGTTTCTCCATGAATATAAGAAGCGGTATGTGAAAAGTAAAAGAGATGTCCGTGTTGGAGAATCAACTTGATGAGTGCGACTCAATGACTTTCTCTTCTTTTTGTCGAAGTTGAGCGGACTCGGGATGAATTGGAGGAGGCTAAGAGAGGGTTGGTTGTAGATTTTGAAGATCTTTTAGAAGGTTTAGTCTTGAGGCAAAGAAGCAGGATTACTGCGCTGTACTTATCTCTCGAGGTAGAAGCGGGGAGCCGGATCTGAGCCGTGGAGGACTTGAACTTCAGCCTTGAAGAATTATCATACGATCACATTTGAGAGGCTGAGACGTGTATGATGTAGATGTGAAGGCTTTGGGCTGAAGGCTTCATCCGAGGTTTCTTGAAGGGGACACGCTTGGCAACTGGTGGTGTTGAGGTCCTTTCTCCTTTAACTTCCCAGACCCTTAGCGGCAGCGATGAAGTTCTTCATCATCTACCGATGAGACCATCAAGACTGTAGTTGTAGTTCCTTTATGTTGGAGGTGTATATTATTTACGGTTGATTGTACTTGTATTAACAATCCACAAAAATTATTTGTGAATATTTCCGTTGTTGTCAAAGTGTACTCGATGATAAAGATCTAGAGAGAGATCATCGGAATCCACTGGATAATTGATCTATTCTAAGATCATTACCTGAGATGATGACAAACTTTGAATATATTTATAGAGGTTCTCTCACCTCGATCTATCCTAGGTTGTGTATCCAGCGCTTACCTGATGTTAACCTTATGGAGAAAGTTGTAGCCCAGAGGATTGTCACTTATCCAAGGTTGTTTATCGAGGCGTTACTTCGGCGATGTTAACTCAGATAGAAGATCGAATTCCCGATCGATCTACCACTGAGGATAGATACAACAATAGTTGCTGCAGAGTGGTGTTTTAAAATGCAAGCATAAGCAAGAAAAAGTCACATAAGTATGAGAACTTTAACATAGAAACATAAATCCAAACACCTCGATGCCGCGTTGGACAATAAGTCGACAAGCAAGTATCGAGATAAATGTTTACTTGATATAACAATTGCAATACAAACATACGATGATAATGTTTTCCGCATTCACTGTAAGAATAAAATGCAGTACCGGAGGTTTGTAGCATTCCGTGCGTGGGAGAGTCTTCCCATACTATCCTTAAAGCTGAGCGTTTAGCATTGAGACACCACCACATACCGCCTTCCCAAACGGTGAGAGTTTCATAGGGCCTTTTTCTACTGCTTAGAGGGTTAGGCGAATCAGATAGGCCGTGGTTTACCCTTTGAAACCTCGAGCAATCCTTTGGCGATAGGAAGCCATTCCAGTCGCGACATGTGGCGTCTCTTAGAGATCAATCGTCGGCCTTATCATCAGCATGGGATTCAAGATCCGGTTGATGTGTTGGTCTGTCGTTAACAACCTCTGTTATGCAGCATTTCTCCAAGAGGTCCTTGATAGTCGGTAAGCCAAAGAACATTGGATAGTTCTTGACATTGCCCCGGCGTAGTTCGCCTTTAGTATTGTCCCATTGGTGATTGCCATTTGCCTGTGGATGGGATACGTGGATTAACTGGATTATGATAGCACGACTCGGAATGTCTTTCCGTGAATGCGTCCCCATTATCTATGATTACTTTGGAATGCGAACGATAAATAATATTTTTCCAAAAATTGCTTGGGTGATTTTGGCCGGTTCACTTCCACCCACTTGAAGTAATCAACGACAAAGATTATGAATTTTCGCTGTGGCAATGGGAAAGGGTCCCATTATCGATCCCCCATTGAGCAAGGCCACGGGCTGGATTGTGGTGAGTTCTGAGATGGTGCAGTGAGATTGGAATGTGTACACTTGTTACACTTCTTTACAAACTCGCTTCCTTCTTCATGCAAAAATCTTGCCTCATGATTTTTGAGGAGGGGCTTTTCCTCCCAAATGTTCACCACAAATTCTGAATGAACCTCTCGCATTGCATAGTTAGCCTCAGAAGGTGGTAGACACTTTAAGTAGGGCCTAAGAAGGACGCTTGTAGGTAGAGTCATCACCGATTATGGTGAAGTTGATTATTTCAGGCGGATAGCATCGGTGAATTGGCAAGGCCGCTTTGAAGAAAGGACATGATGGTCAATCCATGAAGATTCTTTTGGGTCCTCGGATTGTATCACCCAAGGGCGCTTGAATCTTTGGGAAAGTGGATGTCCTCTGTATTTTCTCTTGAAAAGATCTCACTTGTTGTGGCTAACTTGGAGAGGGCATGCTTTCGGCGTGTTACGCTCCACTTAGAATATGAGTTATCGATGGGTCGATTCGGAAGTGACTTTGCCAAAAGAAGTGCTTGAAGCCTGCGGATGGTATCGAAGTCTCCTTCAACTTGTGAGGCCTGGTGAGTCATGTAGATGGCTAAGTTACGGACCTCACGGTCAATGGCGAGCCTTAGCTAGGGCCTCGTTTCGGACATTATTGGTGGCGGGAACTTTAGTGAAGCAGGTACTCTAAAGTTATTTTACTTGGGGAGATAAGCAAAATTCTGCTCCTTGCGAAGCTCCATCAACATATAATGTCCATTGATTTGTCATGGAGTGATGAATGATCTTCGGTGGTGATGGGATGGTACATTCTAGAAGTCGGCGCACTTGTGACTTTATATCGGGGCGTGGAAGAAAATGGATGTCAAACTCTCGAGCTCGGCCAGACTTCATCAACCTTCCGGATACATCGGGCTTTTCGAATAGTTCTTAATGGAAGATGAGTGTAGGCGTTGATGGTGTGGGCACGAGTCTGATTGCAATTTTTATGCGAGAATGCACTAGAATTTGTCTTATCTGGCTAGTGGATGGCGTCCTTGTATCGAGAAAGATTTTCTTGACATAGTAAATGGGTCGTTGCAATGAATTCTCCTCGCGTATCGACCGCAGACTTACGGCATGAGAAGAAAAGCAAGATAGATGTACTTCTCTCCTTGGATAGGCTTTGATAATGGGGGAAGCTAAATAGACTTCGAAGTTGCTCAGCGACATTCATCGTCACTTTGGAATCCATTTCCTCGTGCACCAAGATTTTGAAGAATGGTAGATACTTATCTCTGGCGGGCCAGAATTGATAAAGGCGCAATCCTTCCGGTCAAGCGTTGGACTTCCTTGATGGTTCTTGGAGGTGACATGTGAGTGCTTTTATCTTCTCGGGGTTGGCCTCCCAGTGAGTGACCATGAAGCTAGGAATTTCAGAGGAAACTCAAAATGCACTTGCTTGGGTTGAGCGCATCTTGTAGTGTCGAAGAATGTCAAAGCTCATTGCGGTCGAAATATCTTTGTGATATTTCCAAGCTCTTCACCGACATATCATCAACATACACTCCATATTGTGCCTATAAGATCTTGAAGATCTTATTCATAAAGCGTTGATATGTTGCTCGGCATTTTTTAGTCGAATGGCATGACGATAGCGGTATAGTCCACTTATCTGTTTGGAAGGATGTTGCTTCCTCATCTGTTTTGTTCATCATTTGATTGTAGCGAATAGGCATCCATGAAGCTCGATCGATGTCGATGTCGCAACTAGTTGAATCACGAGGAAGGGAAGCTATCTTTTGGGCATGCGATTAAGGTTAGTGAGTCGATGCACATTCTCCGAGCGTTGGCCTTCTTGACTAACACTACGTTAGCCAACCGGTGGGGTAGTAGACTTCTCGAATGAACTTGACTTCCGAAGTTTGGTGATTTCTTGTTCTATGACACAATCGTTGAAGCGAAGGTTCTTTTCTTACGCTATCCGGCTTGTAGGTTGAGTCAACTTTGAGGAGTCGTAATGACTTGGTCAATCGGATCGCTCGGGCAAAGATATCTTGATTTTTTAAATCTACGATTTGATGATGCGACAGCGATCCCACCTTCACCTTTCGCGATGGATCAACTTAGAGATAGGAAAAATTACATCTTCCTTCGAGGCATCCTCATCATGGGTGAAGTTTCGATGTTGAGGTTCTTGGCGTAAATGGTGGGCTTGCTTGATATAATTGCTTGTCTATCTGTTGATTCCCACTTACCCGGTGCCGGTGTGAATTTCATCTTGAGGAGAGCCGAATGTGAGTATGCGGAATATAGAGAGGTCTCCCAAATATTGCATTATCTGGACTCGGACTTGATAAATTGTATTCAAGTGGGTTGCGTCGGAAATTCTCCAAGAGTTACGGGAAGGCGATTGTCCACTGGTCGATTATCAAATCCATGATTGGGCCAGCGGGTTGAAGCTTCTCTCTTTCTACCCATCTTGAAGGAAAGTGGAATAAAAAAAAACATCAACGAACTCCCATTGTCGATCAATATCCTTTTAATATTGAAGCATGGATCACCACCCTTGCGATGACAAGGGGATCTTGATGTGGGATGAAGCCCCTAGATCTAAATCATCAAAGGTGATAGAATGAATGGACAGAGTCTTTCACGGCTCTTGAAGGGCAATGAATATTTGGCTAGATAACACGCCCTCCACGATTATTTCTATCTCTCCGGCCGGCGCGGTTCTCAGTGGTTGCCCCGCATTTCTTTGGAGGCGGGTTGGTTTTGTATAAAATGGCCTGAATACCCACGGCGTATTAGTCTTTCAATCTCCTCCTTGATTGGTGGCACTCTTGATGGTGTGCCCCACCATTGCGATGAAAGTGAAATTTCTCTTGATTTCCAATTCCGGGCTTTAAAGGGTACCACTTGATCTTATCCTCTTCTGAATGATGTTAGGATGTTGGCGTGTTGAGCATATTTCTCTCTGATTGAGTCATCGAGGTTTTGAGGAGGTTTTGGGGAGGTTCTTTGCCTCTCTTCTTTTGAGATGTTTGAACATCACCTTTGGGAACCTTCTTCGCTTCTACTTGGTGGTTCAAATTGTTGCGATGAGCGATAACCGTCGTGAGATTTGTGCCTCATTGGTGGACCAGTCGGACATAGGAATGGGTTGTCTCCGCATTAATGATGAATAGAAGTATCTGGCAGGAGTCCTCAGAAAAGTCAAAAGTTGGATCTACTCACGGTATCAGTAGAGAACCTCACGGAAGTATTCTTTGAGGACTCTCCATCGTTACGGCGGATTAGGAGAGATGTGATGAATCCACGATGATTCTCTTGTTTCGGAGCTGACTACAAAAATCGGCGAGCTCTCCAAATGATGGACGGACCCTTAGCGGCGAATAGAACCAATCGAGCACATCCTTTGAGAGTTCGGGAATACGACCTGAAGAGTCATTTTACGGCGAATGTGCATGATCGTTCGAAAGTGATCGATATGCTCGTCTGGATCGGTTGTCTTGCCATCGTAAGGGTCCATCTTTGGGAAAGCTTGAATCTCGTCGAAGTCGGGTATTGCGAGATGATCTCGTGGCGGGGGGCGAGCTTTGGAAGAAGCGGCGGAGAATGGATCATTATTGTTTGCCGGAACTCTTCTGCGGTCGTCGTAGTTCATCGCGTATAACGTGGAGTTTCTGTCTGGTGAGCCATTTATGGGGTGAGTAGAGGGCGGTATCGAAGTTGACATCGGATGTGGTGCCAAGGGGTTCTCTACTTGTTGATCCGGCATTCCGGTAATCATTCTCGAGAAGAAAATTTGGATTATCTTTGAGGGCGTCGCGGAACTGTGGCTCTTCGAGGCGTGTTGGAGCGTTTCTTGGGTCCTCTCGAGTCGAAGAATTTCGTTCACGGGAATCCTCCATCCTTTGAGCGATCTTCAAAGGGGCTGACGGACCCTCACACCGGGAGACAGTTATGTATGTAGAAGTGTTGGAGACTTGGCGTCCTTGATCACGAGAATGAGGGCGTTGGGGCGTAAACCGTTTACAATCATATTAGAGATATAGCAATGGGGAACTAATATTTCCAACGACGGCTAAACCTGTTGCTAGAGAATTTTATTCCTAGATGTAGATCTTCTGTCGAGCCTAAAATTATCCAACACACAAGGGATATGAACACAGGACGGAAACCCGCTATGGAAAACCACGCGCCTCGCCTCACCAGAACTTTCACTATGTGTTCAAAAGATCTGGCCCTCGCTTCGCTGTTAGAAGAAGGTGTTACGGGCTAAACAATATTCCGAGTAGAAAATACAATATCTCCAATTCCAACCTGCGGGAGAAGTTTCCCAAAAAGCTAGAACTGATCTTCTGGAGCAACCTCGATCTTCAGAGAAAGGAGCGAACCTGCCTTTTCTAGTCCCCCTGGGACGATCTTCTTCGTGATTCACTCTTGGTGAGCGGGGATCGCCGTAAGGCCAAGGTCGACCACTGGTTCTCGAGCCTCCTGGTCTTCAACCGATTCCGGCCCTCTAAGGTGAGAGAAGCTCATTTATATATTTTGAGTGGCTCTTGTAAATTGGAAAACTCCAACCACTCCCATCTGACGGCCAAGGATCCCTCGACCGACGGTATTTTGATGATCTGCCTTAATGATGTCGAATCGTGATCTGATTCGTTGGAGTCGCCTCGACGAGCCACTCGACGACTATAAATATGTTCGTTTTGTGACTAGGCGGATCGTGATCCATTTTCACGTCCGGATACTGATCGATTCGACTGGACGTACTTACGTTGATTAGCATGTTCGTCTCATCGGCATCGTATTGATCGTAAAGCCATTGAACAAATGCTGACAGATCAAGATTTCTAAAATTGCCTCGGTGATTCGCTGATTAGATTAATTTTTGAGGATGTATCAATTATGATTATAGAAATTTACAGAAGTAATTAAGTTTACTTAAAAATATATAATTAATATATATATCATCACAATCACAAAAAAATAATCGAAAGCGCTTCCTGACAGTTTTTTTTTCACAAATTTTCTCAATTATTGTACGAACTTTTCGATTCGACGAATAACAAAGCACGTGGCACACTTCATAATACAATAAATGGTGGGGCCCGATCAATCACGTGCTTGCTCTACAGCATGATCTCTGCTGACCTTATTTCCGTCTCTCCTTTGGACCACTGGATCGCATCTGAGGATAATTAATTTTATATCGTTTTTTTAAAAGATTTACATACCTACATAATTTTTACACATTTATATATCTAATATTTAAATTTAAATATCTAATTATATATAGATATATATTTAAAAATTTTATTTCACTTCTAAAAAAAATAATTACAATATTTTTTATATAATATTGAGATTAAAATATTATATATGTAAAAATCAAATTTTAGATATTATATATATATATATATATATATATATATATATATATATATATATATATATATATATATATATATATATATAATATTATTTGTTAAAAATTAATAAAATAGTGGGTTGAGTTTACATCAACAGTGATAAAAAACTAGTCTCAGCCAGATATTTGATATTTTAAATTAAATAATTTGGAAACAATAACTAAATATTATCTAATTGTAATTTTTGTCAATTCATAAAAGATCGTCTTCTCATAAAACTTCATAAATTTTATATCTACATAGTAAAATTTATATTAAAAATTAACTTCATTTTTTTTTTTCATAAAATTATTTATGGCTCAATTATGACACATGCAAATAAAAAAAATTTAATAATTCATTATTTTGATTAATTATTAAATTAATAAATTTGTGCATAAAACTCTATGATCATATAAGTTAACTCTGAAAGATTAAAAAAAAAATTAAACAATTAATAAAAAGAGTAGATTTGAAATTATTATTTTCACTTTATTTGTTTGAGAAGAAAATTGAGTGTTTTTTTTTCAAGTAGTTGAACAAAGATTGAGTTTTTTATTCTAAGTTCAGAAGAGAATTATCAATGAAAAATTATTTATTTTCATTGCTTAAACAAATCTACTTTAACATCATCTCGTGTTCAAATTTAACAACTGAGGCACAATGAAAACATTTATTTATTGCAATTAGATTCTGAAAATTCATTTTGATAGACAATGTTCTAATTTTTCTTATAAATATTTATATATATATATATCACATAATTCTTATTTATTTATATATTTAGCATCTAAAATTTTATGTTATATTTAAAAAATGGTATTAGATATGTAAATATATAAAAATTATGTGCTATTTATATAAATATCTCTATATAATATTAATTCTGAAATTAAAATTTATTTAATATAATTTGTATCAGAATAATTTGATAAATAAAAAAAATAAAATAAAGCAGCCTTTATGTTACAAGGATATAAAGCGTAGAGTGCTGAAACAGCCACGTCCTTCTTCCCGAAACGGAATTTTACAACTCGATCAGTTGGTAAACCCACATTTTCCGTAGAACCAGAAGGAATTAACTGAAATTAATCAAATTAAAATTAAAATAAAGCCCCTTAAAATAACTATGTTTCCCCAAAATACCCCGTCTTCGTCCCCGCGCAGTTCTTTCATAAGAACCCCTCTTCGAGCTCTCTTCTCCCGTTCTACATTTTTATTTTCCATCGCCAGCCGGAATACCCCCGGTTGCATCCTTCCCACCGCCGGTGGAGACCATGATGCGCTGATCGTCCGATCTTGACCGCCGAATTGAGGAGTCCCACAGGAACCTTGCCATGGAAATCCAGCGAATTCGCCAGTTGATGCTACTAACCCTTCGATCTCTAAGCTCTCGGGTGGCTCTCGTGGGTGGTAACCACACCGCTGCCCGATTCTGCACCCGCTAACGTCCTCCGCCGCCGCACCTTGCTCTCACTCTAGATCGTTTTTCTCTAGCGTTACTTTAGCTTGCAGGTGAACCAGAGATCCCTGATCCGACCGAGATCGGAACGATGAAGGCCTCCACGCGCACGATCCGACGGGCTAACGATGGCCACGCAGCCGCGGAGATTCCCCTCGACGAGCTTGTGATCTCCCTTCCTGACCCCAGGCTTGTTCGTCTAGTTGCCCGGTCGGTGCTCCTCGCCGCTGTCCTCCTTTCCCTACCCTGGCTCCGATCTTCTCTTCTTACAGATTCTGCCGCCGAAATCGCGAGCCGCGGTAGTAATTCGGCCAACGACGAGCTTTTCTACATGCCGAAGCTGCTACAGGACATGAAAGCCTACGGCCTGATCCAGCCCCAGTGGCGCTCTTTGTTCCTTGGAAATCCTGGGATCCACGCCGCTCTCCTCCGGCGTAACGGCGTTTCCTGCCTGCCGGAACGCAAGATCCCTCAGATTGGCGGCGCCCAGTCACTCGACTTCGTCTTCCTGGTCGCCGGAGGGTTCAATGACGCTCATTTTCGTTTCATCGACCCCGCCATTAGGGTCGGTGGAGTGGCCGCATTCCGGCTTGGAACTCATCCCGTTAAGCCCTTCAACTTACCGGCGAATTACCGTATGATCTACATCCAAAACATCGGGCGCACGATCATCGCCGTAAAGAAGCTCTACCACGATAATGCTGGCGGTGGAAAGCCCGAGAGGCGGCTTTATCAGACTCCGAAGCGAAGGAAGATGCTATTCAAGCACTAGAGGACGCGCTTCTCGAGCCGCCAGTAGTGAAGAAGCATCGGAAAAGAATAAGGTACCTGCCGGAACTCATCGGGGAATCTTTGGATAAGTATCCAAGAAGGGTTTTGTGGACATGGGCTCGCCTGGTAGAGTTGGGGCAGATGATTGGTTCTGGCAGAAGTATCCGAGGAGGAATAAGGAGTTTGAGATCGTAAGAGTGGACTTAGTTGATTTCCGGCGACGACTGCCGGAGGAAGCGGAGTTGTGGGGAATGGCTGAGAAGGAATGTGAGAAAGGAGGAGTACGTGGTGGTGAAAGCAGAGGCGGAGATAGTGGAGGAGATGGTGAAAGCGGAGGCCATTGAGCTCGTGGACGAGTTGTTTCTGGAGTGCAGAAGCGACTGGGAGAATGGAGAGGCAGAGGACGAGGAAGAGGTGAAGTGGAGGAACAGAGCTTACTGGGAATGTCTGGCACTCTTCGGTAAGCTCAGGGTGGAGTTGCAGTGCATCAATGGTGGGACTAGAAAACAATATTAAAATTAAAATAAAATAAAATAAAGAAAGACTCCATTTTATTCAGCATCGGGCTTTTGCGCAGCAATGAGAAGAAGCTGTTAAGTGTCTGGGTCTGAGTATCTATCTATCTGTGTGCCAAGGAAAAGATCGTGTTGGGAATGTGTGGATTTTCATTGAAGTTCGTCTTTTTTAATTATTTCTTTTAGTTTATATGATCAATTATTGTTGTTAGCGTAATGATGTGTCTTTTTTTATGTCTCTTAAGGGATTTTGTTTTGGACTGGGGAGGTGTCTCGTTGTTTTCCTTGTAAAAGTTTATGCATCTTCAATCATGTGCTGGACAGCGACCATGTCCTTGCAATGTTTTTTTTTTAATATTTAATTTAATTATATATATATATATATATATATATATATATATATATATATTAAATTCAAAAATTTTAATTAAACGTTTAATTTTTTGTATTTCTTGGCTCAACCAGTTGGTTGAGACCCATTTTCATTCTACGAGATTTTAAATTTAAATTTTGAAAAATAAATTAATGTGTGAGTTTGTCATAAGAATAACTCAAATATTCTAAAAAAAAATTCTAAATTTTTAATAATAGATAAAATCTATTTGCATCCTTGTAATGTTATTAGGGTGATTTCAATTTTTTTTCACAATGAACGGAATTACATAGCTCATAATTATTATATTTAGATATCTAGCACTTAAATATCGAGCGAAAGTTGATTGTGGTTTCATTGAGATAGACCGTAGTGCCCCTCTCTTTAGTAAAATTGATAAGTAATATTGGCCTTATTACTTAAAATGAAGTTTTTGTTTTGGCTTATTTAGATTCACATGTATGAATGATCTACTGATGATATGGTTCAAAGTGCCCTAATTTTTTCAATGATAGACTTTTTTATCTTTAAGTGATGGCTTCTAAAATTCAAAGCCTTAAAAGAAGCTTCTTGCTTCATGCACATTTAAATCAAACTTCTTGATCTTACTTTTTTAATTATAATTAGGGCTGCAACAAATCAACCAATTGAGCCAATGTGTGCTTGAGCTCGATTACATTCTTAGAGCTAGCACGCTCGATTCGATATCTTCATGTTCAAGCTTGTTTAGTTTAGCAACCGAGTTGTTCAAGCTTGATTTGAGCTTGTTAGGTTCATATAAAATTAATCGAGCTATTATTGAGTAGCTCAATTAATTTTATATACAGCCTAATCGAGTTTTAACGAGCACTAACTATACTAGTCTTAACGAGTTGTTTTAACGGCAGCTTGTTTTAATCGAACAAGCCTTATGGAGTAGTTTAACGGAATTATCAAGCTACTTGTTTTGTAATCAAATGAGTCTTATCGAGCTTATAAGTGAGCTACTACATGAACAATGAAAACAAGCTTACAAAATGAGCAAAACATAGAATTTGTGTTCATGAGCAACCAAAATTTTAAAAGAATTTATATAAATGTGCATAAATAAGCATTTAGCATTCATGAACAATAAAATTTGTACAAATTAATATATAGAACCTGAAACTTTCTCTTTAATAGAGTGTTGATGACAATCAAATTTGTGAAGATGAATACATAGAACCTGAAATAATTTTAAAGAATATCAAAGAACATCAAATAATGTTAAATAAATAATAAAGAAATGTGAAAAAAGGCTAAAAAGGTGAAACATTATCTATAAGGAAGTCATCACATATATGTGAGTAATATATAAAAGATTTAAAACATCTCAAATTGTT
The DNA here is from genome assembly GCA_021442155.1 of Cymbidium sinense. Taxonomy (NCBI): domain Eukaryota; kingdom Viridiplantae; phylum Streptophyta; class Magnoliopsida; order Asparagales; family Orchidaceae; genus Cymbidium; species Cymbidium sinense. The sequence continues at coordinate 89,648,548 of CM038220.1, forward strand.
TTAACAACTCATCAAACATGTTTCATTATCTCTTTAACATGTTTCCTAAGAAAAAAAAAACTAAAAAATAATCTTAAGATTGCCCTTAGTAAAGAACCATAAAAAAATAAACTAAATCAGAAAACATGATTTTCATCTAATTAGTTCCAAGAAGATAATTCTATTTGTTAAATTTTCAGAATTCAAGTAGAGAATATAGGTATAATGAAAACAAATTCTTCATTTAACTTATCTCATTTGAATCAATCATTCTCAAATTAACTGTAAATTAGATGAAGAAAGCAATAATAGGAACAACATATTTAACACTATATATATAGAGCATAAAGAGGTGAACGAGACAACATTATTACATAATAAAAGAAACACTCAAAAGTCAAAACAACGAATAAAGAGTAACATATCGGATTATATGTGCCAAAAAAAGATATGGATATTAGCTCAAGCTCAGATTAAATTAATCATCACATAATAGCTATCATCAACTCTAAAATAAAGGGCAACAATATTACATTGGAGATTCTAATTCTATAAAATAACTATCATCACAAATGCATAGTAATATGACTTCAACATAATAATACCAAATACTTAAAGAGAAGGGCAACTTATAAATATAATGTATATGAATCATTAGAACAATTAGTAGTCCATCTAGATTATCATCATTGCTTGCCAATACCGACTAATACTCTTTCAAGCTTGAACATGCATTGGCTTAGTTGATTCATTTGCTCTAACCAAAATTTTAAAAGAATTATATAAATATGCATAAACAGTATTTTAGCATTCCTAAAACAATAAAAAAAAATTGTAATACTTAATATGTAGAACCTAAACTTTCTCTTTAATGGAGTGTTGATGATAAGCAAATTTGTGAAGATGAATACATAGAACTTGAAATATTTTTAAAGAACAATAAATATTGATAAATAAATAATAAAGATATAAAAAAAAGGTGGTGAACATTACCTTCTATGATCGAAGGAGGACTTGAGGTTTTGTTTGGCAATAAGGAGAATGAAAACTTGGAGATTCATATTATGGTGACAAATAGTGGTCCATGTATGATAAATGAATAAAGGTAAAAAATTACAATATTATCTGAGGAAGTGGATGAGAGTGCCTTTATGATATATGTTATTACACCGATAATTCTTAAATCCTCACAAAAGTAATGATAAATGCACACTACTATTGAGCACATTCATAATATTTTGAATTTAGTGTTGAAAAGATTCCATTTAAAGTTATGTTAACCACTAGAGAGATCTGAATCTTATAAGTGCAATAAATAGCGAAAAGTTATGAACGATCAAACCTATGGGGATTTAAAATAAGTAGCTAAGTGGGGATAAGTTGAAGTCAACCTCTACAAACAAGCGTCATGGATCACGTTCCTTCCTTAAGTCCTTCTAAGGTTATGAGCTCACACACTCAAGTAGTCACACTCAAGAGAAAAACACAGAAGAATAGTAAAGAAATTTAAAAAGATAACTTTTATTCCAAATCTAAGTGCCAAAATTATAAGAGTCTCCATATTTATAGGATTAGAGTTAAAATACTCAAACCATCATAACTCAAACCACCACCTACCACCAAACCTACCATTATTATCAAACCTACCACTCATTCCTACCCATAATATCATACCATGAATCATGTATAACATATAAAATTACATATAATCTCAATACATATAAGCCCATATACAAAATATAAAGCCCAATAATACATAACTTAAATTATAACAAAAAAGCTCAATACATAGATTTAAGATTTATGATGACGACGATGACATGATGATGATGCTCGCACACACTCGCTTAAAGGATTCTCCTCTTGAGAATGAAAGTTGAGGTACTCTTGTAATAGAGTCCGGATGTAACTCATCAAATGTAAGCCATGAATCTTCAAGTGGAGAAAGGCCTTTACCAACGAACTAGAAACCTTTGAGTGCATCCATCGATGTGATGATAATTTTGTCTTCTAACGCTGATCGTAGTTTTACCTAGATGATGAGGCATTGGTGATGAAGTATTAACCTACATGTTAGTAATATTTGTAGGGAATAGTGTTATCCGTGGTTTGCACATGGTATAACGTTAAATCGATACATTGAATATTGGAGAAATCTAACATTCATTGGATGATCTATTTCATAAGCATTATCATTTATATTTCATAAACTTACTCTTGAGAGTTAATTTTTAAGAGTTTAAATTGAAAATCTCTCATGTCTAACTTTAACAAGAATTAAATCTCACTCATTAAATTTTACTTATCATTTATATGCATCAACATTAACTTTATATTTATCATAACTCATAGTAAGTTTTTGTTGAATTTCACGATATAAATCATGCATGCTTTTGTAAATGAAGATGCAAATGCACTAGACCTATATGTTACAATAATTCAATAAGATCAATTGGTTTTTTGGATCATAACTAGTTACAATATGAAAATGACTCATACACACTATTAATTGAACTGCTATAAGCAAACTCGAATAGGAAGAACTAGGTCTCAACTAGTAGTATGATCCTTAAGTAAATTCTTATATTAACAACTTTAGTTTGTCCATATATTTGAGAGTGGTAAGTGAAAATAAGAGTTTTTGCCAAGCTTTTTCCATAAGCTTTTCCAAAAATAGCTCATAAACCTTACATCATCGACATAATTATCTTAGAAGTCCATGTAAGCGAACTATCTCTGAAAAAAATAGTCGTATATCGATGCATCGATGTCATATAACATGGAATGAAGTGTGTCATTTTAGAAAATCGATTAACAACTACTAGGAGTCAAAACATTGTGCAAGGCAATCCTAAGATGAAGTCCATACTAAGATCTTCCAATGGTTTGTGGGGAATTGGGAGTGGTGTGTATGAAATTTTATTTTCCACTTTTTTTGCTACTTGACAAGTACAACATTGGTCAATGATACAAGCAACATCTTCCTTAAGACTAGGCCAAAAGAACCTATCCTCCATCATGACTATTGTCTTATCAACCAAAGAAATGATCGACACACCTCCGAATGAATTTTCTCAATAAGTGTTAACCTCACTTTTGGAGTGAGCTCTCGACTTTCTCATCACAGGTTTATGACTCTTATAAACACGAGTTCCTTAACCTTAAGACACTTCTAGTGATTAGGAGAACACTTAACCTAGCCTTAGAGACTTAGAAAAGTTAGCTAGAATAGATTGTGCCCCTGGATTTAGAGAAACTTGCACCCTATAGCCCAAACTCATTCCTTTGCCTTCTTCCTTCAAGCCTCAAATTCAAAATTTCAAACTTCAAAATCAAATCCAACTATCTAATGATTGAAATCCATCACTAAATTCAAACTTCAAATCCCTTCCTAAGCTCTTTGATTTTATCTTATGGACTTAGCCTTAACCAAATCCAAATCAACCCCAACCTAATTGATTTTCAATTATCAAATCCAATCTCAAATTGAAATCATAAATCAAATCCAAATTCCAAATGATTGAAATCCATCACTAAATTAAAACTCCAAATCTCTTCTAAGCTATATGAGCCACCTTCATGTGCTTAGCCAAAATTCCTTCAAATCAACTCAAACTTGGTTGATTTCTTTATAAATCAATCATTCTTTCATTTATATTCATAGATAAAATGAAAGTCGCCTCCATGACAAAAATAAATCAAACTAAATAAAACCCAAATTATCTTTCAACCTACTTCCCTAAGCTAAATCAAATTTGCTTCCAAATCACTCCAAACTCAAGTGATTTTCTCATGACCATTTATATCTTCATTTATATTCATAAATATAAATGAAATATAAATTCAAATAAACAAAATCAAACTCAAATCAAATCAATTCTTTCGCTTTTAGCCAAACTTTTGAACTTGGCTAAATGAAACCCAAATCAACTCAAAACTCATGAATTTCTTCATGATTCAATCATTCCTTCAATCATTGATCTAAATATAAACATAATCACCATTATCAAACCAAATCAAGTCAACCCCAAATCAAGCCCAAGTTACCTTTTGACTTGAAATTATCATATAAAACCAAAACCCATTTGGCTCCAAACCAATTGTAATTGATTTATATTTCAATCCTAAGTCCATATGTGAGTTCAATCAAACTTGAATCAAGCCTTGATCAAGCCAATTGACCCATTTAGGCTCACTTGACCCAAAGTGACCTAAAGGACCTTTTGAGCCAAGTTCTAATCCAACCCAAATTGGATTGAACTAAGCCCATCTAAACCTCAATCATGATCAACAATCATCATGGGTGATCAACCACCTTGAATTGGGTCAAACCAAGTCAAACCTAGCCTTTGACCAAGTCAACATTTAGCCCAAATGAAACCCAAACTAGCCAAAACACCATCATATGCCAAATTGATTGAAACCATTGACCCAAACCCATTCATAATCAATGATTGAACATGACCAAGTCATCAATTGAGCCAAACCAAGCCTAATTGACCAAGTTGACCCAAATTGGCCTAAAAGCCAAAATGGGTCAAATCATGATTTAATCCAAATTGATTGCAACCAATGGCTCAAGTTCATTCCAAATCACTTATTGAACTTGACCAAAGTCATGATTGAGCCCAAGTTGACCAATTGGTCAACTTGACTCAACCTAGCCCAAATTGACCTAAAAGGTCAAATTGACAAAATTCAAATTAATTCCAAATTAAACCAAACTAAAGCCTACAATCATTTTCAATCAACCAATTGAACTTGACTCAACACTAACCCAACTAATTTGGTCAAATTGGTCAACTTGACCAATTTGACCTTTTGAATCCAAATGAGTCAAATTCAAACCTAAGCCAAACCAATCAAATTAATTGAACCAAAACATTCCAAATCATCATATGAACCTAACCCAAGCCTTGGTTTGACAAATTTAACCAATTGGTCAACCTAACCCAAATACCCATTTGACCAAATAAGCTCATATCACCCAAAATTAAGCTATGGAACCCTATTGCACCCAACCAAACTTAGGCCACTCAAGTTAACCCAAAATCCAAACAAGCTCATCCAAGTTGACTACCTAATGGACAAAGCCCCACCTAGGATTCTTACCCAAGTAGCAAAATCATGCACTCCCCATGTTAGCCCTCCTTTTTAAATGAGGTATTCCTAGAGTTCACTAGCCCACTCTAAGCACCCTAGAACTTGCCGACCAATGGAACTCACCAACTAAGCTCACTCTCCATCCATGGCAACCCATGCAAAGAGAACAAATCCCTCCCACCGCCTCCATATGCCTTGAGACTCCACATGGCTTCACTATGGTTTGCCACGGATTGATAGTGATCCTCCAAGACTTGATGAAAATTGAAATTCATGGGAATGATCGTATCATCCCAATTGATGGATATACTCCTCAATTCAACCTTTGACATCCCATTCAAGAGAAGTTTTTGAAACTCCCTAGCTTCCTCATCTCCAAGCTCTCTTCCTCGCCTTTCCCATTATGCAGAACCAAATAGACACTCTTCTCAACTCCTCACAAGAAAACTTCAATACTTGTGCATACACCATCCTCATACTCAATCGGCAATAACTTTTCAAGCTTCCAGCACCGACATTGAGTTCAAGCCGGTGTGCATGTGGATTGGTCAACCAAGCCACACCAAATTGAGCTCAATTCCTTCAGGCCTCCTCCCAACTGCGAAGCTTACTAGTGTGAGCACAACATTAGCTCCAATGAGGTAATTCTCAAAACCAGCTTTAGACCTCAGTGTTGGCCTTTTGTGAAAGGAATCTCCATGTCGAGGATTAGCCTTGGATGTGATTGCAAGATCTCTAGATGGTGTGGATCTTTGATTCAAATCGAGCTCGAGTGAGCTGAAGAATGGAGAAAGATGACGGTGCTCATCTTTCCGCCATGGATAGATCATGAGCCATTGTGTGTGATCGAGATGAATGACTGATCAAATCCCATGGTAGATCCATTAATTTTCCTTAACGCGGATTAAATCGTCCGATCTACGATCACACAGAGCGATCCATCGCCACGAGTCGATGCGGATGTGATAACTTAAATAACCAACCCGCCAATGCGGAAAGCGCCACATGTGGCTCGGGATTAAGGGTTTAATTAGGTTATTTAATTGATTTTTAATCCAAACTTCATAAAATCACAAACCAATTGCTAAGCTCATTTTGAAGATATTTTGAGGAGAATCTAGAAAATTATAATTAATTGATTTTAAAATAATGATTTTGGCTTAATTAGGGTTTTATCAAAAAATATAATTAACTTAATTACACCTTAATAAGCATTCAATCAATCTCAAATTTTTTGGATGGGGATGACATCCCTATTTTTTTTTGGGATTTTATTTATGGCTTAATTAGAAATCATTTGAGCAAGCCTTAATCACTCTCTTAATCCAATTAATTATAATTAAGGGATGAAAATTAGCTTGATTAATCATTTGAACATAATTACCTCTATTAAATAGTAAGATCACTTGGGAATGTGATTGACATTTTTTCCTAATTCACCTATGTCTTTACCTTTAAAAACTAAATTAATTAATGGGTTAATGGAATGGTTTATTGATTAATTAAGTGATTAGATCTTCAAAATGAGGAAATCAAAACCTAATTGAATGTTTAAATGATTATGAGTGGATTGAGGCCTTGCCTTGATTCTTTCCCCAAGTTAATTTCATCATTCAAATTAAACCAAAACTTTAATCAATTCATTAAAAGCCTAATGAAATTAAAATTAAAAATCAATTCATCACCTAAGCAACCTTTAATTGATCTTGGGTAGCTCTTGGGTGTTCAATAACCCGGTGAGAGATAATGAAATTATGATTGCTCACATGTGTGAAAATCATAAGAATAAGTGAGATCCCTTAAGCCTAATTAACTATTAATCATAAGCCAATTGCATTAGCCCCACCCATTTCTTGAGCATTGCAAATTTACTTTTCATGTGATTGCATATCATATTGGCTTATTATTAATTAGTTAATTAACTTAAGGTGATAAGTAGGGAATAATTAATTCATTTAATTCATACCTTAACCTAATCAAAATATAAAATCAACTTAAATGTTCCTCATTAAACCAAACTCACACATGGGGAAATGATTAAGATTAGCACATCTCTCTCATATTTTCTAAATCAAATCAAATTCAAAGATAAAAAATGTCTTAAGAATTTGACTCATTTTAAATAACTTATTTAATATGATTGTCCTTGGGAATTAATTAGATGAATGAAATCATGTTACATTCCTTTATTTCTTTCCAATCATGCTAAATATTATTTTCCATATGAAATTATGCATTCATTTCTTTTAAAAATTAATTAAATAAAATATTTTCCTTTATGTTAAATTATCATGTTTTAAATTAAGAATATGAGTGGTTATTATCACTATTAAACCAAAAATTATTTTCAAAACCTATAAATTAATTATTACAATGTAATGTTTAAATACTTGTAAGTTTGTATGTGATGATAGTATAAATGTATACTATGAAATTCTCTTTCTTTCTCTCTTAATATTCACAAGATTGTGTATAGTTCATTTAAAAGAACACAACACTTGCCTAAATATATTCCTATGCATCTTCATGTTAAGACTAGAGTTTTCATATTACACATATAAATCATACAACCAAATCAAACATAATTTCTTGCATAATTCTTATCCATTTGGTTCTTTTTTTGTACATTCATGTATTGAGAAAAGTGGTATATTAGTCCGACATTGTGCGAGGCTTTAAGTAGCCTCTAAGTAGGATTATACCTTAACAGAAAAAATAATAATTAATGACTCAATTAAAAAATACATGCATGTGTGATGATCAATGAATAAAGAATCAAAATCAAACAAATAAAACATAACTTTTGGATTTTCTTATCCTTGTAGTTATTCATACATTTACATGTATCTAAGAAAAGTGGTATTATTGATTTCCATTTAATGTGTCATAAATAAGACAAGCCCACAAGTTAAATATGGACTTGATGTATGTAAATCGTTTAAAATGCACCAATCACAAAATGATTAAATGATCTCCTCGATGAACATACTTCCCACATTAAGAACATCAAAATTGATGAATATAATATTGCAAAGTCTAAATCAATAAATTTTAGCTGAAGATCAATGTCACGGCATATCAGTCAAAAGTGCGACGATGATCCAATGACCTCCGCTCATTAATTGATCATTTTTCAAAATATCAAAATCTATCAAATGAGACTAATGCAATTCATGAGTAAAACGAAAATTGAAATGATGTTGCAAATCGGCTAAAATCATGACGCCATCAAATAAACTCAAATGATCTCCGTCGACGATGACTTTGCCATCATTCAAAATGTTGAAGTCGATATAAATATCATGACTTGATGAAATCATCCGAGTCATCAACATTATACGCATATCGATAAATCGGCATTCAAACAATGTTTCACAAAATTAATGAAAACATCAAAATTTATCATAATACTATTGCACTCAAATGAGGCGGAAATCGAACCGGTAATTTACATGCATTGAGCTAAAATGATCCAATTAATTTAAACAAAATTAGATCACAAAATAGTCACATTCATAACAACGAATTATAAATCGAGATATATATATATTGCATTTATGGATAAATCCATATTAAAAATATTTAATAAATTAAATTTATTTAAAAATTTCCAAATTATCCCATTTCTCCCCTTTTTGAATTTTCTGAAAAGAAAATTGCCAAAAATAAATAAATAAAAATAAAAACTGAAAAAAATGACTCTTATTCTCCCCACGTTTCTCTTCAACTCTCTCTCACGTTCACTCTGAAAAAGGTAATTTTCTCCCTCTGATTTCTCCATCCCGCTTTTGATCTCATGCTGGCTTCCACCTCTACTGTCCACATTTTTCATGCCTCATAAAACTGCGTTTTGCATTCTAAACTGCCCTGCCTGAGATCTGCTCCTCCATCTGCTGTTTCATACCTGCTTCGCCATTCTCGCTTTCATCGTGCTTTCATGTATCCCTTCTGAAAAATCCTTCCGTTGAGCCAATGACCTGCTAAATTCTTTCTTTCTACCTGAACTGAAACATTCCTGCCGCCATCCCGCTTAGACCTACCCATTCACAAATCTGCATTTTTTCACGGCCTCTTCTGCTCATTTCCGACCACTCTGCTTTAGCCAGCCTTTTCCTTCTATTTTCGAATCGATTCAAAGCCTGTAAAAATCTTCGGCTCTTGTTTACATTAAGGCCCACAACTCCTTCCTCTTCCAAAACTGATCCACCAGTTTGTTCTGCTCCAGAATCTCAATTCTGCATATATCCTTCTAGCATTCAAGATTCATCCAAATTTAGTTTCGAAATTAATATCACAAATTATAATTCTCCTTATTTTAATCTCTGCTTTATGTCTCATTTTGCTTAAATGAAACATAAATTGAATCTTTTTTCATGTCATCGCTTAGCATTGTTTGATAGAATAGAATAAGATCTCTTCTTCGATTGATCGATTCACTATCTCTTTCTAGAGAATGGGAAGAACATAAAAAGAATTCTTCTTCGATTTTTTGATGCACTTGCATTACATTCAATTACCAAATATTTCTTGACTACAAAAAAATAGAAATTTGAAGGTTGAATGATATATATATATATATATATATATATATATATATATATATATATATATATATATATATATATATATATATAAAATTGCTCTTTAAAGATCCAACAATACGGTGATTTAAAATAAAATTTGTCGAAGACATCAATGTATACCAAGACATTGAAATCTGATTTTAAATCTAAAATTTTGTTTAATTAAAAATATTAAAAAAAATTAAATTAGTAATTTTAAACTAAAAAGGGAAACAAGAAAAAGCTTTAAAGAAATTTTGAATAATATTTATTTAAAAATCTTAAATGAATAGACTAAATTAAACTACAAAACAAATATTCATGATTAAATGAATGGTGAGTTCTTCTTCTCAAAAATAAGCTTTAATCAATTGGGGACTATGCCAAATTACAACAAACTTGAAATAAACTCAATAATGAATAAATCAATTTATAATTTTATACTATTATATGATTACTATACTAAACAAAATGAAATAGCTAAAGAATAAACAAATCAAAGATAACTATCAAAATTATTAATTAAAGATAATCAAGTTAAAATTATAAAACTCAAAAAATAAATAAGTAGTGTGTTAAACTATAATCTAAATCAAAATGTCTTTAATCGATCAAATTCATAACATAAATTTAATTAATTCTAAATACACCGCATGACACACTAGAATGCTTAAATTCAAGTGTGAGGATGTTGGGTTGTTTGTTTAGTCTTATAAGTTAACAAAACCTAAAACCTAAAATAAGAATTTCAAATCGAAATATCTAAGAAACCGATTCTGTCAAAGATAGATCTAATCCTCATAGAGCTAAATAAATGATCTAAAGCTCTTAAACATATTCAAATTAATCAATTTTCAAATATTAATAAAACTATTTAAATGAAACTATCATTAAAACTTAAATCAATCCATCCACCTTCCAAATGTTTGGGGATAAATTAAAAAACTCTAACTCACAAAGGAGCCAATGTCAAATCTTCTATATGTTCACTCTCAATCAATCTCACGCTTGGAAAGATGTGGCTCTCTGTGGTTTGAAGAGGCCATGATGAAGAAGCTATGTGAGTCCTGACGTTTGGCCAACTACCATTATATTACGATCATTAATCAGTATGCAATGGCTGCCCTTTGAATTGTGAATCATATATACTTGATGGGCAAACATCCCTGATAAGGTAGACTTCTTGATAAACACCACCCCTACAAAGATTTGGATGCTAACCCATGATGAGATCTTTAGGTTGACTACCTCCTCATCGAAGGTAGACTTAAGATTTTCTTAGATAAACACCACCCGTGTCTACAAAGATTTCTTGGAGGCGTAACCCATGTGTTCCGATGAGGATCCTTCTCGTGAATTCTACCTCCTCGACTAAGTAGACTGGGACCACAGAGAACCATGGATCTAGATGCATCATCATTCCCCAACCATCCAGCTTTAAGAAATGATGAATTTCATAATCAAAATTCTAAACTTTATACTCGCTACTATATGCCACGCATTAAGATCTAATGACTAACCTTAATCAAAGTTCTCTCACTTATTTAGAGGGTAATTAACTATGGGGCTTGCTATAGAAACCAACCATATCTAAAGTCCTCACAAAAGGATGAAATCTCTGCAAGGTCTTATCTACTTTTCCATTTGCCATCTAAAATTACAGACATTCACTCTTTCATCTTACATGGCAATTTTTGGAGCTGATATTACTCGGAGACAGATTTTCTTTCCATCTTTGGCTAGTCATATATGTGCTTAGTAGAATAAATTTTGAAAATTCAAAATAATAAAATGGTGATTTAAGTATGTAATAAATTCAATATGAGTATCTATGTAATGAATCATTCCGTAGAAATTACACCAGCACTCCTTTAGATTATTCAAATGGTGGTACCTAACATCTCACCCAACACCGCCATCAACAGGAGATGTGGGGCTACCATTCAATTTGGTAGCTTAAATTTCTGCTATCATAACTCCTCAAGTACCCACCATGGTACATTCATCCGAGGCCATGGGAAGGCCTCAAGTTAAAACTCCTACTAGCCATATGCCAAACCAAATACCAACCACCAAGGAGTTCTCCCAAGAACTTTCAAGAGGCTAGGTCAGCTCGTGATGAAAAGAATCATCAAGGGACAATGTCTTTAATTCCTCAAGTAAATCATCACCAACCTTACGGAAAGCATGATCATGAAGCTTCCTCATCAAGAAGCAATTAACTAAGATAGATAAGAAGGAGAAATCTGAGGCTCAACATATCCCCTTTGAATGACCTAGTAACGATATGCCACAAGCAGTATTCCTACCCACAATAACAACTTTGACTAAAGTGGGTAAAGAGGAATAGCTCTACCGGTGAAATAAAATAGTCTTCTAAACCAACCACGTCAAGCTCCACCACCACGAGGAGATAGCAAACACTATCCGCCGTAGACATAAGAGCCAAGGCGAGACCTAATGAAAAGAAGATTTGAGGCCTGTGGTGATGGAAAAAAAGCTCCACCAAGAAAGTTTCATCTCTTCTGAACCGCCGAGCCCAAGACGCTTTGATGGTGAGCATGGTGCGACACTTGGACCGTGTCCAAGAATCTAAAGGTCCCGGAAAAGGTAAAATATGGAGCCAAGGCCCCATAATGAAACTGAGTAATGAAGGGTGACATCTAATACATATACTAAATCACCCTCAAAATCAACTCATCGGGATACCCAAAAGAAGGGATATCAATGATGAAAGATATGATGGTGACACCCCGGAGAATCCTGGGATCCCATGATCACCCCTACAAGAGAAGGTTGACATTGATCGTGGTCCTTTAATAGAAGAGGTTGTTGTCCGCATTGAATTAGATCCATTGGAAACGCCGAATCAAAAATTCATGTGCAAGAAAATAATGAAGAAGATTATGGAAGTGAAGTTGTCTATATGGTCGAGATATAGATGAACTCCCTCACATCGCCAAAGAAAGCCAGGAATCGAACTGAATTTGATGCTTATGAAGAAGAGTCTTCATAGAAGCAAATAGAAGATGGATCTTCGATCTTTCTGAAGAAGAAGAAGAAGAATGAGAAAGATATCATGGGTGTTGAAGTTATCTATATGGTTGAACCAGAAATGTACACGCTTTTATAATCGACATCATGTACCACAACAATGTCTCAAAATGCACAAGGAGAAGGGTCAAGTTCTTCCCTAAAAATGAGCAAGGAGCAAAACAACAATAAGAAATAGAAGAAGAAGAAGAAGCCGATTGATGCCATGGCACTAGAGAGCAAAGAGAAATGCATCATCAAATGGAGGTCAAAGATAAGGAGATTGCACTTTTGGTACCAAAATGAATGATATGATGGTACAAATGAACATCATGATGGAGATGTTATAGAAGAATATCATATCAAGACCTATTTTATCTCTACCAATAGGTAGCTAACAATGCAACTTCTATACCACCAACTACTATGGTACCTCAAGCTCCTACAAGACATGCTATGCATGAAGCGGGATGAAGTTAACCACACCTCTCCAAAATTCAAAAATCTAGCTAAGACACCAACTATAACATGCTAGAAATGATAATCAATGAAAAGATAAAGGCAATATAGCCTCGAGAAAGTCAAAAGTGGTGAGTAAGGGTCTCCTTACCCTGAATATGATCATCATCAAAGGTTACTCGAAATTTAATACTTGGTGGGCTTGGTAATCCAAAGCAACATCTAGCCCAATTTAAGGCTACTTGTGGTAACATAGAGGGAACGATGCACTTTTCTATCAATTAGTAGCTAACTCAACGCTGAATGGTATGCGAATTTCAAATGATTCAATTAAAATATTTGAATTAGAGAATATTTATAAAGAGGTTCAGTGCAACCAAGAAAATCACAATCGCCGACCTTGCCTTGTTGAAAAGAAGGAAAGATGAGTCGTGAAAAATTCATAAGTCATGCAACTATGAAGTGAGCAACAATTGGAAGAAGAACATGATCCAATTGCTAATGGATAATATGGATGATAAAATGATACCATTTCTATGCATGTCATCGATTGCAACATTCCAAGACTTGTTTGATAGGTGGCTAAATTTGAAAAGTTGAATCGCCCTAAGTCCAAGTCTATGCTGATAAAGCAAAGAGAAACAAACCTTAGACTTAAGAAGAAATGAAACTCATGCCGCTTCTATAGCTCAAATGGAAAAAAGCGGTGATATACAATGGATAAAGAAAAGCGGTACAATGAAAATAAGGAAAAAGCTTATTCTAATCCACAACCAAAATTGGTATTAGGAGGTAATGACAAACTCAAACTTTTCCAAGTGTGGGGACATCCAAAAGCAACAAGAGATGATAAGTGAATGCCATCTCTTAAGAAAAGATGAATAAAGAATATTCCTTTAGAAGGGATAGTATAAATTATTTCAAGCAAAGCATCTACATACCATAAATTAAAAGGCCAAGAAGCAAGTCAAATCCAAATTACGTCCCTATCATCAATGATGTCACCCTATCAAAGATTGTTATGTCTTCAAAGATTGGCTAGAAAGGAAGTATCGAGGTGAATTTACACTATCAAGTGTTCTAATCAACCCAAAAGAGAGTCTACAAGGATGATTACGCCCTCTTCCGTATCATCCAAAGAAAGATAAATAGAAGGAGAAATCAGTGATCAAGAATGGAAAATAATTCCAAAAGATGAAGATGAAAATATAAAAGACGTCCCTAGTGTTAAGTGGAAATCACCACTTGAACCTATATTGGACTTAAGAGAGATGCCTAAACCAAGTATTTGGGCTTCAATGGCATTCGATAAGGCTACTTCATCACAAAGCATGAGAAGTCAACCAAATGCAAGCCTCATAAATCAAAGAACTAAGAAAAGAAGATCAAGAAGAGAACTATAACTCAAAAGATCATTAACAATCTAGAGAGTATCACCAAAGACAACCATTTAGCTTGGACTTCATGCCTAAACTTTGCATGAATCGATGAAGAAGATAATGGTGAATCTTGTCCAGAGACATGTCAAATCATCTACGTGATGTCGGATATTCTTCAACATTACTCAAGACAATAAGGGTAGTAGACAAACTCGACCAACCCATCAAAATTTTATCGAAAGCAAGAAGCCGAGGTGCTAGTCAAAATTTTGTTTAATGACTCAACAAGACAACAAATATAGATGAAGATCTATGTTTTCTCGATGGAGAAGAGTCGCATCATATCATCACATGAAACGTATATGAAAAATGAGTCTAACCCTTTGGCCAATCTTCGAATAAGAGAAAAATTTGAAGAAACTACCTCAAGAATCGAGAGACAAAGTTATTCAAGTTAATTGAGAAGTGGTAAAGTCTTACCACCTTCATCAAAGAAGAAATGCAAATAAAGATAAGGCAAACAAATTGAAGTCAAGAAGATATTATTCCCAAAATCTAGACAAAGCCTAAATCAAGAGAAAATATATAATATATCACATATAAGAGAAAGATCTGCACAATTAAGAGTGTACGAGGCTCTCTTGATGTCAAAAGACCGAAACTTTGATATAGCTCAAAGATCCGGAGAGTTATGAAGCTTACTTTGCTGAGAATGCATGAATAAGCATTGCAAACTCAAGATCTCCCAATCACATTTTAAGAAGATCTTATGTTGAATAGATCACAATCATCCTCTTTATGTTACAAGAGACATCTCGATCAACCAATATTGATTGATCCGTTCTTCTATCAATCTTATGAGTCTAAAGGTATTAAGAGGATTATCATGGATATCCAACATCTTGGGAGAGATAAGTTGATGGTTCATGATTCAATGAAAAGGGAAAAACTGGTTCTTTATTCTCCACTTAAGTTCAAGGATTTATATACGTAAGCCAAGTTTCATGTAATCGAGATACATCATTTAGAGCTCTCTTGGGTCGATGGCTACATGAGTATGGCATGGTCCCATCAACTATGCATCAATGTATGAAGTAGAAAGATGGAGAAGAATTACAGAACCTACAACCATTCTCTCATGAAAAAGATCTATGAAGATGCAAATATTCATCCTCAAAGAGCCTAAGCCAACAAGAGCCTCTTGAAGCGGTATCATCCACTTCAGAACTAAAAGCAATTTCACAAAGTGAAAGAGCGTAAAGGAGGAAGAAAGAAGGCAATGACTCTCCCTAAAGCACTTGATGCACAAATCAAGAAAATCGGTTCCTCATTTGGGAAGTGACATAAGAAGAAGAAGATATTCTATCAAACCTAAGGAACTTATAAGCTTTCAAGAAAGGTAGTATGAAATAAGTGATTCGATTGACTATGATTTTGAATCGTAGAGTTCATATGCATCAAGGATAGCTCACTTGGCAGAGTCGATGACTCACTCAAAATTATACCCATCCCTCGATGCTTCAAAGAAATCACTCCACTGGAGGTTCATAATATTGAAGAATTGATAACATTCTATGTGCGTTGAGTGAGAGTGGCAACAGAACTCTATTTTACAAATATGAAGAGTCTCAACCTCAAATTTCAAACACCTACTCAACATAAAATTCGATGAGATAGTGCCAAGAATACCAATATACTATCCACAAAATATGAAGAATGATGCATAAGCTTGGAATTCATATTGAAACTACTAAACATAGACTCAAATCTTTAACAAGATGTGGAGCCAAAGAAGTCCTCAAGCATCATGAAGAAGTGATAAGTTTATCACTAAAGGTCTTGGGTTCATCCACAAATCTCATCAAGATAAAGTTATAATATAATAGAGATAGAAACTTAGTGATGAAGAAGATGATTCCATGAAATTCTTCTTAAAATGATGAAGAAGTAAAAGCCAAGCCCTCACTTGAAGAACTTGAAGATGGTGGACAAATAGCTACTATGGATGAACTTAAAGAAATCAACCTAGAGTGAGGATGATCCCCTCCAACTTTGCCCTTCCTGATGAGAAAGTTGAAGAGCTAAAATGCTACTTTGTGAATTCGGATTGCTTTGTTTGGACATATTCTAGAATGCGGCTTATCCTCGATGTAGAAGTTCATAAACTAGCTATTAAACCGATGCAATGCCCATTAAGCAAGCTCCTAGTGAATGAGATTGGAGATTGAATAAGTGAATTAGTAAACTAAGAAGCTAATCGCTTCATCCGGGAGGAGAAGTATGATTGGATAGCCAATATTGTCCTAGTTAAAAGAAGAATGGCCAAATCTTCTGCATTGACTTTCGGGACCTAAATAAGCGCAAAAGATGACTTTCACTTCCAATATCGAACTACTAGTGGACAACACTTCCAACTATGACATGTTCTCATTTATGGATGGATCATCGGATACAACCAAATCAAAATGGCACAAGATGAAAACATACATCATTCAAAAACACCTATTGGCATATTACACATGGTCATGCCCTTTGGTTTTGAAAAATGCTAGAGCTACATACCAAAGAGCCATGATGCATATTTTGATGATTCATCAAAAGGTGGAATGTTATGTCGATTTGGTGGTGAAAAGCTTAAATCATGAAAACCACTTTGAAGACTTGAGAATTGTATTGAGAGAATTAGAAAATATGATCTCAAGATGAATCCTCTAAAATGTGCATTGGGTATCCTCGGAAAATTTCTGGTACATCAGTATAGAGGTATTGAAATAGATCCTACTAAATCAAGGCATGGAGATGCCTCCACCAAGAGTTTAACTCGTTCTTTACAAGGATAGCTTGCATTCATCCATCGATTTATATCAAATATATCGATGTCACAACCATTTGCAAGGTTGATGAAGAAGGATGCTCCATTCAAATGGGACAAGGAGTGCCAAGAAGCCTTCAATAGCATTAAAACCTATTTAAATCCACCAATCTTACAATGCCTACTCGGGAAGCCCTCATTCTATACATGGTTGTATTAGAAGAGTCCCTTGAGCATTATTGGCACAACACATGAAGAAAGTAAAGAGAACTCTTTATTATATCAAGATTAATGGAGTAAAATGAGATACTCCGATAGAGAAGCATTTTTTAGCATTGATCTTTGGTCCAAAAGCTTCATCATTATATGTTATCTCACAAGATTACCCTCATCTCAAGGATCGATCGCAAGTACTTGATGACAAGACCGATGTGTCGCTTGGCAAGATGGGTAGTATTACTTTTACAATTTGATATCACATTTCCACGTAGAAGGGACAAGTGGGATTTTTTTGCACATCCCATCCCTACGGACTCTTCTCTTAATGATGATTTACTTGATGAGCAAATTATGCTCATTCATGAAAGAGAAAATCACAAATTTGGAAAATGTACTTTGATGGAGCCTCATCGATCAAACAAGTCCAACATCTAAATTTCCAAGAGCAAGAGAAATCGACATCATCTTCATAAAGGAAGGAGGGATAATGAGATGATCATATGGATTGACAAGCCAAGAACTAATAATGAATGAATATGAAGCATTAGGTGTGGAAGAAGCTATTTTCATAGGCATTCAAAACTTGTTTTTTTTGATTCTCACTTATTATAAATCAAGTACTTGACATTTAGAGAATCAACAAGCTTGAGTTAGCTTTTATCACAAGCGAGTTCTCGAGCTTATGAAGTAGATACCAAATATCACACTAACTGAGTCTCTGATCCGAATAGTAAAGATGCCGCAAAAATTAGAGAAATGATATGAATGGTGATTATGTCATGATCGGATATTTACTCGATGAGTTCTAGAGCCAATAAAGTATCAATCCGTAGAGGGGTTATCAAAGACCCAGGATGCACTGTTCCTCATACTCAAAATCAACAAGAAGTTGTACCAAGAAGAGCTAAGAATTACATTGCCTCAAAAAAATGTGAAGCCTTTGTTATAGAAGAGTCACATGATTGGAGGCAACCCTTCATATACTACTTTAAAGAAGGCAAATCAAATAAATCACTACTCAAAAAAAAGAGAATGCTACACTATGCTTTCATCAACACTTTATATCATAGATCCTTTGAACAAATGTGGATAATGCCTAGTTGATGAAGTAGCAAAGTGATGGTTGAAGTTCATGAAGGACTTTGTGGTGCACTCAGTCCCAAGATGGAAAGATCAAAAGGATGGGTTATTGGCCATCTATGGTGAGAGACGTATTAATCATGCTAAGAAGTGTCATGAATGTCAAGTACAGAATCTCATCCATCAACCTCCAAATCCATTACACCCAACAATAGCATCTCATTCAATGTTGAATATATAATTGGACCAATTGATCCACCATCATGTGAACATTCATCCTAGCGATCGATTATTTCTCTAAGTGGAAGCTACCCCATTTAAAGAAGTCACCGAATGTGATCAACTTCTTCATGCATAATATCTATAGATTTGGAGTGTCAATAATTTTGATAAACGCCTTTCAAAAGTGCAAAAGATTTATAGATTCATCGATCAACACAAAATTGATTGATACTCTTCAATATATAATCCAAGAGCAAATGGTTTGGCGGAGGCCTTCAACAAGACATTAGTCAACTTCTCAAGAAGATTCTCACCAAAATAAAAAGAGAATGGCATACCAAGCTAGTAGAGGCTCTATGGGCATTAAACTACCTACAAGATGCGACTAAAGCCACTATTCATTGGTATTTGGAACCAGTAGTTCTTCCGCTTGAAGTTGAGTTGCCTTCACTTGAGTAACCATCCAATAATCTAACCGAAGATCAAAATGCTAAGAATGGAGGAACTCGACGCTTGATGAAGTTAGATTGCAAGCTCATCAAAATCAAAGTCTATCGAGCAAAGATGTCAGGCTTTTGACCATACACGGCCTCGAACATTCCAAAAGGAGAATTAGTTATGGTGCTAAGAAGACCAATTATCCCAATCAAAATTTGGTGGCAAATTTGAGCCTAATTGGGAAGGCCCTTTTGTCATTGAAAATATCAAGGAGGGGCATACCAACTCATTGACCTAAAGGGTGAAAGACAATGCCAATTAATGGTCATACTTGAAAAGTACTATATTGATGACCACATTCTGAGGTATAATAAATCCCTACAAGAGGGGCATTTTTTTAGTATATCTATTTAGGTTGACATCGCTTCATGCCGAGATCCCTAAATAAACATACTCCGATGAAGAACTTTTTGAAAATTCTCCCATTACAGGGGGCATTTTAGATTTTTTATACAAATGAAATCAATGTTGTATGTTAAAATCTCCTTTAGAGTACATCAATTCAAATATGGATGTATTTGTATTTTTCATCTTGAAAATTCTCTAAATGTACTTTAGAATTCCCCTACAAGACAGGGCATTTTTTAGTTTATATTAAGTTTATTTGAGTTGACGTCATAAGATGAGATCCTCAAATATATTCTGATTCGTGACATCGAAGCTAAAAATCAATATATCTATAATTATCATTGTTAACATGTTCTTGTAGGAAAAAAAGAATATATTTCTATGAAATGAAAGACAACCCTAAATGTCAAGAAATTTATCTCGATTTGCCAAATTTTGAGATCAAGTAAGAACTCGATTTTGGAAGCTTCAATCAATTAAGTTGAGAAACATCAACTCCACACATCCTAAATTCTAGGACATAATGGGTTCTAAAGGTCGACTCAACAAGCCCACAAATGGTCAAGTCGACGCTCTTCACTCAACAAGCCAAGAAAAGGCCAGTGAAAGAGCCCCGTTCTCAATCGATGACAAAACCACCAACCCACTATATCTTAAGTCAAGACTCGGTAGAAAGGTCAAACTCAACAAGCCCATGTGAAAGTTCACGTCTCCTCACTCAACAAGCGTAAGAAAAGGCATGGAAAGAGCCCTGCACCAATGATGATAGTTGAATCTCAAACCATCCAAACTTAGTGATTACAAGAAACTGGATCCAAGAGATCTTTCTACTTGATCGATAGATCAAGGCAATGAGGAAACGCTCAA
The DNA here is from genome assembly GCA_021442155.1 of Cymbidium sinense. Taxonomy (NCBI): domain Eukaryota; kingdom Viridiplantae; phylum Streptophyta; class Magnoliopsida; order Asparagales; family Orchidaceae; genus Cymbidium; species Cymbidium sinense. Next base: position 89,669,109 of record CM038220.1, read on the forward strand.
TTCGGCTCCTCAAATCATCTTCATATTACCGCAAAGTGATATTTCAATCTATTCTCAAATGATCATCGCTCAAAGCAATCAAAGCCAATCCTCATCAAGTCCATCAAAGCATAAAGCACATGATCGAGGAAGTAATTCCATAGTTCATATAAAAGTCGATCAACTAAAAAAAATTTTGTATTCGCATTAAAGCACACGTTGCTAGACTAATAACTCAACATTGACCTATATAAGTGAAGGGGTCATTTGTATGTATTCCATCAAAGTAGCAAGCAGTGGTTCATGGAGTGCATACACTTCCCAAGTCAATATGGACAAATCGCCCTTCATCAAGTCCTCAAGCTAAAGCTAGGATAGAAGGAATTTCAAACCAAGCACGGATAACCATTCTAGCGAGTCCTTTCATCAAATAAACTAATTCCTCCATCAAACCCAACCAAGCATGAAGCTGGGTTAGAGGAAATCAAGAATGACATAAAGAAAGAGATCTTTAGCAAAACCATTAAAGCGGATAGTAGATGGTAAGAACTTTATTCGATAAGTCGATTCAACAATCGATTAATCCTCATCATTTAGCAAATAAGGCGATACTAATAAAAAATCCAAAGCTGTAAGCTATTGCAAAGCTAAAATGATCCAAGTTCATGGCCGCCCAAATGAACCATTTTCAACAAATGTGACTCGCTCATGCAAATCACATTTGTTGGGGCATTTGTTGACCTCCACATATGTGTCATAAATCAAGACAAGCCCACAAGTTAAATTCGATGGACAAATGACAAGCAAGTCAAAATGCCTGACGTCACCAAAATGATCAAAATGACCTCCGATCGATGAAAACTCATGTGTTGTGAATATGAAATTGATAATATAATATTACAAATCTAAAACAATTATTTAAGCGCTCGAGCTATCAATGTGTCGACGCATATATAAGAGTCGAAGATGATGATTCAATGACCTCCGTTCACAAAATTGATCACACATTGGCTTCAAAATATCAAAATCTATCAAATGAGACCGCTCTCGCCAATTCGATGATCTAAATGAATTTTGAAGCAAATCGAAAATAAATATGCGACGCATCAAAATTAACTTAAATAACCTCATGGCGAACGACTTCACTGTTTAGAATATTGAAATTGGTCGATATAAATATTGACTTGATGAGCAACCATCAAGATCGAAGCCAATGCATCAATATAGTAGGTCAGGCATCAAAGGTCAAATGACCTGATAAAATTGATTATTGGCTTTGAAACATCAAAATCTATCAAATAAGATTATTCACACTCAATTCTAATTCAAAAAAAAATCGAAATCGATGCATTTTGAGAAATAAATGATGAAGTTGAACCAAATCTTCATTACTATGCACGTGAATAATGGAATTATCCTAAATCAATATATATATATATATATATATATATATATATATATATATATATATATATATATATATATATATATATAAATATATATATATATATATATATATATATATATATATACTTAATTGTGCATTTATCAAATCCACATTAAAAATATTTAATAAATTCAAATTTATTTAAAAAATTCTAAATTATCCCTATTTAAACTGCCAAAAAAAATAAAATAAAAAAGAAAAGGACTCCTTCTTATTCTCCCCATGTTTCTCTCCCACATTCAAAAAAACTCCCAGATAATTTTTCTCTCTCTCCTCTCAATTCTCTCCTCTTCATCGTTTCTCAACTGCTTCATATCTCTCTCCACTCATCAGCATTCCTTCATCTTCCACATGAAACCCGCTTTCATGCTAAAATAGATGCTCACATTGCTCCTTCATCTTCCTCTTTCGGCCATCCTAAACTTTCCGCTTCACCGCTGCTCTGATCCACTTCCTGATGTCTCACCATTCTCCTTTCGAGTCTCCTTCGCAACTGCTCCTGCTCTGACAAATCAAAGTTGACTCGCCAAATTTTTGTGAAGCTGCACCCTTTTCAGTACAGCCTCTCTACTTTCCACTGGTTCGCTTCCATTCTCTGAAATCATTACTCATAGCCATAAATTCTGAATAACCAGTTTCAGATTCGGCTCCTTCCTCCTTTTCCCTGTGCCCAAGGTCGCCCTTTCAAACCCAAAATCTTACCAGCCATCTCACATTCTCGCATAATCAAATAGAAATCAGTTCTCCACAATCCTTCAAGCTCGAACCCATCCAAATTTCATCATTTTCGCTCGAAATGGGAAGAACTTCACAATGGAGAATTCTCTTCATTTCGTCGCCCTCACTCTAATCATCGTGCCACCACAAATGGGAAGAACATCAACAAATTCTTCTGATTTTGATTGCACCTCGCTTTAGTCATCCCGCTTCAACAAATCGGAAGAACATCAATGATATTTCTTCCTTCAATTTTGGTATCGCACTCTCTCGCTTTTAGCATCCATTCTTCACCAGAAATTGGTAAAGAACATCGTCAAGTGAATTTTCTTCAATTTTTGACTCTGCTTACATCCAATTATACCTAACCCCATTTCTTATAGCTTTGCAAAGAAAAAATGCATCGTATATATGGGATTTGAATGTGAATATATATATATATATATATATATATATATATATATATAATATATGTGTGTGTGTGTGTGTTTGTTCCAGTTTGAAGACCTCACAGGTCAAAGATGAAAAAAAGGGGTGTTATACCATCTATGCTCAACAAGGCATCCGAAACCACCACTGTTAGATCGCCCCAGATGAAATGCTACGAAATTTTGTTTAATTTCCGACTTAGAAAAAAAAGGAGGAATATATATGCATTGAATATCTTCTTTCAGTTTAAAGACCTCATCTCAACATGACAAGATAAAATCAAGCAGAAGAGACACCATACGCTAATAGGCATACCGAAAGACAAAACCACCCACTTACATGGGGATGACAGAGGCTACAAAAAATTACGCCAAATTTTTTGACTTAGAAAAATGGGAGAGTGAAATGACACTTAAGAGCAAAATAGGAAAACTTGTAGCTAATTTTAAACTAAAAAGTGGGAAATAGAAAAGGGGGGAGCCTTTAAGGCAAATTTTGGAAAGAATATAATATTTAAAATCTATGAAATTTGAGAGACTAATATTAAACTCACAAACTCTAAGCTTGCTTAAATGGAAGTAATGAGTGAGTTCTCTTTCTTGTAAATTTCTCAAATAAGCAAGCTTTAATTGAATTTGGGGACTAATTCCAAATTCATAAGAAACTAAATAAACTAAAATCTAAAGATGAATCCAAATTGGATTTAATAATTCTTATACAAATGTGGAGGTGATTACTATGCTAGCTAATAAGCATGAGTAGGCTAAAGCAATAAACAAATATAACTATCAAAATTGATGTAAATTGAGCATAATCAAGTTGGAAAAATTATAAAAACTCATCAAATAAACTAAGTGCAAGTAGTGTGTTAAACTACAATCTAAATCAAAATTCATGCCAGGATTCAAATACTGAACAAATTAATAAAATTCTCAAATACACCCCCATGAGCCCCACACTATGAATGCTTAAATCAATTGTCTTAGGATGCAAGGTTGTTTCCGATTTAGTCTATGATTTAAGTTAACAAAAATCTAAAACCTATAAAAGAGTTTCAAATCGAAATATCCGAGAAATTGATTACGTGACGTAGATCTAATCCTATTAGTAGCTAAATAGAGTTGACAGGATCTAAAGCTCTTAAACATATTATAATTAATCAATTTTCAAATATTAATCAAACCATTAAATGAAATTATCATTAAAACTTAAATCAATCCAATCCACCTTCAAATTTGTCGGGGTGACAAATTAAGAAAACTCTTTCAAAAGGAGCTAATGTCAAATCAAGTATTCGCTATGTTCACTCTCAATCAATCTCACGCCGTGAAGTGGCCCGTGTCCTCTGACCGCCAAGAGGCTCTGATGAAGTAGTTATGACCGAGTCCTCGATCGGTGGTTTGGCCACCCATTTATATTATATTACGATCACAATCATAGCGTGTTTCCCCAATGATTCTCGCCTTTGAGTTATGAATCATGGGTATACTTGATGGGCAAAAATCAGCCAAGGTATACTTAAGCCTATCTCCTGATAAACATCACCCGTGTCTACAAGGATTTCTTGGATGACATAACCCATGTGTTTCGATGAAGATCCTTACAAGTTGGCATACCTCCTCCTCGACTAAGTAGACTAGGACCACGCCCGGGATGAAACCATGGGATCTGGCACGCCATCATTCCCCAACCATCCGGTTTAAGCTATAATGATGAATTTCATAATCTAAATTCTAAAATTTATATCGCTACTATATGATATTTTAGCGATTTATGACTAGCCTTAATCGAAAGTTCTCTCTCACTTATTGAGAGGGGTAATTAACTATAGGCTCATACTATAAGAACTGAACTAAATCTAAAGTCCAATAAATGAGGATGAAATCTATAGTGTTTATCTACTATTCCATCGCCTTAAAATTACAACACTTTAAAATACTCTTTTCATGAAGAGGTTGATGAATTTTGAGATGTATATAATCGACATAGTCGCAGGCTTTAATTTCTAAGTAGGTCTAAACCTTATATTTTGTGTAGAAAAAAAATAATGGTTACATCACTATAACTTTATACATGTGAATGTGTATTTAGCTAATGGATAAAAATCCTCTTTTCTACATAACAACGACATGCATTCATATAATTCAATCAACAAATGAAATATTTAAATTCTAAAATACATATCTTTGCATTCATCATCAAAGTGTGCTAAGATTTATGCTTCATGTAGTATGTTTAGATTATTCATATGCATGGTATACATGTCGAAAGAAATGAATGAGTGTATGTTATGTGATAGTAATCCTAATTAACCTTAAGAATCTTTGAATAGAGATACTCTAAACTAGGTTAAAAAACACATAAAAAAAACAAATAAATCATCGGTTGACCTCACATTTGGAGTGCTCAACTTCTCCATCTTAGAGGACTCTATTGATCTCACTTTTGGAGTGAGCTCAACTTCTCCATCTGTATTACCTTAGACATTAAGATGCTCCTTTGGTGATTAGGTGAACACTTAACCAACCCAGAGACCGTAAGAGTTAACCATGAATAAGTGTTAAGTTAGAAAACTTGACTACCCTATAGCTTGAACCAAATCCTACTCTTCTTTCAAGTCAAACCTCAACCAAATTCAACTACAAATCTAAATCAACTACACACTTCAAATTAAATCAACTACAAATTCAAATCAACTTCAAATTCAAATCAACTCAAATTCAAATCAACTTCCTTCATTCAAACCAACTTTAACAAATCAACTAAACTTCAAATCAAAAAAATCAAACTTGATTGATTTTCTTTTCAAATCATTAAATTAATTCCAAGATCCAAATCATGATTCATTCCAAATCAAATGATTGAATTCCAAAATCATTTCCTAAGCTCTTTTGATTCATCTCTTATGGACTTAGCTCAAACCAAACCCAAATGACTCAAACTCAAAATATTTTCTCATAATCATTTATATCTTCATTTATATTCACAAATATGAATGGATATAAATTAAAGAAGCAAAACTAAATTCAAAGCTCAATCCCAAATCTAACCTAAATCTAACCTATAACCTTTCAAGTCAATTCTTGAACTTAGCCAAATCATTCAAATCACCTACAAACTTTGGATTTTCTCCAAACAATCAATCTTTAATCACAATCCAAATATAAACACAAACTTGAATCATCAAACCAAAATCGAACTAACCTAAAGTCAAACCCAGTATTCACGCTTGACTTGAAATTGAAATGAATCAAAACCCATTTGACTCTAAATCACTAAATTGGATATATATTTCAATCATAAGTCCATATGTGAGTTCAACCTAACTTGAATCAAGCCTTGATCACGCGATTGACTCCACTTAGGCTCACTTGACCCAAAGTGACCTAAAGCACCTTTTGAGCCAAATTCTAATCCTACCAAATTAGATTGAACTAAGCTCATCTAAGCTCACATTGTGAGCAACATCATCTTAGATGATCAATCACAAATTGGGTCAAACCAAGTCAAACTTAGCTTTGACCCAAGTTAACACTTTAATCCAAATAAACCCAAACTAGCCAAATCCACCATAGCCAAATTGATTGAAATCATTGATCTAAACCAATCCATCATTCCATGATCAAGCCATCAATCGAGCCAAACCAAGCCAAATTGGCTAATTTCTGCCTAAGTTGACCCAAGTTGACCTAAAAGTCAAATGGGTCAAATCTTGATCTAAGCCAAAATTGATTGCAACCAATGGGTAAAATTATTCAAATCACTTGTTGAACTTGACCAAAGCTTCAATTGGCCAACTAGACCCAACCCTAGCCTAATCAATTGACCATGAACCCACCTAAAAGGTCAAATCAACTTGAAATCAAAACCAAAATTGATTGAAACAAAATTGCAAATGACATTTTAAAATGATCAACTAAGCCTAAACAACCCAATTAAATGAATAAATTAAATTGGTCAACTTGACCCATTTGACCTAAGTGAACTCAAATGAACCAAAACAAATATAACTAAATGGAACCAAACCATTGAAAATGAAAATACTTCAAATGGTCATATGAACTTAACCCTTAGTTTGACCCACTTGGACCAATTGATCTTGATCTAAGTTGACCCATTTGACCTAAATGGGTCAATTGAGCCAAAATCACCTAAATTCATTAAAATTTGCAACATATTTTGAAATATCTTAAATCGCCCAAATAAAAATCAAGTAAAATGACCATTTTACCCTTGGTCAAAGGGTAACCTATGGCCAAATTACTTGAATTTGGCCAATTCTCTCAGTCCACTTGGCATCCTTCTAGTGGACCACATGGGACACCAAGGGGGTGGTGAACATGACCCAATGGGTTTAGCCATGACCCAACCCAAGGCCAAATGACCCCTCAATAAAAAATTCTCCACTTGGATCACCTCCACACTCACCTAGCACATATGCACTTCCTCTCCTCCACTCCTGCCAAAAAATCCACATGAATCCCTAATATCCTAAACAACCCATTCAATCCAAACAATTGAAAAATGGTAAGATGGCTCTCCATCATCCAAGTGGGGAGATATCTCCTCATTCCAACTCAAAGCACACACTAATTGATTGAGCTATGAACTAAAACCAAGCTTCTCCAAGCTTTCAAGCATTCAAGCTCATTCCATTTCTTCCTTCTGGTTTCCTTCAAAGTAGAAATAGGGAGGTAAGGAAATTCCAACTTCACCCACCTCCACCAAACCTAAATTCACTTTGCAAGCACCATCAAGGAAGCAAGTCGAGCTCACCCAAAGCATTTTCCCAAGTCTCAAGCCACCTGAAGGGGATTTTGATCAAAGCGCAAGCCATTGAAGGGGAGCTTGGTCAATTGAGAAAGTCTTCAAAATCAAAGCTTGAACCTTCAACAGCTTCCCTAAGAAGCTACCTCCTCATTGGAAGCCTGATAGCCTCCTGATTATGACTCAAAACGATCCTCCATTGAAAATTGCTTGGTCTTTTATGAAGGAATTGTAATCCCATTAGATCCTAGTTGTTGGATGTTCTTCCCACACCTCTTGATGGTGTGGGTAAAATCTCCTACGAGCTTGGTGAGCTTGAATCAAGCCATGGAGGATGGATGGCCTCTGCCTCCCCTGCCTTAAAGGATGAATCATGGGCCATCCATCCCGCATATTTTGGATGGATGACCGATTAAAATGATTATATCCTTGATTTAAAGCCTTTAAACCACAGAGTGCATTGCACCACCAAATGTTGCTCGTGATGTGATAACTTAAATAACCAATATCATGCACATGAAAGTGCACCGCATCGTCCATGTGGTGACGATTAATTAATTAATTAGGGTATTTAATTATCCTTAATCACAAAAAAATTCATCATAACTAAATGTAGAAAATTCAAAAAAATGCAAACTCAAGTTTATTTTAAAGATAATTCAAGGGGAATCCAATAAAAATTATTTTAATTGATTTTGAATAGTGAATTTTCCTTACTAGGTTTATAAAAAATTGTAATTACCTTAATTACTCTATTAATTAATTCCAAAATTTCTTATTTTAGTGGGATGACTTCACCTCCTAATTTTCTTGAATTTATTAATGAGTTAATTAGAAATTAATTAATGAACTCTAATCACCTCTATGTAATTAAGAGTAATTAGCATGTAATAGTGGTATAATCTTTGAGATAATTAAATATTATTTAAGTAAGGAGGAGGTTTATGGAAAGGGTTAGGGATATTTTCCAAGTTATTCCCTAAACCCCTTTCTTAATCCAAATATAATTAAGGATTAATCCACTAATGATCTACTTAATTAGTCTAATCAAACTTTCAAAACTAATTTGAACTTAATCAATCACTTGTTGGGTAGATCCTTAGGTGTTCAAAAGCCAAGGTAAGTTTAAGGAAATCATATCCAACTCACATGTGTGGGAGGGTTATGAAAGTACTTAATGAAACCTTTAGCTTAATTAATCAATAATTATGAGCCAATTGCATTAGGCCCCTTTCTTTCTTAAGTGCATTTAAATTTCCATATGGTTGCATATCATATGTTGGCTCATAATTGTTAGGTTAATTATGTTAAAGTGGTGTGTAAATGAGTAATTAATGGATTTAATTCACACTTAACCTAAACAAACATAAAATCAATCTAATTGTTCTAAAATTAAACCAAATTGATTCACATGGGGAAATGGGTTAGGACCAACAAACTCTTTCTCAAAATCAAATCAAATCAAATAAAAATAAAAATCTCTTTAAAGAATTTTGATTCACTTTAATAATCTTATCTTATAGGATTATCTTTAGAATTAATTAGGGTGAATGAAGTCATATGCTTACATCACTTTATTTCTTTCCAAGCATGCTAAACATTATATGCCATATGAAATCATGCATTCATGTCTTTTGAAAAATCAATTAAATAAAATATTTCCTTTATGTCAAATTGCATGTTTTGGCTAAAGTTAAGAATATGAGTGGCTATTATCACTATTAAATCAAAAATTATTTTCAAAACCTATAAATCAAAGATTATAAATGAAGGTATGCTACTTATAAGTACTTATAAGCTTGCATGTGATTATACATAAAATGTGTATTATATAATTTTCTTCTCTCTCTTAACATATATTTGATAGGATTTGCAAAGTGTATAGTTCATTTGAAAAGAATATAACACTTGCTTAAATCCATTCATGTCCACTTTATGTTATGACTTAAGAAGGATCTTCACATTACACATATAAATTATAACCAAATCAAACAAAAAATCTTTTGCATGACTCTTCTTCCATTTATTTATTTTTTTTTGTACATACACATGTATTTAAGAAAAGTGGTATATTAGTGAACATCTGGATTCAAGATTTTAAGTAGCCCCAAGTAGGTCTTGTACCCACCCCTGTAGAAAATAATGATGCCATACTCACTTATGTCTTTCATACATGTAAATGTGCATTTGAATGGATAAAAGAGTCCCCTTTTCTACTTAATAAAAAAAACATGCATTCATGGAATATCCAAATTTTCTAACAACATCTCTTAGCATTCATCATCAAGGTCTAAAGTTTGCATTGCATGTATAGATATGCTTATAATTATTCATATGCATGGTATACATGGTAGAAAGAAATAAATGGTTGTGTGTTATGTGATAGTAATTCACCTTTAACTAATCCTAAGATGCCTTTCTTATTGAATATATTTATTTAGAGCAAATCTAAACTTGGATTAATTAAAACACATAATAAAACATTCACTAAAGAAAATCATTAATGAATCTACCTTAAAAATTACTTAAGGTAGGGATGAAAGAGAAGTTCTCTTCTTTTCTTTTCTCTTTACAACATTTAGTAACTAAATGTGTTCATTCAAACCAAATCAAATCATCAAATAAAATTGACAAATCAACTAAATCACTTAAAATGAAACCACCCTCTAAGTTGAATCCTTCACACTTAGAAAATTCCAACCTTAAAGCTCTAAGATATGCCACACAAGCCTTAAATGGCACACACATTAGGCTAAGTCACCATTTCTAGTTAGAGGTGCATCATTTGATGCGATTTTATTTTGTGATGTAATTTTTAGACTGGATGTTAGGGTGTATGTGCATAGACGATGATAGACGATCTTAGTCTAATCATTATCTTCTACGGGGATTATGCTTAAGAGCTATAATAAAAATATAAATGCTTTGTTGTGGGGTTGTTTATACCCCTAAGCATAATCCAAATTAGTGGAATTTGGTTACCCATGTGTGGGTGCTAAGTCCAATTATTCATATACATGCTTGGGTTGTGTGGTATGTTTAGCTAATCTCTATTTTGTAAGTTTAGTTAGATTTACTTTTCCCATTTTGATGTAATTTTGTAATTAAGATTTGGAATGAATGTTATGAGATTAGATGAATATTGGTCATAAGACCAAGTCTTATGCACCATATGAAGCTTTGGAGCAAACTACATCCCAACCAACCAAAAGGAAGAAACAAGAAGAAAGAAAGAAAAGAAGAAATGAAGAAATGAATAGAAGAAATGAAGAATGAAGACCCCATAACATGAATTCATTTTAATTGTAATTATTCATTTGTAACTGGGTTGTAAGGGTAGAGCTCGCTACCCATTTCTTTCTTGTGTGGAACCACACCTCTTTATTCTTTTGCACTAGCTTTATAAAATTATTTGATGTTTGTTTAGCTTGTGCATTAAGGATGATTTTCCTAGTTTCTTCATTGATTGATGAATGACGATGCGATTAGGCTCTTAGAGAAAAAATAAATTTTCTATCCAATTAATCAACTCAAAATTAAAATTAAATAACTCATAATCTCACCTAAAGCCTAAGACATAAATCAAGAAAAGATTTAGCAACCCTTAGAATGTATGTCTCACATCATGCATAAAATCATCTTGCTTCACTCTACTAATGGAGGGCTTCCACCTTTGCTGAGAAAATGGCGACCTTTGAGAGCCATGTAAATATACCTCCTTTTGATTTTGGCCCATAACCAATTTCTCATGCATTAGGCATATGAATCTATAGCATGTCAAATAAATTGTCCAAAAATCAAAATAAAACTTAACAAAATTTGCATTAGATTAAGTCATTATTCATGCCCTACATGATCTAGTCTCTTAGGGAGTGTTTAAGGACTTAGTCTCCTTTCTAAATAAATAACAACCTAGCTATCTTGCAAAGCATAAGACTTGCCTACATGTATTTAAAATTATTGAGGAGTTAGGCCACCCTGTGTATTGTCCAACATGGTTTATCCTCTCTGGAGATAAATCATATACCCATTTTGCCTTAGATTTAGGTCGTGTTTTGACCTCAAAGCTGTAGATTTAGGATCCGAGGTTGTTGTTTCCTGGGCTACAAGCATAAATCCTCACCTCTTAGGCATTTCCATGATCTTGTTATGAATAAGCCCTAGATTTCTAATAAAAATTCAACTCAAATATATAATCTCTTCAATTTCAAAAATATAAAGCCCAACCATAGGATAGTTTGGGATGCTTACTAGGTTTCTAGTATCATAAGAATCCCCTACTCATCTCCCTTTGGTTTCTATAATAACTCCTCTTTTGATCAATCCCACTTAATATTCTAAAAAATAAACCAATTTGTTGATAGTCATATCTTGAAATCTTTGGATACAATGATCATTTACCTTAATCGAGAGTATTCTTAAGGAATCTCATTCCTTAAGATGTAATTAACTATGGGCTTTCCTCCATAGGAACTTAACCCGTTTAAAATAAACCCTACTTTACTTTTTCATGTAAAGTGTGGGGAAGAATCTCTCGGTACATTCAAGACCCATTGTTCTTGGAGTCCTTATTAGGTGATTAGGTCCATTGTAGGATGGTGACTTCTATCTCTAAAGATAGTACATCATTCCCCAATGTCATACCCGATCACGATAAGACATCTGTGAATCTATGTGGTGTCCAACTAAATATTTTGTTTTCATTTACTTCAAGATAGATGAAAATACCCACGACTTTTAGACACTAAGAGTTCCTTATCTTAGACACTCTAGTGATTAGTGAACATTAACCCAATCTTAGAATTAGGGTTTATCAAGATTAGCAGCATTGGGATTTAAGGAACCTCACTATACCAAATTATGTACATTCCTTCAAAAAATAATTCAAATCTAAATCAATTCCAACTCCTGATTTTCTCAAATCTCAAATCAATCCCAACTCAGAAGTAATCCAAAAATCAACAAATTCAATTCCAATTCCAAATGGTTCAAATCAAAATCAACTCCAAATTTAATTCCACCAAATGATTCAAATCAAATCATTCCAAATTTAATAATCCATATGATTCAAATCATGAATCAAAATCTATAAATGATTGAAACCTGGAATTCAAATCTAATCATATGATTGAAACCCATGATCAATTCAAATAAACCTTTCCAAATTTTATGAATCACATCATAATTTAGCAAATCAAATCAACCCAAATTAATTTTATAAATCACTTATTCATCATTTGTATTCATAAATATAATGAAATTGACATCCAAATCATCCAAGTCAATGAATATAAATCAAACCAAATAAAACCCTTTTTTCAAAAATTTGACCTACCTAGCAAATACAATCAAATCACTCCAATATGATTTTCTCATGGATCATTTATATTCTCATTATTCACAAATATAAATAAAATATCCAAATGATAAAATCAAATCAATATCCCAAATCAAATTCAAATCATTATATCCCTTCATTTTGATTCAAAATTTAAATCAAATCTTGATCTTTTTCAAACAATAAATCACATGCCCAAATATAAACATAAACTAATTCCTCATTTTAGAATGAGCTCTCAACCCTCCATCTTAAAAAATAGGACTTCTTAAACTTTAAGAGTTCCTTAGTCTTAATACACATCTAAATTTGGACACTTAGCTCAAAGACTTAAAAAAGAGTTAGTCATATGAATAGGTCATGCCTTAGGGTGTTAGGAAATTTACCCTTTAGCTTAATCCATTCACTTTCTTCTTTCAAGTCAAACCCAAATCAATTTATTTGATTTTCTAAAACCCATACCAAATTCCATAAAAAATTTGTCATTGAAGTCCTTAATCCTTCCCTTAAGGACTTAACAAAATCAAAATTCAAACCTATTCAAATATTTGAGATTTTATCATCCATTTATATTCTCATATAAATGAAATATAAATTCAAATCCATCAAATTAAACTCAAAATTTCAAATCAATTCATGAAAATTTTCTTAAGTCCTTTAATTTTCCATTAAATGACTAGCCAAAATCAACTCTAAACCTTGATCAAATCAATTCAAATTGGGATTTTTTTCAAAATTATTTATATTCTCATTTATATTTCAAATATAAAATGAAATATAAATATAACTTTATTAAATCAAACCCTCAAATTATTCCAAATTTAAAATGCTTGAAATTCTTAAATCTTCATTTTCCATTAATGGATTTAACCTAAACTTTGATCAAACATATTCAAACTCATGAGATTTTCTCAAAACTTTTGTATTATTATTTATATTCATATAAAATGAAATATAAACATAAATCTATCAAATCCAATCCAAAAAATTAAATTTCAAATTAAAAAATTTCTTTAAATTCTTTAAATTCCCTTTAATGGATTTAATCTAAATCATGATTAAACACTTCAAATTCTTGAAATTTTCATTTTAATATCCATTTATATTCACATATATACATGAAATATAAATTAAACAATCAAACCAATTCCAAAATTCAAACTCAAATCCATTCAAAATCCAAAGCCTTAAGTCAAAATCTTGAACTTAGCCAAATAACTTTCAAATCAAGCCAAATTCTTGATTTTCTCATGGTTCAATCAACCTACAATCAATGAGCTCATATAAATTCAAACCTCAATCAAATTATCAAAACCTAAATCAATAATCAACCCAAAACTTCATATTCTTCCTTTGAATATGAAATTTTCAAATGGATCAAAATCCATTTGACTTCAAATTGTAAATGGATTTATATTTCAATCATAAGTCCATATACAAGATTAATCAACTTAAATCAAGTTTTGACAAGCCATTTGACCCACTTAGGCTCACTTGACCCAAAGTGACCTAAAATTCTTATGAGCTAACTTTGATCCTAACCAAATTGGATTGAACCAAACTCAATATCCTCTCATCATGATCAACAATCATGGATGATCAATCAATCAAATTGTCAAACCAAGTCAAACCTAAGGGTCCAAGTCAACACTTAACCTAAACAAACCTACATAGCCACACCATAGGCCAAATTGATTGAAACCATTGATCCAAGTTCACTCATGACCTATGATTGAACTTGACAAGCCAACATTTGGCCCACTTGACAAGTTGACCCATTTTGACCTAAAGATCAAAATGTGTCAAACTTGATCTAAGTCAAATTGATTGAAACCAATTCAAGTCCATCAAATCACTTGAACTTAACCAAAGCTCAAAACCAGCCCAATTGAATAATTGACCAACATAAACCTAAAGGTCATGTTGAGCCAAAATTGAACCTAACCCAAATTGATTAAAAGATATTATCCACCCATATGACTAACCTAACCTAAACCTACCCTTGACCTACCCAAATTCAAATGGGTCAAATATCAACTTGACCCATTTGACATAAATGAAGTCATATGAGACAAAACCAAATATATACCAAATTGAATTAAACCAAAGCCACCAAACATTTCAAATGGTCATATAAACTTGACCCAACCATTGGTTTGACCAATTTGACCAATTGGTCAACTTGACCTAAGTTGACCCATTTTGACCCAAATGGGTCAACATGAGCCAAACCCTATCAAATGGATTCCAAATCCAATGAAACTTGGACAACTGTTTCTCCACAACCCAACATGTCTCAAGTGAAAAAAAATTAGTAAATTGACCATTTTACCCTATGTCATAAGAAATTTTGCCCATCTATTTTGGTCATACCTCTTCACAATCACTTGAGGCTTTCCAAAAGCTCGTGGAGACTTATGATGAGTGGTGCACCCAACCCAATGGGTTTGGGTCAGCCCATTTGGACCATAGACCAAATAAACCACATAGCTTGAACTTTTCAAATTCTCCTAGCTATTACATGGGAAGTCAATACACTCAAGGGATCAAACCAACCATGTGCACTCTAAAACCATCAAAACAACCTCTAATTTTAGCAATTGGATTAGAATGGCAAATGGTTACCATTCATTGTCATTGGGGAGATCCATAATCTATCAAAGAATGAGATTCTTAAGAACACTCCAAAGTGATAATCATGATCTAAAGATTTCAAGGCAAGACTATCAAAATTGACTATGTGAAAATCAAATGGGAAGACAAAGAGACTTATTTTGGAAGCCAAGGAGAGATGAGTAGAATTCATATTAAACAAGGAGCAATCCAATCTATCCATGGTGGGCTTTATATTTTTGAAATCAAGAGAGTCAATTATTGAGTTGACATTTTTAGAATACTAGGCTTATAATCCCACCACATAAGATTATGGAAATGCCACTAATTCAATGAAATTTCACTTCAACCATTGGAGCCTAAAAGAGCAACCATCTTAGAGCATTCCAAATTTCTTAGATTTGAGTTCTAATTTCACTTTGCATGCAAAAATAGGAGCTCAATCCATTAGCCAACTTCCTACACTTGATTTCCTCAAAATTCCTTCTACACTTCATCAAGGACCAAAGTCATCAAGCGATTAAAGTTCCCATAGCAAGGAGAGGATCAATTCAATCAAAGTTGAAGCTCAAGTGGTGTTGGTCAACCCATTGATCCACTCAACCCAAGGCCTAATTAATGTGACTTCTCTCACTGACAAGCTACCAACATCTCAAGGTGATCTCCTCCAGGTGAAAATTTTTTGACCACTTAGCTTGATAAGTGTTGGTTCTTTGAAAGAAATATTCATGGCATAAGAAATCAATCGCTGGATATGTTGTACTATGCTTAGATGGTGAGATTTTGTATGATTCCATGCTATCGAGATCTCATCATGGAGCCATGTGATAAGAACTTGCTCATCGCCATCCATCCACGATCTTAGATGGATAGAGATTATTTAACACGTTAGAAATCATTTACCCTTTAAAATGAGTTCTTAACGTCCGATCTTTGATCAGAAGTGATATTAATATGCCGCCATTTGGGATGTGACGCTAAGTCACACCCCACACGATGTGTAAAGAGAGTTGACGCTCGCCACATAGCCGGATTTAGGGATTAGTTAAATGCTTATAATCCATAGAACTTCAAATATTCATAACCAATAGAAAATCAAAAAAATAAAAGAAAAAATGCTATGGAAAGATAATTCTAAAATATTTTAAAAATAATTTCAATGGATTTTGAATTACTCCTTTCTCTGAATTCTGAGATTCTAGTTAATTATCCTTAATAGTCATCAATTAATTCTTTTTAGATGACCTCACCTCAATTTTGAGATTTTGAGGGCCCAATTGGGGAAATTGCTACCATTCTAATTACCCCTTTCATGTAAAGAGTACTAAGGTGAGATTATTGGATTTACCCATGATTAGGTTTTGTATCTAGTGAGTGGGGTTTATGGAAAATTTTGGCATTTCAAGCTATTCAAATTTTCTTCTCTTCCTTAATCCCTCTTAATTAAGGGTTAACTCATTAATCATTAATCAATTTTAAAAATTATAAAAAAGTTCCATAACAATTAATCTACCTTGGGTAGATGCTAGTGTTTAATAGCAAGTCTAATTAAGATTAAAACCCCTTTCATAAATATGAAAGGGTGTTTTGAAATTACTTAAGCTAAAGGCTTAATTAACTTTAATTGTGAGTCAAATTATATTAGGTCTTTTCATTATTAGGTGCATTACAAATTTAAATACTTGTGGGTTTTATGTCATCTCATTGGCTCATAATTACTTAGTTAATTTTCTAAGGTATAGGTAAGAGTTAATTAAGTTAATTCATACCTTAACCTAATTAATGCTTAAAATTAGATTTAATTATCTAAAAATTAAACAAAAATACAAAACACATGTGGAATGGTTAGAACAAAAACTCATCTCCCTTTTCAAAATTAAATCAAACTTCAAACAAACAAAAATTATTTTGAAATTAATTTTGATTTATTCAAAATTTTCTTATTCCTTAAGAATGTCTTTAGGATTTAAGTAAAGTGAGTTTTTTACATGCTTTCATTGCTTTGGATCTTTCCAACATGTTAAGTTGTATTCCATATGATTCATATGTTCATAATTTCATGTTTCAAATTTTAAAATGAAAATTATTACTTTATGTCAAATGTGCATGTGTTGCTATAAAATATGAGTGGCTATTATCACTAATCCAAATTATTTTTTAAGACTTATAAATGAAATATCAAATCTAAAGTGTGTTATTCATATCTTAATTATGTTTGCATGTGATGGATTATAAAGCATGTTTAGCATAGGTTTCCTTTCTTTCTTATGTTAGCATAGTTTTGAATATGAGTTAGTAAGATGTAGGTTCATTTGAAAAGAACCCAACACTTAATCAATTCCATACCCTATTCATCCCTATGCTCTCACCTAAGAAGGTTGCCTACACTTACATACATAAATTGCATAAACAAAAATGGATTCATTAAATAACTTTTGCATCTTCCTTTTTATTTCATTTCTTTTATACATGTTTGTAGTTAAAGAAAGTGGTATATTAGTGGACAATCTTGAGATTGAGTTTTAGTATCCCAAGTAGGTCTGCCTTATATGAAAATCTTTCTACTTAAAAAAAAATCATGCATATTCAACTTAAATTTTCTTAAATGGATTACTTAGCATGCATCATAAAGTGTGTTAATTACTCTCATTTGCATGTAAAGATATACTTAGGGTCCATCCATATGCATGTTATATATGTTGGGAAAGAATTGAAGTAATGTGTGTTATGTGAATTTTGATTCATTTTATTTAATCTTAAAATATCTTTCTTTTGAATAGGTTTGTTTAGAGTTTGTCTAAACTAGGATTGATTAAAGATGTAATCAAAATATTCACCTAAATGAAATTAAAATGTGAACTTGTAGAAATTACTTAAGGATTAGGAAGGAAAGAAGTTCTCTTTCTCTCTCTCTTCATAACTTAATAATTACTTGTAGGTTTCACTTAAACCAAATTAAAATATGAAATAAAACCAACCTAAACACTTAAATAACTTAAATGAAACCCTCCTTAAGTTGAACATGTCCTTCACACTTAGAAAATTTGAACCTAAAGTCCTAAGTAAAGCATACCACACAAGCCTTTAAAGCACACACATTAGCTAAGTCATGACTTCTAGCCTTAGTGATTTATTTGATGTTATGTTTTATTGATATATATTTTAGAGATGTTGGGTGTATGCTCATATAATGAATGGCAAGACATTCTTAGTCTAACTATTCTTTAGGGATTGTGCCAAGGGCTATCATAAATAAAATGTAAATGATTCTTGCTTGGTGCTTATACCCCTTGGATAATCCATAGCAGTGGACTTAGTCACCCATGTGTGGGGTAACAAGTCCAATATATATTTTGGATGTGTGGTGTGATTTAACTAACCTTTGTTTTACTGTTAGTTAGATTTATGCTTTTCCCTTTTCATGTAAAAAATTTGTATAATTAGGATTTTGGAATGATTTGTTATGGGGATTAGAAGCATTGGTCATAAGATCCTATCTTATGTACCATGTGAAGCCTTTGGAGCATCTACCATCCAACCATCTAAAGGAAGAAAAGGGAAGAAGAAAGAAGAATAAAGCTTGAAGACCCCCATAACAATGAATTTCTTTGCTTAAATTGTAATTTAATTCATTTGTAATCTGAATTATATAAGGGTAGATTCACCCATATTTGATATTTTCTTTTAGTGGTGCTACAAACGACCATTTATTATTTTTTGTGATTAGCTTTATAAATTGTTTGATAATTTGTTTAGCTTTTACATTAAGTGGCATGCTTTTTCCTAGTTTTTTTTCTTTATGTATGGCATGAATGTGATTAAGCCTTTAGAAAAATAAATTTTACCTAACTTAGCAATTCAAATTCAAATTAAACAACCATAATCTCACCTAAAGCTAGATTAAAATCAAGATAAAAGAATTAAGAACTTATGGATGAGCATTTCTTTATAATATCATGCACAAATGCATCTTATTTCACCTTGATTGAGGGTTTCCACCTTGCTGAGAACCCATTTTGACCTTGAGTGTGGAAACTCACCTCACCTTATCAGATTTGGCCAATAATCTAATTTTCATCCATTAGTCATAAAATCCTATTACTAAGTCAAATGACTATCCAAAACTAAAAAATAAAATGAAATTTGAATTGCATTAGATTTAGGTCATTTGAAACATGTCCCTTACATGATCTAGTCTCTTTAGGGAGTTTAGTTTTAGGACTTGGTCTCTTTCTAAATAATAACCGCCTATCTTGCATAAGCAATGACTTACCTACATGTATTTAAAATTGTATAAGAGTTAGTTGTGGCCACCCCAGACTTCTTGTAAGTCCAAGCTTTGTGGTTTGTTCTCTCTTGTGGAGGCAAACCACTACCCATTTTGCCTTAGATTTATTGTACATCATCAAGCTCCTAGATTTAGGTTCTAAGGTTATTTTTCCCTAGGCCATAAGCATAATTTATCACCTCTTAGGCATTTTCTTAATCTTGTAAGGAAAGTCCTAAATCAAATACAAAATCAAACAAACTAAATCAATTTTAAAATGTAAAGCTCAACATAGATAGTTAGATACTCAATCTCAAACTTATTCCTACTTATTCCCATTTTGGTTTTGATAATAACTCTTTTGATCAATCCCATTTGATCTTCAAATACAAACTAATTGATTAATATCATTGAAATCTCATAATGATCAATTACCTTAATCGAAGTTTTCAAAATCCCATCCCTTAGATGTAATTAACTATCTTAAAAACTTAACTAACCCAATTTAAAATAAATCTCACTTTACTTTCTAAGTAAAATAAAGAATCTCTTACATATGACCCATCATCCATATCTTATTGGTGTTGGTTCCATTAAATGAAATATTTTTAAGATATTACACTATACCTCAAAATCCAATCACTTAAATAAGTACATCTATGATCTTCATCTTACCAAGATGAATTTTATATGGTGTTGCCTCTTTCATTTCTCACCAACAAATTTGGAACAATATAAATTTTTCTCCACAAACTACAATCACCAACCAAAATCAAACTAACCCAAGTCAAACCCATGTTCATCCTTTGACTTGAAATTGTCAAATGAATCAAAACCCATTTGACTCCAAATCACTTGAAATTGGATTTATATTTCCATCATAAGTCCATATGTGAGTTCAACCAAACTTGAATCAAGCTTGATCAAGACAATTGACCCATTTAGTCTCACTTGACCCAAAGTGACCTAAAGGACCTTTTGAGCCAAATTCTAATCCAACCCAAATTGATTGAACTAAGCCCATCTAAGCCTCACATTGTGATCAACAATCATCCTAGAATGATCAATCACTCAAATTGGTCAAACTAAGTCAAACCTAGCTTTGACCAAGTCAACATTTAGCCCAAATGAAACTCAAACTATCCAAAATCCATATGCCAAATTGATTAAAACCATTGATCAAACCCATTCATAATCAATGATTGAACATGACCAAGTCATCAATTGAGCTAAACCAAATTAGCCACTTGACCTAAGTTGACAAATTGGCCTAAAATGCCAAAATGGGTCAAATCATGATCTAAGCCAAATTGATTACAACCAATGGGTTAAATTTATTCCAAATTGATTGTTGAACTTGACCAAAGCTTCAATTCACTGACCAACCTAGCCCAATTGACCATGAACCAAACTTGACCCAAAATGTTAAAATCAACTTGAAATCAAACCAAATCAAAATTGATTGAAACCAAAGCAATATATTTCAAATGATCAACCAAGCCTAAACCAACCCATGACCAAAACCCAATTGGTCAAATGGGTCAAATTGGTCAACTTGACCCATTTGACCCAAATGAACCTAAATGAACCAAAACCAAATCTAAACCAAATTGAACCAAACCAATGATACCCATAGGCTCCAAATGATCATTTGAACTTGACTTAACTCATGGTTTGACCCAAATTGACCAATTGATAACCTAACCCAATTTGACCCAACTTGACCTAAATTAAAAGCCAAATCAAATCAAATGAACTCCAAATCACTTGAAATTTGGCTCAACCCATTTTAAATCATTTCAAATCTCCAAATCAAACTCATAGCCAAATGACCACTTTTCCCTTAGGTCAAGGTATCCCATGACCAAATTCACTTGGAATTTGGCCATTTTTTCTCAAGGCCACTTGGCATCCTTCTATTGGTCCACATGGGCACAAGGAGGGTGAACATGACCCAATGAGCTTGGGCCATGACCAAGGCCAAATCAACCCCAATCATTGACACTTGGCTCACCAAATTTCACCAATCACATGGGCACTCCTCATTCCCTCGCCAAAATGATCCATATGGAATGTTTTCCAACTCAAATTGATCAACCACCCAAGCCATTAAACTAAAATGGAAATCAATCACCATTTCGATCCAAGGAGGGAGAGATATACCCCTCATTCTCACTCAAATAGAAAGCATTCATTCCATTGCTTTAGAGTCCCAAGCAACCCAGCTTTCTAGCCATTCCCAAGCTTCCTTGATTGATTTCTCCTTACTCAATGTCAAAACATGGGAGATCAATCGAGCTCAACTCATTCAATTCTCAACCAAAGTCTAATTAACCTTCCACACATCCTTGGACCAAGGCAAGTCAAATTGAATCATTTCTCAAGTCTCAATGAAAGATAACTTGATCAAGATCGATCACCATTGAAGAGAGATTGGTCATGGAGCAAACCACTTCAAATCAAGACCATATCTCTTCCTTAAGAATGATAGCCTCCTGAGGTATGCTATTGAAAACCTTAGAGTAAAATTTGCTTGGTCCTTTGTGAAGGAAATCAATCACATGATCTCCACCGTATGTGTGTTGTTTGTGCTCAAGATGTGGTGAATTTGAGCTCCATGGGTGAGCTTGGATCGACCAGATGGATGGCATCCATCTCGCGAGGAGAGATCAAACCGTTCCATTCTATTGATTGAATGATGGTGATCAAACCACATTTAGATCACTCTGATTTCTCTAACTGAATAATCTCAATGCCCCGATCTTAAATCGGGACCCGCAGAGAAGAAAGCACGCCACCGACTCAAATTAATGTGATAACTTAAATAACTAATCTCATCACTGTGGAAAGCTGACGCCACACCTGCCCGATGGGATTAGAGTTTAATTATTTAATTAATGATTTTATGGTGAAACTTCAAAATTCATAACTAATTATAGAAAAAAATACAAAAAAATACTCATTTTAAAGATAATTCAGGGAGAATAATAGAAAAATAAAATCAATTAATTTGAATAGTAATTTTTTGACTTAATTTAAGTTTTATTGAAATTTAATTGCTAATTATTTTCTCAGAATTAATTCCAAACTTTCTAAGATTTATTAGTGGATGACCTTTACCTCCCATGATTTTCTTGGAATTTATTGCTTAATTAATTAGAGAATTTCTTGTTCATTCATAATCCTCTTAATTAATTAAATGATTAATTTGCATAAAATAGTAATGAATCCATTAATTAAACTTGCTAATCATTATGAAACAATGAATGGACATAGGGAATGAGATTAGGACTCTTTTCCAATCTTTTCCCTAAGTTTATCTCATTTGGATAACACTTAATCAATTTGCAATTAATTAATGGCTTAATCACTTCATTAAATAGTTTAATCAATCAAACTCAAAACCAAATCATTCCGAACTCAATCATTCAATCGGTAGATTCTTAGGTGTTCAATAACCTAAGAGAATTCTAAAGGAAATTATAATCAAACTATGTGTAGAGGGTTATAAAAGTACTATTAAACCCTTTAGCTTAATTAACCAATAATTATAAGCCAATTGCATTAGGCCCTTCATTTTAGGTGCATTCTGATTTAATTTCCATATGGTTTGCATATCATATGTTGGCTCATAATTACTTGGATAATTATGTTAAAGAAATATGGTAAGGGGTAATTAATGATTTAATTCATACCTTAACCTAATCAAAACATAAAATCAACCTAATTGTTCTAAATTAAACCAAACCAATTCACACATGGGGAAATGGGTTAGGACTAGCAAACCCTTCTCATATTTCCCAAGTAAAAATCAAATTCAAAGATAAAAATCTCCTCAAAGAATTTTGATTCATTTTAAATGATCATATTTTTATATGATTGTCCTTAGAATTAATTAGTGAATGAAGTCATGTGCTTACATTCCTTTATTTCTTTCCAATCATGCTAAATATTATTTTCCATATGAAATCATGCATTCATTTCTTAAAAATTAATTAAATAAAATATTTTTATGTCAAATTGCATGTGTTGGATAAAATTAAGAATATGAGTGGCATTATCACTATTAAACCAAAAAATATTTTAAAACTATAAATCAAAGATTATAAATGAAGTGATGCTAGTTATAAATATTTATAAGCTTGCATGTGATGATATCATAAGTGTATTAAGAAGTTCTCTTCTTTAACATGGATTTGATAGGATGTATAGTTCATTTGAAAAGAACACAACACTTGCTTAAATCTATTCCTATGCATCTCTATATTAAGATGACTTAGAAGGACCTTCATATTACACATGTAAATCATACAACCAAATCAAACACAATCTTGCATGATTCTTATATATTTGTTCTTTTATACATCTATGTATTTAAGAAAAGTGGTATATCAATACATCAGGGATGCGGCTTTAGTAGCCCTAAGTAGGTCTTGTTTAATTTGTGTAGAAAATAATGGTGTTGTACTCACTTATAACTTTATACATGGATGTGCATTTAGCTAATGGATGAAAAATCCCTCTTTTCTACATAACAAAGACATGCATGCAATTAACAAATGGAATATACAAATTTTAAAATCAAATCTCTTTACATTCATCATCAAAGTGTGCTAAGATTTGCATTGCATGTATTATGCTTAGATATTCATATGCATGGAATACATGGTGAAAAAAAATAAATGGGTGTGTTATGTGATAGTAATCCACCCTAACTAATCCTAAGATACCTTTCTTATTAAATGTATTATTAGAGTGAATCTAAACTTAGGTTAATTAAAATACATAACAAACCATTCACTAAAGGAAATTCATTAATCAATCTACCTTTAAAATATTTTAAGGTAGGAGATGAAAGAGAGCTCTCTTCTCTTTTCTTCTCTTCACAATATTTATAAGTGTAGGTTCATTCAAACCAAATAAAATCACCAACTAAAATTGACAAGTCAACTAAATCACTTAAAATGAAACCACCATCTAATTGAATCTTTCACACTTAGAAAATTTTAACCTTAAAGCCTAGCTAAGACATGCCTTAAATAGCACACACATTAGGCTAAGTCACCATTCTAGCTCTATGTTAGGTGCATGGTTTAATGCATGATTTTATTTTATGGTGTAATATTTTGACCGATGTTGGGGTGTATGTGACTATGATGATGATCTTAGCCTAATCATATTTTTTTTTTCAGAAGTTGTCCTTAAGGGCGTTGTAATAAGAATATAAATGCTTTTGTTGTGCAGTTGCTTATACCTAAGCAAAATCAAGACAAGTGGGCTTGGTTACCCATGTGTGGGTACTAAGTCAAATTATTCTTATAACTTTTGTATGGTGTTAGCTAACATTTATTTTGAAGGTGTAGTTAGATTTACTTTCCTTTCTTTTAATGTAATTTTGCATTAAGATTAGGATAAGTGTTATGGGGACTAAGGTGAACATTGGTTATAAAACTATGTCTTATATATCCATGTGAGGTCTTGAGCAAACTACATCCCAAGTCAAACCAAAAGAAAGAAAGAAATGGAGCAATCAAGATGAAGGAATGAAGGAAAGGAGAAGAATGGAGGATGAAGAATGAAGACCCCATAACATCACTTCATAATTATAATTTATTCTTTCATTAATCTAGGTTGTATAATGGTAGAGCTCTACCCATTTTCCTTTTTTGTATAATGGAACCCACACACCTCTTATTCTTTATGCAAATTTTATAAATTGATTGATGTTATGTTTATGATTGCAATTAGGATGACATGATTTTCCTAGTTTCTTATTTATTGATGGTTGTTGAATGACCCATATACAGGCTCTTAGAAAAAAAATAAATTTTCTATCCAATTAATCAATTCAAAATTAAACTAAATAATTTATAACCTCACCTAAAGCCTAGACATAAATCAAGATAATAAAATATTTAGCAACCTTAGGATGTTGTATATCTCATATCATGCATAAATCATATTATCTCACTTTTCTAATGGAGGCTTCCACCTTGCCAGAAAATGGCTTGACCTTTGGGAGCCATGGTAGAAACACACCTCCTTCTTTTGACTTTAGCCCATAACCATTTTTTTCATGCATTAGGCATATAAAATTCCATCTGTCAAATAAAAAATGTCCAAAATTAAAATAAAACTTGACAAAATTTGCATTATATTAAGTCAATTCATACCACTCATGCTCTAGTCTCTTAGGAGTGAGTTTAAGACTTAATCTCATTTTTAAATAAACAACTACCCATCTTGCAGCAAATATGACTTGCCTACATGTATTTAAAATCATAGGAGTTAGTCGCCACTCTGTGGGTTATAAGTTTAGCAATAAGTGGTTTATCCTCTCTTATGGATACAAACCATATACCCATTTGTGCCTTAGATTTAGGTCATTTTGGCCATCACCAAAGCTCCTTAGATTTAGGATCAGGTTGTTGTTTCCTTGGGCTACAAGAATAAATCCTCACCTCTGGTATTTCTATAATCTTGCAGAAATTAGCCTAGATTTCTAATAAAATTTAACTCAAATATATAATTCTCTCAATTTTAAAAATATAAAGCCCAACCATAGGATAGTTTAGATGCTCACTAGGTTTCCTAGTATCATGAGCATCCCCTACTCATCCCATTTTGGTTTTGAATAAATCTTCTTTTTGATTAATCCCACTTGACTTTCTAAAATAACCAATCATTTGATAGTCCTATCTTTAAAATCTTTGGAGATAATGATCATTAACCTTAATCAAGAGTATTCCTAAGGTTCCTCATTTCTGGATATATAACTATTGGGGCTTGCCTCATAGGAACTTAACAAACTGACTTAAAATAAGCCCCGCTTTACTTTTCATATAAAGTAGGAGAAAAATCTCTGTATATTCGAAGACCCATCATGCCTTAGAGTCCTTATTATGTGATTAAATCATTGTAGTGACTTCTATCTTTCAAGATAGTACACTATTCCTCAATGTCATACCCATCAATAATAAGTACATCCTTAGATCTGTGTGGTGTCCCCTCACATATACATACGAACAACCAAGTCAAAAATAAACACCACAACCATTCACTAAAGGAAATTCATTAGTCAATTTACCTTAGAAATGACTCAAGGCAAGGATAATAAAGAGTTTCTCTTTTCTTTCTTCTCATAACACTTAGTTGCTAAGTATAGGTTATTAAACCAAAGAAAACAAGTAAAAAAAAATCCCCAAATCAATTAAACTACTTAAAGAAAGTCAACCCTTCATAAATTAAATTCCTCACACTTAGCAAATCATGACTCTAAAGCCTAGTTAGGACATACCATAAGCAACACATGCACATTAAACTAAGTCAAAATTTATAGCTTTATGTTACTGCATGGTTTTGATGAATGTTTAGTTTGACTTATTATTTTAGATGATGTTAGTGCATGTGAGTAACTTGAATGTTAGCCAATATTAGCCTAATCATGTCTTATGGGGTTTAAAGTGGCCACTATAATAAAATATAAATACTTTTTTTGCAAGTTGCTTAGCCCCTAAGCATAGCCAGTTAGGATAGGTGGACTTGTTACCCATTGCTAAGAACAAATTATTCTTATAATGTGACTTGGATTTCACTTTTGGTGAGCTTTCAACTTCTCCATCCTGGCATAAGGATCTAGACATTAAGAGTTCCTTAGTCTTAAGACACTTCTAGTGATTAGGTGAACACTTAACCTAATCCCAGAAACTTAGAAGAGTTAGTCATGGGAATGGGTTATGCCTGGTATTAGCAAACTTTCCTACTCTTAGCTTGAACCAAATCCTTACTTCCTTCTTTCAAATCAACTTCAAATTCAAAATCAACCTCACCAAATCAATTTTAAACCTTAAATCAATTTCAACCTAATTGATTTTCAAACCATCAAATAAATTCTAAGATCCAAATCATGAATCAATTCCAAGTCAAATGATTGAAACGTGATTGAAATCCAAACTCAAAATCTTTCCTAAGACATTTTGATTTCATCTTATGGACTTAAATAAAATCCAAATCACTTCAAATTCGGATTTTCATAACCCATTTATATTCTCTTTATATTCATAAATATAAATGAAATATAAACTCAAATAACCAAAATTAAAAAAACTTAAATTCAAATCTAACCAAAATCCAACTTAAATTATTTCAAGACAAATCTTTAAAACTCAATCAAGGTGTTTATTTTGGAGATGTGGACACCATGCATCTTATACTTATTAAAGTGATCGAATGATATTAAAGAATGATGTATTATCTCGAAGATAGAAATCACGATATAATGGACCTAGTCACTTAAGGACTCTTAAGGCATGATGGTCTAATATACCAGAGATCTTTCTCTACTTTACATGAAAAGTAAAGTAGGTTTTATTTTAAGTCGTTGTTAAGTTTATGGAGGCAAGCCCCATAGTTATGAGAATTTCATATGAATGAGAATTTCATATGAATACTGATTAAAGCGTAAAAATTAGGGTCTCTAAAGATTTCAAGGTTAAGACTATCAAAGGATTAGCTATTTTATAAAATCAAATGGGCTGATCAAGGAGAAGACTTATTATCAAAGTCAAAGGGAGATGGGTAGAGAATGCTCAATACTAGGAAGCTTAGTGAGTATTCCAATCTATCCTACAATCATCTATGGTTGGTCTTTATATTTTTGAAATTGAAGAGAGTTAATTATTTGAGTTTACATTTTATTAGATTGATAGGTTTATAATTCCACAATATAAGATTGTGAAAATTCCAAAAAAGTGAGGATTTATGCTTGTAGTCTAAGGAAAATAGCTACCTGATTCTACACTAGGGAGCTTTGGCGCAAAGCATGACCTAAATCTAAGGCAAAAATGAGTATATGGTTTACCTCCATAAGAGAGAATAAACCACCGACTAGACTTATTATGTGAGTATGCTAAACTCCTTCTACGCTTTAAATCCATGTAGGCAAGTCTTATGCTTTGCAAGATGGCTAGACTGTTGTTTATTTAGAAAGGAGACTAAGTCCTTAAACTCGCTCTAAGAGACTAGAGCATGAGGGTATGAATTCATGACTTAATCAATGCAAATTTTATCAAAATTATTTGATTCTTTTGAACTCTTTGTTTTAACACTGGGCTATGAGATTTTGTATGCCTAAATGCATGAGAACTTGATTATGGGCCAATTCAAGAGAGAAAGGTGTTCTTACATCAAAGGCTCTCACGTGTTAGCCTTCATTCTCTAGTAAGGTGGAAGCCCTCTTAATAAGAGTGGAATAATATGACATGCATGATAGCCTTCATGGTAGACTATCCGCCTAAGGGTTGCCTTCTGTTTAATGACTAGGAAGAAGGCATAGACTTACATCTTCCAAAGTAGGGATGATAGGGGGTGATCGATGGCACAACATCAATCTTGACTTAGGGTGACTATTGAGTGAGCAGGGGTCTTACCTCAACTCAAGAGTAGTCGATGATTAATTTGATTTGATTTGATTTAATTTAATTTAGTGTGTTGTATTATGGACCTTGTTGACATGCGGACTCACCGAGAATGGGCTATATTGGCCTCGACCTATCTCAAATTTACAAATCTAAAGGGGTAGTACCACCACATGGTAGACTATCCGCCTAAGGGTTTCCTTTGGTGCAATGAGCATTATGAAGAAAGCATAGACTTACATCTTTCAAAGTAGGATCAACCAGGGTAATCCATCAACATGATCAATCCCAACCTAGGTGACTATTTGAGCGAATGTCATGTGGACTCATATTGAATCAAAATAGAATTAATTTAATTTTAGATGGACCACGCTGTGATGGATCTACCAAGAAGGAGCTAATATCGCCTTAAACCTATCTTAAATTTATAACCAAAGGGATAGTCTACCAAGAAGGTAGAACTAACCAACCTAAGGGTGCCTTTCGGTTTGCAATGGTCAAGTTAGAAAGAAAGCAAGACTCATCTTCCTAACAAGGAACCAGGTGATCGTGTTTATGCAAACCCGACCTACATCAATTTGCAAACGATCATGTCGGAAAGAATGTAATAAGTTATATCTTTCAAAGCAAAGAGACCAGGCTTGCTGTCCACAACAAGTTAAACCCAACCTAAGGGCACATCGAGAGAGTGCACGGACTTATCTCAACTCAAAGTACAATTCCTATGGGAGTTTTTGACACGCCCTAAAGATAGGATGCGCTTGGGAAAGGGGCCACTGGGGCTTGAATTCAATCCACAAGAATTAATTTGGTTTGTTTAGTTTGTTTTAATGTGGACCCTATTGGTTTGTGGATCAAACCGAGAAGAGCTTATATCATCTTAGACCTATCTCATTTACTAAACTAAGGGAGAATTGTATCGCTAAAACAAATTCTCCAACCATAGGCTACTAGGAAAGGGGACCGTCCAATCCAAAAGTAACCTGGTAGTGTCTAAATTGCAAAAGGACATGATCCAAATAGAATGCCTTGTGGGATGGGGCCACTAAAGGCTTAATCCAACATCCTAGAAGATGACATGGCTAGTCATATATCAAATAGGTATTTAGTGGCCAACTCAAGAGAAAGCACAGGGACTCACCCAAGAGTGGTGTATCCACGAGAGTCGCACGCATAGGAACATCAACCAACCTAAGGTGCCCATCGATTTACAATAATTAGCATAGAAGAAAGCTGTGTCTCACATCCTCCTAAAGAACTGATTACAGATAGTCTATCTTCAACGATAGTCATCCCACCAAGAGGGACAACCGAGTGAATGCCACCGAGGACTTACATTAACTCAAATGAGAGGAAAGGAGCCTCTGGGGACTTACCCTAAACCTCAAATATACTCAACCTAGTTAGTGCATGATGGCTAGTTCAAGAAGGACTCACATCTCCTTAAGCAAAGTCAACATGAGGTAGCTCACTACGGCAAGTGAAATCTACCATACTAACAAGGCGCTTGTTTGTTCAATGGTCAAGTTAGGAAGAAAGCGGGACTCACATCCTCCAACAAGTGGGGTGACATAGAGGTAGCATGTAGACCACCTAAAGTATTTAATGAGTGAGTGCCATAAGGGCTTGCTCCCACATCAAAGTAGCAAAGACGATATATGTTTATTTGTGTTGTGAAAGAGGAATAGATGCCGCTTGGGTTCTCTTACACCTATCCTAAACGCCTAAGAATGGATGAAATGGTGTCAGGGGCAATTATGACTCCACCAAGAAAGGATGTCGCCGTTCTTACACCTAACTTAGTTATAATAGTCAAAATAGATGCCTCTTGGGTTCTCTTACACCTATCCTAATAGCACTGAGGATCATTTTGTAGTTTGTATTTATGTTGTGGAGGGATAGGATGCCTCTTGGGTTCTCTTATACCTACCTAAATATATCATGGTGGATTCACAAGCAAAAGATATTTCTAACACAGAAATGAAATTTGAGATGAAAAGAAGTTTTATTGATAATTATTTTCAAACAAGATTTATGGATAGTATTTCTTAAGTAGAGCCCATTAATTGGAAGCATCAGCGCTCTCCTTTACAATTTATGAGTTGATAAGATCCTCCTTGAGGCCTTCTATGGCATAAGGGCCTTCCCAAGTGGGTTCAAACTTGCCTCCTATTTTCAACGGGCAACAATTGGCCTCTTAGAACTAAAATAAGCTCTTACTTGAAAAGCTCTACATGACCCAACTTGTTATGAGCTTGAATCATCTTGCTTTGTATAACTCGAGGTTGGCATGCCCGTAGGCCTCTCCTCCAAACCTTGAGCTCTTCCAACCGTAACTTGGCATTCTGCTCCATTATGATTTTACTACCCATGGCTATCCTTAGTGATGGGAGTTGGACTTCTAATGGTAATGCTTGAACCCATACACTAAGGAGAAAGGGGATTGAGTTGGAGTTCTAGGTGGTAGGTAAGCCCAAGGCTTCAACCAACTAATGCCATCATCATTTGTTATCATCTAGTGTCTTCTTCATTTGAATGAGAGTTTTGTTGAAGGCTTTGCTAACCCATTTTCCCTTGGTAGTAGATGGTAGAATATCTCCAATCTATGTTGTGTCTCCGCAAAGTTATTGATTTTAGTGCTCTTGAATGCGCATCATTATCGATATAATTCATCGAGGCACCCAACCTATATGATATGGTTCAAAAATTGGAGCACATGTTGAGTTGTGACCTCTCTAAGTGGATTGCCTCCACTTGGAAAAGTAGTAAGAGCTAGATGAATCGATGACCTTGGAAGAAGGAGGATCGATCGACCCATAATGTCGCATCAACACTCAAATGGCCATGAGGCCAATGTAGGATGTAGAATGTTGGGTGGTTGATGTAGGACCACACCGTACCGACATTGGTGGCATCTCCTAGCTACGCCATGCAATCGATCATCGGCCGTAGTATCCTAGTCTCTTGATCTTGGCTTTCATCTTGACCGATTGATGTGCTCCATATAAACTGAGTGTACCTCAATCACAATTATGGGCTTCGTGTTTGTCCAAACAATGAAACCACATATGATCAAAGGACCGCCGCAAGGTCATCCTACAAGAGCATAGAAAGGGCTCTCTTCTTCACATGGTGTAGTGATTTCTCTTGAGGTAGTTTACATTTAAATAATCCATGAATGGTTGCCTCCAATCTAACTCTCATCCTTTTGGCAATAACCTCCCCTTCAAGAGAGAATCTCGATGAGTTCAACATCAACAAGGGATAAGATTTGTCTATTTTGGACCCTTATTGGAATGGACTCATCTTCTGACATGCCAACTCTTTGCAAGCTTGCTAATGCGCTCGCATTTATTCTCTCCTCGAATCTTGTAAATGGTAACCTCGGATTTGGGCCAATAACTCCATAGTGTACTTGTGGTAATGATGGAGTTTAGGTTTTAGAACTTTGTAGACCCAGGATTTGGTTGATGACTAACCGAGAATCCCAAAGATGTTGATACTGACGATAATGACTAACTCTAGACCAAAATCGAGCCTCATATTCGCTTCGTTGGATTGGAGATGATATGAGAATCTCACATCACATCAAGTTAGAGAACTATTCCTACCCTACTTCCTAGATAAAATTATGGTTCTTCTCCTGAGAGGAAGTCGCACCATCAAAGTACATCTCCCAGTGAGCTAGTCCCCTAAGTTCATGATTTGTTCATCGGGAGATCATCATTAAGTGGAGAGAATCGTGAGGGAGTGATGCTAAGAAATCGCAAGTGCTTATCCTTTTACGACGGAGGGGTAGAATGTTATGTCAAATCGAGACAAAATCATGGACCAATGTGCCAACCATCCGGATAAGGTCGGCCGTCATGAGATATTGTGGGATTGACTCTAGAGATCAAGTTCACCTTATGAGAAAGCATGTAATGTCATTTTGGGATGCAAAGATTAAAGCAAAAGGCTTTTCAATAGGTGGATAGTTTGCCCAGCAGGATTAGATGATGATGAGGTAATAGAGAGCATTTTTCCCTTCATCATTTTGAGCCACAAAGCGCCAAGTGGAGTCGCCTAATGGAAGATATAATATGAGCGCTTGCCCGTGATAGTCGCTAGGACCGATGGCATCGATATTGCTTGATGTCTTCAAAGCATGATGGCACTTATCATCCCATTTGAACTTGGCATCCTTTTGATAAGTGTGAATGGTTGGCATCTTAATGATAAGTTGGATATGAAGCATCTTAGACACCAACCGCCTTGGAATGACCGAAGTTGTGTTAGGCTTTAGGGGTGACATTTCTAGATACTTTGATCTTCTTCGATCAATTTCACCCTCGTCGACAACAAACCCAAGGAATTTTCTGCTACTCAATGCACACTTGGGGTTCATTTTGAGGTTGTATTATCTCAAAAAAACTACTCTCAAGTCAAAGAGATGGTCTTTTCTTTATTTTTGATAACAAGATCATCGAAGCATTCAACTTGATGATGAATGAGTTCATCAAGATTCAAAGTCGGTATGTGGCATAACATTTTTTAAGCGAAAGGCATGACCTTATAACAATAAATTTCAATCGGTTCAAAAGAAGTGCTTCTTTCATCCTTTGGGGCCATCTTATTTGGTTATAATGATGACCCATCCATAAAGGAGAATACATGAGATGAGGCAATGTCCACCATTAATTATATAGAAGGGGAAATTCATCCTTAGACATGCCTTATTTAGATCCCTAAAATCAACGATATGAATTTGGCCATTCTTTTCTTAACTGATGACACCGCCAACCGTAAGATATTTTTCTTCCCTAATAAAAACAACATCGATTAGTTTCTTGATTTTAAAAGTGACCTTGTTTCAATGTCTAATCGCATAGAGCTTATTTTATAGATTAGATTATGCTAGTTTATGGACCGCTATGTTGAGAGATAGACCAAGCATCTCTTCATAACTCCATGCAAAGTAATCCTTAAACTCAATCAATAGCTTCACTAAATCATTGGTTTTTTTCATTCAATAGAGAATTATATGTTGGGCATGGATCTTCTTCCTAAGTTGATTTCTTTGAGCTCATCGATAGTCGATTGATCCTCTCTTAAACTCTGGCATCCTTGACTTCAAAGTCATTTGAGATCATCTAAGTTTCTAAGCACACCTCCTCATATGAGTTAGCATGATTTGAAAAGAACCTATCATATTCCAAATGATTGGTGATGACTAGCAAGAATCATCATCATCACCGACCCACTATCAATCCTAGTCCTCTTGATTGTGAATGTCTGCATTTGTTGTCCCATAACCTTTCAAAGTAATCCCACCTATGTTTAGACCAAGCATGTGGAATTAATCTTTCTTTGCTAAATTAACACACATAATACCAATCAAAAGGTAATTCTATTAAATCTTATATGAATCATCCTCAAGTTCTACATCAACTTCTTGACTTAAGGATGATGCTCCAAGAAAGAACTGCACCTTTACATTTGTGGAAGACTTAGGGCTTCCTTAACTACCAAACCCTCAACTTTTATGAGGAAAGTGGAGAGCTAAAGTTCCCAACCGATGCCTCATTTCACATATAGACTTGGATACACTTATGCTTTGCTTAGAGCCGCTTCATCATGTCTGCTCAACTCACTTGCATGGGGATCTATCTGGAAGTGCTAGCTAGCATACTAATCATATATGACTCATCCTCCAACTAGATTCTAAGTCTATAGATAGTATGTAGTCCTGGGTAGGGACATAACTCTTATGGCCAATAAGGAGGTCTTCCATCCCTAGCATGGGATATGCCTCTTCCTCCTCGTGGAGGTCGAGTCATCCTACCCATATGTTCGAATGGAGTAACGAACTATGGGTGGAATCTAATGTTAGGCTCTACTTTCTCCTCCAAGTCTCACCCCTTTATTTTCTTTCTCATTTCTTTTTTTTCTTTTCTTTTTTCTTTTCTTTTCTTTTCTTTTTTTTTTCTTTTATCTTTGAACTTTCCACCAAGTTCACAAGAATAGACTTGTTGATTTTGAGGGAGATAGTAGGCCACATCCTCATATATTCTCGACCTCATGAATTGTGAATGGCTTAAGATCTCCTTTGACAAGATTCAATCCCACCCCCTCATGAACTTCATGCAGTAGAGAGATGGAACCATGTTGTTCTCATGTATCCATGGTCTCCCAAGAAAAGCATTGAAAGATGTATCTGAGTCTATAATATGAAACTTGGTGGTCTTCCAATCATCTACTTCTAATGGCAATACCTATTCTCGCCTTGTTCATTGAATCCTCTCAACATCCTCTCTTTGAAAGTTTGAGATGTCAATCCTCAAGTAAGTGAGGGTTTTAGACTCATAATATTCACGATGCACCGTCAACAAGAACTAGATATCTTGTATCTTCCAATATCCACTATAATGTAAAGAGGGCTTGGTCATTCTAAGCAAGTCTTCATCATAAATGTAACTCCTAGAGTATCCTCAACCGAAGCCTCCTCAAGAGGTCAACTAAGCATATCTCTGGATCAAGAAGAGCCTTGATTAGAGATTCTCTCATCTCTTTGGATAAGATAAGGGCCATATATGCTTAACTTAGACTTTTCTAAGATATGCTGGATTGTAGTCAACCTTGATCCTCCACAAGCATATCCATGGGTGGAGCATCTTGTGGAGGGCTATCCGCTTCTTAGAACCAATGATTTGCTTACCCTTATCCTAAGGTGCCACCTAGGTAGAACTTTGCCATTATGAAGGTTAACTTCAGTGACCTCGAATGATGATGAATTTGTAAAGTTCTACCTTCTCATGTACTACCACTTCTCCCATGGGATCATAGTTGATGACTCAAATCAATCTCAAGAGGTGAACCCGTGATAAAATGGAAAATCCATTTCTAAATCAAGAGAATAATTAGAGTTATCATTATTATTTTGTAGACTTGGAGAGTTTTGAGAGGAATAAAATCTAGAGTATCTAAGTGGACAAGATGTAAGTGAAAGCTTTCTTCATTGATTTCTTCTTAGATGGAGGTACATGATAGAAATCTAATAAAGTAAGGGGTATAGTTCTGTCACGATACAACACTGTAAAAGAGGAGCTAGTGGAGGAAGAAGTAGTGAATGGTGGATGAGAGTGCTCTGACGTGTTTTATGCTATCCTGCAAGTAAGTATATTCGCCTTAATACCTTCTTCAAGTTATCTTTAACAAACCTTCCTTATTGTTGAGGTTTGAGTTACTTGCACTTATAAAGAAAGCTTCTTGATCTTAGAGACCACTTTTAGAGGTTCAGATAAGGCAATATCCCAACCTTCTTTTATCTTAAGAGGATTAAAGTATCCCCAAGAATTACCTGATAGAACTGGAGGGTTATTCTAACAAGTATTCCTTGGGGATAATAATAGCTCGACTTATACCTCAAGCCCCTTAAAGGTGACACAATCCTCCAAGACATGACTAACCATGTGGTAGTAGATCATTACTCTTGCCCACATCTTCCCTCTTAGGCTTAGGTAACTAAAAGCTTTCTTTAAGAGATTCTTAAAGATCTTCCTAACTACCTCCCTCTTGAATGAATATGGCTTATTCAATCTATCGAAGAGTGTAGTAATAGACTGGGTGGATATGAGTACCAATCACGAGTATATGGAGGAGGGCAACCACGTCACCTGTGTGGTCGATGTGGTCGAGGTGGTGGAGAGAGGTGGCAATGGAGGCAAGTGGAGGTCTCTCCGAGCTCGCTGGCTGCTTCCCTTTGTCTCGACACTACTACCCCTAGCTTCTTTCAATGCTTTCGCTGCTTGAACAATTGGTCTTGAAAAGGTAATTTTTGGCTTCCCCTTGTAGGTTAGATGCCTTGTTGATTAATTTCAAAGGTTTTGATTGTAAATCCCTTGAGCATGAAAGCGCCATGAATATTCTTGAGAAGAATTTCTATAGCATGTTGTTCTTGGTTTCATACACCACCCGAGAATATAATCAACAAGGGACTCATTGATTTTGTTATGCCACAACGAGGTCAATACCCTTTTTTCAAAGAAACCTCTTGATGAAGAGGTGCTCCAACTCAAAGTCTTCACAAAAATTTCAACATTAATCAAATGCAATCAACACATCGCTAACAAAGAGAGAAGAGAAGTGCATCACTACCTCCAAAGATTGCAAATCCAACTCTAAAGTGTTATATGCTACGAGGGTTTCCACCATCAAAGATCTTGAAGGATATGACAAAACCCTTGGGATATTGGACACATCAAATTCCTCGGTAGGTCTACCCTTTGGAACAGATGAGCCACCGCTTGCACCAATGCTTCCTTCACTTGCTATTCCACCATATGCTTTATATCTCTTTTTGCATGGAGTACTATCCACCTTCCTATGCTTCCACTATTGTCCATGAGTGATTTTGGTGATCTAAAACATGCAACAACCTGTGGTGCCTCTAGTAGGCGATGGAGCCACCTTGAAGTGCTGGGACTATCGCTAACAAGTCTTCAACTTTTTCTCCATCTTCATATGCTCATCTCTACCCCTTCATGAAGGTGTTGGGTTGAATGAGTGTCTTCTTCCTCAACTACAACACCCTCCTAGCTATGTCGATCCCTAAGGAGGGAACCCTAGTGTCGATCATATGGACTTCAGAGTCCTCCAAGAGATCATCCTCATCTGATCAAAATTGACCAGATCATCTTTCATAATCATCCTAAGAGTTCTCTTCTCAAAGAAGTATTGGATCTCATCTAAAGAGACTCTAATCATGTAGGACAAACACTCACTGCAGTAGTGGGGCCATGCTCACGATAAAAAATACATC
Source organism: Cymbidium sinense (assembly GCA_021442155.1). Lineage (NCBI taxonomy): Eukaryota > Viridiplantae > Streptophyta > Magnoliopsida > Asparagales > Orchidaceae > Cymbidium > Cymbidium sinense. Next base: position 89,706,882 of record CM038220.1, read on the forward strand.
GCATTGCTACCATTGTCTAGCTCTGGAGGACTGTCACTAATGTATGCTCGCCGATCATGGTGGAGAGATCCACGCCATGGACACTACATCTATATCCTCTACCCTTCGCCATGATGCCGCCGCAAGTGGAGACCAAGCTATAATTGTAACTACCACGGGGTGACTCACTTTTGGATTGCCATTCCTTCTTCTTCAATAAGTGAGGTCAAGGAGAGCTCACCTCAAAGTGAGTAGATGGATGGGATTTGGGTCAGCCTGGATCACCAATGGTCTTTCCCTGATGGGACTTCGGATCTTGGTGGAATGGGGATGCCGTGAGTGATGGTGGGGTGCGGAATGGTGTGGAGGTAGCACCTAATTCCTACACCTCTATGATGAGTGGCACCATGATGATGATGTCTCAATGATCGCCCCAAGTAGGCATGATGGAAAATCCATCGAGGAGGCCGACTTCCCTGAAAACCTCTGTCGCTCCCTCCTACTTGTCAAAGCCGATGCAAAGCCTCCAAGGCTCTCCCTCGGATCTAACTTTAACCTCCTAGGGATAACCTCCGAGATCAAGCTATGCCGCATCTGAGTGCCAGCTCCCAACTTGGCAAAGATCCCAGCCCCACAGGGATGCTCCTGTCGCATCAAATATGCTTGTGGAGGTAGTAAACAATCCTCCTGTAGTCCTCCTCCATCGAGGTGAGAGGGGTGGACTACCACTCAAATTTGGAGAGGTCTCATGGAGATCCCTCCTCACCACATGATCCATCTCTCTCTACCCTCAGATGTCGCTTGACCATTCTATGCGGCACTGTAATGTATAGGTATGATGAGGATAGCTAGAACCCACCTCAACGTGGAGAGACTATCTCAAACCAAGATGCCCTTCCCTTTGGGTGTCCAGGGGTAACTACTAGAGTCTATAGAGGAAACCCATTGACCCTGAAATGGAACTAGCATAAACCGCACCATGAGGTAGGTGAACAACAAAGTGGCCTTTCCTCTTAGTGGAGGAAACTGTAATATGGCATCAATCAACAGTGCCCGCCACCTCCTGCTAATCATGAGGGTCGTCCTCAAAAAAATCCTCACTCTCAAAATCATGGCCAAAGTAGATGACATGGAGCCAGTAGAGAGACTACTGAGCTGCTAAGTACTGGGGAAGGAAAACATAACTTGTTGGGAGCCATGGATGATGTATTAATTGAGAAGAATTAAGACTTGAAATGCATTATTAAAATATATAAATGACACTTTTGATATTCACCTTCAATCATTGATCTCAAGATTTGATTTGAGTTTGAACCCACACAATCTTAAGGATGTTAAGTGGGGTTCATTAAAATTGAGAGATTTTGGATATGAGGAGAGTTTTTGACATTTGATTTCAATTTAGAACCCATACTCAACGATTTAGGTAGGTGGGGTTCTAAAATTTGAGGAGAGATTTTCTTAGAGATATTTGTGTTTGTGCATCTTGTTTGAAAATATTGATAGTTTGAAAGACTACTTAGCAAATTTGGTATGCTGAAGAGGTGATTGTGTGTTTTGAAATATTTTTTGCTTGTGAAGATTTGATTGTGTGATATTTTGATTTGAAAATGGGGCTTTACTTATAAATTTGGTATGTTAAGTAGAGGCCACATGTGAGATTTGTGCTTGATGATGAGACTTTACTTAACAAATTTGGTATTAAGTGAAAGTCAAATGTGATTTTGAAATAGATTTGCTTTTCTTTGAAGATGAGTCCCACTTAACAAATTTGGTATGTTAAGTGAAAGCCCAAATTGTTGAGATATATTTGTTTTTTTGAGAATGAGACTTTCACTTAACAAATTTGGTATGTTAAGTGAAAGTCAAATGTGATGAAAAATTGATCCTTATTTAAAAATTTGGTATGTTAAAATAGGGATCAAATGTGTGTTGAAAAGAGACTCACTTAACAAATTTGGTATGTTAAGTGAAAGTCAAATGTGTTTATGATTTTGAAAATGAAACTCACTTAACAAATTTGGTATGTTAAGTGAAAGTCAAATGTGTTTATGATTTTGAAAATGAAACTCTCACTTAACAAATTTGGTATGTTAAGTGAAAGTCAAATGTGTTTATGATTTTGAAAATGAAACCTCACTTAACAAATTTGGTATGTTATGAAAGTCAAATGTGTTTATGAAAATGAAACTCACTTAACAAATTTGGTATGTTAAGTGAAAGTCAAATGTGTTTATGATTTTGAAAATGAAACTCTCACTTAACAAATTTGGTATGTTATGAAAGTCAAATGTGTTTATTTTTTTGAAAATGAAACTCTCACTTAAACAAATTTGGTATGTTAAGTGAAAGTCAAATGTGTTTATGATTTTTTTGAAAGAAAAGAACTTATTTAACAAACTTAGGTATGTTAAATGGAGTTCAATTTGTTCTTATGATTTTCAAAGGGTTCTTTTGATATACTTGACATGTCAAATGAGCTCCCAATGTGTTTTGAAGTCCAAGACTTTGGCAAGAAGGAATTTTATCAAACAAATGCAAATAGAATTCAATTTGCTCTACCTTCTCCAAGGGAAGGGGAACTCCCATTTGACAAATTTGGGTATGTCAAGTGGGGGTTCAAATATGTCTTGACTCTTTTATTTGTGTATGGTATTTTTATTCTTTTGAAAGAGGAAACTTAAACTCTTGCACATGTGAAGTATGCTAAGTGGAGTTTCAATTTTATATCATGATTTATTCAAAAATAGAATCTCCATCCAACAAATTTGAGTGTGGGATGGGGATAGCTATTTCCAAAGAAAATGTGCTTTTGAAAAGACATTAAAATGGTTGATTTTGATTTTAAAAGAACCTCCATGTAACAATCATAGGATTTGTTAAAATGAGGTTATTGTATGTGTTGCCTTTTGAAAATTTCTTACAAATTTTGTGTAAAGATATCTTATTATGTGGATTTTGAAAAAGTGCTTTTGGAAAGACATGTTATTTTGTAGAAGAGTTTTATTTTCTATTGTTCATGGATGAACCTTACCACCATCGTGAAGAGGTTCTTAATTTTGGTCATCTCTTTGTTTGATTAATTTTAATTTTCACCTATTGGGGAATAATGGGATTTTGGACTTACAGAGTGAGGTCCTAAAACCTAAAGGATGTTGAGCTTTGCTTAAGGATGAAATAAGCTAAGTGCCAACGAAAGAATGATAGTCTCCTATATAAAATATAAGTCCACTATCGATGCTTGGAGACAATAATTGTCTACTAAAGATGGAGAGAGAACTCCCCAACGAGAAAAAATCTATTGGTGTTTATTTTGGGGATGTGGGACACCACAGATCTTAGGGTACTTATTGAAGTGATCGTATGACAAGGAATGATGTACTATCTCAAAAGATAGAAATCACCACCTATAATGGACCTAATCACCTAATAAGGACTCCTAAGGCATGATGGGTCTTCAAATATACCAAAGATCTTTCCCTACTTTACATGGAAAAGTAAAGTAGGTTTATTTTAAGTGTTCATTAAGTTCCTAGGCAAGCCCCATAGTTAATTACATCCTAAGGAATGAATTTCTTAAGAATACTCGATTAAAAGTAGACAATTAGGTCTCCAAAGATTTCAAGGTTAAGACTATCAAAGGATTGGCTATTTTAGAAAATCAAATCAATAGATCAAGGAGAAGACTTATTTTGGAATCCAAAGGGAGAAAGTAGAAATGCTCATGATACTGAAGCCTAGTGAGCATTCCAATCTATCCTATGGTTGGGCTTTATATTTTGAAATTGAAGAGAGTTAATTATTTGAGTTAATATTTTATTATTGTGGCTTATAATTCCACAACATAAGATTGTGAAAATGCCTAAGAGGTGAGGATTTATGCTTGTAGCCCAAGAAAATAGCTACCTGATCCTAAACTAGGAGCTTTGGCAGGGCAAGCATGACCTAAATCTAAGCAAAAATGGGTATATGATTTACCTCCATAGAGAATAAACCACCCGACTAATTCTTACCACCTGAGAGCCTAACTCCTCCTATGCTTTAAATCCATGTAGGCAAGTCTTATGCTTTGCAAGATGGCTAGGCTTATTTATTTAGAAAAACTAAGTCCTTAAACTCACTAAGAGACTAGAGCATGAGTGGTATGAATTCATGACTTAATCTAATGCAAATTTTATCAAATTTATTTGATTCTTTTGAACTCTTTATTTTGACACATGGGATATGGGATTTTGTAGCATGAGAACTTGATTATGGGCCAAATCAAGAGAGAAAGGGTGTTCTTCCATCAAAGGCTCTCACAAGTTAAGCTTCATTCGCAAAGATGGAAGCCCCTCTTAACAAGAGTGGAAGAATATGACATGCATGATATTATACATTCATTCATCCAAATAAGGGTTGCTAAAAATTTTATTATCTTGATTTAATTCCTAGGCTTTTATGTGAGGTTATGAGTTGTTTTAAAATTTTAGTTATGAGTTAATTGGGGTAGAAAATTAATTTCATCCTAAGAGCCTACACATCGTGCCACACATTCAAGCATCAATCATAAAGAAACTATGAAAAGCATGTTATTTTAATGCATAATCTAAACACAACATCAAATAATTTTATAGACTACCATAAAAGAATAAAAGAAAAGGATCGGTTCACATACCCCAAAAAAGAAAAAATATGGTAGCCGAAGCTCTACCCTTATACAACCGATTACAAAATAATACATGCGGGTCTTCTTTTCTTCATTTCTTCTTCTTTCTTTTGATTTGATTTGCTCCAAAGGCATCATAGGCACCCCAAGGACTAAGCCTTCGCCACCGCTCATCCTAATCCCCATAACACTAATCCTAATTCCTAATACAAAATTACATCAAAAATAGAAAAGTAAATCTAGCTACACCTAAAATAATGTTAGCTAAACACACCATACAACCAAGCATATGAATAATTTGGACTTAGCACCCCACACATGGGTAACCAAGCCCAATTTATCCTAACATGAGTTATGCTTAGGGCTAAGCAACCTGCACAAACATATTTATATTTTATTATAGGTCCCTTAAGCACAACCCCTGTATAATGATTAATAATCTAACATCCACTACATACACCCTAACATCCATGTCTAAAATATTACATCACAAACAAAACACAACATCATACATACAATGCCTAACTTAGCACTAGAAGTGGTGACTTAGTATTCTAATGTGTGTGCTTAAGGCTTGTGGGCAAGACTTTACTAGGCTTCTTTAGTTTAAGTTTCAATTTGGAGTTTGAATTTTGTTTAAATTTTATTTTGGGTGATTTTAATTTAAATGATTTAATGATTTATTTTAATTTTTATTTCACTTTTATTTGTTAAAGTGATTTATAAGTTTTCAAGAATGAAGAGTAGAATGAATTCCATTTATGGATAACTCACTATTCTACATCCTAACTCCTAAAGAGTCTAACTAAGATCCTTAAGTATCTTAATCAACCCATTTGAATTTGTAATTAATTTGATTTGATTTATTTGAGATTTAGAATTTATAATTGAGTTTGTTTAAGTATTTGATTGATTGATTTTGGATTAGTGTTTTGGCTTAATTACATCTTGATAATTCAATATCCTTAATCTCTAATGAGTTTAAGTTTTTTAAATTCATGTGTTTTTAAATTAATTTTAGATTAGATGTTTTAATTTAATTAAATCTTGATAATTCAATATCCTTAATCTCTAATGAAGTTTAAGTTTGTTTAAATTCATGATTAATTTTAGATTAGATGTTTTGGTTTAATTAAATCTTGATAATTCAATATCCTTTTAAATTAATATTTAATTCTTTTGATTATGGATGTGACTTAACTTTATGTTTATTTGATTTGATTATGGTTCATTTGTAGTTTAATCATATTAGATTAATTGAGATTTTATTTTGATTTTAATTAAGTTTGATTTTGTAATCAAGATTTTATTAATCTCATCCATTTGTCATGTTTATCAAAGTTTGATTTGCATATTACATTGGATAGTTAATTAGTTTATCTTATTTAAGTAGGTTGAATGAGATTTGATTTGATTGCATATTAATTTGATGAGAGTTTTATTAATTTAATTTAATTTGATTTTATTATTAGCTTTATTAGTCTATGGGTTTTCTTAGGTTCAATGATTATGTATTAATTAAGAAGTGGATTTATGTTAATTATAAAGATTTGTTTAATTTTCAATTTGATTTCATATTTGTTGTTAATGATGTAATGACTTAATAATTTAGGTTTTGATTAATTTAATGATTGATTATTTATGATTTTAAATAAAGTTTAATATGATTAATTTGTTTAACTTAATTAGCTTGTTTAAGTGGTGTGATTTATTAAATTAAGTAAAGATTTGTTTAATTTTTTTAATTTGATTTCATATTTGTTAGTTAATGATGTAATTAATGACTTAATGATTTAAGTTTAAATTAAGAATTGATTGGTATTTAATTTTTTTATGTTTGATTAAGTTTAAGTTTAATATGATTAATTGGATTGATTTTAATTAGTTTTTAAGATGTGTGATCAAATTAATTAGTAGATTAATTAAGTGTTATTTGAATTAATTTTAATTTGATTTATAAAGTTAATTTGGTTTATTAAGATGGATTAATTTATTAAGTTTGCATTAATTAGATGTTTGATTAATTAAGTTTGATTAAGGGTAATTAAATTTTAAATCATTAGATTAATTAAGGGTTTGTTTAATTATAGATTAATGACTTAATTTTCCAAATGTGAGTGATTTGATTTAGTTAAGTGCTTTACTTAAGTTTGATTTGATTAAAGGATTATTATTACCATCATTATTATTAAGTGAATTAATTGTTTATTTCATTTCAAAGTTTGATTATTTATGATTAGAGTTTTATTTGATTTGATTTATTTATTATGTTTGTTTGATTTCATTAACATGTTTGATTTAGTTGAAATATTTATTGGTTAATTAATTATCTTATTCCAAATGGATGTGATTTAATCATATGTTAATTAAGTTTACTTTAACTTTATTTGGTTTAATTATTAATATTAAATGATTATGTTGAATTAGTTTATTAATCAATTTAATTTTTTTTTAGTTTATTTAATGATTAATTAGTGTTTATTTATACTCATTAAGGAGTTTCATATGATTAAGATTCCATGCTTAGTGTAGTTTAGCTACATGAAAGTTTTTTTAGATTTATTTAATTTTAAGTTTGATTTAAGATTTAATAATCATAGAGTTTTATTAACTTAAATAGTTTAATCATATTTAATTTAATTTTCTTTAAGAATGATATTTTCTGATTTGAGATTTGATTAATGATTGCTTAAGTGTTATTTCATTTTTATTTTGATTTGATATTTAAATTATTTTTATATATGTTTTAATTAACTCCTTAATTGATTAAACTTTAATCTTAACTATTTGTTTGGGTTTCATTATTCAAAAAATCACATTATTTTCTTAAGAGTCCTAGTCAATTGAAATGATTTAAGCCATTTTGAAGATTTTGTAAATTTTGAATTTTTATTTGATTTATTTTATTAAAATGGACAATCTAAACTTCAAAATTTAATTTCTCCCAATCCAAGATCTTTTCACTTGAAATTTCTATGGTGTGTTTTAACTTTAGTTTCAATCTCTAAAAATTTCAACTTAATCCATATATTTTTTTTTAATTAATGAATTTATTTTCACTAAAACTCAAATTAAGCTCAAAATACTTAGTAAAATTTGGGTATTTTTTGATTTTGGATTTCTCTGAAAAGATGAATCCAATGAGCCTGTTTGTAATTTTGGTTACATTTTATTTTTTATAATTTTTGAAGATGATTTAAATTAATTTTTTAAATAAGAAAATTATACGACGCCTTTGGGCGGAAGAAAATAACATCTAGAGAGCACTCACCCACTAGATGTCGATCGACGATCGCCCGATCGAAGGATCGAGGTTGGGATCACGCAACGCAGATCAAGCCGCCCAATCGCAAGCCGCCATCGGACAATCTAGATCATCGTAATCGGCCGACGCGATCCATCACATCGAAGGCGATCGCATCGCGATCCATGTGATCCGAGCCGATCCCACGAACCATGGGATCATCTACGCTATACCTGATGAACAAGAAAAAATAGTTTTTTAAAAAAAATTGATAAGTGAAAACTTATCCAAATGGACCATATGTAGATTCACATCAAAAAAAATTATATTTTAATTAGATGAAAGTAAAAAAAATGTAAGATCATAGGAAAATTTCTAAAATTGCAAGAAAATTAATACAAAATACGAAATCTTAAGGCCTAAAGTAGCAAAATTTATCTCGGATGGTTTTTGATGGTGAAGATCCGAAATAACTCCTAGGTATGTGAGAAGCTTTGGAAAGATTTAACCTTTGCCTCCTTTGGAATGTCATTTCTCCAATGTTCCGCCGCCTCAATGGAAAGCTTATTTGTATTTTTTGAGCTCAAAATGGCTCAAAGATGGAGGGATGAGTTCTATTTTTGAGGAGCTCTTGGGGCTGAATAGTGGTGAGAGCAAGAAGGGTGAAGCCTCATTTCCCTCCTTTTATAATGGCCAAAATTCACTTTTTTGAATTTTTGGCTCCAAATATTATCATCTTGGGGTGGTTATTGGATGATGGATTGATTGAGGACTTTGGATTTTACTCCAAAGTCCTCTCGCTTACCATATGATCAGCTTATTCAATACAAATGGGGAGGAGTTAAGTGCATGTGATGGGGAGAATTAAATGAGGTTGGGTGGAATTATGTGGGAAGATCCATGAGGGATTTAATGGGTTGGGTTGATTTTGGGCTGATCCCAAATGGGTTTGGGTCAGTTTGATCAGCTCCAATGAGTTATGGCTTGGTTTCAAGGAATTTGGCAATTTGGGTCATATGGGTCATATTGTTGACCAATTTGACCCAAATTGGTTATGGGTTGATTCATTTCTACAATTGAAGATGAATGTGGTCTTTGGTTTGAATTAATTTGGATTTAATTTGGGATTAGGCCAAATTGACCCTTTAGGCCTAATTTGGGCTTAAAGGCTCAATTATCGATTGATCAAATTGGGTTTAATGGCTTTGTCAATCAATTTGGAATGAATTTTTTTGAAATCAATTAGTTCATGATTTGACCCAATTTGGTCCTTTAGGCCAATTGGATCAAATGGCCAATTGTGCTTGGTTTGACTCAATTGGTAGTCAAGTCATATTTAAATATTGATTTTGGGTTGATTCAAATCATTTCAATCAATTTGATGTAGGATGAGTTTTGGCTAGTTTTAGTTCATTTGAAGGGCCAAATGACTTTGGTTTGACCCAATTGATTGCAATTGATCATAGGGTGATCAACAATCATGGTGGAAGGTTTTGGTGAGCTTGGTTCAATCCAATTTGGGTTGGATTAGAAGTTGACTCAAATGGGTCCTTTAGGTCACTTTAGGTCAAGTGGACCTAAGTGGGTCAATTGATTTTGGTTTTGGTTTGATTCGAGTTTAGTTGAATTATATATGAGCCGGATTATATATAAATTCAACAACAATTTGAGTCCAATAGGTTTGGGCTCAATTGAAAGTTTTAAGTCAAAAGGCTAGGACTTGGGTGGTTTTGATTTGATGATGATTGTAGGTTTATTTATATTTGGATAGATAATTGAATGAATGATTGATTCAAGAAAATTCATTAGTTTTGACTTAATGGATAGAATTTGGCTAAGTCCAAAGAATTGGCTGATGGCTTAGATTGGGTTTTGATTTAATATAGTTTTGGTCATTTGAATTTGGATTTCATTTATATTTGTGAATATAAATGAAGGAACAATTGATTTATAAAGAAATCAATTGAATTTGATTGATTAAGGGAGTTTTGGCTAAGCTTATGAAAGTGGTTCATATGGCTTAGGAAGGGTCTTGAATTTGAATTTGATTTGGGTTTCAATCATTTGAGTCAAATTTGGATTAGATTTGGAATTTGGGTTTGAATTTGAGATTTGAGATTTGAATTTGGGTTTGATTTGAGGTGTATCTAGATTGGGTTTAGAATAGGATTTCATTAAGTCTTAAGGCATAGCCTAATCATATGATTAACCCTTCTAAGTCTCTAGGCTTATGTTAAGTTCACCTAATCACTAGAAGTGTCTTATGATTAAGGAGTTCTGTGTCAAGAGTCTAAGTCTAAGAATAGAAGAAGAGTTCACTCCAAAAGTGAGGTCAACACAAACCAAATTCAAATAATCTCCAAAAAGATTTTCTCATAACCATTTATATTCTCATTTATATTCACAAATATAAATTCAAATGACCAAAACTAAATTCAAAATAAATCTAACCTAAATCCAACCTATACCCTTTCAAGTCAAATTCTTGAACTTAACCAAATCATTCTCAAATCAATTCAAACCTTTGGATTTTCTCCAAACACTCAATCCTTCATACAAATCAAATATAAACACAAACTTCAATCATCAAACCAAAATAAACAACCAAGTCAAACTCTTATTCACTTTTGACTTGAAATTTAAATGAATCAAAATCCATTTGACTCCAAATCACTTGCAAATGAATTTATATTTCAATCATAAGTCCATATGTGAGTTCAACCAAACTTGAATCAAGTCTTGATCAAGATCAATTTTAGGCTCACTTGAAAAGTGACCTAAAGCATTTTTTTGAGCCAAATTCTAATCCAACCCAAATTGGATTGAACTAAGCCATCTAAACCTCACATTGTGAGCAACAATCATCCTGGATGACCAAGCTCAATATCAAACCTAGCCTTTGATCAAGTCAACATTTAGCCCAAATAAGACCCAAACTAGCCAAAATCTAATAGTCAAATTGATTGAAACCATTGATCTAAACCATTCCATCATCAATGATTGAACATGATCAAGTTTAGAGCCAAATATAATGGCACTTGACCCAAGTTGACCTAAAAGTCAAAATAGGTCTTGATCTAAGCCAAATTAATTAACAATTCAAATTTATTCTAAATCACTTGAACTTGACCAAAGCTTCAATTGGCTAACTCAACTAGCCCAATTGAAGAACCCAACTTGACTTAAAAGGTCAAATCAACTTGAAATCAAACCAAACCAAAATTGAAAACTAAATATTGCAATACATTTCAAATGATCAACAAGCTAAACCAACCCATAACCTAACCCAATTGGGTCAAATGGGTCAAATTTTCAACTTGACCCATTTGAACTAAGTGAACTCAAATGAGACAAAACTAAATATAAATCAAATTGAACCAAACCAATGATACCCATAGGCTACAAATGATCATTTGAACTTGACCTAACCCATGGATTGATTGATTTGATCAATTGTTCCTTGAGCCAAATCATATCAAATTTCCAAATTCATTGAAAATTAGCACAACCCATTTTTCAATTATTCCAAATATGTCCAAATCAAAATCATAAATGATCATTTACTAGGTCAACGTAACTGGACAAATTTACTTGGAATTTGGTCAATCTTTTCATGGACACTTGGCATCCTCTAGTGGACCATTTGGACAAGGAGAGTGGTGAACATGACAAACCCAAGGCATTACCCCTCCAATCAAAATTCTCCACTTGGATCACCTCCCACACTCATTTAACACATATGCTTCCACCTCTGCCAAAAATTGAAGCACATGGAGCTCTTAACAATCTAAACAACCCATTCAATTAGAGTTGATCATGAACAAGCTTGGATCCGATCCAAGTTGGGGAGATTTACTCCCCTCATTTCACTCAAACCAAGTTCCTCATTCGATTGAGCTCAGAGGTTCAAAAGCTTCTCCAAGTTTTCCAAGCATTAAGCTCATTCCATTTCTTCCCACTGATTTTCTTAAAAAATAGGAGGCCTAAGAATTCCACTTCACTCAATTCTCCACCAAACCTAAATTGCTTCAAGCACCATCAAGTCCCAAAAGCATTTTCCAAGCATCCAAGCCACGAAGGGAGACCAGACCAAAGCCTTGAAGATCTTGGCCAATTGGGAGATCTCTTCCTGTGAACTTTCAATGTGAGCTTTGTCCTTAGTTACTTGAAGCATCCGATAGCCTCCAACAAGATATGACTCAAAACTAACCTTAATTTAAAAAGTGCTTGGTCCTTTGTGAAGGAATTATAATCCCATTAAATTCAATCATTGGATGTTCTTGTCTATGCTTCAGATGGTGGGTTGACTAATAATAGCTCATGGAGCCATGGAGACGGATCCTTTAGCTTAGATGAATCATGGGTTGTCCATCCCACATGTTTTGGATGGATGACTGAAAAACAATAGATCTCTCGATTTAATCCTTTATAACCGGTTGATCTTGACGTGGAAAGTGTCAAATGCCGCTTAAACTTAAATAACAAATCCGATGCTTATGGAAAGGACGTAGCGCACGTTTGGGGATTAGTTATATAATTAGATTATTTAATTATCTATTAATCAAAAAACTTAAATTTATAACTAAATGTAAAAAATCCAAAAATGCAAACTCAAGTTCATTTTAAAGATAATTTAGAGAAATCTAATAAAATTATTTCTAATTGATTTTGAAGGATATTCCTTAATTAGGGTTTAATAAAATTTTAATTACTCACAATCTCATTAATTAATTCCAAATTTTATGGGTATGTTTAGTGGGATGATTTATACATCCCTTAATTTTCTTGAGATTTAATTAATTAATTAGGAAAGTTAATTAATAAACTCTTAATCACCCTCTTAATGTAAAGAGTAATTAAACATGTGAATAGTGATCTAATCAATTGAGATAATTAAACATTATTTAAGGTTTATGGAATGGGTTTGGGATTTAAGCTTCCCTAAACTCCTTTCTTCCTTAAAAAACCTAATAAGGATTAATCCACTAATGATCTCTGAATTAATCCCAAATTTTCAAACCAATTAAATTAATCAATCTTTTTATCCCTAAAATCAAAAAAGTAAAGTTTATGGAAATTATAATCCAACTCACATGTGTGGAAGGTTATGAAAGTACTTAATTAAATCCTTTAGCTTAATTAATGTGATTGTGAGCCAATTGCATTAGACCCATTTCTTTCTTAAGGTGCATGATTTAAATTCTATGTGATTGCATATTTTGGCTCACAATTGTTTGAATAATTATGTTAAAATGGTGTGGGTAATTAATGAATTTAATTCACACCTTAACTTAAACAAAAGAAAACTAATCTAATTGTCCTAAAATTAAACTAAATCAATTCAAACATGTGAGAAATTAGGACCAGCAAACTCTTTCACATTTCCTAAATCAAAATCAAAATCAAAACTAAAATTCCTTTTAAAGAATCTTGATTCACTTTGAATAACTGATCTTATAGGAATTAATTAGGGTGAGTGAAGATATGCTTACATCACTTTATCTCTTTCATGCTAAATATTATTTGCCATATGAAATCATGCATTCATGTCTTTTAAAAATCAAAATCAAAATATTTTCTTTATATCAAATTGCATGTTTTGGCTAAGAATATAAATGGCTATTATGATTAAATCAAAAACTATTTTAAAACTCATAAATCAAAGATTATAAATGAGGTGATCCTACTTATAAATATTTATAAGCTTGCATGTGATTATAAATACAAGATGTGTATTTAGTGTTGTTTCTCTTCTCTTAACATGGACTTGTATAGATTGCAAAGTGTATAGTTCATTTTAAAAGAACATAACACTTGTTAAATCTATTCATATGCATTTCCATGTTATGACTTAAGAAGGATCTTCACATTTATACATGTAAATTGCATAATCAAATCAAACAAAAAATTCATGATTCTTCATCCATTTGTTTTTTTTTGTACATGATGTATTTAAGAAAAATGGTATATTATTTGGATATCCTTGTGGCTTTAAGTATAAGTAGGTCTTGTACCTTATAGAAAATATCACTTCACTTTTCACTTTCATGCAAATGCATTTGATCAATGGATAAAAGAATCTTCTTCAACTTAATAAAATCATGCATTCATGAAACATCCAAATTTTCTTAAACAACATCTCTTTGCATTCATAATTAAGGTGTGCTAAGATTTTACATGTATAGATATGCTTAGGATCATTCATATGTATGGTATATATGTTGGAAAGAAATAAATGATTGTGTTATGTGAGTAATTCACCTTAATTATTCCCGAGATGTCTTTCTTGTTAAATAGGTTTATTTAGAGCAAATCTAAACTTAGGTTAATTAAAACACAATAAAACATCACTAAAAGAAAATTATTAATGAATCTACCTTAGAAATTACTGGATGAAAGAAAAGTTTTCTCTTTCTTTTCTTTACAACACTTAGTAATTAAATGTAAGTTCATTCAAACCAAATCAAATCATCAAATAAAATTGACAAATCAACTAAATCATTTAAAATAAAATCACTCTAAGTTGAATCCTTTCACACTTAGAAAATTCCAACCTTAAAGCCTAGCTGGACATGCCACACAAGCTTTAAATGCACACATTAGCTAAGTCACCATTTCTAGCATATAATGCATGGTTTGATCCTGATTTTATTTTGTGATATAATATTTTTAACTACAGAGTGTATAATGGATGATAGGATGATCTTAGTCTAATCATATCTTCTGGAGATTGTGCTTAAGGGCGTAATAAAAATATACTGTTTATGGTTGCTACCCAAAGCATAATCTAAATTAGGACATGTGGACTTGGTTACCCATGAAGTGCTAAGTCTAATTTATTCATATAACTGCTTGGGATGTGTGTGTGTTTAGGTAATCTCCATTTTGTAAGTTTTAGTTAGATTTAATTTTCCCATTTTCATGTAATTTTGCAATTAGGATTTGGAATGAATGTTATGGGGAAGTGGTGGTGAACATTGGTCATAAGACTATGTCTTACATTACCCTTTGGAGCAATCACATTCCAACCAAGCTAAAAGGAAGAAGAAAAGAAGCAAATCAAAACATGAAGAAATGAAGAATGAAGACTCTCATATGAATTTATTTTAATTAAAATTATTCATTTGTAATCGGTTGTATAATGGCGAGCTCCTACCTATCTCTCATTTGTTTTGATAATAACTCCTTTTGATCAATCCCATTTGATCTTCCAAAATAACCATTTGATTGATAGTCCTTTAAAATCTTTGGAGATAATGATCATTTACCTTAATGGAGAGTGTTCTTGGGAATCTTTTTTTAGGATGTAATTAACTATGGGGCTTTCCTCCAGAGAGAATTTAATGTAAATTAAAAAGAATTTAGGTACATTAAGGCCCATCATCCTGGGAGTCCTTATAGATGATTAGATCCATTATAGGATGGTGACTTCTAGCTGAGATAGTACATCATTCCTCAATGTCATTATCACCTTAATAACATCTACGGATCTATGTGGTGTCCAACCTAAGTGTTAAAATATTTTATTTTCATTTATTTTAAAGATAGAAGATAGAAATAATTTTCACCACAACGTGTTTAGCTAACATTAATTTTCCGTGTGTAGCTAGATTTACTTCCCTTCCTTTTAATGTAACTTTGCATTAGGATTAGGATAAGTGTTATGGGATTAAGGATAAGTGATGGTTATAAGACTATGCCTTATGCACCATGTGATACCTTGGAGAAAATAACGTCAATCAAGCCAAAAGAAAGAAAGAAATGGAGCAAATCAAAAAAATGAAAAATAAAAGATGAAAAGTGAAGGTTGGAGGATGAAGAATGAAGACCCCATAACACTTATCATTTCATAATTAATTATTATTTCATTGCACCGTGATGAATAAGTGTGAGCTCGACACCATATTTCTTTTGGGTTGTATGGCGGTTCTAAACATCCTCTTATTCTTTTACGATAGCTTTATAAAACTATTTGATATTTTAGCTTGTGCATTAGAAATAGCATGCATATTCATAATTTTTTTATGATTGGTGATTGTGTATGGATGTGATTAGCTAGGATAAAAATAAAATTTTCTATCTCATTAATAACTCATAACTAAAAATTCTATAATTTAAGAATTAAATCAAGATATTAATTTTTTATCAAACCCTTATTTGGATGATTGAATATATAATGTCATGCATATCATATTCTTCCACTCTTGCTAAGAGAGGGCTTCCATCGTGCCATAGAATAAAGGCTTAAAGCATAAGAGTCTTTAATGGAAAGACACATCTTTCTTGATCTCCCATAATGAATTTCTCATACATTTATGCATACAAAATTTTATAATGTCAAAATAAAAGTCCAAAATTAAATAAAACTTGACAAAATTTACATTAGATTTAAGTTAAGACTTATGCCCTTCATGATCTAGTCTCTGGGAGTGGGTTTAAGGACTTAGTTTCTTTTCTAAGTAAATAATAACCTAACCATCTTGCAAAATATGTGGCTTTCCAACATGGATTTAAAGCATAAAAGGAGCTAGTACCACCCAAAGATTAAGCCTAAATGGGTGATTTATTCTCACTTGTGGAGGTAAATTAGATATCCTCTTTGCCTTAGATTTATATTGTGCTTTGGTCCCCATCAAAGCCCCTAGATTTAGAATGAGGTCGTTGTTTTCCTTTTGAGCTACAAGCATAAATCCTCACCTCTTAAGCATTTTCATAATCTCGTGTTGTGGAATTATAAGTCCTAAATTTCTAATAAAATTTAACTCAAACAAAAAAATCTTCTCAAGTTCAAATATATAAAGCCCAACCATATGATAGATTGGAGTGCTCACTAGGCTTCTAGTATCATGAGCACTCCTACTCATCTCTCTTTGGTTTTGATGAGAACTCTTCCCTCTTTGATCTCCCCACTTTATTTTCCAAAATACAACTAACCCTTTGATAGTCATATCTTTAAATTCTTTGGAGACAACAATTAGGGTGTGTGTTTGGTTAATTTGGATGGATTGGATGATAAATTTTAAAACCGGTTGGTTTTGGATTCTAAAATATTGAACCAAATGAATAAATAAAATACAAAACTAAATAAACCAATTAATAATTTAGTTCAGTTATTTTTTTGGTTTTGGATAAACTGAAGTTGGCTACATTTAAAATTATTTGCATAATTTTTTATTATATAATGAACAAGCAATAAAAATAACATAAATATAATAAAAAAATGCAATTCCGCTTCATAAAAAATAATATTTAAAACTAACTTTCACTTACTTGAACAATGTTTTGAACTTAGAAGTTGATGGAACCATATTACCATATTATGAGACCAAAATATTTTGAAAAATTGGATAATGGTCTTCCAAAAAAAGCACCTACTAAGTATTTAAAAATAAAAAAATAAGTGTATAATAGAAAGCCTATATTATACATAAATTAATAATGATGTATTACATATAATTACTTTGGTTTATTTGGTTCCATCCAAAATTTTATTTAACAAATTGATCCAAAACCAAAACTAAAGTTTTCATTAATTAAAACCAAAATCCAAATTACAAAGTTCAAAGCAACCAAATTACTCAAAAACTTTGGTTGGTTTGGTGGTTAAAACCAAATAATGCACACCTAACAACAATTGCATACTTTAATAGAGTATTCTTAAGGGATTTATTTCTCTTGATGTAATTAACTATGAAGGCTTGCCTCATAGGAACTTAACGAACTTGTCTTAAATAAAACCATCTTTACTTTCCCATGTAAAGTAGAAAAAATCTCTAGTATATTTGAAGACCCATCATGCTTGGAGTCTCATATTAGTTGATTAGTCCATTGTAGTAGTGACTCCTATATCTTGAGATAGTACACTATTCCTTAATGTCATACCCGATCACCCTAATGAGTACATCAACGGATCGCATGATGTCCCCTCACACAAACACACCCAACATAAAATAAACATCTTTACAATTATAGTCATCTCATATTTGATGAATTTGAATACATAATTGTGTGCCACCAAAGAAATAGTCATCTCATATTTGATAATCTAAACTATTAATTGAAACATCGATTTCAAAGATTCAAAATTTTATTGAAAATCTTTACAATTAGGATAATCGCCTTGAACCTTTTCAAATCCAGAACCTTCACACTCATGATTTTAATAAACTACATATTCTACTTAGAGCATCGCTACTTTGTTCTCAACACCATTTATGTTTAAGAATAAATGTATATTATTGAAAAAATTGAACCCATTTTGCATGATGAACTAAGTTTCTTCTAGGTGTTTAGATATTTAAGCATTGATCGAATAAAGGATAAATTCTTGTGAAAGAAGATAATGTCACTATTAATGTAAAGTTTGGATGGCGACATAAAGTTCACGATCATATGTGGAATATTTGATACTCTTCATTTAATTTTTCACTAAAGAAAGTAATAAAATGACCTTCTTGGTTAAGAACACCTCAATACCAACTCCAAAAGCATCACATGGCACCTCAAATAATTTGTCAAAATTTGACAATTTCAATATCGATGGACTTGTTAAAAGTTCTTTAATTTTAGAAAGCATCGAGCCTACCTTTGTCCAAATAAAGTCTCATTTTTTAATACATTGAGTTATAGGGGCCATAAATAGTGCTAAATCTACAAATAAACCTTTGATAAAATGTAGCTAACCTATGAAAACTATGTACATCATGAATTGTGGTTGGGGTAGCCACTCTTGAATAGGCTTAATTTTTCGAGATCGGAGATGCCATCACAAGAAACAATGAATCATAAGAAGATTACTAAGGACATCATAAATGAGCATTTTTTTTATGTGAACATATAGTTTTTCTTTATGAAGCACTTCAAAGATTTATCGTAAATGATTCTCATGATCGCTCTTAGTTTGACTAAATAAAAATATCATCAAAGTACACAACTAAATTTTCCAATAAATGGCCATAAGATATGAGTCATCACCGCATAAATGTACTTGGAGCATTAGTCAATCCAAAACATATTTTATCTTGAAGGTTGTTTTCATTCATCACCTTCTCTCATATGAATTTAATGATATCCACTTCTAAGATCAATTTTAGAGAAAATTATTGATCCAACCATCATATCTAGCATATCATCAAGTCTAAAGGGAACCTATACTTAATAGTGATTTTATTTATAGCACAACTATCTAGACACATACATCTTTCTTTGGGGTAAGAAGAGCACATAGGAGATAAACTTTCTTTGATAAATATTTTTGCTAATAAATCATCAACTTGTCATTTTATCTTTGCATGTTCATTTGGGTTCATATGATAATGTGGCAAATTTGGGAGTGATGATCCATGAACTAGCTCTATGGCATGTTGGATACTTCTTAATGGGGAAAGCTCACTAGGAAGTTCTTGAGATAAATATCTTGATATTCCAATAAAAGTTCACATACTTGATGAAAATGATTCAACACATGGTTGATGAGGTTAGGATAACTAAAGCAAAAATGATATTCTCATTAATCTCTTATTGAAATTGATGTTTATTAATAATATGTAGGGATTTCTTTTCTATGGGAGGAGAAGAATTTTGGGGTTGAAGTGGAGTGACCTCTTTATGCTTAGTTGGATTTAAGACAATTCTCTTACCTTGAAAATTAAAAGCATGTGTATTAGATCGCCATAATCGATGACATCCATATCAAAAGCCAAGGTCTACCTAAGAGTATATATGCAACATCCATCGAAAGAACATCACACCAAATTTTATCATTATATTCTCCTAATTGAATGGGTACAAGATAATATTGAGATATAGAGATAGAGGTCTTATCTACCCAACCTTATAAGTGAGTGAGTCTCTAGGGTGAGCTTCATCCTAGCCAAAGAAGAGGTAGCAATAACATTCATACAACTTCCACTATCAATTTACATGTATTTTCACCACTCTTAAAATAAGTGTGAAAAATTGATGTGTTCCTCCAATCAATATTAGCTCATGTAGTAGCTAACACATAACATAACAACTATATGAGACTCATCTAATGCTTCTTGCATCACTAGCTTCTTCACAAGGGTCAACTATAATTTAATTATCATTATTTTCATTTTGTTGATCCTCATTTTCATAATCTAAGTGTACGCTTTGGCGAGAAAAGTACTTGCATAATGTCCAATTTTAGCACATGCAAAATAAGTAAATGCTAGAAGTTTTATAACCAAATGTTCCCACCAAAGCTTTTCCTCTTATTTCACTAGGTCCTTTAGAAGCGCTAGGAGGAGTAACATGCGATTGAGAGTTATTTCTAGATGAAGTTGTGAATCCCTTATAAGATTGTGATCTAAGATATTGATCAATTTGAGTCGCCACCAAATGCAAATGCATCCTCAAGAGAATAAACTTCGGTTAACATTTTATTACAAATATCAAACCCAAATCTAAATCAAGAGATTGTGGTGGTAATCCTCTCTAACATCACAATAGGTCATCAATTCATCAAACCATGTCATATACTCAACAACAAAAAAGATCCTTGTTTAAGCGTAATCATTTCATCCATAAGTTGATCATGAAAATTTAATGGTACATATTTTTACTTTAAATTTTCTTTCATCTCATCCCAAGAAGTAATAGATGATTATCCTAATCGGAAATTTTTGTGTGAGATTAATCCAATAAGTCTTACCATGACTAGTTAGTTTCATGCATGCAAAATGAACTTGTCTTTCTTACATGGGCATCCAATCAAAATATTGGTCCATATGTACTAACCAATCTAAGAAAATTTTAGGATCAAGTCACCATCAAAAGTATGTGGATCAATTTTAACCCTACAAATAACATCATCATCGTTATCTATGTACGCCGAGGGGTAACAAAACTAGATAATGGTTCTTCATAATGTTGAGGATAATGCTCATAAGGAGTTTGATGAGCATAACCTTCATCTCATCTTAATTATCTCCTATTCGATGAGGTGGGTGAGGAATTACCTCATCAAACTCAAGATATTCAAAAGTTTTTCCTAGGGTGATAGTGGGGCCTAATAGGAGAATGTGGATGAGGAGGGATATGAAGAGGAACGGATCGATAAGATGACCTTCCCTCTCTTCATGGTATTTGAGGATTGGGTTAGTTTCTTGTGAATGTCTTGTAAGCCTACCAACTTTTGTTTTAAGGCTTCAAATCTTTTTTTGGAATTTATTATAGGTTTGTTGGTGAATAAGGGTAAGCTTTTCTATTTTTCTAGTAAAATTCATAAGAATCATGTTTTCATCTAAAGATTGATCTTGATATCTAAGACCACTATGAGTTGACATGATGATATTCTTTTAAAATTTTAACACAAGAAAATATTAAAATTTAAAAAAAAAATATACAATGTAATGAAATCAAAGATACTATTAAAGGAATAATTAAATTCCCTAATTAAATAAAAATTTTGTATGTTTTTTAATAATGGATTAAAAGATTACTCTAATGCAAAAATAAAACCCAATACCAAACAAGATGTTCCCAAAGAACAATACTTGCTCTAATATGAAATATTATGTAAGACAAGAGTGCCTTTACGATATGATGTTTATTACACCGATAATTCTTAAATCCTCACAAAATAGTAATGATAAATGCACACTACTATTGAGCACATTCATAATATTATAAATTTAGTGAAGTTGAAAAGATATCGATTAAAGTTATGTTAACCACACTAGAGATCGAATCTTATAAGTGCAAAGAAATAACTAAAAGTTATGAATGATCTAACTGGATTTAAAATAACCAATAGCGAAGCGAGAATAAGTTGAAGTCGACCTCTACAAATAGTCCATCATTGTGGAGATCATGTTCCTTCCTTAGAAGTCCTTCTCTAAGGGTTGTGAGCTCACACACTCAACTAGTTAGTCTCAGAGGAAAGGACACAAAAGAATAGTAAAAGAAATTTAAGAAGATAATTTTTATTCCAAATCCAAGTGCCAAACATTACAAGAGTCTCCCTATTTATGGGATTGAAAGAGATAGTTAAGAATACTCAAACCTAACTCCAAACTCAAACCTAATACCATCATAACTACACCTACCACCACCACTACCAAACTACCACCATTATCAACCCTATCACTCCTTCCAAACCTACCCATAATATCATATCATGGGCTATGACATAAAAATAACCCAATACATATAAGCCCATATATAAAATATAAAAGCCCAATAATACATAACTTAAATTATATCAAAACACCCAATACATAGATTTAAGCTTTAAGATGATGACTACAACGACAGTGGCGATGATGTCGTGCATCAAGTCATCACATATATTATTATGAGTAATAGATAAAGAGATTTAAAATATCTCAATTTATTTTTAACAATAAAAATAACTCACCAAATATGTTTCATTATCTCTTTAACATGTTTCCTAATAAATAAAAGATAAAAAGCAATCTAAGAATGCTCTTAGCAAGAACCATAAAAAATAAACTATAGATTAAAAGAATATTTTTCATGATTAGTTCAAGGAGATAATTCTATTTGCTAAATTTTGAGTAGAAAATATAAGCATGATGAAAAACAAATTGTCAACCCAAAACTTGCCAATACTTCAAAATAGGAATGTACTTACAGGATGTTTGGAATGGGCTAGAAGACAACCAAGAAACAACTGCAAGCATTTTTAGGCTTGAGCGACAATGAAGAAACTACCCAAAGAAAGGATTTTTCCTCTCAAATGGGAGCGAGACAACATTATTACATAAGAAAAGAAACACCTCAAATTAATTAATAAAGAGTAGAGATAATGATTATATGTGCCAAAAGATGTGAATATTGGCTCAAGCTCTAAAATTAATCATCACATGATAGCTACCATCAACTCTAAAGAAAGGCGACAATCATTACATGAAGATCCTAATTACGTAAAATAACTATCGGATAAATGCATTGTAATAGGACTTCAATATAATGGCTACCATACTTAAAGAGAAGGGAAACTATAAATATAATGTATATGAATCATTAGAACAATCAATAATCCATCTAGATTATATCATTGCCTTCATTGCCAATACTCGACCAATACTCTTTCAATAGAAATAATTTCAATGACATGATAAAAGTTTAATAACCATATGATCATAATGACTTCATAAAGAGTTCATGGGAAAAAATAATAATACAACAATTTATTTCAAATTTATAAAAGTTTCAACTTTGAAGTTCATTGAGTCAATAACATTTCAAGATAAAAGAACTTCCTTCATCTGTCTTTTGCCTGACAACATAACATATGCAAATGTTAATGTCAAAATGGTAAAACTTATAATCCATAGTGAAATAAAATAAGCTATTAACCTTTTCCTTTCTTTTAATTTCATAAAATTTCAATATCAATTACTCCAAAATAAATATTGAACTATTTTTGTCCCTAAAGAAGCATGATATTGATCAATAACTCTACCACCACCGAAAGTTGATTCGAGGAAATAGTTGTTATTGGAATAGAAAGATCATCGGATGTCATCCTTGATAAATACATATTTCAAACTATTTTCCTTCCCAACTTAAGCAATAAAATTAGTTGAATTCACATTCTCAATGACAATACCATCATCCAAATAGACTTGAAGCTCAAATTTAGTGTGGTTAGTGTAATTTGTTATATAAGTCTTATACTTTCTCTTTCCATAGATTGGCCTCCTTTTAAAAGTAGAAGCACTTCTCAAACCATTACTTGAATCACTTTCTAAGGTGAGCTTGTCAACATTGTTAGCTTTATAATCCTCGCATACTCATTATAAATTTCAAATAAATTTTGGCACTTCATCAATGTGTATCGAGCAATATCTTGAGTATATAGAGTTGAATGCAAAGTTTATCATCTTCATTTTATTTATGGGTCTAAAACAACACTATAGATATTAGAATATTACAACTTCCCCAATATTTATCAAATTTTTCTTTCATCCGGTTGCCATTTCTCTCACATGTAGGTGCCCACTTAGAGAGTTGCATTCCAACATCTCTTTGATCCCCATAATAAAAATAAGTTGGAGGTTAGATATTGAGAACCTATCATAATTATAAAATTGAAGTTAATTAATTGGGTATAAAGCAAATGAATTTCAGTAGTAAATATGCAAAGTTTAGAATTTAACATTATATTAATTATGTGGCTTGGTTAAACAACTCAAGAAAAGAATAAACATCTTCTAATTTTGCCAAATCTTCTTATAGGACATAAAGTGTAACAAGGATCTCAATCATGAAACCTGAAAGACCTCCTTGAACTCTAGTGTAGAAGATAGCATTAAAGTAGCATTCCATCTAGTGACATAATCTAGAATCAATTTCTTCTTTGGCAAATGCAATTATTGAGCTATCTCAACATCACTAATTGACACTATGAAGAGGTCACATACTTGACACTATTTCTAACCAAATCAATTGTACTTTTAATTTCATAGATCTCATCTTGAACTAACAAATTCAAAATATGAGAAGAACAATGTACATAAAAATTCTTCCACCAAAAGAAGTTTTAATAGAACTCTAAACTTGCTTTCAACATATTAACAGTTGATGTATTGTATCCTTCATTATCCACAATTATTATTGTAACTTTATTCTCAATGCCCCAATCCTTTAAACACATTTACAAGATGTCATGTACATTTATTGCTCTATGAGTAGGCACATTAACAAAGTTAAGCACTCTTTTTTACAATTTCCACTCAGATCTACAAAATGACATGTTAATCATATAATATATATCTTGATCATATTTTCATAGATCGGTTGTCACCTGATTCTTCCAATATCTAATAAGTGTTTCAATCTTTCTTTTTTTATAATTTCATAGCTTGTTACAATAATTTTTCACTACTCCATGATATCTTTTCACAATGTGGATTAACGACTTTCATGACAATATTGAACATCTCATATTCAATAAATTTAAAGCGTCAACTCATGCACCATTATCATATGAAATTAATTTTCTTATTCTAGCATGATTGTATCTCCAATTAGCAACACTACAAACATTCAACTCAATGGTACTTGTAATCATAGGTGGTTGAATTGAAATATTAAGTTGCCCTTTAGGTTCACCATATTCTTACCATAATGAAGTAAATGTTGCTTATATTACATAGTTGCACCACCTTTTCTTTTTTAAGCTTATGCTTACAATGATTATACTATACCTTTTAGTTAAACTATTGAGTTTGATCAAAGTAAAGTCATTCCATCTTGACGATATTTTTCTTCTTACTTTATTAGAAAAGGATCACCTGTCAGTTATCATCAATTGGAACAATTATGTTCCCCATAGCCATCACAACTATTATTGGGCTTGATGAGGACCCAACACTAAATTCTCATAGGCACTTGTATAAGACTAATAATAGGTCCTATGGGATTGACATCTTCCTTGATGGACTACTAGACATACCTTGATATAAGAAATAATAAAAATATGAGCAAGTAGCAAAAGACATAATAATTAAAGAAATTATTAATTTCTCATAGGGCTTTATTTCAAAATGAGACCGAGATTTCAAAAAAACAAATAAATAAAATAAAATAAAATGCAACTTGCAAGTCTCAAATCCAATAATGAATATATTACAATCACAGACTCCATCCAAAGCGAAAAGTAATGCATTCCAAGATAGTAGTAATGATAATTAACATTTCATAAAAAAACTTGAGTCAAAAGTATTTTCTAATCTAATAATGACACAAAATAAACATTTCATGAAAGAAAACCCAGTAGAAGAGAAAATAATAGTAATTCTTGTATGGTTGAATCTCAAGTAAGAATAAATAGGGATTGTTGGATTACCATCATTGCCCATTATACAGTGTCATTCAATCACCATAAAAAATCTTAATTTAATTAAGATCATAAAAACTTTTCCCGAACACTCTAAGATAATGTGGGCCATTTAACTAGAAGACAATAACATAAAACTTATGTAATAGTAAAATGCAACTTAGATAAAATAATAAATGCCATCATAAGAAGCACAATAAACTCCAATTGGACAAATCTCCAACAAATAGCCCACCAAAACTCTAATCTCCGAAATAACTTTTCAAAATAAAAAATAAGTATGCAAATTGAAATTATCCTCCGATAGTGACTACTCTCCCAAACTCTCTTTGTTGAAGTAAAAATATAAAGTATTCTTCTACTTAAAGATTTCTTCAATTTCCCGGATCTTTTAAATGTAAAGAAAAAAATAAAATAAGTAATAAACACTTCAAAGTTTAACAATCTTACAATGCATTTCAAAAATAAAAAACAACCCATGTATAAATGATAATACATCATCTTATCAATGCATAGGAACCCATGAATTATAATTGATAATTAACCATTGATGATTGAATGAATGCAAATTTTTATGAGTCCATTGACTTTTCACAAAGGAAAGCAGAGATGAGCAGAACTCCTTGCAACCCTATCTACTCACACCCTTCACAACTCCCAATATTTCTTCTTACATCAATACCATAAGACATAAGTTATCAAGGTTAGCTAACAATTTAGAAATCACATTTCACTAATTAACCTCAAGACTTCTAAGTATAAAACTCATTTGGCAATTGCATCAACACTCCCCCCCCTCTATAACATGTCATGCATTTGTCCAAAATCAAACTATCAAGAAAGAATAGTCAAACGTATGAAAAATAAACCTATAATAACATACTTTCAACAACTATTTTCCAACTTCACAAAAAGCTATGAGCAGGTGTGATTCAGGCGAATAAACTTCCACAATTGCAAGAATGAAAAAAATTGAACTTGGCAACAAGAAGCATAAACCAAATTTCACCTCATGAATATTGAATTAGAGAAAAGAGATAAGCTCAAATATAAACTAGCGATTGGTGAACAAACATTGCTCGAAGTCAAGATTTGCCAAACTTTCGAATTTATTTATGGCACAACAATAAACAAATGACATAATTGAAATAAACCAAGCAAACTTCTCTAGAAAGAGTTTCCTCTTGTTATTAAGAGTCCACGATAGTAAATGACATGATTGAATCAAATATTTTAGAGTTCATTTCCTCTCATTTGTCGAACTCTTTTAGAAACATAAAACCCTAAAATAGTAAATCACTTAGCTTGGCCACACTACATAGAACAGTCGAACTCTCTGTAGTATCCAAGTCCTCTTCCACGCGACTAGGGTTTTCTTTGCAAGGAAGCGTATGAGCCAAAATAAAGCGAATTAGGAAGTATCGAGTTAGGCGGGATAAGGGCTTAGGTCAAAAGCGAATCAGTAAATCGTCCATCGGTGAACGGTTGGCTTATTAGTAAGCCTACTTGACCCACATTGCTCAACCGTGATTGTGATTTGTGACTCATGAGCTGGAATGAGCTTGAATAGATCGAGGCGGGCCACTTGCCATTCTCGAGGGTTGCAACAAGCAAATGAGGAATGAATGCATTTTAATACAAAATATTAAAATTAATCAATCTTTATTAAATAATAGTTATAATTAGTTAAATAAAATTAAAATTAATATAAATATAATTTAATTTAATTAATGTTTACAAGTTTTTTCATAAATGTTAAATGACATTTTTCCTAAAACTCTTGACCTCACTTTTGGAGTGAGCTCTCAACTTCCTTATCATAGATATAGGACTCATAAGTAAGAGTTCTTTATTAAGACACTTCTAGTGATTAGGTGAACACTTAACCCTAACCCTAGAGACTTAGAAGAGTTAACCATAAGAATAGGTTGAACCTTAGGGATTTAGAGACTTGCCTACCCTATAGCCCAAACCCAATCCTACTTCCTCCTTCAAACCCAAACCTCAAATTCAAATTCAAAACCCCAAAATCAAAACCAACTATCTAATGATTGAAATCATCACCAAATTCAAACTCAATCCCTTCTAAGCTTTGATTTTAGCCTTATGAACTTAGCCTTAACCAAATCTAAGTCAACCCCAATCCAATTGATTTTCTCAATTATCAAATTCAATCTCAAATCAAATTCAAAATCATAAATCAATTCCAAACTCCAAATGATTGAAACTCATGATTAAGTCCAAATTCCAAAATCTTTCCTAAACCATATGAACCACCTTCATATGCTTAGCCAAACTCCTTCAAACCAACTCAAACTTGGTTTATTTATTTATAAATCAATCATTCCTTCATTTATATTCAAATATAAATGAAATCCAAATTTAAACCATTCAAATCAAATCAAAATAAATCAAACCAAATCAAGACCATTCTTAAGTCATATGGACCTACCTCCATAAACCTAATCAAATCTTGATCCAAATCAACTCAAACATGATTGATTTCTTTATAAATAATCATTCCTTCATTTATATTCATAAATATAAATGAAACCCACCCTCCAATGACCAAAAAATAAATCAAACCAATTCAAAATCCAAGTTATCCTCTTTAATTCTACACTCTAAGATCAATCAAATTTCCTTCAATCACTCCAAACTCAAGTGATTTTCTCATAACCATTTATATCTTCATTTATATTCACAAATATAAATGAAATATAAATGAAATATAAATTCAAATGACCAAAACCAAACTCAAATCAATCAAATTCAATTTATTTTAGCCAAACTTTTGAACTTGCTAAATAACATCTAAATCAACTCAAAACTCATGGATTCCTTCATGATTCAATCATTGATCCAAATATAAACATAAACAACCATTATCAAATCAAATCCAAGTCAACCCAAATCAAGCCCAAGTTAACCCTTTGGCTCAAAATTATCATATGAACCAAAACCCACTTGGCTTTAAACCAATTGCAATTGGATTTATATTTCAATCTTAGCTCATGTGTGAGTTCAACTAAACTTGAATCAAACCTTGATCAAGCCAATTGACCCATTTAGGCTCACTTGACCTAAAGTGACCTAAAGACCTTTTGAGCAAGTTCTAATCCAACCCAAAATTGGATTTAAACTAGCCCATAACCCTTCAACCATGATCAACAATCATCATGGGTGATCAACCACTTGAATTGGGTCAAACCAAGTCTTTTGACCAAGTCAACATTTAGCCCAAATGAAACCCAAACTAGCCAAAAATCCATCATATGCCAAATTGATTGAAACCATTGACTCAAACCCATTCATAATCAATGATTGAACATGACCAAGCTATCAGCCAAACCAAGCCTTTGGCCACTTGACCTAAGTTGACCCAAATTGGCCTAAAAGCAAAATCAAATCATGATTTAACCAAAATTGATTAAACCAATGGCTCAAGTTCATTCCAAATCACTTATTGAACTTGACCAAAGCCATGATTGAGCCCAAGTTGACCAATTGGTCAAGAATTACCGAGCCTAAATTGTCATTCCAAATTAAACCAAACAAAAGCATACAATCATTTTCAATCAACCAATTTGACTCAACACCAACCCAACCAATTGGTCAAATTGGTCAAATTTCAACTTGACCAATTTGACCCTTTTGAATCCAAATGAGTCAAATCCAAACCTAGACCAAACCAATCCAAATTAATTGAACCAAAACATCCCAAATCATCATATGAACCAACCTAAGCCTTTTGACCCATAATTTGACCAGTCAACTTAACCCAACCTAGCCTAAATGGAACCCATTTGACCATCCAAGCTAAACCACTTAAATCCAACATATGGGATCTTGTGACATCTAACTCTTAAACTCACCCTAGGTCAGCCTAAGACCTCCCAAAAGCCAAATGGGCCCCACCAAGAGGATTAGCCATCAAACAATAGGATTTAAACTTCAAAACCAATGGATCCAAGCCAAAGTCAACTCCCATCCCCATGATTTAAGCACTCCATGGAACTTTCTCCTAACCCCACTAGCCCCTAACCCATCCTAGGTCGCCATGGACCTTTGGTAGGTGACGACTCACCTCTAACCCAAAATGAGCACTATTAGATCCAAACCTTGCACCCTTGCACAATGGATCCACGATAACCTCCCATCACTCCTCCCATCCCTGCGTGCACCCCGACTTGATGGAGACAACTTCGGCAACCGGACCAAGCTAGTGCAAATCGTGTACCGCCATCCATCCATCATTAGAATTTGAGGGGTATACCCCTCAAGAGCAAATTTCGAAGAGACTTGCATCGTGAGCCTTTAAGTTAATTTTGAAGCACCTCAGTGTTTCCAAGGATTCCCAAGTCCTCTTGATCGATTGCCCATTCTCAGCAAAACTAAAATAGGGGCATCCAATCGAGAAATACTCCTCTCCACTAAATCAAATTTTAATTCCTCTTACACACCATCACCATACCCTATCGAAGCCAACAACCAATTCCCAAGCTTCCAAGCCATGAGGAGGTGAGTTGATCGGTCCCCTTGCATGTGTGGATTAACCAAACCTTCCACACCAAATCATGCTCAAAGCTCTTCAACAGGCTTGCCTCAACTAGGCAAAGCTACCTCAGAGACCGCCAACTTAGCTCTGAGGTAATTTCACAAACCGAGCCTGTATGAAAAAGTGGGTTGGTCTTTGTGAAGAAATTCAAAATTCATAGATTTTGACCATTGGATGTGTGTCTCCCTTCAAGGTGTGGGAAGAATTTGAGACAATCCGAGCTGGGTGAGCTCGATCGAACGAGGGAAGACAAATGGCATCATCTTTCATAATTTGTGAACGGGATAGATCATGAGCCATCTATCCCATGTGATTAGGATGAATGGCTCGATTAAATCCCAGAGAGCCTTTGATTCCTTTCCTAAATCTCGATCAAATTGTGGTCGTCGATCTTAGATCGGTTCAAAGGAAATCACGCAGTTGAGTCAACACGGATGTGACTACTTAAATAGTCAATCCGAAGCCACATGAAAGCACGCTTGCACCCATGGCCCGGACATTAAGGCTTTAATTAGGGCTAATTAATTAGTTTTAATCCTAAAACTTCCTAAAATCATAACTAATTATAGAAAAATCTAAAAAATACAAATTTAGGATCATTTTGAAGATATTTTAGAGTAGAATCTAGAAAATTATTATTAATTGATTTTGAATAGTGATTTTAGTTTAATTAAAGTTTTATAAAAAAATATAATTAATTACACCTTAATTAAACACTCAATTAATCTCAAATTTTCTAGATGTTTAAGAGGATGACCTCTACCTCCTATTTTTTTGAGATTTTATTAATTGCTTAATTAGAAAAATTACTTGATTAAGCCCTAATCACTCTCTTATCTAATTAATCATAATTAATGAATGAATAGTAACTTGATTAATCATTTAAACATAATCACCTCTCTTGAAAGTAAGATAACTTAAGGAATGTGATTGGGGATACTTTTTTTAATTCATTTCCTAAGTCTTCTTTATCTTTAAAAATTAAATTAATTAATGGTTAATGGAATGATTAATTGATTAATTAAGTAATTAATCTTTAAGATAGGAAAATGGATCTAATTGAATGTTAAAATGATTTAGGGATTAAGATTGGGGCCTTGCCTTTGATCATTTCTCTCAATTTCATCATTCAAATTAAAACATAACCAAAGTGATTAATCAATTAATTAAAGGCTTAATGAAATTAAAATTAAAAATTAATTCATCCATACCTAAGCAACCCTTAATTGATCTTGGGTAGCTCCTTGGGTGATCAATAATCCCAAAGGTGAGATATAATAAAAATATGGTTGGCTCAAATGCATGAGAAAATCATAAAAGTAATTAAGTGAGATCCTTTAAGCTTAATTAACTATTAATCATAAGCCAATTGCATTAGACCCCTTTCATTTGTTAGAGCATTGCAATTTATTTTTTCATATGGTTGTATATCATATTGGCTTATCATTAGTTAGTTAATTAACTTAAGGTGATATAAGTAAGTGTTAATTAATACTTAATTCATACCTTAACCTAATTAAAATATAAAATCAACTTAAATATTATTCATTAAACCAATTAATTCACATATGGGAAAATGGGTTAGATTAGTAAACCTCTTTCATATTTCCTAAATCAAATCAAATTCAAAGTTTAAAATGTCTTTAAAGAATTTTGGTTCATTTTAAATAGCCTTCTTTAATGTGATTGTCCTTAGAATTAATTAGGATGAATGAAATCATGTGTTTACATTCCTTTATTTCTTTCCAATCATGCTAAATATTGTTTATCATATGAAATCATACATTCATTTCTTTTAGAAATTAATTAAATAAAATATTTACTTTTATATCAAATTGCATGTGTTAACTTAAATTAAATATGTGTGGCTATTATCATTATTAAATCAAAACTATTTTCAAAACCTATAAATTAATTATTATAAATGAAGTAATGTTAATTACAAATATCTATAAGCTTACATGTGATGATAGTATAAGATGTGTAAATGAAGTTCTCTTCCCTATCTTAACATGGATTCACATAGGATTTGCAAGTGTATAGTTCATTTGAAAAGAACACAATGTTTGCCTAAATATATTCATATGCATCTCCATGTTAATACTTAGGAAGAATTTCATATCACATATGTAAATTATACAACCAAATCAAACATAATTTCTTGCATGATTCCTTATTCATTTGGTTCTTTTTTTTGTACATTCATATGTATGAGAAAAGTGGTATATTAGTTTAGACATCCAGTTTTGGAACTCTTGTACCTTACATGGTGTAGAAAATAATGGCGACATACTCACTTAAAACTCTTATACATATGTATGTATGATGTGGCCAATGAATAAGAATCATAAATCAAATAAATCAAATATAACTTTTGCATGGGTTTTCATATCCTTATAGTTGTCCATACATCTACATGTATCTAAGAAAAGTGGTATATTAGTATGGACATCCGGTCGCGAGGCTTTAAGTAGCCCTAAGTAGGTCTTGTACCTTACACTGGTATAAAATAATAGTGATGTACTCACTTAAAACTTTTATACATGTGAATGTGTATCTAGCTAATAGATGAAAATCCCTCTTTGTGTAATAAAGGCATACATTCATAATTCAATCAACAAATGAAATATTTAAATTCAAAATATATTTCTTTGCTCATCATCAAAGTATGCTAAGATTTACATTGCATGTATAGGTATGCTTAGGATTATTCATATGCATAATATAGATGATAAAAGAAATGAATGAATGTGTGTTATGTGATAGTAATCCATTATAATTAATCTAAGATACATTTCTTATTGAATAAAGTTATTTAGAGTGAACCTAAACTTAGGGTTAATTAAAACATATAATAAGTCATTCATTAAAGAAAACTAAGCTAATTAACTTACCTTAGAAATGACTTAAGGGGATAAAAGAGAGATCTCTCTTCTTTCTTTATAACACTTAGTTGCTAAGTGTAGCTATATGAAATAAAAAAAATACTAAGTAAAATCTTCAAATCAATTAAACCACTTAAAGAAATCAACCCTTTATAAATTAAATCCCCCACACTTAGCAAATCATAACCCTAAAGCCTAGTAGACATACCACATAAGCATTAACATAAATATTAGATTAAGTCACCATTTCTATCTTTATGTTAGGATAGTGTATGGTTTGGTGTATATTTAGTTTTGTGACATATTATTTTAGACGATGTTAGGATATATGTGCATAGTCGGATGTTAGTCGATATTAGCCTAATCATGTTTTATGCAAGGGGCGTGCTTAAGCAATCATTGTGATAAAAATATAAATATTTTTCATTGTGGTTGCTTATTTCTAAGCATAACCCAAGTTAGGACATGTGGGCTTACTTACCCATGTGGTGCTAAGTCCAAATCATTTATATAATTGCTTGTAGATGATGTGTTTAGCTAACACTTATTTTGTAGCTAGATTTACTTTCCTTCTCTCTTAGTGTACTTTTGTATTAGGATTAGGATAAGTGTTATGAGGGATTATGATAAATATTGGTTATAAGACCAAGTCTTATACCATGTGATGCCTTTGGAACAAACAACATCCCAATCAAACCAAAAGAAAGAGAGAAATGAGAGCAAATTAAAATGAAGAAATGAAAAATGAAGAGTGAAGAATGGAGGATGAAGAATGAAGACCCCATAACACTTATCATTTTATAATTGTAATTATTTTTCATTATACCGAGATGAATAAGGGTAGAGCTACCCACATTTCTTTTTTATTTGCACTACGATCGACCTCTCTTATTCTTTGATAGCTATAAATTATTTAATGTTCTATTTAGCTTGTGCATTAGAAATAACATGTCTTTTCATAGTTTCTTTATGATTGGTGATTGTAATGTGACGGATGTGATTAGGCTCTTAGGATGAAAATAAATTTTTTACCCCACTAACAACTCATAATTAAAATTTTAAAATAATTCATAACCTCACATAAATAAGCCTAGGCATTAAATCAAGATAATAAAATATTTAGCAACCCGTTGGATGATTGCATGTTGAACATCATGCATAACCATCTTGTTTCACTCTTACTAAAAGAGGGCTTCTATCTTTGCCGATAAAATGAGCTTAACCTTTAAGATCATATGATGGAAGAACACCTCTTTCCCTCTATTTGGCCCATAATCAATTTCTCAAATATTTAGGCATACAAAATCTCATAGCTTGTGGCAAAATAAAGAGTCTCAAATTAAATAAAATATGATAAAATTTGTATTAGATTAAGTCATACCCCTCATGCTCTAGTCTTTGAGGAAGTGGGTTTAAGGATTTAGTTTCTCTAAATAAATAGCCTAACAATCTTGCAAAGCATATGACTTGTTTACATAGATTTAAAATATAGGTGGAGTTATGACCACTCCATGCGTAATAAGCCCAGTAGTGGTAATCTCTCTTATGGAGGTAAATCATATACCACTTTCCTTAGATTTAGATCAGATTTTGGCCCTTGTCAAACCTCCCTAGATTTAAGATTTGAGGTTGTTTTTCTCTGCTACAAGCATAAATCCTTATCTCTTAGGCATTTCCACAATATTGTATTGTAGAATTATAAGTCCTAGATTTCTAAATAAAATTTCAACTCAAATAAATAAATTTTCTCAATTTTAAATACATAAAGCTCAACCATATGATAGATTGGAGTGCTCACTAGGTCTTATAATATCATGAGCACTCCTACTCATCTCCTTTGGTTTCAATAACAACTCTCACCTTTGATCAATCCCACTTGATTTTCTAAAATAAAACCAATCATTTGATAGTCTTATCTTTGAATTATTTCAAATAATAATCGCCACTTTAATCGAGTATTCTTAAGGGATTCACTTCCTTAAGATGTAATTAACTATGGAGGCTTTCCTCCATAGGGAACTTAACGAACCTTTAAGTAAACCTGGTTTACTTTTCATGTAAAGTAGGAAAAAGTCTCTAGTATATTTAAAGACACATCATACCTTAGAGTCCTTATTAAGTGATTAGTCCATTAAAGAATCCGACTTCTATCTCTTGAGATAGTATTTTATTCCTTAATGTAGTACATCACCTCAATAAGTATATCCTCGATCTGTGTGGTGTCCCCTCACATATACACAACACATAAATGTAATCCAAAATGAAGACCACACTCAACCAGCTAGTTCAGTTTGTTCATGAACATCAAACGATATACTTTATCAAGCTTCTTAATGAGCTTGTTCATGAACATTAAATAATATTATTCACGCTATAATCAAATCGAGCTATGGGTTGTTCAAGCTTGTTCATTTAGAAATCAAATATTTACTGAAGTGTTCAAGCTTGTTTGATTAATTAATCAAACAATCATGAATGATCTCTTATCGCTGAAGCTTTGAGTAGCTTATTGAGCCATTCGCTTTGCTCTAATTACAAACTCCTATAGATATCAAAATGATTAGAAGATTGATATTTTTTAGCAATCCATAACTTTAACATTAGATTGACATTTGTTAGGATATTAATATAAAATTTTCTTGTTTTATTTTCCTAGACAATTCTTTTGAATCTAAATGATTACTAGTGATGAGAAAAATTATAAAACACAAATCAAGAGACACTTAGACTATGTGCATGCGCATGTTCCTGTGTGTGTATATCATGGTTGTGTATGTGTGTGTGCATGTGCTTGTATACGTGCATACATGTGTGATCATTTATCTGTGTGCATATATGGGCTTGTATGTATGTGAGTATCATAACGGATATCTCCCCTGTATATCTCATAAGAATTATTAGTGGTGCTTCAAGATTGGGCTTGTAGGCCAAATCCCTCCACCACCACCTCAAATCTTCCAATAACATTTTCAGATAATTTATACTGCAATATATATTTATCATTGCAAAATTTTCAATATAAGCCCAACAAAATTTTGATCACAAACTCAAATAAAATCTTGAAAAAAAAACTATTCTTTGAAGTGTTTTATGATTAAAATTATTTATGAGTTTATCTTGCAAAACTTTTGCATATTTCTCAATCAGTTGTCTTATCTTAAATAACTGATATGAAAACTCTTTTACCAGTCTAAAACTCACATGGTCTAATTAGGTGAAGAAAGGGTCAAAGAGATTTTTTACCTCTTAACAAACTTGACAATCTGTCTTTGTAAGCTCTTTGCTCCTAACAATCCCTTATCAGCTATTGAGACCACCTTGTAAAGAACACAATTTTACTCATTTACTTCCCACTTCAACATATTTTATCATCTAGGAACTAAAATTTGAGTTTAAACAAGAAAACTCTGTATCTTTAATCATGAATCTAATTGCAAAAAATTTCTTAAAAACTTAACTAGAGAATTTAAATCAAATTGATTTCTATTTTTTTTCACTCCATTTATCATTAAAATCTGTATATTTCTTCCATTTATGCTCATAATTTTGCTATAAATAGAAAATCACCGTGTGTATTGGTAGACTTAATGAATGTGTTTATCATCTTGGCCTAACCTTCCCAGTTCAGCTTTCTTTTACTGTTGCTCTTACTAATAACTTGAGTTTGAATGTTAATAGGCATAACTCTTTCTTCAAAAGTCAAATATATAGATACTTCAGTTTGACCATGCTTAGATCAGCATGTCCGACTCTTTTTTTTTTTTCTTATCTGTAAAATTGTGTTCTTCTGCCAGACGTTAGAAATCTATCTTTAGAAAACGAAGAACAGTGCTGAGACTGAACAAATGATTCCCACTTTTCAGGAAATTAAAAGCTATTTATCATAACGAAGTACAGCCGCTTGTGGCAGGGTAACAGATTCCTAGAGAATCTTCATTTTACTAAATCTGCAAGGGATACTAAAATAATTACCATTTTATCACTCCTAAATAAATTTTCATTAGAAATAATAATTTATAAACTTCTCAATCATAAAATATTAACTAAAATTAATTGCGTCCCAGCAATATAAATATTTTCTATAATACCAACAATACTCCTTAACTAAGCCGTCAAAAAAAAGTTTATTTGTATAAGACTTTAAAGAAATATTCACTGCAACAATTGTATAAACTCAAGATAGCTTAAAATAAACTCAAAAAAAAACTAATCCAAAAAATCTATAAGAATGAATTTAAACTCAACCAATCTTTTATATGACAAATTTCAACACTAAATCATACTTGCAAATATATATAATATAATATAATATAATATAATATAATTTTTTATTTCAAACTAAATTAAATAAAACACAATCGAACAAAAAATTACTCATGTTAGATTTTTTTTATAAATTGAAACTGAAATATTTATTCAGATTCGATTTACTGCTTAACTAACAAGCCAAATACAAGCTACTTAAAAATTCCATTCATGAACAATGAGTTTTATTGACAACCCTTGTTACAACTCACCTATATGCTTTAGGTGTCCATGGAGCAACCTATCCATTTATTAAAACTATGTTACAGGTTCCAAATATAATTGGACAGGCTAAATGATGATGAATTCTGAAAGATCAGTACTTTAAAAGCCTTAAAATGGTAAAAAAAAAAAAAAACTATTTGCATTGTTTTGGTATTATTGCTCTTAATTTAATTTGAATGGCCATATTTTTCTTTCTCATCTACAGTTTCAAGAGAAAGAAGAGAAACGCTTCCTCTAATACTTGGCGATCTTTTCTCATTTCCAGCCTGAGCATGAGAGCCTGCATTAATAAAAAAAAGTTTAGATGCTTACAGAAAATAATCAGTATCTTATAACTGGTGCTTTTATAGTTCAAGTAAATTGTTAGCCTTATTACTCTAGAAATATAAATTTGCCAAATTTTCACTCGTTGACTATTACAATGTCGAGGAATCAATCGAAAGACCTTGATAATAACTTTCGAAATATTAGATGTCAATAGTACGCACCCCTAGTTTGAGACACGTATCCGAGCTATCGTCGTTCTCGAATGGGTTTCCGCAATGAGTTACATTAGTCACTGATTCAGAAGATTGGCCATCTTCATGGAGAACATTTTCTGGATCGACAACTGCTTGTTTTCCGATCTTCGCCAGTTCTGCAACCTGCAGTTAGAACAATGAATTGCTAACGTTGAGCAAGGAGAGAAAGGGAGGAGAGAGAAGTAGGGGCAATAGACCTGATAACGCAACCTAGTATTTTCTTCCATCAGTTCAATTCCCTGTGTTCCCACCAAATAGGAAAAAGAATTTTCAGAATGTATCAACTAATTAGATGAATCTCTATATGTGATTTTAATTCAAGATATCTTCGAATGATACAGGAGCAGCTGTAATTTTCAAATCTTCCTAAGTTAAAAGATATTTGTTGTGTTTTGTAAGATAGTATCTTTTATTTTTTTTTTGTTTTGCAGATATGAACCAAAAAAAAAATATTTATAACCTTTTTTACGAAGATCATTGATCTGCACCAAAATTCGTTCACCCTGTGAACAAAATCAAACACGTACTAAGTTTACAGGTAAAACCAAATGAAAGATAATTATTCAAAGTGCTGTGGAAAATCATGAAATAAGGATGCATAAGTCAACCAATGTGGCATATGCCAAGGAATTGTTTGGGATGGTTTTATTTTTTATTTAATTTTAGTTTGTTTGTTATAAGATGAAAGAAAATTTTACGTGCATATCACAAAATTCTTATATATTTACATATCTAATGCTTCAAATTTTATATTTGCTATATAACCATTTTTTATGCATGAAAATATATGTTTTACTTATAAAAGTTAGTAATAGTAGTATTTTTGATGTGATATTAAACATTTAAGTGCTATGTATGTAAATATTAAAATTTTGATGTTGAATATGTAAATAAATAAGAATGGTGTGGTATGTATGTAAATTCCCTAAAATGAAAATAATAATATGTTGGTATTCTTATGTAATCCATCAGTAGATGCTGATCGTTGATCTCGGTGAGAAGCTTCCTATTCCATTCAAAAGCAAGCAATTTTAGTAGTTGTGATCGCCAACCGATAATTCGATGCGGTCCGTCTGCTATGTGCCTCTTGATGGAGCTCCCTCATTGTTGCAAGAAATGACTCACAAATTTGTTGGATAGTTAAGAGCTTATGGTTCACTTGGTTGTTGAGATTCTCCAATGCCAACCACAAGCTAAGAAAAGTTCTACAAGGAATATATATTGGAAAGGCAAACAATGAGAACTTATAACCCAAGGAAAGGTTTTCCGATGATGATCAGATGCCAAACCTTAGATTAAAGGCCTTACCATATTTTCTTATGGAAATATTATTAAACTTCTTTATTATGTTATTTTATTTTATACAATTTTATCTTCTAGTTAATCCACTAAGCTAATAGAAAAATTCCTTGCCGACCAAACAGCTGGTTCAATCCTAAAGAGTGTTCAACTTTCTTTTCACTTGGGAGATGTCTTGTCCTTAGACTCGATTCCTAACAAGTTTCACCCAATATTGTCAAGTGAATCATGTAACTCTAAGAAGTTAAAAAAATCTAATATTTCTACATAGCAATTTCGCTGAATATAATGAGGTGCTTGGTTGAGACAACCGATATAGAATTTGCCGTAACATACAAACAACAACAACAAGCCTTTATCCCACTGGGTGGCTACATGAGTCTTTCATCTCCATTATGTCCTATTATGTGTCAAATTCTCATTTAATTCAAGGATACTAAGATCATTTTTATACATATGAATCAAGTTTTTTTAGGTCTACCTCTGCCTTTCTTAACATAAAGGCAAATCTAATGATCTACTCTAACGGTCATCGAATGGACGACGATGCTTTTATGTGGCCAAACCATTTAAGGTGACTCTCTAATCTTATCTGTCATAACATACAAACGCTAAAATATATTATAAATGTGAAATGCATCGTGATGAAAGAAGTGTTACGATATAAGCCAACAATATAGAACAATAGGAACCAAGAAGGAAAGGAATAAAGCAGCAGCCGAATGTAAGAGTGGATTAGAAAAGAGAGACACGAGTAGATGAAAAATTTATAAAAAAAATTGTAATAACTTCAAATTTATATATCAAGTTCAATGTATATTGTATTTAAATTCAATATTTTTAGTATATTATAATTCCCTGGATGAATGAATGTTGCACATACACAACAAATCATATTTTGGCAAATGTGACACCACATGCCAGTGACATTCTTCTTAGAAAAAAAAAACTTGGGTGAACTTGAAGTCAGTAGAAAGTGTTTTCTATGATATTTTATTAATGAATTAACTTCCACCAAGGAAAATAGATTGATTTTCAATAAATTTTCATCAAAAATAGAATGTTCTTTGGTAATGAGGACTCCTTTACATCTTGCTCTCAATCTAGAACTGGGTCTTGCCAATCACGCCCTTGGACTTCTCCCACACAGCCAAGCAAGGAAGAGAGCTCTTCTCGCTGCTGCTCATGGCACCAAACACCACTAGAAAGCTGCAACACCTCATAGAAGCTTCGATCTCGAGCCAAAATCTTCATACTTGATTGTAAAAGCAAGACCTACATACCACTGCCACCCTCCTCTTTATAGAAATCTCTAGTAATATCGATCGCCACATCCATGAACAGTAGTCTTCTAGATCTAATAAAACTATTTTGATTGATAATGTTAAAAACATCTCAAAATTACTTTTAATATTTTAAAACAAAACAATTTAAAAATAATAAACATATTTTTGTTATAATTTAATTATTTTTTAAAACAAAATAAAAAAAAAATAAAAGCAAAAAATGATTCCAAACAAAACCTTATGTTTTGCTAGTACAACTTTCCTTTTGCTTAACTTTGGAAAGAAATTTTAGTGTACATGAAAATGCAAAAAAAATTCTTATTTCACACACCTTTTATGATTTAATGAGCATATAGATCGACTTATGGAGCAATTTATTATATACAATTGGGTAATAATTTTATTTCATAAAATATATTAAAACACAACATTAAAACAGCTTTGCCAAACAAAACCATTGATACAGTCCACATCAGACTATGTTTACCTACTTTATAATTACGTTTAGAGTGTGTTACTCATTTCAAAATAATATAGGGTAAGCAATACCTTTTTTTGCATAACACGACTTAGTCCAGTTTCAAGGGTTTTCTCAGTTGTTGTAGCTCTTGTATTGTCAGGCCATTGAGGTCTTCACCTCTCATATTTCTGCATCAAATATAATCTATAATTACCTATTTGGTATTTTGAGAATGGATTTCAAAGCCATATTATTAATAAACCAATAGGAACACCTTAGCTGGCGAGTTGCTTCGGTCACTTGCTTTCTCAGTATTGTCAAGTTGCCATTCTCCAGCTATAATGAACAGAACAAAAAAAAAATGAAAACAATATATACTCCGTTCTAATCAAGGAATATGATTGCAGAAATTAAGCAATAAATTCAAAGAAATTTACTTAGTAGAATATCAATGATGATAACACTAATGCTTCAAATTTGAGCTATAACTATATATTATTGGGAAATATGATTAAATATTAAATTTTGGGTACACTTATCTATTAAAATTGCAACCAAAAGCAATATTTTAATCGTTTTGAACCCGTAGTCACC
The DNA here is from genome assembly GCA_021442155.1 of Cymbidium sinense. Taxonomy (NCBI): domain Eukaryota; kingdom Viridiplantae; phylum Streptophyta; class Magnoliopsida; order Asparagales; family Orchidaceae; genus Cymbidium; species Cymbidium sinense. The sequence continues at coordinate 89,748,719 of CM038220.1, forward strand.
CGTTCAAAGAATGACTAAAGATATCATATATTCTCCTATCTATCATAAACAATAAAACTCTCCAATTTAATAAAGAATCATTCAAATTTAATAAAATGCTTACTTACAATATCTTACTGACAAATATCATATATTCTCCTATCTATCACAAACAATAAAACTCTCCAATTTAATAAAGAATCATTCAAATTTATCTCTAGAAACATTGTGTTCATTATATAAATAGAGGATGAAGTCACACAGTACCTTGATCCACTGTCATGGATTTAGGGATTTAGGCATTCAAAACCCGTCTTTCCTCCCACCCTCCACACGCTTCTACATCGTAAATCATTCCATGCCTCGTGACTCAAGCAAGGTAAATCCTCATCTTTTACAATCTCATACCCTCCTCATGCTTGTCTAAATCCCATAAATCCATCTACAGGCAAAGGCGGTTTAGGCGTTAAAGCGCTCATTTTTCTACCCATTGCAGTCAAGGACAACACCAAGCCAAAGGTAACTTGTCTTTCCTCCCACCCTACTTACATGTCTAAATCTAAATCTATCTTAGCCTAGGATTTAGCAAATCCAGATTTAACCATGCTAAAACGGCTTTATTAGATTACAAAAATCCTTCTTACTTCTTAGACTGACTGTGCAAAAGATTGAAATTTTATCAAAATTGAAATTTTTTATCATTCAAATGGCTTGGCTTTGCTATTGAATATTAAAAGTCAAAATAAAACCAGCATTTTAAAATATTTTTTAGTTGTTGAAGCGCAGTATTATTTGATAAAATATTTTTTACATTTCTGAGTTGACTGTAAGAGCTATTACAACATTATTTGTAAATGGGATTGTTAATATACATATTATTAATTGAAAGAAGACTGTACAATCAATGGATAAGGCTCATAGAAAAAGTGAGGTAAGGAATATGTTTTTTATTTGATGATGAAAAGTATTGTTGAATATTTTTTATTGATGCTAATTGAGCAAAATGTATATTTATTAGTAGATTTTTTCTTTGATTATGAGTTGGGAAAAGCAAAATGTATTTTAAGAAATGATAAATTTAATAGATTTTATCATTTAGTTGGAGGTACATGTAATTTAGGGAGATTTATATACACATTATTAATTTTTTTATTTATTCATGTCTAATGTTTAAATTTGTATATATATTCCTTATAGTATATCACAATAAAATTTATATAAAAAAATGTGAATTTCATTTAAATAAATTAATATTAGTGATATTTTGATATGATTAAAAGATAAAATTACATATATGAGTACATATCAAAATTTAGATTTTAAATATATATATATATATAACAGTTTAATGATGTGTAAGTAGATTTTCATAAAATAATTTAATATTATTGATAATGAGATCATTAGTCAAATTAATGATCTTTATTTATTAATGATTTTTTTTGGCTGAAAAAGTTTTCGAATCAGAAGTTATATTTAGATATTTATTTTTGAAATGATAAATAACTAATAATAATAAACATGTAATATGTCTCCAAGATATAAGTTGACACTAAGAGACAAACCCGAACACCATGATGCTATTTGATGTTTAAAATTAATATATAAAATAAAGATCTTTTGTTTAAAATTAATATACAATAAAGGAGACGCCATGGTATAATCTTGCATGCCTAGCATGTTATTTTTCCACTATTTTTCTTCATATGCAAAGAGGTTGAACTAAGGTGTCATTATACTCTGGCAATGCGAGAGTTGGCAAATCATATTTTTCAAGATTCATATTTTTTATCTTGTGTTATTGAGATTTATTTTATCTTAAATCACATTAAAATTTTAATGTATATTTAATCATTAATTATATGATTTATATTAGGCGATCTTAGAGAGGTAGAATATTCAAAATATTTACCGATTGAGTCTTGTGATTGATTAAGGTATATGAATACTTTTTTTATTTAAAAAATATAAAGTGTACATTTTAAAAAAAAAATTATTGATTTGTTAATTTTAATAAAGGCTTTGTGCTTTATTTTGAAATATTATTGATTTATTTATTTTGGTAAAAGCATTTGTCTTTTATTTTGAGAAATTATTGTCAAGATTATATGGAAGAACTTAATGAGCAAATAAAATATTTTAAAAAGCAATTTCAAACTTAGAATTTGAGATGTTCATAATAAAAGTAATGTTATGTGAGAAAAAGTAGTAAGTGAAATTAAGAATTCTTAAAATGTCTTGGAGAATCAAAGGAAAACTTCTTTTAATAAAATAATTAGTGGTGGAGTTAGAATGTGCGAGAAAAGATAAGAAATAAAAGCGTTGTTATAAAACTTGGTTTAGATATAAATCTGGAGAATTGGGAAAGATATAAAGTGGTATGTAGAGATTTTAAGAAAGCGATATATGATCTGAAAAAATTTAAACTTTTAGTGATTTATATAATAGATTAGATATCGAAAAAAGGTGAATGATGTATGTATAAGTTAGTCAACCAAAGAGATAGAAAACGTAGAGATCAGTTAGTGATGTATTAAGAATGAAAATAATAAAATATTTTTCTTAGAAAAGGTTCTTGAAAATAGATGGATGAGGTATTTTAATAAACTTTTAATGAAGGATCTGAAAGTCTTATTGATTTTAACAACCTTAATACCAAGCAAAAGAGAATTTTATTTTATATCGTCATTATTAGTAAATCGAAGTTAGAGAAACTTTAAAGAAATGATATGTGAAAAATAGTAAAAGCACGATGATATTCCAATAGAAGTGTGGAAATGTTTAGGAGATTAAGGAATTTTTTGACTTACAAATCTTTTTAATGTTATTTTAAAGACTAAAAGATGTCGATGAGTGAAGAAAGAATTTGTTGATTCTATATTTAAGAATAAAGGTGATGGACAAGAATGCGGATGATAGAGGAATTAAGTTAATGTGTACATTAAAATTATGGGAGAGTAATTGAGCATAGGTTACGATGTGATACAAAAGTTTATCACTGTCGGTTTGATTTCATGTCAAGTAAATCTACTATGGATCTTTATACATTTTGTTACGAGGTTTGATGGATAAGTATAGAGAAAGTAAGGAGGATCTACATATGATATTTATTGATTTAGAAAGCTTATTAAAGTTTCAAAAGATGTTCTTTGGAGAGTTCTAAAAGAAAGGAGTTAATATTGGTTATATTCAAGTCATTAAGGATATATATACTAGAGCTTTTACTTGTGTCCAAACACAAGGAGGATTGAGAAAATATTTTTCTATTTCAATTGGATTACATCAAGGATCACCTTATCTTTTTTTGTTTTAGTTATGGATGTTCTTATTAGGCATTTACAAGAAGGTGTACCTTAGTGTATGATTTTGTTGATGGCATTCTTCTTGTTGATAAGACTAGAGAGTCAAAGAAATTATGGAGGTCAACCTTAGAGTCTAAAGGTTTTCATTTAAGTAGATTTAAAGCGAATATATGGAGTGTAATTTTAGTTGTAGAAGTTATAGTGGTGTTGTGACATTAGAACAAGTCATTAAAAAAGCGGCGATTGATATATTAGGCTATTGTTCAAAATGATGGTGAAATAGATGGAGATGTTATTAGTAGATTTCAAGTTGGATGGTTGAAGTGGAGGAATGCATCGCTTGTGTGATAGAAAAGTTAAACATAAGAAAAAATTTTATAAGATGGTGGTAAGACCTGATGACTTATGATCTGAATGTTGGCCAATAAAAGAAGCGTAAAACTAAGTTAAGTTACAAAGATGAGGATGCTCAGGTGGATGAGTAGATTTACTCTTAGAGATAAAATGTGAAATGAGTTTATTGGAAAAAGTTGGAGTAATCCTGTGGCAAATAAGATTAGAGAGAATTCGCCTTATAGATGGTTTGACCACATAAAGCGTCGACTAAAAGACTTAGTAGAGGTAGACCTAAAAAGACTTGGTTAAGATGTATAAAAAATGACCTTAGTATACTTGAATTAAATGAGAATTTAGCGGATAATAGGGCCTGATAAGAGAAGGATTCATGTATGGACCCCTAGTGGGATAAAGGCTTGTTGTTGTATTGATTGTTTTAGAAAAGGCGAAGGTGTGACTTTATTTATTTTTTGAAATATGATCAAGTATGTCTTCTTCTTATGCATATTAATTCTTGAAAGTTTATATTATTATTTTAATTAGTTCTTTTAATTAAATATAGAGATATTTCAAAAGAAAGATTGAATAAAATGAACTTCTCTTTACATATTATTATTGGTGAAAGTAGTAACACAAAATCTAAGAAAGTGCAGAATTCAACTTATAAGATGTTTTAGCGATTGAATTATGAAAAAAAATTTCATAGTACATCACAATAATTGTGATAGAATTGAGAGAATATCTTCAAAAAAACATACTAACCTTATGCTCGAATTTCCTCAAACACGGATAGAAAATAAATTACCGATTTAATTGAAAGCGATTTGATGAATATAAAGATTGGTTAGAGTCCGTATTGCAAAATGCAACATATTACTTATTTTGTTATTTTTATAGACAATCTTGGTAAACAAGTAAGTTGTGATATTTTTCATTCTAAAGGATTTAGAAATTTAAAAAAAAGATAGATATCAAAGGGAATACGAGCGATTAAGTGCCACAATTGATTGTATAAGTTTTCTTTTATATGAAGGATTAGATTTTCATGGTCATGATGAATCAAAGAATTCTAAAATCAAGATGATTTTCTTGAGCTTTTGCACTTTTGACAAATCGGAATGAAAGTACCAAGAAATAATAATCTAATTGATCCTTAAATACAAAAGGATATTGCATATTGTGCTGAAAATTTCACCAACTCTTCGATGAAAAGAATGATTCAAAGTGTGGTGTAATTTTGAGATGGAATAGTAGATAAGACTTAGATTTCCTCATTTGTGAGGACTTTAGATCTGTTACAGGTTTCTTATAAAGCATAAACCCTAAAGTTAATTATCCTCCCAAGTAAGTGAGAGAGAATTTTGATTAAAGGCTTCGTTAGAATGCTTAATGTAGCGTATAATATGACATATGAAATTTAATTTAAGATTATGAAATTCATCATTTTAAACCCGGATGGTTGGGGAATGATGGCGTGCGTCTAGATCTCATGGTTATTATCCGGTGGTGGTTTTAGTCTACTTAGTCGAGAGGAGGTAGTATTTCAATGAAAGATCCTCATTACGATACTGAGTTACATCGTCCAAGAAATCCTTGTAAGCGGGATGGTGTTGTCAGGAGAGCAGCTCTACTTTTGTGAAGGTTTTTCCTATCAGTATATCATGATTCACTCAAAGGAAGTGGGGACATATGAGTACAGTGCGTGATAAATATAATGCCGGTCGATCAAAGGGTCGATCATTGTTTAAATCTATAGGCCTCTTGGAGCGGCCGTCAGTCTTTCTTGTGAGATTGATTGAAAGTGACATGTAAACACTTGATTTGGCATTACTCCTTTGTGAGCTAGTTTCTTAATTTTAGAACGATTCTGAAGGTGGATGGATTGAGTTTGATTTAAGTCTTTAATGATAAATTTCATTTAAGCGGTTTGATTCTTCTTAATTAGATTTGAAAATTTAATTAATTTGAATATGTTTAAGACTTTAGATCCCATCAATGTTTCATTAATGAGGATTAGATCATTGTCGTGATAATCGTTCGATATTTCATTGATTTGAAACTCTTATTATAAATTTTAGATTTTTTAACGGACCCAATCTTAACACTAAAAAGTAACGAATCCGCCAGACGACTTAAATTTAAGCGAGAGTGTAGTGGAATGTATAATAATTTAGGTGATTTTATGTTTGAATTATGAGATTGATTATATTTATTTAATTATAATTTAACTGCGATCTTTTGACATCAAAATTTCACTTGAAATCTATTTAGAAGCTAGGTCTTATAAAACTTAGATAATTTCTTAGTTATTTAGTTGATTTTGAATATCATAATCGAATAAAATTTCTTGATTTTTTTTGGTTGAAGCCTTATGACTTTTAGATTTTGATTTAGTATTGTTTTATTTTGATAGATTTTGATTTTGTCTCTTTCTGCATCAGAGTTCTGGTCCAGTGAATAAGGCGTTTTGAAGATATTCAAAAGATAATTTAACTTGTTATTTTAAGGAGAAGATTTACTCTAAAGTGGCTCCCATTTTTCCCTTTTTTTATTCAAATTTGATTTTCTTTTTTTAAATTTGATTTCCTCTTTTATTCAAATTTAATTTTCCTCCTCTTTTATTCAAATTTTATTTTTATTCTTTTTTATTCAAATTTGATTTTCTTTATCTTTTATTCAAATTTTATTTTCTTCTTTTATTCAAGTTTGATTTTCTCTCTTTATTCAAATTTGATTTTTTCTCTTTTATTCAAATTTGATTTTCTCCTTTTTTATTCAAATTTGATTTTCCCTCTTTTACTTCTTCAAATTTCTATAAATAAGGCGAAGGAGATGTCTATCTATTCCATTTACTTAAAAGGTTAAATTTAGGACATTTAAAGGGAGGGGTTAAAACTTTAGTAGCTTTCAATCTTGCTTCAATAAATTTTGTAAGTGATTGAAATCGGTTTGTGTAGCGGAAAGTGGAAGGGTTAAAGGAGTCGCGCGAAGGAAAAGACTGGCGATGTTCTTTCGATTCTTTAGCGGAGGTAGAGGTAAAAGCAAAGAATGTGAAAATCGAAAGGAGAATTCATTAACGATATTCTTCTCGATTCGGTGAAAGCAGGAGGTTCTGAGGAGTGGAGCAAAGAAAAAATTAATTCTTGATGTTCTTCCGATTCTGCGGTGGCGAAAGGTGACAGTAAACAAGGGATCTGGCGTCAATCGAAGGAAGAATTCTCCCCGATGTTCTCCGATTCTGGTGAAAAAAAGAAGGTTCTAGGCAGCGGGTTGGTGTGATGTAGGGTTAGTTATTCTGTGGTAAGGTTTGAAGAATTTGCAGCCAATGGTAAATTTATTTGGAGGTGAGCGATTGAAGAATTTGTGAAATGGTTTTATATGCAATTTGTGGGTTAGCAATTTCTGATTTCTTTAATGAGCTAAATGGCGAAACAACTTACAAAAAAGTGATCAGCGTGGAAAGGTGATCCAGTGGTGAGTTCACCCGTGTGGAGCAATTTGGAGGATCAATCTATGAAACGCAGGCTGTGAGCAGAGGCTACAGTCCATATGGGCGGAACGAGTCTGGGCTCACAGGTTCAAAGTCAACAGTCATGTGGGCGAAACCCATGGGACAGCCAGCGGTCATCTAGCTGGCATCTTGATTGGCATTATAGCAGAGAAATTTAGCCTGAAACATGGAAGAAGAGGAGAGCGGAGGCATAGTTTTGGAGAGAGAGAGAGAGAATAAGGAGGGAGGAGTGATTTTCTTTATTTTTTTATTTCTTTTCAAAATAGGAATGGTTGCACATGGAGTAATTGAGAATTTTTTAATAAATTTTAATTAAATTTTTTTTTATTAAATATTTTAATGTAGATTTATCGATATACGATCAGATATATATATGATATTTTCGATACGAATCTGATAGTCGTCGGTGAATTGAGTCAATTTCGGCTAAAATTTGCGTGATCGCGATTCTTTTTGAAATTTCTTATCAGTGTGTGATCAATTATGCCAAATCGATTTTGGTGAGCTTGGGTTTGACGACCGATATCGGTGCGTTAACTCGGCGTCGATTCTCATCGTCTGCAATATTTATATTACTAATTTTAACATTCAACGATGGAAGTCGTTCGATCGGGAATTTGAGTTGATTTCGGCGACGTCTACATTACAACCTCGATTTGTGCTTTGAGCTTGATCGGATCATTTTGAGAATAGATTGAAATATCACCTGGTAATATGAAGATTAATTTGAGGCGACCAAGCTTCCTCAGATAGCCTTGATCAATTGATCAAGTAGAGATCTTTTGGATTCTAGTTCTTGTAATCATTAAAATATATGGTTTGAGATTGAGCATCATCATTAGACAAGCGCTCTTTCACTACTTTTCTTGCAGCTTGTTGAGTGAGGAGAAGCGTCAATATTCGATATTTGGCTTGTTAATTCGACCTTTAGAACTACTCAGTCGACTTAAGCTATAGTGAGTTGGTGGTTTTTCATGAGGAATGAGGATCTTTCACTACGCCTTTTCCTTGTTGAGTGAAGAGCATCAACAACTTGGCCATTTGTGCATTGAGTCCGACCTTTTAAGTCATCCGTGTCCTGACTTTGGGATGTAGAGGTTGATGTTTCTCCAACTTGATTGAAGCTTCCAAAATCGGAAGTTCTTTTGACTTGATCTCAATTTGGCAAATCCCAGAGATAAATTTCTTGATATTTAGGTTGTCCTTTCATGCATAGAAATAGATTCTTTTGTTTTACAAAACATGAAACTTAACAATGATAATTATAGATGTATTGATTTGTAGCAGCTTCGAATGGAATTAGAATATGAATCTCGTCTTATGGCAATGTCAACTCAAATAAATTTAATATAAACTAAAAAAATGCCCCGTCAGAGGGAATTCTAAAGTATATTTAAAAGTTTTCAAGATGAAAATACAAATATATCAATTTGAATTGATATGCTCTTAAGAGGATTTTAACATATAACATTACTTTCATCTATATATAAAATCTAAAATAATGTAATAGGGAATTTTCACGAAAAATTTCATCATCGTATGTTTATTTAGGGATCTGCATGAAAACGATGTCAACCTAAATGAATATACTAAAAAAAACCCTCTCTTGCAGAGATTTCTATTGTACTCAAAATGTGGTTGTCAAGTATAGACTTTTCAATTCGACCATTGCATTAGTGTCACCATTTAGATTGATGAGTTGGTATTTCCTTGGTATACTTTTTTCAATAACAAAGGGCATTCCGTTATGTTCAAATTTGCCACCAAATTTTTATTATGAATAATTGATCTTCTCACACCGGACTCTTCTTCTTTTTTGGAATATTAAGTCGCATATGGTCAAAAGTTCGACATCTTTGCCGATGGACTTCCAGATTTTGATGAGCTTACGCCTAACTTCATCAAGCTCAAGTTCCTCCATTCTTATATCTGAGTGTTTTGATCTTGATTAGATTGTACTAGATTACTCAAAGTGAAGGCAACTCAACTTCAAGCGAAGAAGCTGCTTTCAATTCCAAATACCAATGAATAGTGACTTTATCGGCATCTTCTTGTAGGTAGTTCGATATGCCCATATACTAATTTGGTATGTCATTCTCTTTTATTTTAGTGAAAATCTTCTTGGCGGTTTGACCAATGTTGTTGAAAGCTCTGTCAAAACATTCGCTCTTGGATTATATATTGAAGAGTATCGCCAATTACATTTTCGGACGAATCTATAAATCTTTCTTATTTTAAAAGTTGTCATTATTGACGTGACATTCCAAATCTATACTACATTATGCGTGAAGAAGTTGATCACTCGGTCGCGTAACTTCTTTAAATGGAGCGACCACCGCTTAAAGAAATAATCAATCACTCTTAGGATGAAGCGATGTCCGGTAACGATGGTGGATCAGTTGGTCCATTATATCGTCAAACATTGAATGGTGGGATCTATTGTTGGGTGTAATGGATTTGGAGGTTGATAGATGAGATTCCATGTACTTCACTCATGATACTTCTTAGCATGATTGATCAATCTCTAGAAGTTCAATAATAGCATCCTTTTGATCTTTATTGCCATCTTGAGACGGCGATATGGCTACAAAATCCTTCATGAACTTCAACCATTACTTTTCTTGCTTCATCTACACGCGTCGTAGCCATTTGTTCAAAGGATCTACAATATAGTATTGATTGTGAAAGCATGATAAATTCACTTTTAGATTTGAGCTCTCGGTGATTTATTATTTGGTAATTTGCTTTCTTTAAAGTAGTCGATGAAGGGTTGCCTCCAATCCGCGTGACTCTTGATTTGTAAAATAAATTCTATTCCACCACTCTCACTCAACGACGACATATAATATTATCAATTCTTCAATATTATGAACCTCCAGGTAGTGATTTCTTTGAAGCACCTTGTTGAGGGATGAGTATAATTTTGAGTGAGTCATCGACTCGCCAAGAGAGTTATCCTCCTTGATGCGGTCATCAACTCTATTTCCATAAATAGATTTAAAATCATAAATCGAATCACTTATTTCATACTCGCTTTTCTTGAGAGCTTATAAGTCCCCTTAAGTTTGACAAACATATCTTCTTCTTCTCTTGTGTCACTTCCCAAATAAGGAACCGATTTTCCTAACTTTAGTGCAAAATCAAGTCCTTCTTAGCATTGCTTTCCTTCTTCCTCCTTGTTTTACGCTCTTTCATTTTGTGAAATTTGCTCTTTAATTCCGAAGTGGATGCTACCGCTTCAAGAGGCTTTGTTGACTTAAGCTCTTTGAGGATAAAGTACTTTACATCTTCATAAATTTTTCCTTCATTGACGGAGAATGGTTGTAGATTAAGTGCAGATTCTTCTCTATCTTTTACTTCATACATTGATACATAGTTGATGGGACAATACCATACTCATGCGCGACGCCTTGAGAGCTCTAAATGATATATCGGCGTCGATTACACTTGAAACTATATATAAATTCTTGAATTTGGCGGAGAATAAAAGAACGAGTTTTCTACCATTTTTCATTAAATCCATGAACCATCAATTTATCTCTCAAGATGTTGGATATCGGTGATAATCCTCTTAATAATTTTAGACTCATGAGATTGATAGAAGAACTATATCGATCAATCTTGATCAAGATCGTAACTCTCTGTGTAACATAAAGAGGGGCGGTTGTGATCTGGTTCAACATAAGATCATCTTGAAAATATGATTCTTGAGATCTTGAGTTTGCAAGGCTTTAGTCATGCATTTTTTAGCAAAGTAAGATTCATAACTCTCCGGGATCTTTGAGAGCTTGTATCAAAATTTCTGGGTCTTTTGACATCGAGAGCCTCGTACACCTCAGGTTGTACAAAGATCTTTTCAAATGTAATAGAATATTATAATCTTTTCTTGATTTAGGATTTGTCGGATTTACGGAATAATATCTTAGTTGACTTCAATTTGTTTGTCTTTATCTTTATTTGTGTTTTCTTCTTTGATGAAGGTGGTAAGACTTTACCATGAACTTGAATACTTTGTCTCACTCAAATTCTTACGAAGATGTAGTTTCTTCAAATTTCCCTCTTATTCTTGAAGATTGGCCAAAGGGTTAGACTCATTTTTCAACGTCATTCTTCTCTTCTCCGTCAAGAAAATATAGATCTTCATCTATTATTGTCTTTTGAGTCATTAAACAAAATTGACACTAACTCCTCAAGCTCTTCTTGCTTTCGATAAAATTTTGATGGGTTGGTGAGTTTGTTTGACTATCCTTATCATCTCTGAGTATGAAGAATATCTAACATAACGGATGATTAGATGTCCGGACAAGACTCACCAATATCTTCTTCATATGATTTGACAATGTAAAGTTTAGGCATGAAGTGCAAGCTAAATGGTTGTCTTGTCGGTTGGTGATACTCCTCTAGATTGTTAATGATCTTGAATTGTAGTTCTCTTCTTGATCTTCTTTTCTTCTTATTTGATTTTGATTTATGGGCTTGCATTTGGTTGGTTGATTCTGATTCATGTGACAAAGTAGCCTTATCGAATCAGTTGAGAAGCCCAAATACTTGGTTTAGGCATCTCTCTTAAGTCAATATAAGTTCAAGTGATTTTCACTTGACACTAGGGGCGTCTTTTATTTTAGCATCTTCACACTCTTTTTTCTTGTTTGCCATTCTTGATCTAGCTTTCTCCTTCTAATAGACTCTCTTTTAGGGTACTAGAACACATCGGATAGTGTAAATTCACCTATCGATATTTCCTTTCAATCTTTGAATACATAACAATCTTCAATAAAGTGGATGATCATCCGATGATAGGGATAATTTGGATTATTGACTTGATCGACTTCTTGGGCATTTTGATTTCTGTAGCGTAAACTTTGCTGTAGAAATAATTTAGTCGCTATCCCTTTAAAGAAATATTTTTATTCATCTTTTCCTTAAGACGTATTAGAATAAACAAGTTTTTACCCTTATCATCATTGTACCAGCTTTTCTTTATCCATATTTTTATTATCTACTTTTCTCCATTTGAACTATAAGAAGCGGCGTGAGTTTCATTTCTTCTTCGAGTGAAGTTTGTTTTCTCTTTATCTGAATTCATACTTAAGCGATTCAACTTTTTTTGAATTTAACCACTCTATCAAACAAGTCACGGAATGTTGCAATCCATGCATAGAAATAAGTGCCATTTTATCATCCATATTTCCCTTTAGAATTGGATCGCATGTTCTTCTTCCATTATTGTTCGCACTTCATCGAGGTTGCGCCAACAACTTAATTTTGTCTCATCTTCCTCCCTAAAGTCGTGATTATGATTTTCTTGGTTGTATTGGTGAACCTCCTATGGTATCCAATTCAACAAATGTTTTAAGCGAATCATTTGACAATTCTACATACCATTCAAAAGCGGTGAGTGTGAGTGTAGCATCGTTCCCTCTGTGTTATCCACAAGTAGCCTTAAATTGGGCGGATATTGCTTTGGATTACCAAGCCGAAAGTATTGAATTTTGGCACCGAAGTTACCTTTCTGCATGCGATATTATTCGGTGAATAAGGCGACCTTACTCACCAACTTTTACTATGATCTCCTTTATCTTTCATTGATTATTGTTTCTAAGCGACTATTACGTTCTGGTGTCTTGCGGATTTTGAATTGTCATTTGGAGAGGTGTTTGGTTAACTTCATCCCACTTCATGCGTAGCATGTCTTGTAGAACGAGGTACCCGGTGATTGGTGTCTGAAGTTGTATGATTAGTTGCTTGTTGATTAGCGAAAAAAAAGCACTTCACTTGATAATATTCTTACACAACTCCATCATGATGTTCATTTGTACCATCATATCATTCATTTTGGTACCAGTGCAATCTCCTTGTCTTTAACTTTTGTATTTGCATTTCTCTTTGCTCTCTAGCGCCATGGCGTCAGTCTGAGACTCTTACTCTTCTTATTTCTTATTGTTGTTACGCTCCTTGCTCATTTTGGGGAGAACTTGACGCCCTTCTCCTTGTGTATTTGCGAGACAAGCATTGTTGAAATGCGACGGTAATTATAAAGCGTGTACCGGTGATCATTTTCGGTTCAACCATATAGACAACAACACCCATGATCTCTTTCTCATTCTCGGTCTTCTTCTTCTTCATCTTGAAAGATTGAAGATCCATCCTCTATTTGCTTTGTGAGAACCCTTCTTCATAAGCGTCAAATTCAGTTGATTCTCACGCTTCTTCTTGATGGTCTTTGGGCGGGGAGTTCATCTATATCTCGACCATATAGACAACTTCCACGTCCATAGAATCTTCTTCATTGTTTTCTTCATGCACCGAATTTCCGTCGACATTTCCGGTGGATCTCGATTCAATGTGGAAACAACTACTTATTAAAGATTGTGATCAGCGTCGACCTTCTCTTATAGGGGTGAAATTGATCGGCAATGGAATCCCTAAAGGATTCTCCGAGGTGTTGACCATCATATCTTTCATCAGTGATATCCCTTCTTTGGGTATCCACTTTTGATAAGTTGATTTTGATTTCAAAAGAGTGATTCAAGGTGTGGTGAATTTTGGCGAATGGAATAGTAGATAAGACAATACCGATTCGTCCTCATTTTGTGAGGACTTTAGATCTGTTCAGGTTTCTATAGTATGGCCTAGTTAATTACCTCCCGAGTGAGAGAACTTTGATTAAAATTTAGTTGTTAGAGCGGCTTAATATAGCGATATATAGCATGAAATTTCAAAATTTAAGATTATGAAATTCATCATTTTAAACCGGATGGTTGGGATGGTTGGGGAATGATGGCGTGCGATTTAAATCCATAGTTCGTCATCCTAGCAGTGGTCCTAATCTACAGTCGGAGGAAGACAGAAGGATCTCATCATAATGGATTCGTCGTCATCAGAAATCCTTATAGGCGCAGGGGTGATGTTTGAAGGAGGCGATTAAGTCTTACGGCGGAGAATTTATTCTTAGTATCTACTATGATTATGACTGAAGCGTTGGGAGCATCTGAGTATGTCAATAATCGTAATATAATAAATTAATGGCCAAAACACGATCGAGGACTACGGTAGTAGCTTTCATGGATCCTCTTGGCCAGCAGTCGGAGGATATGGCGTCGCTCTTGAGATAAATTGAGAAGAACATGCGAGAATACTTGATTTGACATTGGCTCGTTTATTTAAAATTTTCTTAATTTATCACGATAAATAGTTGCGGAAGGTGAATGGATTGAGTTTGATTTAAGTCTTTAATAATAGAATTTCATTTAAGTAGTTTGATTACTTAATTAGATTTAAAAATTAATTAATTTGAATATGTTTAAGAGCTTTAAATTATGTCCTTTGTTTAGGCTTAACAGAGGATTAGATCTATTGTCGCTATATCGGTTTCTCAAATTTTTGATTTGAAACTCTTATTATAGGTTTTAGGTTTTGTTAGCGGACGTCTAACATCTTAATCCGTATGGCATCCTCGAACTTGAATTTAAGCATTGTAGTATCGGGACCCATGCGGATGTATAATAATTTTAGGTAATTTTATGTTTGAATTATGAGATTGATTTTGTATTTATTTGATTCCAATTTAACTATCTGGCCTTTTGAATCAAAATTTGCACTTGAAATCTACATGTCAGAACACATATAGGGGTTTATAGCATAGATAATTTCCTAATTAGTGATTTAGTTGATTTTGAAGATCATAATTAAAATAAAATTTCTTGATTTTGGTTGAAGGAAGCGCTATGACTTTTGTAGATTTTGATTTAGTATTATCTTACGTTTGTAGATTTTGATTTAGTATCGCTTACGTATCTTTATGCGAAGAGTTCTGATCCAGGTGGCGAAGATGTTTTAGTATATATTCAAAGGATAATTTAACTTGTTATTTTAAGGAGAAGATTTACTCTAAAAGTGGTTCCCATTTTTCCTTTTTTTTATTCAAATTTGATTTTCTCTCTTTTATTCAAATTTGATTCCCCCTCCTTTTATTCAAATTTGATTTTCCTCTTATTTTCAAATTTGATTTTCCTCTTTTAATTCTTCCTTTCTATAAATAAGGCCAGGGAGATCTATCTATTCATTTACTTGAAAGGTTAATTTGGGACATTTGAAAGGAGAGGTTAAAAACTTTAGTGGACTTTCAATCCTGATAAATTTTGTAAGTGATTTTCACCTTCTTTTATTTTATTTTGCTTTTATATCTGTCGTATTTCATTTTAATTTCCCCTTTTTTTGGCGTTTTGGTTTAAAATTAAATTTCTTTTTTAATTTAGCTCTTAGGTCGACTCATTTCACTCTCCCATTTTTTACTAAATCAAAATTTTTTGAAAATTTGACCTCCTGTCATCCCATGTGAGTCAGATCGAGTGTTTTGCTCTTCGATGCCCTCTTGGCGTCGATGATGTCTTGGGCATTTTTTTCATCGTTGTACCCTTGAGCCTTAAAGCAACCTCGAATACATCTGATCAATATATAATCATCCCCTTCTTTTTTTTGAAATCTAAAATTAGACAATTTTAATGACATTTTTCTTAAGAGCGTAACAAGTGTTGGTTTCTGTGCTTCTTGGCGTATGGCATCATGACACCCTGACTATTTTTTTGCATCACGTCAGCCTTGTGAGGCACGGCCTTCAAAGCAGCATATATATATATATATATATATATATATATATATATATATATATATATATATATATATATATATATATATATTAACAAATCGCGTCGATTTTTTAGCTATTTATGCTGAAAAAAAAGAGCTAGGTTTGCGATTGGGGATCTGAAAGCGAAAGTCGCGGCAAAAATCGAAAGAATAATTCGCGCGATGTTCTTCGATTGCAGTTGTGAGGTAGGAAGACTAGGAATCACGGCTGAAATGAAAGAATTCGTCTCTTAATGATCTTCTTCGATTCGTGAAGTGAAAGCGGGGCGTGAAAAGGTGAGGAATCTGACTGGATATCGAAAGAAGAATTCAGCGGCGATGTTCTTCCTTCATCAAAAGCAAAGGAGTTTACGGGGAGTCACGCGGAACCTAATTCGCCTCTTGATGATATTCTTCCGATTGAAAGGGGGAGGCCGAGAATGACGTCGAATCGAAAAGATTCTCTTGACGATATTCTTTTCTTGCAAGGTAGGAAAAGCGAAGTAGGAAATCAAAAGAATTAACTTGGCGATGTTCTTCGGATGTGGTGAAGCGGGAAAGGTTCTGAGGACGAAAAAAGAAGAATTGACTCTTGGCGATCTTCTTCTGATCAAAACGAAGGGTTAAGAGGAGTGTGTAGAAAACGAAGAAGAATTCGCTCTTGACGATGTTCTTACGATTCTGATGCGAAAGGAACAAAGTAAGGGATCTGCAGAAAATCGAAGGAAGATTAGCCTCTTAACGATGTTCTTTCCGATTCTGGCCAAGCAAAATCTTGAAATTTACGGGTTGGTAATTTAGGGTTAATTCTGGGTTAGGCTAGAGTTTGAAGGTGAGGGCCAGGTAATTTGATTTGGAGGTGGGATGGGATTGAAGAAAATTTAGCTGGTTTCCTGAGTTGTGATTTTGTGGTTAGCCAGTGAGGCAGTTTCTGTGTGACAATGAAACGGCTTTGACTCATGAAAAAGTGGATGGCGTGGAAAGGAGATCACAGTCGCCAAGTTCCGTGGGTAAGCGGAGGAGAAAACGAATCTGAGAATCTGGTTTCTTTTAGTTTCAAGGAGAGGATGATCTGATAGAGAGAGAGAGTGAGAGAGAATGAGGAGGGAGTGGGGAGTGATTTTCTTTTGATTTTTTTATTTCTTTTGAAAAGCGAATATAGGGGAACGGTTGAGCATGGAAGTAATTTAGAATTTTTTAATAAATTTTATTAAATATTTTTAATGTGGATTTGATAAACGCGAAATACATATCGATATAAGGTAATTCCATTTACGAATCGATACGTTTTGATGTCTCATTTGGCTCAGTCGGCAAATTGAGTCAATTCAATAAAATTTCGTCGTCACTTTTGATGGCTCGATTTTTTCGTGACTCTTCCGAATTGAGTGCAAACGATGTATTTGATAGATTTTGGCATTTGAAGTCAATTTTCGTGAGCGGAGAAAGTTTGACTGCGTCGGCCTCTAATCTCGATATGTCATGCGCGTGTTGGCGGCTCGGCGCGATTGGTTCTCATCGTGCGATATATTTATATTTTGATCAATTTCAACATTACGAGCGATGGCGAAGTCATTCGTCTCGGAGGTCATTTGAGTTGATTTCGATGGCGTTCAATACATTTCAACCTCGATTTACGCTTTTCACTTCAAATCACCGACATTTGCACGTCGAATTGAAGTCGTTGATAGATTTTGATATTTTAAAGCTAGTGCGATTTTGAGCAGAGGTCGTTTGATCATCCAGCGACTTCGCGATATGCGTGTCAACATATTAATAACGGCGCAATGGATTGATCGTTAGATTTCGCATATATTTATATTTTGATCAATTTTGACATTACGCAACGAAGTCGTTTCATCGATCAGTCGTTTTTGACCATTTTCGATCATACATTTTGAGTCCTTTTCGCGTCGACTCAGAAGTCAGGTCAATTTGATGACTGTCTTGATTTATGACATACATATGGAGGTATATGCTATTGAGACATCAAATATTATTATCAATGATTTTTTTGTGTGACATGCTTGAATTCATATGATACTTTCCGGTTTGAATAAGAAAAAATTGATATATTTGGCGAAATTTTATTCGAACTCTCAAAGTTGACTATTATTATTTTAGATAATGACTTAAGAATTATCTATTAACATGAAATCTAATGATGTATTTTTTAAGTTAAAGAATTGAAAAACTGCATTAATAGAAGAAAGAAAAATGATATTTATCTTCTTGTATATTTCTTAATAAAACTTGTTTTAGTATTGTTAATCATTACAATAACTATTGAGCGATTTTCGTAATGAAGATCGTAAAGAATCGTTTGACAAGAATGAGAGATCTTTGGATGAATAATTGTCTTATTATATATATTGAAAAGATGTATTTAAAAGTGTTGATAATGAATTGATTATGATGATTTTAAAATATAAAGATTTAAAGAGAGAAGTTATACATGATATGTAATATAAAAAAATTTATATTGTTAAGAGGTTTAATTTATTTATTTTGTTATATGAGATATTTTAATTTTTATTTTATATAAAACGAATTATTTTTTATCTTATGTCTCCGAAAAATGTTTATGGATAAGCCCTTGTATATAAACATTTTTTTAATTTTGGAATCGTAGATTAAATACATTTAAAATTATGACAATTATTACAAGTTATATCAATCCCTCATCATGAATATAAATCATAAGAGTGTGCATACAAAATGCTTATCATTGTTGTAACTCTAATGTGCTTAAAACAAGTTGGTCAACCTACAATTTTAACTCGCATACTTTTGGCGTTAGCCAAACTCAATGGCCAGCCTAACTATTTTTTGAGCTTAAGCAATATGTTTGACCCAAGTTATAATTACAATTACGTTGTTTTGTCGGGTTTCTTATCACCTCCACATGGCCCAAACCAATTAAAACATTTTATGTTTATGATAATTAAGTTGATGTTAGTCTAACCAAAGCCTTAAATTTGGTTTAAAACCATCACCTAATTATTAGGCAAATTTGATTTTAAGAAAAAAATTTTAAGTCCATGACATATATTGACCTAATAAGTTACCCTAAACTCTAAAAAATGTCTTCAAGTTAAATTTATCAAAATCTAATAAGTAAAATTTGAATAATAGTGATTGAATATGAACTTTTGCCTCAAAATATAGTCGAATGATGTGGCATAAGACCAAGTACAATATTCACCTTTATAAAGCATTTGTTCATAAAGATAATTTTATACTTTACATTATGCCACTTCATTTAGACAACAATTTAAGATTTTTTGTGAAGGAAAACATTAGTTGTAAAATTTAAAAATCATGACATTAAAATGAGTGAAGAGCCACACAAAAAAAAAAAAAAAATCTTATTGCAACATCTTAATATAAGAAAAACTTGATTAATATAGAACATCAAGTCATTCCCGATGCATCACTGGTAAATGTAACAATATTTAATTTAGTACATCTTTAAGGATTAATATTTCAATCACAAAGAAACTTACAATTCAATATATTTCACAATCTGTGGCAACTAATGTAAAAATAAATAGATAAAAATTTAAAAAAAAAAAAAAGTACACCACATCTTATATTCATTCAACACTATATATTTCCATGAATGGAGTTATCCATATTCATCATTCTTATGCAATTATAGCGCACACCTGTTTAAAATAATTTACACTTCTCTAAATTAACATCTAATTACATTAAATATAAGATATTTATTGCATTGAATGAAAAAGTCAAATTTGTAAAAAAATGTAACAAATTAAATTTAGTATTATTAGCGTGCAAAGTTTCATAGAAAAAGTTTGAAAGGCGCCGATTTTTACGTGAAAAAACCCAAAAAGAAAAACGCTAACTTAAGAATAATTTCTTTACCAACCTATTAATTGTTCTTTCTCCAAAATAGGAGAATGATAGCTTAGAATAAATTTTGACAAGCTTTCTTTGGATTAATGCGAAAACTTTTTTGAGTGGTAGTTTGATGATCGATAAACTAAATATGGTATTGTCGAGCGGTGGCGGTAGCAGTGAGTAGTAGTGCGGCGGCCGGCGATGATATGATGAGCCGACGGCGGGCAGCAGATGGCCGGCGGTGATCCGATGCTATTCGTGATAGCCGGCGATGGCGGCGAAGCGATAATGCGGTGGTAAGCCGGTGGCAGCTGGCGGACCGGGCAGCGGCAATGATGGCAGCGTGGTGATGCGATGGCAAAAACGATGGTGGCGCAATGCGTGGTGGCAGCGGTGTAGCGGTGTGATGATCCGATGATAGTCGGTATGGATTATCTTTGAGATTATTCGAGGCTCCTCTCTTCTTTGCCTCCCTAAAGAATGAAGCTATTTATAAATTATGAGTCAGTATACATCAACTCAAAATCCAAACCACTCAATGGCCAAAATGATTCATTCGATCATCTATATATTTTAAGTATTTGAATGCTCAAAATTGATTATGCGATCTTAAGATTGTTAGATCCATTACAAATGCTGATTTGACTATAAATACTCCATATTTATGAATTATTTAGGGATTCGATATCCCAAAATTTTCAATGATATTTTAAATGTTTGATCTAGGCTAGTCTAAAATCAAATTCTTTCGATGTCAAGATTTGTCTTTAGTAGAGTTTTATATTAAAATAAAATGTCATGTCCATGGCCAAAATATATATAGTGGTTCGGTTATAAGTTATATGTTATGTTTCCATGTCCAAAATAATTAAGTTCTATTCATGTTCATGTTCATTTTATGTTTATGTTATATTTAAATATTAAGACATGATGGTTATAAGTGCGTTTATTATCATTATTATCTGATGTTCTTTCATCATAAAATACTATGTTATTAGTAGATGTCAGTTGCTTGATTTCTTTTACATCCTTAAATAATATTTTTATAAATGATATTAATGGCCCATTTTGATGGCATTAGATGTCGTTTAAACTGGCGCATGGGGCATAAAGAAATTTTCTTGAACCCCGCACGCATGTGAGTTTAAATCTATAATTAATAATAGGGAAGGGATAAATCAAGGATATCAATGTCTGCATAGCCCTAAAAAATTGTAATATTAAGCTATGTGGATAAAGCTATGTGGATGAGAACATTAATCGCTACTGCAACGAAGAAAAGGCTATTCTATAAGTCACATGAAGCTTCAACTTAAAATGCGTTTTGATTTAGAACTTGATGAAGAAATTAATAACTTACTTGCAAATCAAGTGATGGCAGATCACCTGCTGTTAGGTTCTTCGAATGCGTGTTGTATCTATCAATTATCTCCTTCATACTTCAGAAACAAAAGCAATAAAAATAAAGTCGAAATAAATCAGTCAGATGGTGATAATCAGGCAGATAAAAATACAGTCCATACATTTAAGTTCTTAAATATAACTAAACAAAAATTTCTGCTAAACAGAAATACAAATAATCTCTTTGTTTGAACAATAATCAATCTCGAGAAGTCTTATAATCTCTTCTTAGTCACAGCCATGCCGTAAGGAAGAACAATCAAAAACTTTTGAACACTAAAACACATGTGGTGACGAAATAAACCCAATTATATATATCTATATATATATATATATCTCCATGGTTAATCTTTCATATTAACGGAGTAATGTACTACAGCAAAATAAAATAAAAGTTGTGGATATCATTTTTCCTGATGTGGCCTTAAAGCAAACCATGATTTTTTTTTCCTATCTATGCATTAAAATAATTAACACAGATCAAAGATAGCCTGTAAACCACCACTCTATCGTTCAAAATAGATGACAATATTTTGCAGATGTTACAATCGTTTCTACTTCTCACAACTAAAATTGTAAACTATGATCACAGTGTTACAAAATATGACTAAATATTCACTTAAAATAAAAATAAAAGTAACATCTTTAAAAACACTTCTTGTTCTTTGAAGAACTATGCCAAGATTTTGGAAGATTATATATCTATATAAACTATTATAAGTGTTATTTTAGTTTTAATAAGGTTTAAATCAGACAATACCAGAAAGTTGAGATATACTCATATTTTTTAAAATAGTGTAATTCAATATCATATTATTAAACATGTTTTGAAAAAAAAAAAAGTATGCATAAAAGAAACTTTAATCACCAATTTTAAATTTTCAATCACATTTTCAAGAGATGATTATCATTTCAGTAATTTAGTAGCCTGTTTGAGATTACTAATTGTTTTGTATTTTTATTTGAGCTTTTATATTATTTTAAAAATATACTTGTTTAGTATATTTTTCAAAAAAATTTAATATTTTTTTAAATATATCATAATATTTTATAAAAAATACAAAAAAGACTTTTTTAGTATTTTGAGTGTTTTCTAGAACAAATATCACTACAAAGTAAATTTTATTTTAAATCAAAATATAATAAAATAAAAATAAAAATAGAATAAAAAAAACAAAGTGATCTGAAATGGCTCTAAAATATGTGACTAAAGCTAGCTATTTAACTATATTTTTATATAAATGTGTGAGTTGAACATTTAGTTAAACTAACAAAATTATGATTCTAAAAAATATGAATACGAGATTAAAGAATTATTATTTAAGCCAAAATCAGCAAAACAGTTTTTCTTCTCTTTTTTCTTTTTTTTTTTTGAGGCATCAATTCCCTTAAAAAAAATAATGCAAAATTAGAAAGATTAGTGCTAATATATACTGGTTTATACTAATCAAAGCTGATAAGTGGAAAATCTTGATTTATCAACCAATATAGGTTTTCTGTGACAAAAATCCTTAGGCTAAATTTAAGCTAAAAAAAAGAAACGGTACTCTCTTAACAAGCTTTAAAGTATGTTAAGAAATGGAAGATTCTCTCACTTGAAAATTCAAGATCTTGCTCGAAAATCGACTCAAACTTACTCAATCGTCGACTCGAAACAAGCGAACGATTTTCGAGCAAAATGTGGCTCAATTTATTTCGAGCCGACTTGAATCTTCACCCTTTCGAACAAGCGGGCTCAGCGGCCCGACCCGGCACTGAGCAAAAACACGCCGTCCGATTAATTAGATTAATTTAACGAGCGAATGCTCTCGTTTGCATTCGGCCCTCTCTCGTTTACTTCCCCTTCGTTTGGATTTGACAAAGTTCAACCGGCTGGTTCGATCGGATCGGGAGAACTCGGTCTCATCGACTCGAACTCTTCGACTGACTCTCAGTCTTTTCGACGATTTGTGAAGCCATCGGCTCGAAATCACACACACACATGCTTATTCTTTACATATCTAAAATTTTGATATTTACTTATCTAACACTTTTCTATTCTATGCTTAGATGCATTTCAAATTAAAACAATAATGATGATATTTTGATGTGATATTAAAGATTGAGGTGTTATATATGTAAAACTTATTAGATATATAAATATATAAAATTATGTGGTATGTATATAAATCTCCCTAAGAAAATTGCTAAGTAGACTTTGTTCCAATAAGATTTCAGCTTCTTATTTTTAGATTATATATATATATATATATATATGATATAATCAATTATCACCGATCGGTAGCCCTATCTCAATCATCGGGGTTTTAGCAAGTCCATGAACCTTGATCAACTCTACATTGCACTCCAATCACAGTAGCGATTGGATAGGCTTTTAAATAGGTTTAAAAGTGTCCCTATTGTCAATAACGTCAAATTCAAGCCAAACATCTTAATTAAGGCTTCAACTACTAATATGATATGATTATAGCCACCACTACGGAAATATAGGGAAATTAAAATTGGTATTAGGGTGTCCTGATGTGCTTTATGTATCATCATGAAAAGGCAGATTATTTAACTTAGAAGAAAATGCTAAAAAACTCAAAGAGAGAGAGAGAGAGAGAACATGCTGATGCTTGTTTCAATATATATGGGCACAACAATATTCAATTCATAAACCCATGAGGCAATAATTATGATTTTAGCTCAACCATGAAATGCTCTTGATTCTCTCTCTCCCTCTCTCAGACAGTGTGAAGGAACACTCTCTCTCTCTCTCTCTCTCTCTCTCTCTCTCTCTCTCTCTCTCTCTCTCTCTCTCTCTTCAAGAAAAGTTTTCTTGCTGAATTAGGCTAGAATAGTTGCCCTCAATATAAATACAGACAGAGAAAAATAAAGTTTATAAGTTGATGATAAGCAAATCAGTAGGTAGAACGTACCTCAAGTTGAGAAATCAAATAGCTTTGCCGTAGCCGAGAAGACGATGAGCCCAACATCAGCATCACAGAGGATAGCGAGCTCCTCCGCCTTCTTAAATAAACCTCTCCTCCTCTTTGAAAACGTCACTTGCCTCGCCGTCGCATTGTCTATCTTCCTTATCTTTATCTTCTCCCTCGCCATCGATCTGCATATAAAATTAAGCCCGTAATTTTGTTTCTTAACTATATAAATATTTATATGAACCACGTGTAAGGCAAAGAGAAGAAGGCGCCTCTTTTCCCTCTTAATTAGAGAAATCGAGCAGGACTTTTCCAAATAAGTGCACTGCAAACCCTAGCTCGTTTCATTCTAAATTAGAACACCGACGTAAAATGTCAGAAAACACACCGATCTAATTAAAGAGGATTCTGTCTTCGAGCTCTCTCTCTCCTCTCTCCCTCTCTCTCTCTCTTTCCTTTTCCTTCAGCTTCAGGCTTAGGGAAAAGAAAAACCAAGGCCACGGAAGAGACTATAGGAACGATAACAGTAGGCAAGCTCCAAACGAATCTTCTCTCTCTCTCTCTCTCTCTCTCACTCTCTCTTTCTCCCTCTTTCGTGAAAACAAAGGAAAAGAACGAATTCCCAGCCCCAAAATCACCACTCACATCTCTAAATATAGAACTCTCGTTATATATATATATATATATATATATATATATATATATTCATTCTGAATCATTTGAATCTATTTTTATTTGAACGCCGAACCGGATAAAGGTTAAAAGAATTTGTAAATTGACTCGAATTAATTTCCAGCCAAATAAAATTTTATGGTAATTTCACAATATTAAATATCCGTATGCTATATTGCTCGGGAAAGTCTGGTCAAGAAATTGGGTCATATACGGCGGTGGAAGTTTGGTGGGAACAATCTTGGACTGGCAGTTCACCAGTATGGAAAGCCGGGTTTCCGTACGACGGTGGGGCCGTCGGCTTTATTGGCCGGAGACCCACCTTGTTTTTTTAGAGGAAAATATATATATATAAGATTTATTTATTTATATAATTTCCTGATTCCTTGATCGTCCTTAAAATAAATAAAACGTTGATAGCGTGAAGTGATTTGATGCTGGGTTTAAATGGCCATGTTGATGTTCAACGTTTAGTAGCCATTTGGATTTCTTTTATTTTTAAAAAATATTTAATTTTATTATTTGCATATAATAAAATTAGAAAGATTTACATACATACCACATAATTTTTAAAATTAGATATTTAATTATCTAATATTTTCTAAAAAATATATTTCATTTTTAAAAAAATAAATGATAATGATATTTTTTGATGTGATATTGAAGATTTGGTGTAATATATATAAAATTGAAATTTAGATGTGATATGTAAATACATAAAATTGTGTAGTATGTATAAATTCTCCTAAAATATATCCAAAATCCATTTAGAAAACTATTGTGTGTCAAAAAATCAGTTCTTGTAGAATAAAAACGCTTACTTGGTTGGAAAATCATATAGATAGTTGAAAGAAAATAAGGCTTCTAGAATTTTACTTTGAAAAACCCAGAGGAAAAAAACTACAGCTTGGTGCAGTAAAATGTTTTCTATATATATCAACTTTTAGTCAAAGTTTGAACCTTCCTGCGAATTACAAGATTGTATGTAAAAAAGTGATGAACTCAGAATCAGTAACAATATCTCTTTATACATGCTGATTATTGGTGGCGGTCGGGGATAATGATAAGCTGATGTGATGATAGTGATAATGAGCTTGAACTTACTCTCTCCCAACTTTCAAGTTTTCCTCAGCTCCCCAGATTATCTGTTAGTTGATTTGACTTTAAACCAAATTTGGAAGTTATTTAAATGAATTCAATTAGTGTCGATTCATATGTAATTTTTTGAGCTTGATTTAGCTCATTTGAACGATTTGACGATTTTAGTATTGTTGGACTAATCTTCTTGAGTCGTTTAACTTGATTGTATTCATTGATTTATAAATTTTAGAGATATATCGTTTGTCACATTTTTAGATAATAAAACTTATTTTATCTAAAATATCATACTTTTAAAAAAATGAAATTAGTTTATCTAAAATTTATTAGGATTTATGATTATATATATATATATATATATATATATATATATTCATTTTAGGTGACGTTTGATTTAAAGAGAGAGGGCCATAGAATTTTTTTCTTTCTTTAGAGAGAGAAGAGAGAGAGAGAGAGAGAGAGAGAGAGAGATAGAAGAGGGGAGAGAGGGATTTTTTTTATTAAATGAGAAGATGGGGTACCATAATAATTAATTTTCAAATCTCTTTTTAAGTATAAATATCCCCAAGAAAAATTTGCACTTTCTTTAATTTCTTTCGAACCTCCACTAACGACGCCGACTCCCGCAGCAGCTTCTCTGATCGGGGTTTCCAACTAACTTAAGACGCATCCCGATTAGGCTCTAATGTGCTTCCACTTTTTTTCTTTTGGTATCCTCCATCGACATGTATAATGGTGTCGACCCCTCTCGCAGCTTCAATTCATATCGGGGTTTCCAAGACAGTAGTGGCACATCCCAAATTCATGCTCCAGGTGCTTCCACTTTCTTCTCTTTGGTAGCCTCCACCGACTGTAATAGGACAACCCCTCATAAGCTTCAATTCTTCGATCTGGGGTTTCCAACTCACTGACAGCGACGAGCATCTCGAATTCAGCTCAGTGTCTTCCAACTTCTTCCAACTTTCTAAATCTTGGATTCCTCCACCGACTGTATAGCGTCTAATCCATTGTGCTCTAGTTATCCGATCTCGGGTTTCCAACCGACTTGTTAGATAGCACATCGATTTCATCGGTTGTATTTTTATGTCTCTAAGGCCTCCCCTAAAAAAAAAAAGATAATAGTAAGAATATATCTTTTCACTTTGACATCGAAAGGAATATGATTTATGTATATCTCCTTAGATTTTGGTATACATATATCTTTTAAGCGCTTTTCCGAGATTTTGACGCATCATTTTTTGAGAGGCTTTCCTTCCGAGATTTTGATGTACTTGTACTTTCCGAGGCTTTTGCATTTTGAGTCTTTGATTTACCGCACTTTGAGACTTTTGGTTTTGAGATTTTGATGTACTGCACTTATAAGGCTTTTACCTTCGAGATTTTTAAGGTACTGTACCTTCCGAGATTTTTTGAGTGGAGGCCCCATAACGGTTTATTAGAGTTTTTCTAGTGAGGACTTGTCCACTACTAGCTTCTCATGAGATTTCCTTGGGTGTGTATTTTCGGAGAGGAATCCATAAAGATTTTTTTATCCTCAGAGATTATTGAGTGTTACTCGACATTTAACATGTGTGGAAGAAGTCAATAGTTTTAACACTCATCGATGTTGTTAAAGTGTTACTAGATGAAGTTAACATATTTGGAAGAGATTAAATATTTTGATTCTTGAGATTATTTGTCGAGTATTACTCGAACGTTAGCTGTAAAAGAGTCAAATTAAAACATTCATTTAAGTAGCAAAAAGTTGATCCTTGACCTTTGCCTTATTTTTCATGAGTATGATTGAAGAATTACGATTTGCAAAAAGCTATTTTTTTTAATGTTAAAATTACCTCATCATTGACTTGCTTCTAACCGATAATCAATGATATCCGTAATATTGATTTGGGAGATCTTTTGAGATAAAGAGTTACCCCGCTTCCAACAAAAGTCAAGGATTGGAGTTTGATGAATCTTCATTCTTCTTGTATGTTCTTTTAGATTAAGATTTTTTCCACCATATGCTCTGGTGTTGCTCACGAACATAAAATCAAATTGTCAACCATTGTGAAGATATGAAGGAAATATTTTCCATGAGCTAAATTATTGTGTAGAAAACCTTGTAATAGAATAAAACTTTATGCCTTAGCTTCGTTAGAAATACAACACGACGTAGATAGTTGAAAAGAAAATAAAGAACTTGAGTTTTACATGAAAAACTCGAAATAGGGAAAAAATCACGGCTAGTAAAAATGCTTCATTATATAATCAATTTTGGAGTATAAAGTTTGAATCTTCCCATAACGGCATTACATGGTTGTATGTGAAAATTATAATAATGGAAACTCCATAATCAGTAACAAAAGCTACGCGGATAGTTGGGTTATAATCATTATTGGTGGTGGACTAATAAGCGATCGACGGCGATAACGGTGATGATGAACTTGAATTTCTCCCAGCTTTCTCCCAAGTTTGCCTTTAGCTCTTCAACCCCACTTCATGACAAGAATGGGGTCCCATTTATATGATTATGAAAGGGGCATTTTGGTCATATTAAAACACCCATCAAAGCTCATATCGATTCATTTGATCATAGATAGTTTTGATGATTTAACCATTCAAACGATTTTGATTTGAGTGATCATAGCTCATTGGATTCACCCTCATTGAGCCGATTTCGACTATAAGTCAAATTTAAAAGTCATTTGACCATTCAATTAGTGTCTTGAAGTTTCATATGTACGCTTGATTGATTTCAGATTTCAACCCAATTTTTGTTATTGGACTAATCTTACTAAGTCGTTTAATTTGATTGTATTAATGCTTAATTTATAAATTTTATAATAGAGTCAAATCGAGCCCAAATGAGCTCAAATCAAGCCTAAAAGCTACATATGAACTTCAAAACACTTATTATATAATCAAATGACTTCCAAATTTGGCTTATATCGAAGATGAGATGAATAAACGACCAAGATCACTCAAATCAAATATCGCTTAAATGATTAATTCAATAAAAAACTATTTATTATCAAATGAATCAATATATACCGTCGATGGAGTGTTTGGGATTTGAGCAATGACCAAAATACCCCTTCGTAATCATATAAAAGAACTTCATTCTTGTCAAGATATGAGCTGAGGAGAACTTGGGAGAAAGGAGAGAGCTTGAAGTTTAAAGTTCGTCATCACCATATAAAATCGCCACCTATTGTCGCCATCCAACAACTGGTATACCAACTCATCAGATATCTACTATTACCTAATTGGGGAATTACTCCACATACAACTGTAATCTGTTGTCAAAAAAAAACTTAAAGTTTGTACTCAAAGTAGATATACAATGGAGCATTTTTCTAAGTTAGATTTTCTCCTATTCTTGAGTTTTTCCATATAAAATTCTTGAGTTTTATTCTCTTCAACTATCTGTTAGATTTTCATACAAGCGCATGAAGTTTTATTTATAATCGTTTCAAGATGCAACAGCTTGGAGCCATCGAAGAAATATTCCATTTATATTTTCATAATAGATAATCGACTTCAAGTTAAGAGCGACCATCTATATGATGAAGAAATTTCTACTTAATAATATACATATGAAGAATGAAGAAGCATCAAATGTTGATACTTTAGTTTTATCGGGTGGGGCAATTAATTTCAAAAGATCATCCAAATTAATATTCGATATCTAATTGATTATCAGAAGCAAGTCAATGATGAAGTATAATTTCAACATTAAAAAAAGATACTTTACAAATTATGATTATTCAATCATACTCATAAAAAGTGGCAAAGATGAAGGAGCAACTTTTTATAACCTCAAGTTGTTTTGATTTGACCTCTTCCACACATAAGTTAACATCATCGTAACACTTTGACAAAACAATCTCGGATGAGAGTTAAAACTATTATTTTCTATCACACAAGATAAAATGTCAAAGTAATACTCTAACAAACAATCGAGATCAAAATATTTTATAGATTCCTGAAGGTGCCTGGGGAAGCCTCAATGAGAAGCTAGTAGTGGATTAGTCCTACTAAAAGACACAGAGCAAGTGGTTGATAGGGACTCCACTCATCAAAATCTTAAGGTAAAAGCCTCGTATAGGTACATCAAAAAAATCTTAGAGGATAAAAGCTTGTCATGTACATCAAAATCTTAGAAGATAGAAGACTTAGAATGTACATATACATTAAAAATCTTAGAAAGCAAAGTCTTAGGTACAGTACATCAAAAATCTAAGTCAAAGTCTGACTGAATTCAAAACCTTAGAAGAAAAAAGCCTCAAAAGGTAAGTACATCAAAATCTTAGAAGTTAAAAGCCTTAGAAGGTATAAGTACATTGAAAATCTGCGAAGGAAGGAAAAAATCTTAAAATCAAAAGCCTTAGAAAGTACAAACACATTTAAAACCTTAAAAGACAAAAGCCTCAAGGGGATAGTACAATAAAAATCAAGATACAAGTCAAAAAGGTAAAGCCTCATAAAGTATACATCAAAACCTTAGGGTAAAGGCTAAGGTGTATATTACAAATCTCAAGGTACATGCACATTAAAATCTCACAAGACAAAAGCCAAAGTTATAGATATACCAAAAATCTCGGAGATATAAATAAATCATAATCATTTTGAAGTCAAATTCTAAAAAGAATATATGATTACCCTTGTCATTGGGGCAAAAAATTATAATACAAAATATATACTTTATGTTGGGGAAAAATCTTAACCACCATAAGAGATAACTGGAGCTTGAATTGAGATGTGCCTAACCAGTCATTGAAACCAGATCGGGAGAATTTGAGTTTATGATTGGGGTCATTATACAAAAGCTACCAAAGAGAGAAGAAAGCACACTAGAGCATGAATCGGGATGCGTAATCGTCAATTGATGGAAATCGAGCTGAGGGCAGAGCATGAGTAGGCTACCAAGAGAAGAAAGAAAGCAAAAGATGAAGGCGTCAATCTGTTGGAAACCGAGATCGAGGAAAACTGAGCCTGGGGTCGGTACTCTATACAAGTCGAGGCTACCAAAGAGAAGAAAATGGAAGTCAAGTGGAGCTGAATGGGATCGTGCAACCAGATTGAAAACTCGAGATTGGGTTGAATTGAGCTGAGAGGGTTAACTATTGTCTAGAGGTTACCAAAGAAAAGAATATAAAGAAAGTAAGGTGCGAGTTTTCATTATCCCTTGGGGTATTTATACTTGAAAAGAGACTTTAAATTATATATATATATAAAGATGGGGCACCTCCATTCATCTCATTATGGGTGGCAAAATGTCGACCATTTAATTAAAAAAATCCTCTCTCCTCTCCTCTTTCCACTCTTCTTCCTCTCTCTCCACACCTCCCTCACGCCTAATAAATAAATGAAATTGATACACACTATATAATTACAACCTAATAATTCTTAGTTAAAGTGGTTTTATTTTTAAAATTTAATATATTTTGAATGAAATGAATCTTTTCATACAAAGAAATGATATATCTATTCTTAAGTTAAAGCATGTATATATATCCACTTAGTGGACGAGTCCAACAATACTGAATAGAGTCAAATCGGAAATGAGCTCAAATCAAGCCCAAAACTATATATGAACTTGAAACAGACATAATCAAATGACTTCCAAATTTGGCATGCTTTAGTCGAGAAACGAGATGAATCCAACGAACCTAAGATCACTCAAATTAAAGATTTTTAAATGGTCAAATCACTAAAAAAACTATTTATGATCAAATGAATCAATATATACGATGGAGGCGTTTTAGGATTTTGGCTACAATGAACAAAATATCCCTTTAAGAATCCTAAATAGAACCACATGTCATGAAGGGAGGAGCTAGAGGTGAGCTTGGGAGAAAGGAGAGAGAGCTGAAGTTCAAAGTTCGATCACCGTGTCATTGTGCTAACTACCACCAACAATACAACCCAACTATGCATTTGTTCTTAACGATCGAATTCCCTGTGCATTCTCACATATAACCCTATAATCTTGTTATCGAGAAAACTTAAAGTTTGTACTCCAAAGCATATATTTTATTATGTTAGCTGCTTTTCACATAAAAATTGTGAGTTTTATTCTCTTTTCAACTATTTGTGTGTGTGTGTTGAGTTTTCATACAAGCTAAGGCATGAAATTTTATTACGCAATCGATTTTCGACACAACAAATCTCAATAAATTTTTTAGTAGGAAATTTTAAAATAATTTTAAAATAAATTTCCTATTAATTTCAATAAATTTATAATCAAATTAAATAATCTAAGTGTAATGAATTAGATGATACTAAAAGCGGTTTAATTTTAATCTAGATGAGCTTAAATCATATTTAAGATATAATTAAAATTTTTAGTATATTACTAAAAGAGTCAAAACATCTTAGATCTCTAAATCTAGAAGCTTATAGTCAAATCAAATATTTCAATGAGAAATATAAAGAGCTCAAGATCATTAAATTTTGAGATAATTAAAGCACTTAAATGATAAATAAATTATTTATTATCAATAGAATCAACATAAACTATGATGAAATGTTTAAAATTTTGACTATATTTATTAAAATATCACTCTTACAAAATAGAAATAGACCAACATTCTTTATATGAGAAGAACATGAACTTGTGTTTAAAGGGATCTATGGAGCTTTGTCCATGACCTTACCTCCAACTACAAATATTCAATGTTGTCCATAATCTACAAATCATTACCTAAACACTATCATCCGATCATAATTATCGACAACCATTTCTTATCCAATTTTCTATAATCACTATTGTTTGATTGTTTACTCACATCGCTCAAACTCTATCTTCACCTCTATTACTTATATCACGATAAAAAAAATAGTTAGGCTAAAATACACAATTTTGTAATCATATTTCTCTAAATAAAAGAAAATATGGTTCTTTATAATTTCAACTAATAAAGTGGATTTTTTTTTTTTTTGAATTAGGCCCTTTTTTTTTTCTTTTGATTTCTCATGTAAAAAAAATTGGATATCTCATGTGATCTTCTTTTATTTGTTGTGTATAAGTTTTTTGTGTGAAATTAGAATGTAAAAAACCTTTATTTTGGTTTATAATTGATATGACACTAAAAATTATACTAAAAACGAATCTTGATGTCGAAAGCAATCGATCCTAAGTAAACTAGGATCAATCACTTAAAATATCATTAAAAACTTTGAGATATCGGTTGAATCCCTAAATAGTTCTTAAATATGGAGTGCTTATGATCAAACCGAAGCCTTGACATCTAACAAGTCCAAGATATCTTGATTGACTTCATTTGAGCATTTAAATATTTAAAATACATCAAATGATCAAGAGAATCATTTCGCCATACGATGGAGTGGTTTAGATTCCGCAGTAATTACAAAACGTCCGATGGAGTAGGGCACCGCCTCCATTCTTCTCATTATGGGTGGCAAAATGCTAGTCATTTAATTAAAAAATCATATATATATATATATATAAAATAACTAATTAGTAAATAAATAAATGAATTTGATACACATAATATATATTATATAATTACAAATCCTAATAATTTTAGTTAAAGTGGTTTTATTTTTAAAAATTTAATATATTTTGAATGAAATGAATTTTTTTGTCCAAAATGGGAGGCAAATG
The DNA here is from genome assembly GCA_021442155.1 of Cymbidium sinense. NCBI lineage: Eukaryota > Viridiplantae > Streptophyta > Magnoliopsida > Asparagales > Orchidaceae > Cymbidium > Cymbidium sinense. The sequence goes on from CM038220.1 coordinate 89,782,040, forward strand.
ATATATCTATTCTTAAGTTAAAGCATGTATATAAATCCACTCGGACCAGTCCAACAACACTGAATAGAGTCAAATCGAGCCCAATGAGCTCAAATCAAGCCCAAAAGCTATATATGAACTTCAAACATTGATTAGATAATCAAATGACTTCCAAATTTGATATGCTTATAGTCGAAGTCGATGAGAGGAATCAACGAGCCTAAGATCACTCAAATCAAGATCGTTTGAATGATCAAATCACTAAAAAAACTATTTATAATCAAATGAATCAATATATACCGATGGAGCGTTTTGGATTTTGGATGACCAAAATACCACTTTAAGAATCTATAAATAGAACCACATTCTTGTCATGAAGGGGAGGAGGAGCTAGAGGCAGCTTGGGAGAAAGTGGAAGAGAGAGGTTCAAGTTTGTCGATCACCTATCATTGTCACCGACCGCCACCAACAACCGCTAACCCAACTATCGATGTATGGTTGTTCTTACCGATCAAATTCCCTTTGTCAAGCATTATCACATACAACCCTATAATCCCATTATTGAGAAAACTTAAAGTTTCTTCAAAGCATATATTTTACTACAGTCACATTTTTTTCCCCACCTCTTGGGATTTTTTCAGTAAAATTGAATTTTTTATTCTCTTTTCATATGTGTGTGTGTAAAGTTTTCCATACAAGCTAAGGCATGAAATTTTATTCACAACCGATTTTCTAACACACAACAAATCTCAATAAAGTTTTTAGTAGGAAATTTTAAAAATAATTTTAAAATAATTTTTCTATTAATTTCAATAAATTTATAATCAAATTAAATAATCTAAGTGTAATGAATTAGATGATACTAAAAGCAGTTCAATTTTAATCTAAATGAGCTTAAATCATATTTAAGATATAATTAAAATTTAGTATATTATGAAAGAGTCAAAACATCTTAGATCTCTAAATCTAGAAGCTTATAGTCAAATCAAATATTTCAATGAGAGAAATATAAAGAGCTCAAGATCATTAAATTTTAAGATAATTAAAGCACTTAAATGATAAATTAATTATTTATTATCAATAGAATCAACATAACTATGCGATGAAGTGTTTAAAATTTTGACTATATTTATTAAAATATCACTCTTACAAAATAAAAATAGACCAACATTATTTATATGAGAAGAACATGAACTTGTGTTTAAAGAGATCTATGGAGCTTTGTCCGATGACCTTACCTCCAACCACAAATATTCAATGTTGTCCATAATCTACTCCTCACAATCTAAACACTATCATCCGATCACAATTATCGACAACCATTTCTTATCCAATTTTCTATAATCACTATTGTTTGATTATTGTTACCGACATCACTCAAACTCTATCTTTACCTTTATTACTTATATCAGAAAAAAAAAAAATAATTAGGCTAAAATACACAATTTTGTAATCATATTTCTCTAAATAAGAGAAAATATGGATCTTTATAATTTCAACTAATAAAGTGGATTATTATTTTTAATTAGGCCCTTCAAATTTTTTCTTTTGATTTCTCATGTAAAAAATTGGATATCTCATGTGATCTTCCCTTTTATTTGTTGTGTATAAGTTTTTTGTGTGAAATTAGAATGTAAAAAACCTTCATTTTGGTTTATAAATGATATGACATTGAAAATTCCACCAACAAGCACTAATCTTGGTGTCGAAAGCAACTGATTCTAAGTAAACTAGCCTGATCAATCACTTAAAATATCATTGAAAACTTTGAGATATTAGTTGAATCCCTAAATAGTTCTTAAATATAGAGTGTTTATGATCAAATTGAGCATCTTGACAAGCCGGATCTAACAAGTCTAAGATCTCTTGACGACTTTATTTGAGCATTTAAATATTTAAAATACATCGATGATGGGAATCATTTGAGTGTCCGATGGAGTGGTTTGGATTTTGCACATAATTACGAAATGTCATTCCACTAATCTATAAATAGCCCTATTCTTCACATGAGGAGATCGCTTAAGAGAGAGAGAGCTCGAGACTTGAAGATCCTCCATCGTCCGACGGCCATCACACCATCGCGGTTCACCAACTACTTACACCGGCTATCGCCAACCACCACCACTGCCCACCATCCGCCTCGCTGCTCGACCATTGCGTTGTCACCGCTTCACACTGTTGCCGACCACTATTCACCGCAGCCGGGCCCTTTCGCATCATTAATCACCACGTATGCCACCATCGACCACCGCTGCCGACTACCATCGCTGAATTCGCTGCATTGACAGCTGATTATTATATCGACCACCGGCCAATTATCGCTGACATCATCATCGTATCACATCATCGTTGCTGCCGCCGCTCGCCACAACTACATTCTGGCCAATTATTGGTCACCGCCGGCCACCATCATTCACTATCAGCCACCAATAACTGTACAACCCAACTACCATGATAGTTATTGTTGTCACATGATTGATATATAATGGAATATTTACGCTAGCGTAATTTTTCCTCTTTTGGTATAAAATCATGGAGTTTCTCTTTCCCTTCAAATATCTGTATGTGATTTCTCAACAAGGCTATATGAAAAGTTTTATTCTACCACAACTGGTTTTCTAAATAAATTTGACATCGCCTATGGAACCAAACCCCACAATCACAATCTCTACAACACATTATGGCATATGGCCACACGCAATATAAGAGCCTCCCGCTCCAACTCTTATCACTCCCAAATCAATCCTTGAACCAAGGACACCAAGTTTATCTCACTTCCTCTCGATGACGGTGAAGGTGCAGTGAACCTCTAAGATCATGTTTGAATGAAAGAGTCTCAAAATGAGATAATATGACTTTACGAAACACGATACCTTACTACGAAACACATCTCCCCAAGATCGATCTTTAGTCGACGAGGTCAAAATGCTAATATGGGGCCTTCTCGCCATCCTAAAGTTCCTCCGCTTTATACCTGATGATCGAACTCCTTAACACTAGTTCTACTCATCCATCACTTGCGCTTAACCAATTGCTAACCCACCAATTATTGCCGATAGCTTAGCATGTTCTCGTCCGTTGATTTCACATCCATGTCATGCATGCTAAATTACAATGCTTAGGCGAGAAGAATTTCATTTTAAAGATGGAAATCATCTTCCCTCTCATCATATATCGTGAGTCTTCACCTTTGGTAAGCTATTCTTCAACATCCTATTCCGTAGGTTTCAAGTTTTCCAAGCATCGACTCTATGATGGGAAAATTGACCCATATGAACACATCGACCATTACAAAACTATCATGCATATCCAACGAGCTCTTGACACCGCTTATCAAGTCTTTCCAACCCCTCGGTCGCTCGACTTGGTTCTACTCCCTTCCAAGGGATCCATCCATACCTTTAACGAACTCGCCAAGATCTTTGTAGAACAGCTTCATTGCAAACCCAGGATCATTAAAGATTCCTCTCATCTCTCGTGCATTCATCAAATGAAGGTGAATCACTTAAGGAGTACTTCCAGAGGTTCTCCAGGCTCTCCAAATACCCAAGTAGATCCCAATTATTAAGAGGAGTTTTCCTTAGAGAGCTCCATCTTGGGCCTTTCACCGATCACTCACAATGAGATATGCTCTTATACGACTTGGTTGATCATGTGAAAGCACATATGTTAATGAGGCTATTAATGCTCATCATAAATAATTTGAACAATCCATAAGAAAAGGTAAGAGTGCCCGGGAACATGATCGATAATCTCATCAAAAGAAGCAACAAGTTGTGATCTCCCACCACGTGAAAATTTTCAAGAATTTCTAATAGGTATACTTCCATCTTCAAATTTATGTGGAATAAAATGAAGATAGAAATATACTCCTTTTATGTATTTGGACACGTAGATCCGATATTCTTATTAAGGTGATCGGATACAACATTAAGGAGATGTGTACCATCTTGAAAGATACAAGTCACTACCCTATAATGGACCTAATCAATAAGAACTCTAAGGATAATGGCTCGCATGTGTACGAGATTCATCCTCTACTTTACATGAAAAAATAAAGCGATTTATTTTAAATCGAGTTCATTAAGTTCCCAAGGGTAAGGTCCTATAGTTAATTACATCATGAAGGAGATTCCTTGGGAATACTCTCAATTAAGACAAATGATCATTGTTTCCAAAGATTTCAATAGGTAGACAATTGATTAGTTTATTTTAGAGATTAAATGAGATTGATCAAAGAGAGGGAGTTATTATCAAAACCAAAGGAAGATAAGTAGAGATGCTCAGATGCTGAAACTAGCTAACATCTCAAACTATTCTATGGTTGGGCCTTATATTTTGAAATTGATTTAATTTATTTGAGTTAGATTTTCATTAGAAATTTAGGCCTATGATTCCATAACGTAATATTATGAAAATGCCAGGAGGTGAGGATTTATACTTATGACCCACAAAGGGGAGAAGTAACCTTAAAACTTAAATCTAGGGAGCTTTGGTAAAAAAGTACAACCTAAATCAAGGAAAAATGGTTATATGGTTTACCTCCACAAGAGAGAGTAAACCACTGACCGCTTGGACTTACAATGCTGAGGGTGGCCACCAACTAACTCCTCCTACGAGTTTAAATTCATGTAGGCAAGTATTATACTTTATGCAAGAAAGACTGTTATTTATTTAGAAAAGAGACTAAGTCTTTAAACTCACTCCTAAGAGACTAGATCATGTAAGGCATGAAAATGACCTATATCTAATGAAATTCATATTACATCTTTATTTTCATTTTGGACAATCATTTTGACTCACACTTATAGGATTCATATGAATAATGCATGAGAAGTAAGATTATTGGCCAAAATCAGAAGGGAGGAGGTGTGTTTCCACCATAGCTCAAAGATCAAGTCAAGTTTCTCGACAAAGGTTGAAGCCCTCCAATCAAGAGTGAAACAAGATGCTATGTGCGATGTTATAAAATAAATACTCATCCAAAAAGGTTGCTAATTCTTTTATCTTGATTTTAACTTATGCTTTAAATGAGGTTATGAGTTCTTTATTTTTGATTTTGAGTTGATTAATTTGGTAAAAAGATTTATTTTTTTCTAAGAGCCTAATTGCCATCTAGACCATACATCAAGCAAGGAAGAAACTAGATAAAAGATGTCATCTTAATGCATAAGCTAAACAAAACATCGAATATTTTATAAAGCTCTAAAAGAATAAAAGACTATTTGTGGTCGAGCACCACCGCACAACCGAAAATAAATTGGGTAGAGCTCTACCCTCATACAACTCAAATTAAAAAATAAATTAATTACAATTAAGTAAGGAAATTCATGTTATGGGGTCTTCATTCTTCATTTCTTCTTCTTCTTTCTTCCTTTCTTCTTTCTTCTTTGTTCTTTTGATTTTTTTTGATGGTTGGAAGGTGATTGCTCCAAAGGCTTCAAATGGTATATAAGATAAGATCTTATGACCAATGCTCTTCTAATCCCCATAACAATCATTCTAAAATCCTAATTACAAAAATTACATGAAAAGGGAAAGTGAAATCTAAATAACACCTACAAAATAGAGATCAAAATAAATTATACAAATCCCAAGCATGTATATTTACTTAGACCCCACACATAGGTAACCAAGTCCAATTGGCCTATTGGATTATGCTTAGGGGTATAAGCACTTGCACAATAAAAGTAATTATATTTTTATTACTGCCCCTAAGCACGATCCCCCAGAAAATAATGATTAGACTAAATCATCCTACCATTTATTCTACGCATATTCACCTAACATCGTGACTAAAAAAAACATCACAAAATAAAAGCAAATATTAAACCATGCATCACCTATCTTAAAATTAAAAGTGGTGCCTTAGTCTAATGTGTGTGTGCTTTAGGAGATTTGTGTGGTATGCTTAGCTATAGCTTTAAGGTTTGGATTTTTCTAAGTGTGAAGATGTTAAACTTAGATGGGTGGTTTCATTTAAGTGTTTAGATGATTTGGGTTTACTTTTATTTGATATTTAGGTTTGAATGAATCCTATAATTAATTACAAGGTGTTGTAAAGAGGGGAAAAGAGAAGAGAACTTCTCTTTCCTTCCACCTAAGTAATTTTAAAGTGGATTCATAGTTAATTTTATTTAGTGAATATTTTATTATGTATTTTAATTAATCTCAAGTTTAGATTTTCCTAAACAAACCTATTCAAAAGAAAGATATTTTAATATTAAGTAAAGTGAACTAAATTCACAAAACACACATCACTTCATTTTTTTCCAACATGTATAACATGCATATGAATGAATCCTAAGCATATTTATACATACAAATGGGAATGTTTAGCATACTTTATGATGGATGCTAAGTGAATTACTAAAGAAAATTTGAATGCTTTATGATGCATGATTTTCATTAAGTAGAAAAATATTTTCTTATCCATTTTTCACATGCACACATGTATGTATGAAAGGCATAAGTGAGTATGGTGTCATTGTTAGCACCAGAGGTGTACAAGACCCGCTATTTTAAAGCCTCACAATCTCGAGGTTGTCCATTAATATACCACTTTCCTTAAATGCAAACATATGTATAAAAGAAATGAATGAAAAGAAAGATGCAAAAGTTTGTATCTATTTATTTATTTTGTTTATGCAATTTATATGTACAAGTGTGAATGACCTTCTTGATTAATAGCATAGGGATGAATAGGGATGAATAGGAATGAGATTAAGCAAATGTTATGTTCTTTTCGATGAACTATATACTTTGTCAAATTCTATTCAAAACTATGCCATAAAAAAAAAGATAAGGAAAAGTACACTATGCACATCTTCAAATTTATATCCACATACAAGCTTATAAATAATTATAAGTAGCACACTTTCAATTTTAGATATTTTATTTATAGATTTTGAAAGTAGTTTTGGATTTAGTAGTGATAATAGTCATTCATATTTTATTTTAGCTAAAATATGCAATTTGACATAAAGAAAATATTTCATTTTGAATTTGATTTTTGAAAAGCATGAATATATGAAATTCATATGACATACACATTTAGCAGAAAAGAACTAAAGTGATGAAAGTATGTAAATACATCCACCCTAATTAATTCTTAAAGATAATCTTATGAAATAAGAAAGTTTAAAGTAAATCAAATTATTTTTAAAGCATGTTTGATTTTATTTTGAGTTTGATTTAATTTGAGAAATGTGAGGTGTTCCTAACCCATTCTCACATATGTTGGTTATTTTAGTTTAATTTTAGGTGATTAGATGATTTTTATATGTTGCTTAGGTTAATGTATGAATTAAGCATGTTAATTACCCCTTACCTATACCACCTTAGCATAGTTAATCAAATAATTATGAGCCAATGAAATGACATAAAACCACACAAGAAATTTAAATCAACAATGAACCTAGTAAGAAAAGGGCCTAATGCATTTGGTTCTTGATTAATGATTAGTTAAACTAAGGGGTAACTTCATAACCCCTCACACATGTGAGTTAGATTTTGATTTTCTTAATTGTACTTAGGCTATTGAACACCTAAGCATCTACCAAAGATAGATTAATTGAGTTCTGGAAAATTTTAGAATTTTATTAAATTAATTAAGAGGTAATTAGTGAATTAACCCTTAATTAAGGATGGTTTAAGAAAAAAGGGGTTTAGGGAATATCTTAAGGAAAGTATCCCAAAATTATTCTCTAAATCTCATATTCCCTTAATCAAAACTTATTTGACTCGAGGGATAAATCACTATATTCTTGATTAAGCTTAATTATATTAAGGGAGTGATTAAGGAATGAACTAGTAATTCCTCTAATTAAGCCATCAAATCCCAAGAAAATTAGGGAGACAAGATTCATCCCACTAATTAAGCACAAGAAATTTGGGATTAATCGTGAGTAATTAGAGGTAATTAACAAAATAATATTCCCAATAAAATATAAATTTAGAGAAGTGTTCAAAAAATCCATTCAAATCATTCTTAAAATATTCTATGTTCAATTATCTATTCAATGCAATTTATTTTATATTTTTCTAATTTTTCTAGGCTTATATATAAATTTAGGAAGTTTTCATGGTTAATTAGATAATTTAAAAGCCTAATTAAATACTTAATCTCGTCACGCGTCACGGCTTTGTGCTTTCCACATGGCATGACGGATTGGATATTAAAGTAGTCACATCATAGCGCCACGGCGCTACACTTTCTCCTCACCCCACCAAGGATGAACAAGGTTAAAGCCACAAATCTTAAGGGATTAAATGTGAGATCATGATTTAATCATGGCCGTCCATCCAAAATGCATAGATGGCCTATGATCCTTCCTGTTCTCTATGAAGAATGGACACCGTCCATCTTCTAGGAGAAGAGATTCGATTGAGCTTGGATTAGATTGAAATTCAACTTACACCATCTAGGCATAATGGAAAACACATCTAATGGCTAGAATTCTATGGGATTAAAATTCCTTTCACAAAGCTCCAAACCACATTGAATTTAAGCTCAAAAATGGCTAACCTCAGGAGGTGATCACATGCGATTCCCTTGGAGAAGCTTGCCTAGTGAGATGAAGCTTTCAAGTTTAGAGGCTCTAAGATTGGGTAGATCCTCCTATGGGCAACTTCTCTTGCACTTGAGCTCAATTTTGAAGTTGATCCTCCCTTGCCTCAAGAGCTTGGATGAAGACTTGGGTGAGTTCTGATGAGCTCCCGAGGGTTGCAAAGGAATTGGTTAATTTTGAGTGTGGAGTAAGTTTGGTTTTGGAGCTCCCCGCTTTCAAGTGAAAATTGAGAAGATGAGATTCAAACTCTCTAGAAGTTTGGGAAGACTAGTTAGGGCTTGCTCAGTTCCTATGCTTCAATCAAATTAGGGAGAGTGAAGATTGAATTGAATTAAGGAGTATATCTCCCCTTGAAGGATCGGACGATGCCTCCTTGTCATTTTGATCTAATTGAGCTTATGCCATGGGTTTGTTAGGCCATTTAAGATGTCTTGCAATTTGGCGAGAAGGAGTGGGTGAGGTGGCCATGTGCTTTAATTGAGTGGAGGAGGGGTTCCATGTGCTCAATTTCAAAGAATGTGATCGATTTTTTGGGTTGTTTGTCCCAAACCCATTGGGTCATGTGCACTAAGTCCATTAGTGACCATTTGGTCCACTAAGAGAATGTCAAGTGTCCATGAAAAGGAATTAACCAAATTCCAAGTGATTTTGATTTTGGTTTACCCATGGCCTAGGGGTAAAATGGTCATTTGACCCCGATTTTAGTTTGGGCATGTTTTATATGATGAGAAAATAGGTTTGGCCAAGTTTTATTGAATTTAGAGTTGGTTTGATGTGATTTGGCTCATGTTGACCCATTTAGGTCAAAATGGGTCAAGTTGACCAAATGGTCAAATAGGTCAAACCAAGGGTCAAGTTCATATGACCATTTGAAATATTTTGGTGGCTTTGGTTTGATTCAATTTGGTTTAGGTTTGAATTTGGTTCAATTTAGTTCATTTAGGTCAAATGGGTCAAGTTGACCAAATTGATCCATTTGACCTATTTGGGTCATGGGTTGGTTCATGTTTGGTTGGTCATGAAATGGATTGGTGTCTTTGTTTCTAATCAATTTTGGTTAAGTTTGAATTTAGCTCAATTTGACCCTTTAGGTCAAATTAGGTTCAAGGTCATGGGTTAGGTTGGGTCTAGTTGGCCAATTGAGGCTTTGGTCAAGTTCAACAATCATTTTGGAATGAACTTGACCCATTGGTTTCAATCAATTTGGCTTAGATCAAGTTTTGACACATTTTGACCTTTTAGGTTAAGTTGGGTCAACTTGGATTAAGTGGCCAATTGGCTAGGTTAGGCTCAAATGTTGACTTGGTCAAGTTTAAACATTAGTCATAAATGAACTTAGATCAATGGTTTCAATCAATTTAGCCTATGGTAGATTTTGGTTATGTTGGGTTTTTTTGCAAGTGTTGACTTGGTCAACCCTTAGGTTTGACTTGGTTGGACCCAATTTGATTGATTGATCATCTCATGATGATTGATCATGATGAGGTTTAGGTGCTTAGTTCAATCCAATTTGGTTAGGATTATAATTTGGCTCATAAGGGTACTTTAGGTCACTTTGGGTCAAGTGAGCCTAAGTGAGTCAAATGGCTTGGTCAAAGCTTGATTTGAGTTTGATTGAACTCACATATGGACTTATGATTGAAATATAAATCCATTTGTAAGTGATTTTAAGCCAAATGATTTTGGTTCATTTGACAATTTCAAGTTCAAGGGTGAACATGAGTTTGATTTGGGCTTAATTTTTTGAATTGAGTTTTGATTAAGTGATTGAAGTTTGTATTTATATTTGGATTCATGATTGAAGGATTGATTGAATCATGAAGAAAAATCAAGAGTTTGGCTTGATTTGAAATTGATTTGGCTAAGTTCAAGATTTTGACATGAAAGCTTAGTTGGATTTTGAATGAATTTGAGTTTGATTTTGGAATTGGTTTTGGTTATTTGAATTTATATTTCATTTATATTTGTGAATATAAATAATATAAAATGGGTTATGAAAAAATTTTATGAGTTTGAATTGATTAGATTTAAGTTAAGTCCAAGAGGGAATCAAAGGGACTTAGGAAATATTGGAATTTGACCATGGATTTTGGATTTGATTTTGAGTTTAGTTTGATTGATTTGAATTTATATTTCATTTATATATGTGAATATAAATATAAATGAGAATGAGAAAATTATGAGTTTTAATATTTATTTGAAAAGCTAAGTCCATGAAATCAAAGGACTTAGGAAATATTTTGAACTTGGAATTTCAATCATGGGCTTCAATCATGAGTTTCAATCATGTGGAATTGATTTGAGTTTGGAGAAAATCAATTAGGAATTAATTTAAGTTTGGAGAAAATAAATTAAGCTAGAAATGATTTGAGTTTGACTTGAAGGAAGGAAGTGAGGAATGTGGTTCAAGCCATGTAGGGAAATTTTCCTAACACCCCAAGGCATAACCTATTCTATGGCTAACTCTTCTAAGTCTCTGTAAGTGATTGTCCACCTAATCTAAATGTGTCTTAAGACAAGGAACCCTTAAAGTCTAAGAGAAGTCCATGTCAAGATGGAGGTTGATGGCTCATTATAAAATGAGGTCAATTCTCACATCACGGAACACCACCAAAAGAAATACACACTCAACACATCTCATGCTAGTCTTGATGGCCATTCAAGATGAAGAGACTATCAAGTGGTCACATTGAAACCAAATTGGGAAATCGAGTAATATTTTCACTTCCATCAAAGTGAACATACACCGAGGCATGTAAACAACACAAAGAAGATCGAGAGGCTCATTCAACAAGTATATCTACGGTTTTATGAATAAATTGACTCAAGTAAAATAACTCCAACTAGGGGCAACGGATAATCACGAAATAACAAAATAATGTGATAGTTGGAGAAATTAAAATAATCATGGGAGGACCACTACTATCTAATCAAGTCCTCATTGCCACCTCAAGAGCGAGCTAAAAAAATCTTGTATTGATCATTCCATCACTTTTAATGACTTAACTTAGAAGGAGTCCAAGTTTAGCATCAAGACCCACTTGTCATTCGGGATTAGTGACCCATGTTATAATGTTAAGAGAAATTTTGATTGATAATGAGAGTTCTGATGTCTTATTTTACTCTACATTTTTAGCATGGGCTGGTTAGGAAAATGCTCCAACAGACTATTATATGGGTTTGATAATCCTTGTGTAAGTGGAGGGGCAATCACCCTTCTGTTGTCCCTCGAAGAATTTCCTTGACAAGTGACTCATTCAATTCATTCATGGTGATCAAGTCGATTTAGCATAATTCTAAGGCCCCTCCAATCAATTTTGGTGTCCGCATTTGGTATCTCATCTTAAGATAAAATTTATAACCCCATTGGGTTGGAGTGGTCTGTGGAAATCAATAAATAAATCAATGTTGACAAGCTCAACCACGCCTTGGTGACCTTCAACATCGAGAATTTTAATTTTTGAGATGAAGAAGTACCTCGAGCTCCAGAAGACTTGCTCCTATTTCATTATCGATGACCAACTTTATGAGCTGCAAGCGGATCTCTACTCAAACAAACAAAGGGTAAATACATAGACTTCTTACGCAAAAATCAAGTCATCTTTGCTTAGAGTCATGAGATATGCTTGGGGTCGAATGTAATCATGCACTCAAGATTGATCCAACATTCAAACCGATCATCCAAAAGAAGTGAAATTTTACATGATCGATCCAAGCTATTTAACAAGAAGTTAACAAGCTCTTGCGGGATTCATACGAAGTATATTACCCTACATGGCTAGCAAATATTATCATGGTTAAGAAAGCAAATGAAACTTGGAGAATGTGTATTGATTAGATCTCAAAAATTATTTAAAAGATAAATTTTCCCTCCCCAAATTGATCAATTGGTTGATGCTACGGCATCAAATGCTCGCTTTTGGATGCTTACTCGTTATAACCAAATAAAATGGACCTAATGGATGAAGAAGCCACATCTTTTCAAACATATAAATTTATATTTACCAAGTTATGACGTCGGGTTAAAAAAATCGGTGCTACCTATCAACGCCTTATGAATAAGATTTTTAAAGACCTCTTAAGCCACACAATGAGGTATATGTGGATGACATGTTAGTAAAAGCTTGGAAGAATCACAACATATTTCGACTTAGAAATATGTTTTAACTTCAACATTATAACATGCGACTCAACCCAACCAAGTGTGCTTTTGGGGTTATGTCGAGAAAATTTCTTGGGCTCATGGTCACCCATGTAGGATTGAAGCTAATCACGAGTGCTCGGAGATATGGCTCCTCAAAGAATATCAAGGAAGTTCAATGCTTGAATAGATGAATTACGCCTTATCCGCTTCTTAGCCCATTCTGGGATGAATATTTGTCATTCTTTAAAATATTAATGGGAGCTAAAATAATAATTTTTAGTTGATGATGAATGTCCATAGAGCAACTAAGGAATATTTAGCATCTCCACCCTTACTATCCAAGCCTATCCAAGGAGAGATGTTATACTTATATCTGGCCTCTTCCCACATTAAGCTCAATTTTAGTGTGAGAGGAAAATGTAATACAACGACCAATTTATTATGTTAGCAAAATTCCCTCTAATATAGAAAGTCGTTATCCAGCGATAAAATGGCTTTGGCTTTAGTTTTCTCGATAAAATTCGTCCATACTTCCAAGCTCACACCATTGGTGTTTATACTCATTTACCATTGAAGGTCATTCTACATAAACTAGAGGCATCTAAAGGTTAATCAATTGATTGTAGAATTGGGAGAGTTTGATATTCATTTTCTATATGTCGGACATAAAGTCTCAAGTACTCTGACTTTATAGAGTGCATTGTCCCTACTCCAAATGAGTTATCTATTACACCCCTTTCATTTCCTCCATGGACCCTCTATGTTGATGGAGCTTAGATGCTAGAGGGAATCTTACTTATTTTTTCCCAAGGATACATTAGAGTATGGACTTACCTAAAATTCTCTACAACTAATAATATGGCTTAATATGAGGCTCTCATGGGTTGAGACTTGTCATCGATTGTGAAGCTCAAAACTTAATGATCCATTAATCGACTCACATCTCCTCGTTGACGAAAAACTTTAATGCTCATAATCAAGCACATATCTCAACTTGGTGAGATCACTTCTGCCCATGTCAAGACACATCAAATCATTCACATACTTTGAGAGAAGAACACTGAAAGACTCTCACTAAGTTTAGCTCCTACTGAAATATATTTAAGAGAAGGCATGTTGAGAAAATATATTTTCCAGATCTAAAGGTCATGGATAATACAAGCAATTAATGAGATGGAACCTTTGTGGATGGACCACATCCTATACTTTCTACAAGAAGGAACCCTTCTACAAAGCCCAACTCATCTCAAGACAAGATGCAAACTTTTATTATTGGAGGTGAACTATACAAATGAGTTTTTCCGGGCCATACCTTAAATGCCTCTCACCACGAGGCGATTATGCATTAAGAGATGTTCACTTTGGGATATGTGGAGAACACCTATGAGGAAGGGCTAGCCCTTAAAATTATAAGGCAAGGGTTCTATTGGCCTCACATGAGGCAAGATTTGAATTTCATAAAAAATATGAGTTGTCGGTTGCACTCAAACCTCTCTCTCATACACCACATGAGATTCATCCCTTCAAAGCCCATGGCATTTTGCTCAATGGGGAATTGATATCATGGGACCTTTTCTAGTAGCATCGTAACGAAAGTTTATCATTTTAGTTGTTGACTACTTAAATAAGGCTAAATCACTCACTAAAATCATGGAGGCAAATGCTAAATAATTTATTTGGAAAAATGTAATATGTTGATTTGGTCTTCCCGCAAAGATGATCACCAATAATAGAACCCAATTTATTGAAAAAAATTTTACGTCTTTTGTAAAGATCTTCACATTCAACTCAGCCGTACTAATGTAGCTCATCCTCAAACCAATGGGCTGACGAAGCTACCAAATGGGACTATAAATGGTTAAAAAAGCGTCTCAAGAAGGGGGGCAATGGGTTGAGGAGCTATCTAATATTCTTTGGGCTAACCGCACTATAACTTTGACGGTGAGACACCATATAATTTATGTTTCAAAGATGAAGCTATTATACTAGTAGATATTGGGATTCCAGTCCAAGAGTTCAATCTTTCAATCATAATAGTAATGAAGAAAAACTTCGATAGAATTTAGACCTCATCCAAAAACTAGTGACATGGCCCTACTTGACCGCTTCTACCACCAAAGGATAGCTCATCACTTCAACGTAAGAGTGAAACTCTTATCTCTGTCGTGACTTGGTCCTGGTGAAGTCTTGAAGTCGGCCAAGGCCCTCAATGCAATAAGCTCTCACCTCTTTGGGATGGCCTTTATGTGGTAGCTATGGTTAAGCCAAGAATATTTAAGCTCAAGAAGAAGGAAAAACCTTGCCTCAAACTTGGAACACAGAGAATCTCTGCAAGTATTATCGAATTCCTATAAATATTACAACTTTTATTTTATCTCGTTTGTCATTTCCTCTTCAATTCATATCTTTGTTAAATTATCTTATGATTATATCACCAATCTTATCAAAGTAATGAGTTTATGGTATTTTCTTTCAAGCTTATTGCATATAAACAACCTCCTTCATTTAATCCACCTACTTAAGGAATCACAACTCACATTGTGTCTCGCCGGCATGATCAATCCCAAAGGGATTTGGTGACCTCTTCCATATAGAAGTCAAGTAACACTTTGACTAATGCCTAGATAGGTCAAAAGTCCTTGGTGGATATTAATGCCTCTTTCATACGTAAGAAGTCAAGTAACACTTTGACTAATACCTAGGATAGGTCAAAAGTCCTTGGTGGATATTCCACGCCTCCATATGTAAGACCTCAAATAATATTTTGACTAATACCAAGATAGGCCAAAAGTCTTTGGTGGACTTCCCACCTCTTCCATGATGGTGTCACAAATAATATTCCCAATCACCTCAAATAGGTCAAAATAAAAGAGAGAGCAAATCACCCAAAATTTTAGTTTACTAATGTCATTGAGCTCTAACATGATCAAAAAAATAATACAAAAAATAATAATAATAATAATACATTGATAAAAGGGAAAGAAATACATCCTCAAGTGATACTACATGATATTAACGCCCTCCTCATCATTGGAAGATGCTCCTTAAACTCACTCATCTCCTCAATCCAAGGGTCTTGAGGATACTTGGGAGAGATTCTCAATACTAGCTCCAGTTTGTGATGTTGGATTCCTTTAAGAATCCTTGATGAAGCCTTCCTCCAAACATTGGTGCTTCAAGTCCTTCACTTCAACATCAAGAATATGATTATGAGCTTCTTGGATATGATCCTCGATAGCATCATAAGCTAGGAGTTCTTAAAGTCTTCCACGCCTTCAAGGAGACTTCATTTTCTTTGCTTCTTACATTATAAGCTCCTTCTAAAGATGATCATATATACTTTCTTCTAGTTCAAGAGCTTTTCTTCCGCTACAAATGCCTTGAGTCTTTTCTCTTCGAAGTCTCCTCACCCTCAATCATCATGAGTACACTCCACCTCGACGCTAGAGAAAGAGAAGTTGACATGTTCGCTAGCTTAGTTCTACACTCGGTTAACTGATCCTCCAATTGTCACTTATGCCTTAGCACTCATCTTTCGCTCATACTAGTCTTGCAAGTTTACCTTCAATTCAAATTTCATTCCATTCAGAGCACACCGAATGAGACATAAGCCCGATATACCTACAATAAAAAAAAATCACAAATATTACACAAAGAAAAAAGGAAAGAAGAAAGAAAGAGAAAAGAGAAGATAACGTACTAATTTGTCCGACGATGTCTAATGCATACATTCTTTAACACCTCTTCAGAATATGCTTCGAGAAACAAATCCCCATTATGAGTTGAGATAGTTAAACTCTGAGGCCAACTAGCTAACATCTTCTCCATAAATATTTGGTATTTGACACATGTATTCTTTTCTTTAAAGAAGAAATATTGTTGTCACCATGATTTTGTAATGGGCTTCTTGAAAGAATTACGTGAATATGAGAAGACCTTTCATCACCTTTACTTGATCTCTTGTGGAAGAGTATGAGATCTCCACGAATGGAAAAGTCAACCTTGAACACTCATCTTCAATTATATACTTGTTAATGACGTAACTCATGTTGCATGCTTCCTACATCGTGAATATTAAAAGTTGCTAAGATTTCATTCTCTTCAATTAGCAATGGATCTGGAAGATCATTCAATCTTCCTCATCTCGTGGAGCCCCACTCATTCTTCACAAAAAAAATCCATTAGACCAATTTATGGATGGATCCCATGCTAAAAATTCTATCCAATTCTTTATACCTCGATAAAAAAAAATACGCCCTTGAGCATCACATGTGAATCTACACATGCGGCATAAGTATTTGATGTTCAAAGTTGCACCATTCTCTAAAGAAGATAGTCAAACCAACGATGATCACTAAAGCTCAAAATGAAAATTATGGTAGAGCTACATCACATATTTTAAAGACCTCAATCAACTCGAGCCAAAAGAAATCGTAGTCCCGCATAAGTCATCTTATAAATAGTAAAGTATCCTTGCGAGAGAACGCCTGATTAGAATTTTGGTAACAATACCACCAACTCATTTAGGAAATAAAATTTCCTAAAGCACCATTAAACCGTGATAGTTGATGATATATCATCTATAGTACGTTATTGGTTTTCTTCGTCATCCCGTGAAAATATATCATAAATATGAAACAAAAAAGAGGAGAGAAAGATAAAGTCGAGAACTGTGAAGCAACTCACTCAACCCAATACTTGGGCATATTCTTTCCGACTTTGTTGCTCAGACAGCTTTGGATAAAATTTTTCACACGATGAAAAAATATACATATATATGATAAAAAAAGCTATTTCTCTCTAATGATACTCAAATTACCTATCATAATTTTAGAGTTTTTTTAGGATGGTTCCAAATTGAAGCTTCCTCGCCACCTTGTATTGTCAACAACCATCCATTGGAGTTTCAAGAATTCCCCATGAGAAGAAGTAAAAAATATGGGCCTTAATCTCCTTCAAATCGTGGCCGACAAGTTGACACCTCTCGAGGGAAAACCGGAGCCCGTCGTATGAACTACGGTGATCACCTCAAACCTAGTCCGATGGGTGACGATCTCTCTCGAGAGAAAAATCGAGCCATGCTATATGAACTACGGGCTTTGATGGCCTCCAAACCCGGTTGGTCCGACAAGGTTGACACTCGAGGGAAAATTGAAGCCTCGCCATATGAGCTACTGGCCTTGATCCAGCAAGCGACTTTCTTTTAAGAAGGTCGAGCTTACCCAGCCCTTAAACTTCTTCTAGATAATTTCTCATCCAATGTAGAAGAATACTAGAGCATATAAGAGTTTCACTTACTTGAGAGGGGTTTTATAAACCCATTATAGGCAAGAAGGGAATAAATAAAAAAATGGAAGAAACTAAAAAATTGAAAAAATCTCATCGGTGTTGCGCGCGCATGGGCGCCGATGGCCTGTAGATCCAAGCGTCTGTCTGAGCCTACCATGAGCACCGACACACACGCATCCCGCACTCGATCATAATCATGTGTACCCATGAGGATATATTCTCAAACTATATGTGACGCAAAAGGTCAATGAACCGAAATTTTATTAAAGAATTTATTATTCAATTATTTGACATATTTTTGGATGATAGAAATAATGTCATCCAAAACTAGGGGCAACGATATGAATCAAAATTCCACTAATCAAGCACAAATCTTGATGTCGCAACTGATCATAAGTCAAAACTAGATCAAGCACTTAAAATATCATTAAATTTGACATATCACTTGAATTTCTAAATAGTTCTTAAATATGAAGTATTTATGATCAAATCGAGCGTCTTGACAAGATCTAACAAGCCCAAGATCTCTTGATTTTGACTTCATTTAAGCGTTAAATATTTAAAATATATCGATGATCAAGGGAATCATTTCCCGTCGATGGAGTGGTTTGATTTTGCAGTATTTATAAGCGCCATTCCTCTAATCAAATAGTCTCTCATTCTTCACATGAGGGAGGCCAAAGAGAAGAGAGAGCTCGAGACTTGAAGATCCTCCATTCGCCAATCGATGGTCACCGACCACGCCACACCACCGCCCCTCGCCATCCACCAACCACCGGATCACCGCTGCCAACCACCAAATACCATCATCGCCATCGCATTGGCCACCGCCGATCATCGTTGGTCATCACTATCGACCACCGCTGACCACCGCCGTTTTACCACCATCGCGGTCGCCGCGCCGACCACCGCTGCCGACCACTATCGTCGCCACCCGGCCATTATCGCCACCGCCACCACCGCTCTCGCCATCTTTTCGCCAACCTTGAACACTCTATCTTCATTTTATACTTGCTAATGTGGACGTAACTCATGTTGTATGCTTCCTACATCGAGAATATTAAAGTTGCTAAGATTTCATTATCTAATTAGCAATGGATCTGAAGATCATTCAATCTTCCTCATCTCGTGGAGCCCCCACTCATTCTTCACAAAAAAAAACCCATTGGACCAATTCTAGATGGATCTCATGCTGAAAATTCTATCCAATTCTTATACCTCGATAAAAAAAATACGCCTCGAGCATCACATGTGAATCTACACATGCGCATAAGTATTTGATGTTCAAAGTCGCACCATACTCTAAAGAAGATAGTCAAACCAACGATGATCACTAAAGCTCGAATGAAAATTATGAGCTACACCACATATTTTAAAGACCTCAATCAACTCGTAGCCAAAAGAAATCGTAGTCCCGCACGAAGATCATCTTATAAATAGTAAAGTATCCTGCGAGAGAACGCTCATTAGACTTTTGGTAACAACATACCAACTCATTTAGAAATAAAATTTCCTATGCACCATTAAAGCCAGTGGATAGTTGATGATATATCATCTATGTAACATTATTGGTTTTCTTTCTATCATCCCGTGGAAAATATATCATAAATATGAAACAAAAAAAGAGGAGAGAAAGATAAAATGAGAACCGTGTGAAGTAACTCACTCAACCCAATACTTGGGCATATTCTTTCCTAACTTTGTTGCTCACACGCTTTTGGATAAAATTTTTCCACGATCGATGAAAAATATGCACGCATATATATGAGATAAAAAAGTTATTTCTCTAATAATGATACTCAAATTACGTCATATTTTTAGAGTTTTTTTAGGGATGGTTCCAAATTGAAGCTTCCTCGCCACCTTGGCGTTGTCAATCAACAACCATCCATTGGAGTTTCAAGAATTTAATTCCCTGAGAAGAAGTAAAAAATACGGGCCTTGATCGCCTTCAAACTTGGTCGTCCGACAAGGACACCTCCTCTCGAGGAAAACCAAGCCTCGTCGTATGAACTGGGTCTTGATCACCTCCAAACCTAGGGCCCGACGACCGACGATCTCGAGAGAAAATCGAGCCATGTATGAACTATGGGCATTGATGGCCTCCAAACCCGCTTGGTCCGACATAATGAGCTTGACGCTCGAGGGAAAATCAAGCCTCGCCATGAGCTACTGCCTTGATCAGAAAAGCACGACCTTCTTTAAGAAGAAGGTCAAAGCTTACCCTAGCCCTTAAACTTTGCTAGATAATTTCATCCAATGTAGAAGAACACTAGAGCATATAAGAGTTGTGTCTCCTTACTTGACCCTAGGGAATTTTTATAAACCCACTATGGGGCAAAAAAGGGAATAAATAAAAAATGAAAGAAAATAGAAAAATTGAAAAATGCTCATCGGTGCGCTGCACACGAGAGCATCGGCACCGATGGGCTCAGAAGTATCCTGCGGCCTCAGAGCTCTGCCTGAGCACCCAAGACACACCCGCATCCCCGCACCCGCCTGCGATCATAATCATGTATACCCATGAGGATATATTCTCTCAAACTATATGTGACAAAGGTCAATGAACCCAGAATTTTATTAAAGAATTTGTTATTTTCAATTATTTGACATATTTTTTGAATGAAAAAATAATGTCATCCAAAACTAGGGGCAACGATATGAATCAAAAAAATTCCATTAATTAAAGCACAAATCTTGATGTAAAGCAACTGATCATAAGTCAAAACTAGCCTGCATCAAGAACTTAAAATATCATTAGAAACTTTGAGATATCGGTTGAATTTCTAAATAGTTCTTAAATATGAAGTGTTTATGATCAAATCAGCGCCTTGACAAGCCGATCTAACAAGCCCAAGATCTCTTGATTTTGACTTCATTTAAGCATTTAAATATTTAAAATAGATCGATCGCGGAATCATTTCAAGTCGTCGATGGAGTGGTTTGATTTTACATGTATTTATGTAAGCCATTCCTCTAATCTATAAATAGTCCTCATTCTTCACATGAGGAGGCCAAGCTAAGAGAAGAGAGAGCTCGAGACTTGAAGAACCTCCAATCGCGTTACTAATCGATGGTCACCGACCACCGCATCGTCATCGCCCCACGCTTATCGCCGCTAACCACGGATCGCCGCTGCCGACCACCTCCGCTGACCACCGCTCATCATCGCATTGACACCACCCGCTGATCATCACTATTCATCACTATCGACCACGTTGCCGATCACCGCCGTTTACCACTATCGCCGGCCTCGCCGCTGCCGACCATCATTGCTGTTAATTATCGTTTGGCTATCGCCGGCCATCGCCATCGTTACCACCGGCCACTACTATCCTCGCCATCGTTTACCGGTTGCTTGGCTGCCTAAACTACTCGACCATTATTATTGTCACCGCCGTGCCATTATTCACTATCACCGATGTTACCAATAATCATACAACAATTGTTTATTGTTACTTGATTCTGATCTCGCTTTCTCTCATACAACTCAGAATCTGCTTATCGGAAAACTTAAACTTTGTACTCCAAAAATAGATATATATGGAATATTTTATCAGTGATTTTTTTTCCTTTTTTCTGAGTTTTTCACGTAAAATCTGGAGTTTTTTTCCTCTTCACATATTTGTGTGTGTTGGATTTCAATAAACTATACGACATAAGTTTTATTCTATCAATTGATTTTTAGCAGCAACAATAATAATTATTTATTTAATTTTATTGGAAAAAAGTAAATATATAAGTAATTCGAGATAGACCTTTATTAGAAAATACTTATAATCGACGATCCAATGTGGTCTTTTGTAGGCGGCTGAACAGTTATAGTATAGAATGACAATAAGGAGACCAATCATTTGAGACGTTAATTAATAAATAATTCTTTTCTAAGAGTTGATAAATGTTAAATGATATCATAAAGATGATAATACGGCAAAAGAAAGCATTTTTTTTCTAATTTTAAACAAATTTAATCATAAATTTATGTAAATAGATTTAGATAAGCTGGAAAAGCAAATTTTGGTAATACATGATAAATAAAAAAAGTTTTAAAAATGATTTTAATATTAATTATCATGTAACATTTAAAAGTATTATTTATTCTATTATTCACACTATTAAATCACTTTAAAATGATAAAACTAGCGAATTGTTACACTATTTTGACAATATGATAAACTCCCAGTATTAAAGTTTAAAATAAATATATCAAATAATTACTTAAATGGATTAAAATTTTACCTTATTTAGAATTAGAGCAACAATTAAAGTCGCAACTTATTTTAATGTAATAGATAGTTTAAATTAGTTCTGAAATGATTTAAATCTTTGAATAATTAATAGTGTGAAACATCACTGTAAATTTTTTATTATTTATATTAATTCTGTATATAATATCATAACCAATTTACTAAAGATTATAATATATATTAAAACGCCTTGTATTAATTTGATCTTTTTTACTTTATATTAGAGCCTTATTTTTTTGATAAAATTAGTAATTTGTTATTGTGATCCCTAAAAATCCTTTTCAATGAGAACTGGAAGAGACAAAAAAAAAAAAAAAAGAAGTTTTATTTGTGTTGTAACCTAATTTTATATCAATAAAATTAATATTATTATAAGAGAAAAGTTTTATTTTATATGAGACTTTAATGATGAAGGAGATATTATTTTTATTAAAAATTAAAATATTTTAAAATTCTTAATCATTAAGAAAGAAGAGGGCAATATATAGAGTTTTTATAAGATTTTGTATATATAAATATATATATAGATAGATAGATGATGGATCGGATGTGATTAAATATATATTTCATGTTATTTCTAGATAAAATATATATTTTTCATTCAAGAAATAAAAAAACTTAATATTTTAAAGTGATTTTATTTTTAAATTTACTTTTAGCTAGTTTCTTTTTTGGATGAAATTTTCACTATCATTATAACTTAATAAAAAAATATATATAATTATTTTATAGATTTGACGACATGTTTGACCTTTTAAGATAATTTTAAAAGAAAGATTTTAAGGTTTTGGAAAGGAATCATCTTGAAATAAAAATTTCCTATTTCTCTAAATTTTTTGATGAAAATTTTATTCTGGTTGTGGATTAATAATATGTACATACATAAATACCAATGTGAACTCGTTGAGCATTGTCAGGAAGATTACCTCATGAAGATCAAACAAATTTTTATAATTGATGAGCAATTTTACCTCCATTATTTGCATGGATAGCTTCCTCGCTCTCATGATTAATGAATTAAGAGATTTAACTTAAGTAATTTCAAAATACCTCACACATATGAGTTGAATCTTGATTTCTTAATTGTATTTAAGCTCTTGAACACCTAGGTATCTACCCCGGTAAATTAATTGAGTTTTGGAAAAGTTTTAGAATTTTATTAAATTAATTAAGAGGGTGATTAGTGAATTAACCCTTTAATTAAGAGATGATTAAGAAAGAGAAGATCAAAGAGTATAAAAGAAGTCTAAGTTTCCTTCTAATTACCTATATATGGTTGTCCTTTATCAAAAAAGAATGTGTGTTTAATTTCAAATACAAGAACACTATTTTCAAATAAGCTTGATTTTCCACTTGTTTGTAGTTAATTCAACAGCCGACTTGACCTATTTTGTTCTTTTTTCTCTTAATTATTTTGGATAGCTTATTGCCTTCTTATTTGTCTAAAGTTATTTAATAAGATCTTCAACTTATCATTGTGTTTGCTTGTTATTTTCTCTTCCATCTCTTTTATTCTCTCTCATCCATCTTTCTAATCCAAGCTTGACATAGGCCACTTCAATCACAACAGTCTTTCCTTATATAATACCACACACTCCTACCACCATTTTATTCTTCAAAATTCACATAGAATAAACTTTTAAATGGTATAAAAAAACTTGAAGGTTATAATAATCTCCATGAAAAGAAAAAAAATCAAGGTACACACTTTAAATTCAAACTCCAAGAATTAGTGATCTTTTAAAAGTTAAATGGATGAGAATTTTTTTGTTTATGCTTATCAATTTTGGTTGTCAAGAGTGCATGCTACCTTAAAATTTTATTTTAGTTTTCTTTTCTGTAAACATTTATTTGAATGTCACGGCTCATTCATGAACAGCCATATTTGGCTCGCATGTACTTTCCGCGCTCGTTTCGTTAACTAAACGAGCCAAACACCTAACATACATTTCAGCTCGATATATAAACGGTAAACATAAACAATCATTTGTTCGATCGTGTTCGACTCGATTTTCAAATAAAAAAAAATTATATTATATTATATTATATTATTATTATTATTATTATTATTATTATTATTATTTGATTACTATTATTTTATTTATTACTATTATTTTATTATTATTATTATTATTATTATTATTATTATTATTATTATTATATATACATAATGAACACATTTACATATCATAAATGCAAAGATAACTTAGTGGTTAAAATTTTTATGCAAAAGATTGACGCAGTTCTAATCCTCCTCATATAGTGCCAAAAAAAAGCTCGTTATTCATTTAACGTTTTCGACGCTAAATAAAACGAGCGCACAACATTCGTTTCGATATATAAATAACACCTAACAAGAGTTCGTCGGCTCGCTCGTTACATCCCTATTCATGAATCACATAAAACCCAGTGCATGTTAATTGATTATAGTTAAGTTTTAACAAAATCTTATACACTTTTATAAACACATATATTTAATAAAAGCAATGACATCTTATGCAATATGATTGAAGAACTAATCACTCAAATGGAGCAATTAATCGTAAGTATCCACTTCATTCTCTTGATACTTTGGCACTTACAATTCATCAAAATCATATAATAAATTAAATGCACTAAAGTCTCCATATTTATAGCACCCTCAAAAAATTGTTATTATGACTAAAAAATTTTAAAGTTTCAAAATTTTGAGACTCCAATTAAAAAAATAGAGCTATTTTGTATCCTTAAATTTTTTTAATAAAATTTGTCTTTCATTGTGATTTACGGGCTGTTTGTTTTGAAGGTAAAGTGAAGTGAAAGTGATTTCAGTGTATCTTAATTTTTTTATGTATTTGACATGATGCAAAGTAAAATTTTAAGTAAAGTTAAATATTTAGAATACATTGAAAGAGTCATTTTTTTATGTATTTGAAATTATACACCGACAATGTAAATTGTTATTACCACTCACCGCCACCTCAGCCGCTAGTTGCTTCGCCGCCGTCCATCGTGGCCGCTGCTCGCCGCCGCCACCGTCCGTGGCCGCCGCTGCCGCCCGCTGCCTTGCCGCCGCCACAGCCGAAATACATTATATATTACATTACATTACTAAAGAATACAAATACATTACATTCACTTTAATCATCACTATTTTAAAAAACGGTGGTTTAGCGAATCGACCATAAGGCCGACCGATTAACTAAAAAACTCCTTTACATCAAACCTGTGATAACCACTTGAACCGCTGTCGGACCGATAACCCCTCGATTACATAAAACTGGTTGTTGAGATGAATAGCATTTAATTTTTTAAATTTTTAATGAAATGATTAGATTTTTTAACTAATAATTAAACATAATATTTTAATTAAATATTTTAATATTTAATATATCTTAAAACTTTATTTTTATTAATATAAATTTAGCCAAATTAATTTATAATATAAATATTAAGCTATCATATCAAGACACTACTTAGGTGGGTACAAAGCTTTTCTTGAAAAATTCTTTTCTTCTATATAAAAATATAATACTATCTTCCTTTTGATGTGAGACAAAATGTTTTAAAATATGTTGAAACTTGACTTGGACTATAAAATAATAAATTTAATTTTAACTTTATACTCTTATTATAAATTTTTTTAAAATAAATAAATTATTTTAAAAAATATAAAATTATTATAAATATTTTGCATATTATATATTATATTAATATTTATGTTTCATAAAATTTAAAATAATTTTTTTACATTAAAAACTTTATATTATTATTATAAATTATATTAATATTTATAAATCTATATAAAATTTATTCTTAATTTTTAAATATATTTAATATACACATATTTATATATATAATAGATATATAATTATATCTTAATAAATTTTAATTTAATTTTTAAATTTATAATTTTAAAAATACATAATATTTTATTTTATATTTCATATATTTATATTATTTCATAAATTAAATTATTTTTAATAATTTAAATATTTATTACATTATTCAATTCAACCTCAAATTTAACCCCGTTAAACCATTAAACTTTGAATCTCTTTTTTCGATTCTTTATCCGATCTAATTATCACAACCTCACACTAATTCCTTTTCAGGCATCCAAAGACCCCTTAGTAAAATGTACATAAATCAGAAATGTTGAGTAAAAAATTATTTGACAATTTGCTATAAAATTTATTGCAAGATTTTAAAATTAAAGAAAACAAAAAACATATTTTTCTTCTAAAAAAATGTTAACATAAATATATGAAATGAAATGTATTATGTTTTGCCTGATGAAATTTTTTTTTTTTCAGTTGTATTAGCATGATACAAAATAATGCATCGATTAATTCTTACATTCCCAAACTCATTTATCTACATTTATATTATATCATGCACGTCAATGATGTAGACCTAATTTCGATAGTTTATTATTATTTAAATAGTATAACTAAATATAAATTAAATTGTGATATATACTTATAAAAGCCATTCTAAATATATTACACTTACAATTTTACATATTTATTCACACTATTCAAAAATAATGAAAAAATATTACACAGATGAGAAGTTTTAGGCCAAAAATTTAAATAGAATTGGGAGAATGTGATTAAAAGTTTAGGCAATTAATACAGTCATAGTGCTAAATTCAAATCTTGTTGGGCAATACAGTCTCCAGCCCATTATTTATATGAACTGAACGAGTTAGCCCACATCAGCCCATTACGAAATCTCTTTAATACTTGTACCAAGCGAGTAAGATCAGGGGGAACATAGCTTAGATTCATGTTTAAGTTTCACTAAATATTTATTATTGAGTATAATTACTTAAATTAGTGTGGCCTTTGTATAGTACAATTATTACAATATGTTGGCTTTGTGAGCTTATAGGACTTATATGTGGCCAAAAATGAAATTTTGTGTGGTATAATGATATAGTTTAAATTCAGGTAATAGTAATTGATGCAGTGAAACTTGACTGAATATGGCTGTTCTGTTTGGCCGTTGATCTGTCCTTTTCCCTGGGTCCGATCCTTGACGGAGTTTGCTCGAGTTAAACCACACTTGATCTAACCCTACCGAGTCTAGAAAGGTCGAGGAGTTTTGGTGCCTCGTCCGTAGGATCTCGCCTTTTAGGCCGTTGGATGATCACTTGGATGGTGTTCCTCTTGTTTCTTGCTTGAGCCGCCGATTGCCGCTGTTATCTTCGCCTTGGATCTGCTTTCTTGATCATGTGGTTCGGATTGCCGTGAAGTTAGTGGATTATATGTTGTATCAGGCGCGCTTGATCGGGGAAATTGATCTCAACCGCGGAATGATACCGGCGCTCGTTTTTGGTCGGATGATTCTTGGAGAATAACCTAACCGATACTAACATTTATTCTCTTTTGGTTTGTTTTGTTTCGCTGCTCGAGAAAGAACTCCCGAGAGGAAAGAGGGTCTGGGAGTCGAGGAGAAACGGCGGTTTCTCCGGTGGATCAATGGTTTCCCAAGAAAACCTAGAGGAAGCAGGAGGAAGAGACGAGGGAGGGAGATCAAGAAGATAAGTTTCCTTCAAATCTTGATTCACCTGGTTATTCTTCCTATTTATAGTTCTCGCTTGCTTCTAGAACGCTCCTCTGTATATCTGTAAGATTAGACCTTGCCTACCTGGTTGGGGTGGTTATTCTGTTATAGCCATTCCTATTTCTTCTTATTTTCTTGATTTTCTTGTTGTCTACCGTTGTAATAAGTTTGATCTATTCTCGCTGGTTTCTACCGAAAGGCTACCATTTCTGTTGTAATTAATCTTCCTCTTTTTGGGTTTCTTTTCTTCTCTGTAACTGCATGCCTCGTTTCCGGTTTTATTTTCTTCTCTATGGACATGTCTTTGTATCCATATCATATGAACTTGGTGGTCGTGTTGCTTTCTTGTTCTATACTGAGTTTGTTATTTATGGTAATTGTTCATGTTGTATTATTTACTTTGGCCTGTATGAATTGGATTCATAACATTACTCCTCCTCACACCGACTCCTCAAGGTCACCCTTAAGATCTCGCCTTTTCGACACCAATTCCTATCTTAAGATCCTTACTTTATAGCCCATTCCTCCGAATTTCTCTCAGATTACCTTGGTAATAGTTTTCTGTTTCTCTACCGTAGCTTCGCTTAGTTTTAATTGCTTTCTACACCATATTACCTTGTCTTGTGGCGAGGTTGATCAGACTGAATTCTTTGTGACCGATATGAAATTGGGTAACTGCGTCTCAATCTTGCTTATAATTCGACATTTCATTTTTGCACTAAGTCGATGGGCTTTATAATACGATCTTAATTTCGTATTGGATCTAGTTTGAGAGAATGTCGTTTCGAGTCCACTTCGCCTTTATGGAATTGGCTATATCTAACTTATATATCTAGGCTAATTCTATGGTCGACTTATTGATAACTATTTAGACTATTTTATAATTAGGTACTTATGTGTCTGCCTTAACTGGATTGAATGGTTGATACATGAAGCTTGTTGCTATCGCTTTCTTCTTGCACCCATCATGGTCACCGATTATCATGTGGTAGTTGATGTTGTCATCATTGATGACCACTAATGCCAATAACTTGACTTACATATATGCTCTTTATGGTCCTTCTCCTCACAATTGAAACACAATTTTCTTTCTTCTTTCTTCCATTTGTAGTGTTAGCCTCAATTGTTATTAGCTTATTTTTGTTGATTGGTGTTTGTGGGAGGAGCATGTCGTTGTTGTTTTAATGGAGGTTACGATCTTGTAGTTTCTTGGCATTGTTACATCATTAGTGATTGCATATTGGGTCCGTTTTGGGTGTAATGTGAGTTTGATTCACCTCTTAAATCTCGAATAAAGATGGGCCAAATCTAATAACTTGTTCTTAAATTGGCCAAGAATGCAATTGTTTATTTACTCAGATCCATCGATACCGCCTCAAAGCAGTCCATCCATGTATATTGAGGCTATTAAAATTTACGATCATCCGAGGAGTTAATCAAAAATCGCTCGCTTTCAAGAGCCATCCTCGATCTTCTCCCTTAACGGGCATATCTATTTTAAGAGGCATTGATATGGTTGTGTGTGTATGTGGTATGTTTGGAGAATATGATTCATAAAGGGATGCATCACATACCGGCTTTGAGGTTGTTTTTCTAATATGTTTATTGTTGTCAATCTCTTTGATATTTCATTCAATGCCATAGTGATTGAGGTCATTTCTTTCATTGTTGTTCAACTGTAACACATGCTTCAAGGGTTTTGGATGTGTACCTTGTGCTTTCTCGCCATGTTTTCGATTGAGGATGTAGATGTGAGTTGTGGGAATCAACAAGAGCACCAATGATATGGTTTAAATTCGTGTAATAGTAATTGATGCGGAAACTTGACCAATATGGTCGTTTCGCTTTGAATGCCGATCTGCTTGAGTCCTTTTCTTTGGTCCGACCGCTTGACGTGAGTCGGTTCGAAGTTAAACCACACTTGATCTAACCCGCCGAAGAAAGGCCGAGGAGTTTTGCGGGTGCCTTCGTCCGTAGGATCTCGCCTTTTAGCTTGGCTTGGATGGGATCACTTGGATGGTGTTCCTCTTGCTTGCTTGAGCCGCCGATTGCCGCGTGTTATCTTCTCGCCTTGGATCTGCTTTCTTGATCATGTGGTTCGATTCCGTGAAGTTAGTGGATTACGATGTTGTATTGTGCGCGCTTGATCGGGAAATTGATCTCAACTGGAATGATCGGGCCGTTTTGGTCGTTGGATGATTCTTGGAGAATAACCTAACCGATACTAACCTTTATTCTCTTTTGGTTTGTTTTGTTTCACTGCTCGAGAGAAGAACTCCAGAGGAAAGAGGGCTCGAGTCTGAGGAGAAACGCGATTTCTCCGGTGGATTGCGATGGTTTTAAGAAAACCTAGAGGAAGCTAGAGAAGAGACGAGGGAGGGAGAAAGAAGATAAGTTTCCTTCAAATCTTGATTCGCTTCACGGTTGGTCGTCTTCCTCTATTTATAGTTCTCGCTTGCTCTTCTAACGCTCCTCATATATCTCGTAACGATTTACATACCTTGCCTCGCCGTATTCAATTGGGTGGTTATTCTATTAATGAGCCATTCTATTTCTTCTTATTTTCTTGATTTTCTTGTTATCGTTGTAATAAGTTTGATCTATTCTCGCGTGGTTTCTACCGAAAGGCTACCATTTCGTTGTTGTAATTAATCTTCCATCGCTTTGGGTTTCTTTTCTTCTCTGTAACTGCATGCTCTATTCGGTTTTATTTTCTTCTCTGTTGTAACCTGGACATGTCTTTGTATCCATATCATATGAACTTGGTGGTGTTGCTTTCTTGTTCTATCTGAGTTTGTTATTTATGGTAATTGTTCATGTTGTATTATTTACTTTGGTCTTGTATGAATTGGATTCATAACATATAAGTTAATAGTTTTACAAATACCTCAATTAATGTGGCCTTCGTATTTTTTGGAAGGTGAAAAGGATACATGGTATAATGGTTTGATGATTTAATTTTTGGAGTGTTGTTTATCCAAAGATTAAAGGTTTGAGCTGCGTATATTGTGATTTATTGCTTTAAAAAAAAAACTAAAAAAAAAATCTTAGGAAGGTGGCTAGGCTATGCCCATTAGCAAAATACCCCATGTAGATGTCTACAAACATCTCATTAATCTTATGATCAAACTATGGCGATGAACACTTTACACTAGATCAAAAATTTTGAAACTTCTCTCAACCTTAAGTGTTGTAATGATAATGATTAGATTCATAATTATGATCATCGAGAAAGTCTTCTTAAAACTACCTCTAAAGTGCTTGATCTCATTGATCATTTCTATCTCAATCATATCGAAAACGAACGAGCGAGAGCCAAGTCGAACATATATGTGTTCAAGCTTTAGCTCATTTAATACTATAGAGTTCAACCCTATTCAAGCTTTTAAGAATAATGTTCAAGCTTGAGCTTGTTTACCATCATCAAGCTCAAGCTCGATTCGAGTTTGTTCACAAGCTCGGTTCAAATTGGATTATCGAGCTTAAACGAAGCTTTAATCAATCCTTAATCGAGCTTGTTCACGAGCAATTTATTGAGAAATATACATGAGCTATATCAATTAAAGCTTATTAAGCCTAAAATAATAATAATTTGAACAATATTGTTCACAAACAAGATATAATTGAGCTTATTCACGCTTTAAATGATAATGCTCATAAACATAAATAACCGAATGACAAGCTATTCAAGCTTGTTCATTTACCAATAGTATTTCAAAGTATTCAAACTCGTTTGATTAGTTAATCAAACAAACATGAACAAGCTCTAATCGAAATGAGCCATGAGTAGCAACCCTTAGTTCATTTGCAACCCTACTCAATCAATCATATTTATGTCAACTTAAAAGCTGCTTAGTGAATGAATACTTAAGTTAGTTCAAAAGTTGAGTAGTGTCGGTGTCTGATTTTTAGGCATCTTAGAACAATAAATGTAGCAACAAATTAATGAATAATTAAGATTAGAACCCTATTTATCTTGTTAACCTTTGAAAGAAAATGAGCACCACCTCAAACATATCTGAAAAATATAATAAATAGGTCAAAAGAAGAGAGAACCATTATTATAACCTTTTAAATTACACCTTAATATCTTATGCATGATTGCAATCATGTGGGACCCTCCTAACATCAACATACACATCAATTAAATATTACATTCTTCGTTAACATCAAGCCAAACATTTCATTAATACGTTTACATTCATCATCAACATCAAGTAATCTCTATTATTGACTTAACATGACATCACACATTGCCATTTGATCACATTCAACCACCCAAGCCCTATGTTGTGCTCTTCTTTGCATCATAATCATCTTCTTCAAGAGCTCACTTTCTTATTAGCATCACACTCCTCTTTAAGAACTACACTATAACCTCACTTACACTACAAACTTCTCCTTCAAATCACGCCATAATTAGGGTTATCAAAAAAACTTATTAGAGCTCGTTCAACTTATTTGTTAAAAGTTGAACACCTAACAAACATTTCAAGATCAATTTATAAACGCGTAATGAATAATCTTTGTTCGATCGTTTTTAGCTCGATTTAGCTCATAATAAAAAAATTATATTATATTATATCACTCAAGCTCGACTAATTTACACCCCTAGTCATAATCTAACTTGAATTATAGGCATCAGCTCAACACTTGTTTTATAACCTCACTTGTGTCACAAACTTGAAGTCTTACTTGGCAACCCTTACATCATAATCATTTTGCCTCGCCAATAAATCAACAGCCCATTAATTTTCTTCCCAATTATTCCTAGCTTGGTGAAACGAAGATTTCGTAATGTATTTGTATAATAGGTTTGCTAGTAGACTTCTCAATAGATGAATGTTTTTGTTATACCTAAGAAGGACTTCAACTTCGTGGACTTCTTAACCATTACTTTTTTTTTGTAGATGATAATATTATACTCATAAAATTCGCAGAAAACAACAATAGAAGTTTCATGAAGGCTCCTCCAAGAGTAAAAAATAAAATACAATAGAGATATTCAGAAGATGAGTTTGGGTAACATAGTCCATGTTATGAATTGTTTGAGAGATCAAAAGCTGCGCATAAATTAAATTTATCACAAAATAGAAACCTGATAAAATGTGATAGTAGCAAGGAATTATTTAATTTTAGTTCAGTGGCTAAATACCTTCAAGAACCTCAGACTATAATGCTGGAAGGCATTCATCTCAGTAGCATGTTTTATCTTTTATAGTTTTTTCATTTGGTACTCCCTAAAAAAATTTTTGGTCTGAAATAATATAAACAGATGTAAATAATCCTTCTAGAACAAATGCTATAGAAATCAATATTGGGATATTGTAAATAGATTTTCTGAACAAAACTAGTCACATGTTTTCTAAATTCAGCAAACAGTACAGAAAATAGTTATTTCGAACAAAATCAAAACCGACTTTTTTCCTTAGGAACCCAAAAAAACAAAAAAAATCTACCAAAGCACTAAACTGTAAACCTCCCTGCATATTCTAACAAATGAGGAGGAAGAACAAAATTATCTGATACCTGTGTATATGTATGTACACGAACCAGAGCACTGAATATCAACAAAATACTTTGTATCTGTAAGGGAAAAAAATATCCCTCTGTTAGCTGAATGTTGGCTACACTATTATTACTGAACATCAAAATATTAAAAGTTAATATAGTCATAAACAATTGGAAATTAAACCATATAACATATGACCTTAAGGTAATGTAAATGGAAAGCTATCTTGGCTCTGCAACATGCATCAAGACCGAAAGACTAGTTCTTTTAAATGGGGCGTGAGTTTATCTCAGTTAATTATTGGATCTGGTCCATACTTTAGCTCAGGAAGATCTTCAACTCTGCAATTAATGCACCTTAATGCGTAAATATATGAATAATAATACTAACAAAAACAACGCCAGAACAAAGTTAAAATAAGCAGCAGAAAAGCAGTCAGATCATTAACTTATTCTTTTTATTCTACTAAAGAAAAACTAAATGATATACATCAGAAGAAAGATGAGGAATAGCACAAAGTAAGAACTCATTCCTCAATGAGGAATAGTAGAAAAAGAGAAGTCTGCAGAAAATGGTGAAATAGATCAAAAGAAAACTGCAACTGGGAAGTTCTTAAGCTGCTTCTATAATGTGCCTCCAATTAGTGCACATTGAATATTAGACTCTAGAGTTCGCTATTATTATTATTATTATTATTATACATTTTCATGTTCTCTAATGTGTAATGCAAAATTTCTAAATTTTCATGCATTACAAATTCCATATAGTGTCTCTGTTATGCCTTTCACATCCCCTGCTCATATCAAAGAAATCAAGATCACTGATTTCTCTCACATGCCACATCATTGATTTTCATTCCATCTTCCTACTCTGTTGGTTAAATTTGAGGGCCTGGGGTCTAAATGATTGAGATCCTTATTAAATAATTTGTTTAAGTATTATTTGTGCTTGTTAAGCAATTTTGTTTTAGTTCTGAATCAGGTTACATTAAGAGTAAAAAAAAGAGTAAGATTTACATACATAGCACATAATTCTTATGTATTTACATATCCAACACCTAAATTTTGATATTTACAAATATATAACTTTTTTATGCTTGAAAATGTACATTTCACTTTAAAAGTCCATGAAGATGCTATTTTTGATATAATATTAAATATTTAAGTGTTATTTATGTGAATATATATAAGAATTATGTCCTACCTTCAAACAAAAAAAAAAACTTAAGTAGTTCTTTTTCTATTGAATAAATTGACAATACGTTCACATCTAGTTAAAATCGGTGATCACGTCGGGATGAAAATATGCATTTATAGTATGTGCTACCATGACTGAAAGCATAGTAAATGCTTGAATTGACATAAGAAAAAGTAATCCCGGAGAAGAAAAAAAGAAGATATTTTATACAGGTGAGGTTGTGATGATAAAAGATATGGACATCAGAATGCAATTTCAGTATGTACCTTTGCCTGACTTTAAGTATTCCAGTGCCCAGCTGCATCGGAATGCCCATTATGATGCACTCACTCACACCCTTAATGTGATCATCCCTGCCACTGTATGAACCATTGAACAAATGCTAGAGTCTTCTCAAATGAAGCCAGCATCAAAACACTGCTTTTCATTTTGTGAGCCCAAATCTCGTCATGCCGAGCACCTCTCCCTGTTGAGATTAATTAAAAGTATTCATATCAAACATTTATGAGAATGAATGAGAGGGGAACTCCTCAAGAATATAAGCAAGAGAGCAACAAGGGTAAGGCTTAGGTTCTTCATAACAATAGAAAATACGACGTTAGAAAATAAGCTTACTTTGTAAGTCATTAAATCAGCAAGAAGCTTCATATGGCGGATGTCAATGCTCATTCCATGCCCTTCCATTGTAAATTTAATTTCATTAATAATAGTCTGCCTTGCAGCTTCAATACCAAGAGTCTGACGCACTTCAATAACATGATTGCTAGTAGTTTTGCATGCATCCACACCTGGAGTACCCAAAACTGCAAGATAGTCAGTGCTGCAAATAAGAAAATAAAATGAGCCATAAAATTTAGAAGTTAGGACTAAGATAAATACAAATTTATCTTAGAGGAGTTCCCTTGTATTTATTCAAAACTTTAGAACACATGATCACGAAATAGAGATAAATAAACTTCCCACTGCAGTTATGTTTTCCTTGTTCAATCTATCACTCCGATAGGTTGAACCCGGATCTCGTGATTAAAAATAAAGAAAAAAAAAACTCGAAATATTGGGAACCTTATGAAGAGAAATGGAAAAAAAAAAGACATGGCTAGTGATGTGATGGGTGAACATAAATGATTGCGGCAAAGTTGGGGTCTCCTAATACTTTGATGAGGGAGGGGAGTCGAGATTTTACTTAATTAGTCAGGACAATGGAGTCGCAAACCCTCTTCCTCTCATGTTTCATTTTGCTTCTCTTTCCTAACTCCTTCAAGTGCATGGGGATATTGTGGAATAGGATTGTGAGAGTCTTATGGCAGTATGGTGCCATTATTTCTCAGCTTCCTCGATCCCATTTAATATAAGATAGTCTTACCCTTTTTCAATTTATTTTTCTTATTAAGATAATAAAATTTCATTACCAGTCACTAAAAAAATATGAACAAATGGTTACAAAGAACTAAATACAAAAAAGCAACAATGACAACAACAACAACAACAAGCCTTTATCCCACTAAGTGGGTCGGCTACATGAATCCTTCATCTCCATTATGTCCTATGATGTGTCAAATTCTCATTTAATTCAAGTATACTAAGGTCATTTTTTACATCTTAACCATGTCTTTTTAGGTCTACCTCTACCTTTCTTAACATAACGCATAAATCTAATACATCTATCTCCTAACCGTCTTTGGACGCCACGCTTTATGTAGCCAAACCATCTAAGGCAACTCTCTAATCTTATCTGCCACTAGAGCTACTCCAACTTTTTCTTGAACAAACTCATTTCGCATTTTATCTCTAGAGTAAAGTCACTCATCCACACGAGCATCCTCATCTCAACTCTTAACTTAGTCTCAAGCTTCTCTTTTATTGGCCAACATTCACATAAATCATTGCAGTCTTACCACCATCTTATAAAATTTTTCCTTAAGTTTAAGGCTTTTCTATCACACATCGGCCAACTAAATACAAAAAAGCAAAGAAACAAAATGCATTTGATCAAGATAACTTGAGGGTGCAGTAATATCTATCCAAGAGAAAAACATGCTCACATAAGAAACCTGTTACATCAAGAATGCCAAAGTGATTAGACAGTAATTACTTCTAGCTTCATAATATAAAAATTCTAAATAAATGATTTTTTTTTTTTTAAATATGCCTCGTTGAGCAAACAAAAGCTGGAACCTTTATCAACTAATCTCGGAGTGATAGAATCTTGAGACTAAAAAATTTAAATCACTAAAACCCTCCACATCAGGACAATCATAATAAGCATTAGCTAATACAATTCTATTATCTCAATGAGAAAAACAGGTAAGGGACCCTCAATGAGCTTACAAATAGCTTTCACAGAGATGGCTCTTGAATAGTAGGCTGTAAAATTATACAGATGATACCAAGAATGGGAATATGTGAAATATTGCCATCCAACAAACCAATAACAACTAAAAAGTCTCATTCAAATTGAGAAATATTCTCATATTTTGGGTTAATCTTTGAATCATTATATGAACACAAGATTTTTGTGGTAATATTAATTGTTCTTACCGTTATCTAGAAGATGCTAAACTCAAAAGGTGTCTAAAGCAGCGTCCAACACATTAGAACATTCCAGGGAAAAGCTGATGGAGCATCTTCTAGATAACGGTAAGAACAATTTGATTATTAATATTACCACAAAAATCTTGTGTTCATATAATGATTCAAAGAGCTAATTTGAACCAAAAAAATATTCTCAATTTTGAATGAATTAACATAATCATAACAAAGAATTTTGCATGACTAACAATAAGTAAACCATCTAATTACACATTTTGTAAATAACCACATGAAGAAATTCCAATCCAAATCTCTCAAGCTAAAATGGTAGAAACATCTATTTCAAGAACAATAGCATAAATGAATGGAAAAGTTCGACGGTAGCAACCTCCACTTGAATTGTTTGCCAAGGATGAATCCCATTGAGTATGGTGATGATGAAAAACAACCAACATATATATATAAAAGGCTCTTTAAAAGTATCAAAATATAAAGGCCATTTCATCATATGCATTTGCAAGCCATTCACATTCCTTGATATAGCAGGAAAATGATGAAAAACAACCCACATATATGTATATAAAAGGCTCTTTAAAAGTATCAAAATATAAAGGCCATTTCATCATATGCATTTGCAAGCCATTCACATAATAAGAGCGACAAGAAAAAATTCTTGAATAATCAACTTCCAAATAAATTTAATAAACATGAGGTGGAGATCAAGAAGCCCAACAAAGAAATAATGTATTAGATTTCATTCAAACATGACAGCACAAATGATCTTCAAAATCATATGGCCAAAGGCAAATTTACCAAATAAGTGTAGGAAAATGGTGTTGCCAGATCAAAAAAGCTCAGTCTAAGAAAAGAGTGAGTTATCATGAAAGCTAGTTCATCATGTTCAAAGAACCAAAAGCCAGCAAGTAGGTCCAGCTATAAATAAGCCTTCCCTCTTAACAACAATAACAAATGAAAAAGTGAGTGATAGGTTTGGAAGAAGGAGCATCTACATCATGATTAAACCGAACTACAAGAGATAGTGAACCGTCGGCATTCGTAAGGAAATCAAGAGATGATTAGCAGTAAGGTATTAGTAAAGAGGAAGCGACGGTAAGCTTCAACATTGTCACCAAAAAAAGCATCAAAAAGGGAGAACAACAATCCCAAAACTGAAATTAAAATTGATCTCCACATAGGTAGTGGAGACATTGCCTAGAGGACATTAGTTAGCAAATGAGATGGATTTATTAGAAAGCATGCCAGGGCAAGCATGGATTGCGAGGAAAACCATGAGCACCATGTGTGAGAATGACATGCCACTAGCTATTGACCTCAATGTCTACTACATAAGTTGAGTCGCTCATAAGGTGAATTGACACACAAATCGGTGAAATACACTTGATGGCGTCAGGCCGAGCGAACTCCGATCGCAAAACGTGTGTCGTTGCATAAACATCGAAATCATTTAGAATCGACATCCATATCTCCTTGGATCATTGCAAAATAAATAAAAATGAAAAAAATAAAAAAAATAATCTTTGAAATAGACTTACATTTTAAGAGAATATACAAATTTAATCCTACAAATAAATTCATGGCCACTTAACTCCCATTAAACTCACATTTTAGCCTATTTTCATACACAATAGACCCCACTTGTATTTATATAATGTATAAAATATTAAAGTTATCTTACAGCAGCCCCAAAATCCCCTCTGCATAACTTGTTCACATGGAAACCCATGCTATGCTCATTTAATGGTGGTTGCTAGCTCATCTTATTCACTTATTAAATAAAACAAAAAGGAAAGAGCAGCTGATTTTCCCCATTCTCCATTTCAGATCACGCAT
Source organism: Cymbidium sinense (assembly GCA_021442155.1). Lineage (NCBI taxonomy): Eukaryota > Viridiplantae > Streptophyta > Magnoliopsida > Asparagales > Orchidaceae > Cymbidium > Cymbidium sinense. The sequence goes on from CM038220.1 coordinate 89,820,908, forward strand.
GAGCAGTTCCTCTCCCCATTATTCTAGCCTTTGATCCCTTCTCATCTCCGACACCTCCGAGACCAAACCGGCTTCATCTCGTCCAAAATCGAGCAGCTCTCATGACTAGTCTCCTCCATTCTCAATCTTCCTTTTGCCGCTATTTTATCATCTGCTCAAGAGCTTTCGATTCTTTTCTTTTGCCTGTTATCGACCTAAATCTTCCTCGACCGTTGATCTCTCGCGAGCGAGCAGCTTGCGTTCTTTTGTTAGGATCTCTCATTGCGATTTCCATCATCGGCGATTTCCAATCACACAATGCAGCTCTTGCTCTTCCCTTCAATCTCCAGTTGACGGATAGATAACCAGAGCCATGCCAAGCGTTCAAACCCTCGTTAATGACTTCATTCTCAAACTAAAGCGTAAGATCGAAGGGTCACAGAGAAGCGAGGCAGACTGCTGAGCTGCTGCGGTGTGGTCTCCTATGAGTGGTTGCCATACACTAATCAGGCAACGGTGCTCCTAGATGCTATGAGGGCCGTTGGGGAACAGGTGATCGCTGCAAATCCTGTAGAGCTTGCTGTTGGCAACATTGTGAGACGTGTATTGCACATTATTATAGAGGAAGACCTAACATCCACGGCAACTGCAATGGAGGGATTGAGCTTATCTGCTAATAGTGACGATGATGACAACTATGAACGTGAAGACCACCCTATTTTGCCTGCTGTCGCTATTGCTGCTGCAAGAAGCATCGTTTCATGCACCCTCATTGCAAACACTTCTTGAGGGCATACCTGAATATGCTTCTGCTCCTCACCCTTCTTCATCAGGAGGCGACTCGAAGGAAAGAGTAAACCTGAAAGAAGTTCAAGAAGCAAGAAGCTGAAACATGATGTCATTGAGGCCATCAATGAATTGATTCAAGATATTGAGACTTGTCATGAACAAATTTCTAAACAAGCAGTGGGGTTCATTCACCAAAATGAGGTGATATTAACTTTAGGCCGTTCAAGAACAGTCAGAGTTTCTCGGTGCGGCAAATGAGAAGAAATGATATTTTCATGTATTCACTGCAGAGGGTGCACCGAGGTATATGGGGCATGTTCTCCTGAAGGAGCTGGTTGCAAAGGTTTATAAACTACAGTCAACACAGATTCTGCTGTTTTTCCATGATCTCTCAAGTGAACATGGTGATAGTTGGTGCTCATGCAATAATGGCAAATGGTGGTGTAATAGCACCTGTCGGAATAAATATGGTTGCCCTTGCTGCTCAAAGGCATGCTGTCCCTTTGTGGTTGTTGTTGGAAGTCACAAGCTCGTGAATGATGCACTTGTTGTTACAGAAGGATTTTGATGTCTTTAATGCATTGGATGTTATGGAGAATGAGTCCTTCCTTAAAGAGCTGAACTTTGAACCAGGAGATGGGATGCTTCACTATTATCTGTACAATTGTCGTCTCAATCATGCTTTGAAGCCTTCTGAGCTTGGACTAGTTCTCTTGTAGGCTCTGCCTTGCAACTTTTGTTGGAGTATGAAGACCTGTTATGCCAGTAGAAATTTAATGGGTGAAAACCACGGTCACTACCGTTATGTCATAGAGGCGGGGAAGAGCTAGACTCGATCTATGTGGATAAGCACGGAGGCTATCGAAATTGGATTGACTTAATTAATTTAACAAAATGAACTATGAACTCAAAATTAAAATGAATTGAAATTGCGGTGTTTGAAGACTATGCTCGATAGGCGACAGATTAGAAGCCGTAGTGTCAAGAAATCATGACAAGATCGAATAACACGTCACGGAGATAGGATAAATTTGGATTAGAGACTATACAAGAACAAATAAAAGTGTTGGCGAGCTTAAATTAAACTTATTTGAAAATAATAAATTAAATAATAAACCTACATATATGCTCTTTATCAGTGTTTGAATCTGCTATGCCAGTAGAGTTAAAGGATAAAAGATTCGATCGTGAAATGCAGACGAGCCATTATCTTTCAGTAGAGTGATGATATTGAATAGATATTATGAGGGGAAGACGAGATAAATTAATTGATATGACTTAAAGATGATTAATTAGATTTAAATTGAACATAAATTGAATTGAACTAAACATTTAATGAAAATTCAAAGTTAGAATCTAAGTGCTTTAAATTTAAAAATAAAAAAAAATTTACTAAATTCAAAATTAGAAGCACTCATCAAAAGGCTTGAAGAACTTAAAAGAATTTCCTCCCAAACCAACAAAATTTCCTGCTTAGAATTCTCGAGCGTTTAGAGGAATTGAATAAATTGAAATGACAATAAACTCGAAGGCCCATCAATTTGATGCCTCATATACAAGCAAAAGTAATATAAATTAGCTTGTCAACAAATATGTATAAAGCCTTTCAATAATCACTAGTTGTACTTCACGTGGATTGAATGAATCAAAATGGGCTAATTAATTTAAGCGATTCATGATGACTTTACAAGCTCAACAAACAACACGAGTGGAGTCTATTTAAGTTTGAGAATCAATGAATTTGAAACTAAATGCAAAAGCAAACAAATATTATTTCAATGGATTGAATAAGAGTACGTCTACGCTTTGGATTTGCACCACATTAATGCTAAGACAAAGGCGTTGTCTTAAATTTTAAATAGACTTCAAATGTATTATTTTGTATAAATTATGGAGCCAACTATCACTCAATTTAAGTCTTCAAAATTTGCAATCATTTAAGAGATGAATTAACTATAAAGCAATCGTCAATTCAATTTAATCTTTTCAAGATCCGCAGTATTCTAAACGCTGCATATTCTGAATCTTAAACTTGGTGCGAGGATCTTTGCGTGGGTTGATTATTAGTTTAGGGTGGTCGGTTAAAAAAACCTAAAATTCAAAATAATATTATAATATTTCCAACTTAATGAAATATCTGATTATTCGTATAAGTAGATCGATCTATTATTAAAGTAATTAACGATTTAAAATAATAAACTAAAGATCAAGCTTTATGAACTTTGATGATGGTGTTAAATGAAAATTTTAACAGGAGGATATTTCAATCAAAATATGTTTACAATTTCAAAGCAAATTAACTTAGATTGAATCTTAATCTAAATGCTTTGAAATATCATTGGTATAAATGTAAGTAAAATTCAATATTAAAAACTTAAAAGCTAATCCAATTCATCAATTGTTTGTGAGGGATACTTTAATCAAAATATGATTACAATTTCAAAACAAATTAACTTGGATTGAATCTTAATGCAAATATTTGAAATATCATTGGTATAAATGTAGTGAAATTCAATATTAAAAACTTAAAACTAAAATCAAATTCACTTTCCACAATTGTTGTTTGTGGTGACAATTAAGAAAATCACAATCAGCCATCAAGTCAAGTCTGTTGTTTACTCTCAATCTCAAGCCGACATGACCGTGTCTCTGCGTCATTTGGGAGGCTCCATGATGTAGTTTTGACCAGTCCTTCGGTGGTTGTCACCAAATGATTTATATCGGTCACGTAGCGTATGCTCCCAATGGGTCTTCCTTTGAGTTGTGAACTATAGGGTATACTTGATTGAGCAAAAGCACTCATTGGTAGAGACTTAAACTTGTCTCCAGACAACATCACACCATTCTGAGGATTTCTTAGAAGGCGTAACTCATGTGTTTGATAAATCCTTGGTCGGGTTGATTACTCTTAAGTACTACAACACACGAGATGAACCATGGGATCTAGATGCCATCGTTCCCAACCATCATTTGAATTTCACAAATCTCAATTCCAAAACTCCATATCTTTCTTCTTACGCACTACGTTTCCTAACGACTAGCCTTGTCGAAAATTCTCTCTCGAGAGGTAATTCTTATACGCTATATAGAAACTTGGAACAGATCTAAAATCCTCACAAAATGAGGGCACAATCTCCGGTAGTGTCTTATCTATTATTCCATCTCGCTTTTGAAAATTTTAGATAAATCATACTCTCTTGATGAGGTTGGTGGCAATTTTCAAAGCTCACAATAACCATGAGTGGGAATGACACAAGAAAGCACATCAAAGAGGGGAGGAAAGCCATAAGAACAAGAGAGTTGTGTGGGCCACAAGCATGAGTGCAAGTTGTGAGCATAGATGAGCAACCTAGTGGATGAAGAAGATAGATGATTTTCTATTTAATTATTCTTTAAGCAACCATAAATATTTAGAGATTTTATTTTGTAGAATTAATTTTAAGAAAAATTTTATGAGTTGCATAGTTGATGGTCGTGGGATTTTGTTCTCCCAATATAAAGAAAATTTTATCTAAGACTTCTTTTGCATCAATAAGTTTTTTTATTCCTTTCTTTTCAATGTATTCAACTATATGAAAGATGAAAATTACATTGTATAAAGATGAAAGGTTTGAATTTTTATTTTAGTTTCTCAAGATGAGACTAAATGTTAAAACAAAGATTTTATATAAAGAGAAAAATGATGAATAACTTAAATATGCAAGGAATTATAAGTCATTTATTCTATCATTTTGGACAAGAAAATATATCTAAAAAAGTTATTGCATTATGGAGTCTTTTGCGTTTCATTTTTTATCTTACAATCCGTTTAGAGGGAGATGTAATAGTGCATCATTAAGACACATCGCTCCACTATTTTGGGAGATCTCATTGAGCGGTGGTGTAGGGATTTTGCAGGCGACAATGCATGACCATCATTTGCGACCCATGGTGGGCATGCGGTCCGCTTTTGGGAATATTTATTCACCGTTTTGCCCCTAATCAATTCGTCAATCCCATGTTCACTACCCTCGATAGCACATTATGCTCGGGCATCTTACCCGGACCCCTAACTCTATTTTTTAGGCCTCGATGCACCTTCTCATCAGCGCTTAATTCTTGGATCTCTTTTTTTCCAACTAAACTCGAGTGAAATCCTACACCTACCACTCCATTTGTCTATTAACCTTCCCCATGTGTGTTACTCCACTTCTTTAAAGTTACAATTTTTTTCATGATCTTGCATTTTTAGGAAATGCTTACTTTCATTTACTGATTTCTAACTCTTCATAACATTCCATTTTCATTTCTACGTTATGGTTTGTTCGAGACTTTGGGGTTGTTGCTCAATCCATGGTTTCCAGTGGTGTGGTTCTGGGTCATTCTTCAAGCCAGATGCGTATTTGATGCCATATGTTGTCAATTAGGGTACTCTCGGTTGTCAGTTAGAGCACCCTCGTGTTTTTTTTTTTGACTTTCAATGGTGCTTTGGTTGTCATCAATCACACTGCAACCCGTTGTAGTGAGGACACTATAGCTATGCTTGTTGTTGTTATATCATGTGTTGTGTTAAACTTCTCATTAGTTAGCTTTCTACTGTTTAACAATGTTGGGGTTTGAAATGATTTGTTTGTGGCCTTATGGTCGCAAAAAGGCATTTATTTCTTTCTGTGTCTTCTGGGGATTAACTATATTGAGAGAAGCATTTCCTACATATGTTTTCTTACTATGCTATTCCTTTATGCACATAATATGTTTTCTGTTTCATACACCCATTCTCAAGATCTCCATTCAAAGTATCTACATTGCAAATGTGGCTGTTGTAATTACGTTGTTTCTTTATGGATGTGTATTTGACTAAGCTGCATTGTAAGGTTTATATCATGAAATGCACCTGTTATTATAAGCTCTACCTGAGATTCTTCAATGCATTCCTTCTTTTCAACTGATATTTTTTCTAGTGCATGTATGGGTAGACACCTTTGTTATGAGTGAAAAGATTGCCAATAGGAAAATCTAAAGCGATGGGGAAACATAGGAGAGAAATAAAACTAATCTTTTGTGAGATTTATTTACAAGAGATTCAACAGGAAATCATCCAACCACTCATTTAATAAAGTGGGTTGGTTGAACATAATCTAGAAGTTCAAAAACACACTGGGAGGCAGTACGATAGATCCTAATTGAAGAACAAATGATATGGGTTAAAGGACTAGAAAACTTGGAAGGAGCTCAAGATACTGATCTAAGGTGGGACTCGATTAGGAAAACTATTGATGCCCAAGATAAGTGGTGGAAAAGAAGCTTGAGATAATTTTACCCTTAACTTCACTCCTTGGCTTGATATAACTGTTTAACATTCAAATTTGATTCATATTCTAGAAAATTTTGATTCAGTGGGATAGACCCAAAATTAGAAGATAAGCTGGATATAATGTTTGGAGGGATGGTTGCTACTGGAGTTCATGCATGGACTCCTGTTACTCAACAACCAAGAGCTTACTCCATAAGACTCGAACTTGGAAGAGAAGGGTAGCTCAAATGACCCTATGGAGGTCTCAATGAAGCCACGAAGTAGTAGCCATAAACATTCCTCTTCTAGGGTTCTAAGGTGGGACAAAGAAGAGTTGGGAGATTCTTATGTGAACAAATTTTGCAGTTAGTCTCCACTTGCACTAGCATGGGATCCTCTTCAAACACTCTCAAAACACTACCTTTCATGTCTAAGGCCATAAAAGTATTATATCATATCAAGGATGTCTTTCATGACATGCCTCTATCTTTTGCTACAAAATTTTAGAATAATCTATTAAAAAGAGTGTTCATGTTAATGTGTCTTGAGAGAAGAGTTCACAATCTCTGCCACTCCTTTGGGACTGACATTTGAACTTCATTTGCATCTACAGTTTTAACTTTTACACTTTATTTGTATTTTATGTGGATGTTATGTTGCACTTGTAGACTACATAATGTATTGTATCTGTATTTTATGTGGATGTTATGTTGCACTTATAGACTACATGATGTATTGTATCTAACTATAATTAACACCATCTATAATGCTGATCATACCACATTCTATTTCTTAGTTCATATTATGAAATTGTTGCAGTCATGAATGTTTCAATAGGTATGGAAGTTAACGAAAATGAACAACACAAAACATTTTTGTAACTTCGATGAATAAATGAATATTATGAGTCCTATTTGTGCAAGACATCATATATGACATCATCATATATTGGTGACAAATGGATTGTAAACTACTTGGGGATATCCGGTAGGTTCCATAGCATGTTCCATATATCGCAAGAAGTATTTGTGGACTTATTGCAAAAACTTAAATCATTCCATGGCCTTCATGGTTCATCCAAAACTACAAGTCTGGATGTTATAGCTACTACTCCACATGCTTTCACATAATGAGTCGATTAGGTCACCCCGGTTCCAATCAATAGAAACAATTACTATTTTCGATTAGGTTGACCGCATTGATAAGCTTATCTAAAAAAACCGTACATACCTTTGGACCGAACATTTCAAAATAATACCAAAATTGCAATGACACTCGCTACATCCCTTTTGCAACGCATACAATGGAGATTCCCAATTATTTTGTTGATTGTAATACTCAAAAGTCATGTTTCTTAAAGAAGTCATTTCTCATCAATTTGCAAGATTGTGTCGATGCAATTGATGGGACACATCGATGTCGTGTTCCTAAAAATAAAAGTGTAGCTTACATTAGTCATTGTGGGTCGCTAACTCGAACATAATAGTGACTTCCATATGTGTTTTACCTTTTATGGCCTGGGATGGTGTGTGCATGATTGCATGTTCAAATTGCTACACATAATGCCAAGTATAACTTGCCAATCTAGGTAAGTCTACAAATGCGTTGTCAATGTTTGTGTTGAGACAATTTACTATCGAGAATAGGGAAATGTTATGTTGTTGATGTTGGATATCCTATGCAACAAGGCTTTTTTGAAACCTTACCCAAAAAACTAAATATCATATTCTAACTTTGAGAGAACCGGACAATAAAAGGGATAAAGGGAATATTCAATAAAAGATACTCTTCCATACATGGTGTAATTGAGAGAGCATTTGGTGTGTAAGAGAAGAAGTGAGTTATTCTTCGTGATATACCCATGTACCCATTCAAAAAACAAGTTAGTCGGCTACAATGGATTTGCATAACTATATTAGAAGGCATCCATCACATAATGAAAGAGAATTTATTCTAGTTAGGACGAGAACCAAATATATGTTCCTACAGAGGCATACAAGTATAGAATTGGGCAACTTATGCCATAATTCACTCAAAATGCAAGCAACTCGTAGCCTCGAGATGGGGATGGATCGGTAAAGATGATAAGATCAAATTGCTAATGAGATGTCTTTATGAGTGATTTGTTGTAGGGTAGTAGGTGAAAGAACACACAAGTTTATTAGGGTTTTGGATGCATCATTTGAAAGTAGGTGTATGTTGCTTTCAAGCTTTCAGATATGGTGCATTTTAGATTGTTTTCTCTTAATTGATTTTATGGGTTTCAAAAGTTTTGGTTTGGATTGATATTACACCGTTTTCTAGGCAATGATGAATTTGTAACCAAGAATTGAACTGAGATTCAACCAAGCCACTCTTTGTGCAACTTTAGTTGTGATTGTCACTTGATTGAGTAAAATTTACACTGCTAAACCTAGAGAATATCTTAGAATGTATAGATACTACATATGATGTTGATTTCTAGTTTAGCACAAGAGTGGCTTTTAGATGGAATCAATGATAAATGTTTACCTTGGTTGTTGTATGAGTCCATGTTTGTGGCAATGAACGCACCTTTTCTTCTCCTCTTTTGATTTTTGGTTTTTTAATTTTCTGTTTTATTTTTGCATCTCCCAACTGTTTAAACAATCTGTTCAAACTTTTGCTGTTGTGAATGCTTTCGATTGGAATTCAATGTACTAACAACAACTTTAGCTTAACAATGTTTGAAATTCAATTTTTCTGCTAATACAAATGTCCATCAAGGACATACGAAGTTCTAAAGCTCAACTACCTCGAGAGCAGTCCACTGCCACTACAGTTTACAATGTTATTTGTCCACTTACCGAGAGGGCAATTAAGATAGGCGGTTTTATCAATGTCATAGGAACCGAACTCAGAATAATTGCAATTTCTTCAAATGTGTTGATGATTATGAGGAGGCTAATTCAAGCAGTGAATATATCGAGCAACTTTTAAGAAAGAGATTTTCAAAAGATTTCATCATTAGACAAAAAATTTAATATTATGTTGACTTTACTTATTACATTTATTGTTTTCATTTTTATGTTATTAGTCATTGTCACTTAGTGGTTGTACCTTAGATGGACAAACCATCAACTCGTCATGACATGTTTATGTTATTTTGTAATTATATTTCATACAATTCTGGTCAAGCACATTCAATGACACATTAAAAGATACTTAAATTAATTATTTTAGAGTTTAACACTATTTTTTGTAATGAAAAAAGTAGACTGATTGCCTCCAACGATTCATTATTTTCTTTACATAACATTACTATAGAGCATTTTTTTGTCATTTGGTTAAAACACACAGCACAACACTTTTATAGTCTCCCAAACAACACAATAAATTTTGTTGCAAATGCTGCCACAACTCCACCATTGATTTTTTAATAGAACTACAATTGTCCCAAACGCAGCCTTATTTGATTAAAATAATTTAGTTTGAGGTTCCTAATAGGCAATCCTACTATTTAATTAAAAAAATATTCCTAAAGTGCATACAAGAACTATATAAAATCAATGTAAGCTCAATGGATGGGGTAACAATCACACCAACAACAATATTAAAAATACTAACCAAGGAGGTAAGCAAGTTCATAGGTCATACTGATCATATATCCCACATTAAGATTCAAGATTTTGGCCTTCATTTTTCAATTGCAAAGTTATGGATATCCTTTTGCCATTAATGTGGCAATTAGATAACAAAGTCTGAATCCCCTGAAAAAAGATTTATTTAGCTCCTTAGCAGAATTTTTTTTAGATGTCATTTCTTATCTACACAAGAACAGTGCAATGAAATACACAAGAAAGTGCCAATAAATTGGCACAACAACGATCACATCAATGTTTTAAAAGTGTGTTCTCAAGTGCTTCATAATCAAAGCATAGTTTAGACGCGCTGCACAGCTGGGTGGCAACTGTTGGAGGCATGCACCTTGCGGCGAAGTGTACTTTCGGCTGTCATTGCACAAGGTGAGGCAAAGCCAGATTTCCAAATAAATATTTAGAGCTTCATTTTTGTTTGGAATCTCTCTTCATCTCTATTCGCTCAACCTCGTCTCTCCCATCTCTAGTGCATAACTCTGAGCAAGTTGATGCTAAGAATTGCACTCCCAGAGAATTGGGAGTCAAAGTTCCACCCATTCATGTCACCATTTCTTGCTTCGAGCTGAAGCTACACCCATTCATGCCATCATTGCTACTGAGCTGAAACTCTAACCATTTGTGCCATTATTGTTGCTTGAGCAAAACTCCACTCATTCATGCCGCCATTGCTGCTTTGAGCTGAAGCTTTTAGCATTCGTGTCACCATTGCTGGTTGTAGTGCTGCTTGCTGAAGCTACTGCTGGAATGAGATTTCTCCGTCAATGCTGCGATCTGCAGGTTTTTTGGAGTAGGAGTTGGTTCGTTGGATAGCTAATTGAGTTTGCATGCTTTTTTAATTGTTGATGCATTTGGCCTTTAAATTGAGGGTTTTGGCCCATTTAAGAGATGATTGAATTGGTAATTTGTTATGCTTGTTTTGTTGATGTGTTCAAACTTTGATGCGTTTGAACTTTGAAGTACCAGTTTAATAAAATTTTCTTTGAACACTAATTTCTTTTTGGATGACTTGTTCTGGACTATAATGAAAATTTATATTAGAAGAGCAACTTTTGTGCTCATTATTGATGGCTTATTGCAGAAATATTTTTAACCTTCCACTCATTGGATGGCCATAGGCAACCTTGAAGATTATTGCTTAATCGATTGTTCTATGTTATTTTACCGGACTTTTACTTATGGCTCTGTTCAAACTTCTTATCTCTTCGACTTGTCACTTTGCATAATCTAATTTGAAGGTCCTCGCAATATGACAAAAGGTTTTACTTTGAGTCCATTTTATTTTATAGAAAGTTGAATTTTGGATGCAACTGTTTAATTATCTATATTTTCATTTTTCAATCCTTGCAACAGCAATATTTTTTGTCAATTTTTTGTTTAATTGACTTTTCAAACCCAATGTGCTTCATTTATGTATTGTTACTTTAGATATGATTGAATCAAATACGAGAAGAAAAATCCAACTTAGAAATATATAAAATTGAAATTTGAGAAAAGCACTTTTGATACAACTGTATATTGTGGTAAAAATACAAATAGAGGGATATATAGAGTGAAGAAACATCTTATCAGCTCTTATAACACTTCTAGGAGAAGTAATGTTGTCAAATATAACAAAGTCCTCATAACAGTAAGAGGAAATTTTGACTTAACCAGGAGTAAAGAAGCTATAGCATAGTTTAATTACGAAACATGAGAACATGATTGACATTATTGAGAAATCATTAAATCAATCACCTAAGAATTTTGGTAAGAGACCAATTGAAAGATGTTCTGGATCAGGAAGTGTTAGTACTTCTAAGCTAAAAGGTGCAATAGATCAATTCATCATTAAAGAACTTGAAAAAGAGGCAGTAAAAGAAACCAAATAAGACAGGTAGGTATCAAAGAGAATATAGATAAGGGACTTAGAGAAAGAACTATACAATATATTGTAAGATGGTTCTATCAAGCAGTTATATCTTTCAATGCAATTAAATTAGAAAGCTTTAAGGATATGATGGAGGCAATTGCACATGCAATCTAGTCTTCAACCACCTTGATATCACGAGTTGAGAGTTCATTTGCTTAAAAGAAACTGAAAGCAACTATGAAATATGTGAAAATGTGTGAAAGAACACCAAAAGGTTTGGCAAGAAAAGGATTGCACTATAATGTTTGATGGTTGTATTGTAGAAAATAGGCCACCAACATGATTATAAATGGAGAGCTCTTGATCTATGATCATTCTTTTAGTGAGATCTGCTATTAATATATTAATGATTGCATACACCCTCCATCAATTATGCATTTGATTGTATCTTTAATTTGTTTTTGTAAATAAATTTTAGATTAAGATAATATCCAGCTTGATGATGAATGTCGAAGGACACTTGCTCACTTCTTATCTCCTCCAAATACGATTATGATTGCCTCCTTCACTCTATTCATAGCATTATAAATATAGCCCATTGTTGGGCATTTATCTCCTTATTCTTGTGTAAGAGACACCATTTACAAGTAGACTTGTCATCTTCAAGGTGTAAGAGACACTATTTCAAATTCTTATCTTGAGAATAATCTCCTTATTCTTTTTCCTTTATAATCAAACACTAAATCTGGATTGTTCCAGTCATCAGAAACAGGCATACACCTTAAATTGTCCTTTTGCTTATGCATACTTGCTAAAGTCAGACAGTTAAAATGAGTAAACATGTCTTTTCAATTTTGTCACATGTATATTTTCTCATCATGTTTAAAATAAGCCCATGATTATATATATACCCACTTAACTATAAAGCACTTTTGATGATACTTTTTTTGCTATTTTTCTAATATCCTCGAACATCAAGTAAATACAATGCGATGCATACAACGCGTCCATGAGTCCTTTCTTTCTATAAGCATTTGACCTAAATAAATAAATGTGAAATTATTATTATTATTATTATTATTATTATTATTATTATATATATATATATAGATAGATAGATAGATAGATAGATAGATATATAGATATATAGATATATATATATATATATATATATATATATATATATATATATATATTATTGTCACTATATCTTAATAAAATATGATATACAATATTAAATAACATGAATAACAAACCTGCAAGAACATAGCTTGAGTGGTTATTTGTAACTATTTGAAGGATATTTTGCTCTCTAATCTTTTCGATATGTGCATCCAAAAGTTCACGAATTTAACCAAGTCTTTAAATATTGATGCATCAACTAACTCCAAAATATTGTCCTTGGTGGTGAGTTAACTAAAAAAGTAATTATTGATCGCTCTTGATGATCAATACAACCATCAAACATTATAGTGCAATCCTTTTCTTGCCAAACCTTTTGGTGTTCTTTCACACATTTTCACATATTTCATAGTTTCGCTTTTTCAAGCAAGGAACTCTCAACTCGTGATATCAAGGTGGTTGAAGACTAGATTATCTTGTGCAATTAGCTTATTATTTTATAATGTGATGTATAAATTTAGAAACGAGTGGTGAGAGATGTATTGATGCATTTACAACTTTGTCAAAATTGACAATCAATATTTTAGGACTAACTTGTAGTGTTGTTGGTTTTGAAATGAACTAGAGTGTTTTCGAGCAAGTATATAAGTTATAAAGTTCATAGTTTACATTAAATGATTTATTATTCATTTGTATAATAGATTCATTTTTATTTTTTATAGATCCACAAGAAAAAAAAATTGATTGGGCCAAAAGTGCTTAAAAGATTTAGTTTTCATCAAATAAAATCAAGTTTTAAAGAGACGATTCAATTTAAGAGATATTGATCCAATTAGTTTGGATTTGATTGATAAAACTTTGAGTAGCTAATTGAAAAAATTAGAAGATGTTAGTGAGCAATATTTTGGAGATGAAAATTTTATTTGGAGACAAATAGAAGAAGCAATTGAAGAAGTTGATCAAGGTGATCAATAAGACTTAGTAGGTTAAAGCAGCATCAACTTCATCCCAACCTATGTCGACTCCTATCCCACAAGAAATATAAGATGACGATTCAAGAAGAAGAAAATTTTGATGCTAAAAAATTTTACGAATGAGAAAAAAATTATGTCAATGAAAAGAGAATGAGTGAATTTCTTTATTTTGTTTTATAAAATTTTAAAGTTTATTACTTGCTTTATGCTTTAGAGTTTATATTTTATTATGAAATTATTAAAGATGAGTGAATTATGCTAATTTATATATGCTTTAAAGTTTATTTTGAGAATTGTCATAAATTATAATTCATAGGTTCACCTCAATGCTTATCTTCAAGTTATGTATGTATTTTTTTTTTTATACTCTACCAAATTTTATAATATTTCATATAGCACATTTTTTATTCTCTATCAAGTTTATATTTTACTAAGCTTTACTTCTATTTTAGAAATTATCATTAAATTCTATTTGAAGTTCTTCCTCAATGTTTATCTTTAAATTATGTATGTGTTTTACTCTTGTTATACTCTACCAAGTTTTACAACTATCTACTTTATACTCTTGATTTATTTATGCTTTATTTTTTTAAGATAATTAGCCAATTAGGTATGTGCTTTACATTTTTAAGACAATTTGTTATATATTTATGATTTTATATAAACAATACACGCTTTTGTTTAGACTATTGCACATCAGCGTGGCTTTGTACTTTGAAAAGATTGGTTTACATAAGATCATCAAAACCATGATGAATTAATCTAAATTAGACCTATACACATAACACCTAAAAGACATACAATGATCATTTTTGAAAACTTACCAAACTGACTCAAATTTCAAAATATTAAAGCAGTTGCTAGTTTTTAACAATAACATATGATTGAACGCAAATAGAAAGAATCTGAGACACTAACCCTTCCACAAATAAGCTGTATAATCCTTTATCATTCTTAATAACTGCACGTTTCACAGTTGGGATCCCCTGCATGTCAACAAATAGATCGTTATTGCAGAAATACTCATCAGTTCAACCTAAACAATTTATAAAGGGGAAGGGGACTAGCTAAACACAAAAAATTCAATTATAAGGTCGTAAAAATTTCTCTTCACCTTCACAATAACCTTCGGAAGCAATGTCTTCAGAGAGTGCAGTAAAACTGAATTTTGTTTTGTCAACATATGACGGATAAATTTTCAACTTTTTGAACCCACATGCGAACATGCTGCAATAACAGCAAACAAAGAAAATACTTACCAGAATGAAATGCAAAGCATTGAATATTTTAATTAGATCTACTCACCTCAGGTTTTAAACCGATCCTTGGGTGATTCAAAATTGAAGATCACTGATTCAGAAGAAATTCTCATCTGCAAGCTTTCAATTCTCTCCATGTCAAGTACAACTGATATATATGATTGACTAGCTTTTAGCACGATCTTTATACATTTAGAGACCTGATTAAACAAAGGGATAAGCCTGAAAATTTTGCCTAATAATACTTTAGTTGCATAAACATTAAAAGAAAATGAACACAGTATTGCTAGTATATTGGATTCATCCAAGTCTCTCATCTAAGATGGATAACATGTTTATTTCTAAGTCAGGCCACAGAAAGATTTTCAATGATTCCGCTGAAAAAAAAAAGACTATTATCAAATTGAAGTCATGTGTCAAAGTAAAAGTTTAGTCAACAAAGAAAGGTTTTCAGATCTCACTTAAAAGTCAAAAGAAATAAATATTTAAGGGTGTAAAATGTTGACTATGAGCAAGGTGAATCATGTTACAGCTCCACTCTAATCTCCAAAAGCTTAAATTCATGATTAACTTGTTCATGGTTTATACATCTATATCCACATTCATGAAACACATAATCGACTCATTTAAAGTACCTATGAGGATAACATCCGTAGGATGTGCATGTTTATGCACCTTGACTTTAAGAGCGTGTTTGCAGTGTGCATTTGTTTAATTGCTAGTGACTTTGACATTAGTAAACTGAAGTAAAACTAGTGGAAGTTGTGCCAAAAGATTTGTTAAAAAACAAAATCAAACAAATAGTAAATTAGAATTTCATATAGATCTCAAATTGGAGAATACCAAAATGGTTGGGATATGGGTAAAGATATGAATCTCAAGATCCCATCATGGCATACACACAATTCTTTTTTCTTACAAGTATGCCTAACAAAACAATTGCAGCCTTTACATGATAAATTCAATGATCTGTCAAAACATCAATGGTTTATTAAAAATCAAGGGCTAATTGACTCCATGACAAAAGTGAATGAGGAGAAACACAAGTTCCAGTATTGAACTAGTGTTCCTTTTCTCCCAAGGAGAAAATATACAAATACTTATATGAGTGTATTCACAAAATGCAGGCATAGCGATGTTCTGATACAGTTGATGGAACAGAGAACATAACACAACAGAAACAAATCTCAGCATTGATTTTGAGATTTCTATAATTCAAAAGTTCAAAATTGATTAATAAATTATTGATCCAATGATAGGAGGAGATGCAGAAAACTATGCTAAATTACGATTATAACATGACTTAAAGAGATTAAAAAACAATTGAGCTAACTTAGTCAAATCACAAGTATCTCTCTCTCTCTAATCTTAATAGGCTATAGCCCAACTAGATTAGACTTTTGAGCTAGCCTAACATGGCTTTATAAAGTTATAGATCATCCTTAGATTTCACCCCATATAATCTAGATTATCTAGACCCCACTAGATTAATCCTACTCCTCTCATCTTAATGGTACCCTATTTATCCTTACTACCCTTACTGGAATTTTAAATCTAGAAGGCCTCATATGACTCCAAACGATCTATTAGACCTCAAATTGATCTATTAGGACCATTAAGTCTATTAATTGCCTAGTTAATACTAGATCTTTACCTTAGTGGCTCAACTCAAATAAGTAGAAATTCCTTTAGACAGGTAAAGAATGAGTCTAGGCCAGGTTGGCTTACGAATCTAAAAGACCTCTTGGCCTAAGCTCTAAATTGACCTGTGATTACAACATCTCAGCCTGATGCTCTAGTAGAAGAAGGTTATGCCTTCCCAACTCAAGGAGACTAATGTGGGTGCTAGTGAGCAATGGAAGAGAGACCACATCTGGGGACTCCATCTCTATGACCCTAGCCAGATTCAATTAAACCAATGCAAGGACCAGTTCAACCTCCTTCCAAAATCTAGTTCAATTCACTTAGGATTGTTTTGGTTTGATTTAAATACATCTGTATGTGTATTAAGTTTTTGTTTGATTGAATACTAGAGATTGTTTTCTCTATTTTATTTTTTTTCTAGAACCGTCATTTTCAATTTGTTCAAGTGGTGAGTCTATATGTTGATTGAATCAAGTCGTATGAACATCCTTTTGTGTTCTGGAAGTGTTCCCAACTTGTTCAAACAACCCAATCTATCGTCTCCTACATCTGAAGGTTGCTCAGCTGCTAAAATCAAGAACATCTGTCTGATTCTAGCAAATTCAATCCCTTGTTCTATGCACCAAAAGGCTACCTAATGGCTAACCTCCCTACTAACGCCATTTTTTTTATTAGATGCCCGATTTTGTGATTCTACTATCAGCTACCTGGATAATGTAGTATTATAGCAAAACCTGCAATCTACTGTTGTTGGCGAATTATAGATCCTTGGGACAATAGTGACTCCAATCTTCCTCTCTTATTTTCAAGCTTTACCTCTCTCTAAACATCATATTTCTTGTTCACCACTCTCTTGATTTCCCCAAGAATGGTATCACAAGATGAGATACTTAGTCCATGTTTGCATAAGTATGATGATTTGAGAGTTGAACTTATCCTTGTACTTTGTGAGTGTGGTAATACCGAGAGTTTTTATTTTAAAATGAATTTTCTCTCTAAAAGACCTTCAAAGCCCTATATAAATGAAAACCAAAATAATGTTATGGATTTTACAATCGAGCCTAGTTTGATAATTACCTTAAATTGTGATGGGATTACTAAAATTAAAAATCATTTTTAATTTGTACCATTTCAAATATACTTCATGAATATTTGTCATAAATGATAGATCTTGTAAGCTCCAGTATTTGAGATATAAGAAATCAGGCATAAAATTAGGACTTATAACCCAACCTCATAAGATGGGTATCTCGCTTGAGAGTGTGTGTATAATTTGTTTACTAGTCTGAATTTTAAATTAATTCATTTTGCACAATTTCAAAATGGTTGCACAATTATTGAACAATCACACATTTCTCAAAATAGAGCACATTTGATATCTCTTTTTTTAGCATGTGAAGCAATCCCTGACTTTAGCTTCAAGCATTTAGCACGTTCATCACACTATATCGGAGGACATATCAATGTTTGATTGTTGGCATATTTTCAACGACAAGTACAAATTTCAAGGCACTTACATGATAAACTTGCACAATTTTCAGTGCATTTGCATGAACATCAATGCATGAACATAATGCATTTGTAGGATCCTATGTGCACTTGCATGACAACTTTTATTGTTTTCATAATGTCTTATCATAGGGCATATGCAATAATTCATTTTATGTTTTAAACGATTGTGTTCTATTTACTTGCAAGCATTTGATCATAATTAAGTTGTTAATTTCATGAGTTGAAATCATTTTACAAACTTTGACATATCATAATTGGTTGTATATAACATGGATTTTATTCTTATGGGGCGTATGGGAAATCATTTCTCCTCCTATGAATAAGAGTTCTTAGTTCATTTAACTATTCAAACTAACTTGGTCAATAATTCTTAAGATTTTGAGAATTCAGTTAAAGTAAGGAGGTTTTAGACTTGCCCATAAGTGAGGTCTTAAAGGCTCAGGTAAAAGTCCTAATTTAGGTCAACTTTAAGTTCAATATTGTTCATTTGCAATTTATTATTTTATGTAAGGAAGTTTTTTAATTTGTGCCTATGAGTTTATCGAAAAAATTTCAATTGCCTTCCAACGCTTCCCCATCCTACTCTTATAAGGATCTGAATGTTGGGTCTACCTACCATGTCGAGAAAAATGTATATGAGTGGACTAAGACATCATTGTCGGGTTTTCTATCTCATCGAATTAAGAAAAGCATATATGTATTCATATGCATGGAAAACAAAAAAGGCATGATTTTTCCATCGCATAAAAAAAAGATGCATATTCGGACATAGGTATTGGGTTGTGATAGCTTTGCATTTATACCTTTGTGCACATGAGGGCAAAACAGTTTCTTTTTTTTCGCTTCTATTTTGTTTCTTTCTTCTAAATTTTTTTTTCATTTACTTTTTTAAGACATAAATAGAGATAGATAGAGATGAAAAAAGAGAGAGAAGGGAGGAGAATAAGCTAAGTAGGAAGTGGTTGAGAAATAGAGGAAGTTGTCGCTAGACTTGGCTGAGCTCGTCGGCAATGATTAGGTTTAGGGTAACGACAATATATTAATAGGAATTATATAATCTACTATTACAGAAAATAGAACTTATATATTATCATTAATACATATGAATTTTTAATCTAATTTGAAGTCAATTTATAATTAATTAATTTTATTAAATCTTAAAACACATTTTTTCTCTCTGCCACACCAAAATCTCATCTTTGTCTCACCTTGTAGCAAAATAGGTGGTGTGAGGTATCCTTTTAGTGTTTTTAACATTTTAAACATATTGATGCAATCCATTTTACGAGATGAGTGATCGTTGAGATGATCTTTATTATGATTGAGGCACTTCAAATCTATCGCTTTCATTGTGTTCGATCAAATCACTTATGGGGTTGTACCGATGGCGCTTCCAAAGACAATGGTGCACTGCTTCACTAGACAAACAAATTTTTGAATTAGACTTATGCAAATTCGTGCCCACTCCATTGGTCTCTTCTTGTCTGATTGAATTGAGTTATGGCATGGTTACAAAGATTTGCATTGGGTAATTTCGATATGCTCGTCATAAGAAATGAGTGATGTTTGCTCAATTTCATCATATAATTATGACATTTTCAAATCAAGTTGTGTGATCGCATCCCATGTTTGTAATATTATCATGCCAAATCATGTTGATTTATGAAGCATGTGTAGAGGTCAACAAATATAGTGTGCCTAAATGGACTATATTTATTGTAAACTCATTCATCTTGTGGATCTCCATGCATTTATCTACATGTCACATTGAGGTGTGCTTACGATAAAATTGACTCCTCAACTAATACTTGGCTAAAGAAGAAATTGTCAAGAGGAATCCAATAATGGTGTGATAGGTTTCAATTATTTGCATGGGAACAAGTGGGGAAAGCAAAATTAGAGTGCTTGAGAGGTTGTGTTACTTGAAGAATAGCTAATAGCAATAAAAATTGAGTGGCACCTCGATGTCGACATTATGACACCACATTCTCAAATTCCACTGGCAAAAATCAAGCATAGTGTCATGGCACCGATCAATGGTATCACGAAGTGGTGTTGAAGAGCATGGTGCTTTCATCGATCGAAGTTGATGACATATCTCATGGCACCCTGGCTTCAATTTGACAACATTGTGGTGTTATGATGCTATGATTGAGTTTGAAGTTGAGATATACATCTCTCATGGTATCTTAGTGCTACTATGTAGTACCTTGGCAATAAGTCTAACATAGTGGCACTAAGTATGGCATCATGGCCTTAAACTCTCTTTAGTCATTGAAAGAGAAGGTGGTGTGATGCCAAGTTAATAGAAACTTTTTTGAGCAGAAAATAGTACAATTGCCTCCAAATAAAACTTATTTTAACATCCCCACTTGATCGACTTCTCAAGTACCATCTTAGTTAGTCGGTCAAAGCAGTATTGATATTTCCTCGTGATGATATCTTCAAAATAAGACTTTATCGACCATTCACCTTAAACCTCCCTTTTATTTATAAAATAAATCAATCACTCCACATGACTAAACCATTAGCTTGCTTGGAAAAAAAAACATTAGTCGAGTTAAACAATTGAACCTTTATCCGGTAGAAACCCATGCTTTAGAATATGACTTTCACGAAAGTTGCATATTGCATTAAAAATAAAAGAAGGTTACAAAATAAGAGCACAAAAGTGCAAGACTAGAAAGAAAACAAGACTAGGTGGCGACATGTTCCGCGGTCTGTTCTAAAATACTAGAAAATGCGGTAGGGAAGATACAAGCATCAACAGGATGCCACACAAAATCGGACTTCGATGGCGCGTTGCGATGTCTAGTTTGTTCGGTCGCGGATGTGGAGAAGATCACTGGTGGAATCGGAAAAGAAAGCCAATATCGGTGCGTCTTTGGAGAGAAGTCTAGTAAGTCTAAGTCTGCCAAGGTCTGGCGGAGATAAGTGACCACCCGTGGTTGTCGCCTTCAAGATCGACCTTGCACTCATACATCCATGGCTCAGGATGTGTCCCAATGCAAGCATAGCTTGACTCCACTGTGTCTTTGTCCAGTCTTGAAGATGAATACCGGCGACCTTGATGAGGTTTGCCATCATCTCGATCACGACTCCAATACCAAGCCGGAGGAGAGGAGGGCACCATCAACATTGGCCTTAAGCCATCCCGAGGAGGAGTCCAAGAAGTGTGAGGAATCACCGATGTGGGCTGGAGCTCCATTGCTCTCGAAATGGAAAGGCGGAGGTGTTGGTGAATGCCTCCAAGATGTTGGCGCAAGCACCTTGGGGTTCCATGAGGCGCCATGAGTCTTGGCGTTCAGAGCCTGAGACACAGTAGATAACATAGCGTATGCCTTTCCCAAGCTAGATCAGCCTTGGGGATCTTTGTCGAATGCCCGAAAGAGATCACGAAAGCAAGTAAAGGAAGGCATGACAAAACCCAAGTAGAAAGAACACAGAAAGGCGGTAGTGGTGAGTGAACATCGGTCGAATATGCTCCAAGTCCTCCTCCTCGGTGCGCAGGGCATTGGACTTCCTCGGTCGACCCCTCCGGAGCCGTGAAGGTTGGCAATGCTCCTTTAGGACACGCCACCAAAAGAGCTTCTCCGTGGATCTGTTGGAATTTGGAGCCACGAGCAGTGAGTATCTCCGGGAGGGAAGAGAGCATCATAAGCAAGTGCGTGAGGGACTTGCTTAGAGGGATGTGTAAGCTCGCTCATCCGTCTCTCGAGTGCACCACCACCCTCTTGATCGGTCCACCAGTCAAGACTAAAGTGTCTCCGACTTTGGAGTATCCCAATGCAATCCGGCGGTAAGGAGGCGGAGACGTAGGTCTTGAGGCGGCGTGTCGACAAGGTAGGTCTCCGAGAAGAGGAATATCACCAAGTGAGAGGGACATGTACCTTTTCCGTCGAGTTTCCACCGAATGAGAGGTAGAAGGCTCACGAGCTCCAGGGATGACAAGACTTGTACCCTCCTCGGGAACTGTTCCGGATATCATCCCCATAACGCTCAGAAGGCAAGCGGTGTAGAAGAGAATCGCCGCAAGAAGTCCCAGCTAATCGAGCCCTTAAAGGCCAGATCCACAAAGCGGCGGTGGAACCCAAGTCCACCAAGTCTCACGGGTGTGCAAATGGTGTCCCACTTCACATAATGGATGCTCCACTGGGTAGGGCTCTTGTCCCAAAGGAAGGACACATCTTCTGTCGCGCAACATTCATAGCGGGGTAGTATGTGTCACTTGATAGATGGATCCAGGCGGTGAAGAAATGAGGGTGGCACGTCCGATAATGAGAGATGTCTCGAGCCCCGCGTAATCTTCTCCCACAGCCTTCGAATCAACCGGGGTGATCCTTCATGTATGCGACCTCCGCACCAGCTTAAGACCCAAATATCCATCTCGACTCTCCGAACCCGATGGATCGAGCGGTTAGTCCTCCATCTTTTTACTCTAAAGAGGATGGAGGCCTTCATACGATTGATCTGCGCCGTCAAGCACGGTAATCATCGGATGTCCTTGATTTGCTTGCCATGAGCCACCAAAGCACGGGAGGCGATCGAATGTGTCATGCTGCATAAAGATTGGAAATGCAAGTACCTCACATGCCCACTGAACATGCAAGATTGGCTCTCATTGCAGATATGCCAAAGATAGGGCTGGAACGCAGGGATGAAGGTAAGGTGTGAGGGGCAACCACACGAAAACCACCTTTATTGACCATTAAATACACAGGGTAAGTGACGAGTATGGGTTATTTGCTGGCAAGAAAACACGAGCTGTCTGAGTTTTTCCAACTCATCTATATGGCTTGCTCCATATCCACTTGATGGCCATAAAGTAACTTTGAGAGGTGGAGTGCTGCATTGTTGAAGATCTCTCTGTCTTTGGCGATGATGAGATATTCAGCGGGACCAAAAGCTCCTTGCTCTTGAGAGATGAGGACGGGGAGATGCTTAGGTTCCTTGTAGTATCTTCCCATGATAAACTTATATAAATGAATGCGTACAAGCGTGATTATGCCTGAAAGAGTGCTCCAACAACAGCGTGGTCATCGGGGCGATGAAGTTTCCTTCGCATCATCCATGTGGGAGGAACTAAAGAACTCACAGACGGCGATGCGTCTGTCTTCCTGAAGTCCAAAAATGTGCGGTAAAGGATGAAGTAATCCCACATCCGGCCACAGGGGCCGATTGGCCCCCCATAGAATCACTGACCTCCCAGCCATGTCGAAGCGGGAGGCATCGAGAAGGGGAAGCATGGTAATTTTCTCTTCGGAAGGTAAAGAAGCATTTGTCGAGGGCGACCCCCTGACCATTTGGCTGAAAGAAAGTGGTAAAGGCTGCGAGTGTCCTCAGGGCTATCGATAGTACATATCCATCGTAGGTGACACCATGAACCACTGTGAGTCGATGTAGGAGGCTGTGATTGTGGAAGAAGTGAGTGTTACCATCACCTGTCGTAGCCATCGCTTTTGCCATCTGTTTCCACCAAGTGTTGAGCTGGTAATGTGGGAGTTAAGCTTCGACAACCGACGCAAACAGCTGTCTGTCTTTGAGTAAGTCCCCTCATCAGTACACTCAGTGTGAAGAGGTGGCAATATCCTTCTCCGGCTTCTCCCTTGAGCGAGTGGAGGTTCTTCACAATGCTTCACTCCACGATAGAAGAGTGCCACGAGTCTTGATCTTCTCACGAAGCTTTGGTACAAAGTCCTCCTTGTCCACTTTTGCCACCGTCTTAAGCCATGGGGACACTAGAGTATCCTCAAAGCGAAACCATTGCGGTGATGAAGTAAAACCCAGGAAGCAGAGAAAGTAGGTGGGCAATGGTGGAGAAGCAATCGAGGGTAAGTGAAATGCATATCTCCAAGGATGTTGGAAGCCTGAGTTAACGAGAGACCTATCAATGAGACGGATCTTGCTCCTCCCTCTTTGTTGTTGGTCAAGAAAACCTTGGACGGTGAATTCTAACTCATGCAGTCCATGATACTCATGCGATCTTCCATCTGAACGGCGAGTAGGTAAACCTTTTCCCCCCTTGTCTGTTTCACGGTGAATACGGTTGAAGTCCTCGATAATAGTTGGAACTGCGGTTCCACATTGTCCACGATGTTTTGCGAAGAATCCTCTGGTGGTAAGCTTTGTTGGCATAAAAAACCCAAGCGTCCATTGGTGTGATATCTTGCCCTTGCAAAATCTGGTGATGCGAAGAATAATGGGAAGAAAACTTCGAAGCTCATATCGTAAAATGATCACCTCCAGTATCCCCCAGAAGGGTGGCAAAAGTGTAATGTGTTGCTCTGACGGGTGTCCACCTCGAGTCTAGAAATGCTTTCGATCGGTCTCACCAGTGATAAGAACAGGTCATGGCCATTGTGAGGCGTGGCGTGGGTAATTCTTGGTGGTCTTTGCGACACCTCTAGTTCCAAAAGAAGGATGAAAGACCGAGGTCTTCCATGGGGGAATCGTCCCATAAAATATGAGAGCTGCTTTCTCTTTTCCTTGGGATGGAGGACTCTGGGGTGAGAGCCCATACAATGGGCATCTTTGCTTTCCACTCCTCTTTGCACTCATTAGAGGTGGTGCTGGTTTCTTTCACGGTAACCAACACCAGATGGGACCTTTACCTGAGGGATCTAGTTCAGGGGAGTGAAGGTTGCTCTCAGGGGATGGTAGAATGTTGAACCTCACGGTTCCCTTTTACGTGTCATAGTCTGAAGCATCGATGATAGTAAAAGCTGCTTTCTCTCAATCTCTGTTAGGCGAGGAGGCCTGGTAGTACTCTGAGAAGGTTAGGCACATAGAGGAGGTTGGGTAGCACCAAGGTGTCTGAGGTGAGCTGTGTGGTTGAAATACTTTGTGGCCAACTTTGAAAGCCCTGGCAGGAGAAATCCCTTCATTTGGTGAAAGAAGCGTACCATTCCATGGATCCAGAACTGTTGGAATTTTAGCGAAGATCGACGATCTGGACCTCGGCATAAAAGGCTCATCCTCGGAGTTGGTTTGATGGTGCATCAAGTGGTTCTCCGAAAGAGGCAATTACTTGAATTCTTCTTATCATTATAAGAGTGTGAGTGAGGAAGCCGAACAAATAGAGGATGAAAGACCATGGAAAGACTTAGGGGTTGAGAGGAGTCCATTTGTCCAAACCAATCGCATTCAAAAATATGATCTAAATTGACGACATCCAAACATGTATGAAAACGGTCGGTGTATGGCATTACCTTGAAAGTTCCCCGTGTCATTTGAAGAATTTAGGAAGTAGAGCGAAGGCGCTCCCATATCTTTCCTGAGGGCCTTCTCAACTTGGCGATTAGTGTCAACGACATGGTGTCAATCACGATAGTTACTCCATCCTCATAAAGGAAGAAGCTACGTCCAAACAAACTCTTTCCTCTTCCAAGGGTTAGATTGGGTAGGCATACCTTGCCATTAAGTGGTAGAAGGTGCACATGATGGTCGACCAAGTCCTCCATTTATGCTCTTGGTATTCAAATGGGGGTTAGAGGTAGTAAGGGTGACTACCTTTAGGCAAATCATGAAATTCCCGAAAAAAGCTCTTGGTTTGGTTGAGGCATTTGGCTACACGTGTGCATGTTTCTGTAGGTAGTTGATCAGACATTTGGGCATCTGTTTCCGCTACGGCGGGGTGGGTGTCCGTGGTAGCTCCCACGAAGAGGCATCCATAGCATCAAAACTCGCCCCATCATCACCCAAACCGCCATAGGATCGAATAGACTAACCCGCTAAGCATTCGCTGTCAGTCCCGGTCTCGACTCTCCCTCTCCCCAGTAAGTCTCGGTCGGCAAGCAGCGTTCACGCTGCTAACTCATGAGGCCTCCCGGCAAGTCAGCTCACCCTGGCGACCGGTGGCAGGTGGCAAAGTCGCCCGCCATTGCGCCGCACTTCGCGCCCGACGCGTGCCCTTCGCGCTATCGAGCTCCGCAGCGCCATTGGTTGCCGCCCGCTGGCGCTTGCGGATGGAAAGTCCCGCCGCGCGCCAGGTTGGCTCCGCCGCGCCAGCGCAAAGGCAGCGCTGCAGCAACCACGCGGTTGGGTGATCAGCATAGCAGCTTCCGCTCTCCCTACGCTGTGGCCGGCGCCAGGGACATCACGACCACTTGGCCGGCTCGTTGTGCAGCATGGCCGACGGCGAGATCAAGATCCGTCTTGAGAATGAATAGTGGAACTGCGTCGATCATCCACGCAAAGTCTACACATGAGAACACTTTTATCGGTTTCTTGAAAGCATCAAGAACCTCGACCATCCATTCACGCCGTGACGACACAATCCCACATTGGGAGGTGAGTAGATGTCGAGGAGGAGTAATCCTCATCTAATTGCACTTCTTGACCAAGATCGGAAGGATCGGCTCGTCCCAAGGTTCTCCTTGTCGAAGCACCACCCTTTGCCTATGCGTGCATAGTGAATAGTACGCAGAGTGAGCGTACCCATAAGCCTACCTTCCCTTCTTGTTGCCTTGTCCGTTGAGGAGGTGACGCCCACCATAGAGAGAGAAAAACCCACCCAGAGAGAGAAAAGGGGAGTGGGGTCAAGCCAAAAAGAATATCGTGGTGAGATATTATTGAGATGCTTTCATGAAGGAATATGACTTTCAGGCTAAGCATTTATTCAATCTGTATACAACATGACAATCTCATAGAAAGTATTTATAAACTAATCCATCTTTCTAATTTCTTGAGTTGTTGGTAAAATTGATCTAAAAAATAGCATATTACATGCCAAATATTATATATAATCTGCTACCTATGGCTATGAGGATGAGTTGATAAAAATAATAACTCATTTGGGAATGCCACTTTGATTGCACTTTTCATGTGAATGTACTTTTCATATACTCTAGTCTAGATAGATGACCCTACAACATTCATAGTGTCTTTCTTATCTCATATCTCTAGATCAAACTTGATCAAACTTGTAATAAAAGACCTATCTGATCAACCCTTGACTTCATATCCTTCTTAATCAAACACTTAATGGACAATTGATTATTGTACACCCTGACCTTTGTGCTCTAAATTCATCAAAACAAATACAATAGCTATTAGCTCCTTCTTAATGGTAGCATGATTTAGTTGTGCATAAATAAGAGTTATGCTTATATGGTGAATGTTATAAAACAACTTGCATCACACGCCAGCTCAAAGGGAGACTTCATTCAAGTCTATAACAATAGTAGGAAAAATAAGAGTAAATTATTGCACTTAATAAATGCTTAGAGATCATCTTCACCAAATTTGAATGGCACACCCTTGGCTAAGAAACTACATTAAGATTTAATAAATAAATAAAAACTTTTATGAGCCTCCAATAAAAAAAAAATCAATATGAACCAAAAAACAATGAATTCCTTTGACTAAAGTTGAGGGAGACAACTTTTCAATGCGCTACCTTTGCTCAACCAACTTTAATTCCCTTAGTTTCCACTTTCCATCCCAATGCAATTCCCTCCACCAATAACTGAACTTCTTCCAATCGAATATCAAGTTAATTTCCTTACACCACTTCCGTTGTAAACACAAATCAAATGAAGAGCCGACAAATTGTGAAATCATATATGAAGATCTACATGAATTTCTCAACCATATAAAAAAAGATGGTCATAATGCACATCTAAAATGTGTGTGTATTGCATAACCAAAAGGCATTTCTCAAAAAACAGGTGATAAGTGAAAGTTGTCTCTTCCTTATTTCTAGGAGTAATAAAGACTTGATTGAATTTAGAATACCCATCAAGAAAGCAACAGTAAGAATGTCCAGCAAGCCAATCCAACATCAGATCAATGAACAATAAAGAAAAATGATCCTTCTTGATGGTTTTAGTCTCCATCCAGTCCTCGTCCATGATTAAAATGAGCATTTACTATTGCCATATTCCCCTTTCTTTAATACAACTTGTAGAAGAGTCACCTAATAACTATCTGAAATAGCATGAATAATTTCAATATTAAGTAGCTTCAAGCCTTCTGCCCTCACTAACTCTGCCTTTGAATTCAATCTCCTTTGATGCCCAATTGAAGGCATGTAATCATCCCCATCAAAGTCTATAAATGTAGATAGAAGGACAAAACCCTTTAATGTCTACAATAAACCACCTCAAGCCAACCTTATGTTCCTACATCACACAGTGCCTTGTTAAAGTGAGGATTTCCACTAGAGCATGAAATAGTATAATTATCCAAATCTTCTAATTTTGTGGTTTTTCTTTTTGTTTTTTTTTTCTTTTGTTTGTAATATAGCAATGCACTCAGTAAATGCCACAATCTCATAATTTGCCTGTTTTTTTTGTATGATAAAATCTCCTTCATGAACTCCACATAGATATACATTTGATCCAAAGCATTAGCAAAAGGGATATTGATGTGCATCTTTCAGAACATGTCCAAAACATTGGAGAATTGCCTGTCTAAGTTTGCTTTTAAAAATATTGAAGACTAGCAATGATGGAACTTAAGGAGATAGATTGTCAGAGAAAAGCAGAGAGAAAGGCTTCTCAAAACTTTAAAATCTTAATCCTACGGATCACTTCAACTTCCTCCCTGCTTTTGGTTTTCCAACTACTTCCCACTTTCAACATCATTGCTATGACATGCTCTCACGGGTTAATTTCAGAGTTGCTTAGAAGAACACCTAGACGCCTTGATGGCAATTATTTTGACAATAGTCCAATATATACCTCAATGTTTCTAATGATTACTTCTAGTCCTTCAATTGTTGTTCTTGCTTATGGATTGATGTATCATGCTTTGGAAGGGAAGGGTAGCATTAGATCTAGTCATGAATTGTGGGGTGAAAGAGTAGGCTGGAGCAAGAGCATCCTTCTAAGAGACATCAAATTCCCTTCCCTTACTGAAATCCAAAAGGTTGGTGAAATAGTAGGGTTATTGAAAGACAATAGGTTGATGCACAATTTTTTTTTTATTCCATAAGAAATTAGAGTTATTTTACCAGCCTAAATTATAAGTATTTGAAATTGGATTATACTGGCATTGACTTTGATTCCTCTTGAAAAGAGCTTAATTCATGTGTAACTGAACAAAGGGGTTATTTACTTACCAATCGTTGATTAACTGAGCACCTCCACAAAGTTCACCACTGAGATGAAATGTAAACAATATTTGTCATGAATGAACTTAAATTCTTGAACAAGACACCTAAGTCATAAATGTAGATATTAGATCCATCCTAAATACCCAAACATATCTTCATAGATAACATCCTTTTACTTGGTCATTGACAATTATTTCTGGTCATTTCCTCTAATAAGTATGCAACATCAATGAGAGTCTTTAGCACTCAGACCATTAGAGCTCATTCTTCTTTATTGCACAATTTCAAAGATTTGCTCATAAAGGTGCCATTTGATGCAGCATCAATGAGAGTCTTTATCGCTCTACCAAGATCATTGTAAAAGTTTCCGCTTGCATGCACTTTGTTTCTCAACAAATATTTGTACCACCCTACGCATCATGAACCATTTCATCTTTTAATTGCCTAATGTTTTAAATCTTAATCCTCATCTTTAAAATTTCACAAGAAATAAGTACTTTGAAAAAGTTTCTAAATTAGATCAACCTAACTTGTAATAAAACCACTGGAAAAGAATTAAGCCAACTCTACCACAATGAGAAAGGAAACAGGCAAAAGAAAATAGCATCAAAAAACTTCATTATATTTACAGGTGTTTATGGATCTCCTTAAAAAAGAGAGAGATGATATTTTGAATCCTAATTCACTAATGACTAAGTTAGAAATTTTAGGTCATCTACAATGTATCAAGCTTAATTTCAAAGTTATTAGTTTGATTGGTTAAGAGATTCCATAGATAGTAAATAACATAATCATTAAGGGCATGACTGTTTCCAATTATTTCTCAAACATTATCCATGCTGGCCATTTGCTCATTTCTTAATATTTGACAAGTAAAGATCTTAAAATCAAAATAAAGTAGAGAAATATCATTGGATTTGTACATACAATCATCGCATAAGTAATAAAATGATGAGAAAAGATCATTCCATGAGGAATTTGTACTAAGTATAAAAAATAAATGAACAAAACTTCATTTGGAACTCAAAATTTAATAAAAAAATTTAATTGAAAGTAAAACTATTATACAAGTAACTAAAATTCGCAAGAGAATAATTAATTAAGTAGAGTTTTCATTAAATATATGGATCTAGAGGTTAGGTTTCCCTAAAATACCTCTAATTGTGTAACAATGCTATTTTGATAAATTGACATGAATAAAAATTGCTATAATCAGATCCAAAAGTCTTCTCTAATACTCAAAAACCTATAAAAATTAATTTATCAAATATAACTTACCTTCACTTTTGAGATAAGCAATGTTGTAAATTACAATAGAAATTTGGGTTCTCATGAATACTATAACCAAAACACGGTAGTAATATTTCAAACACATATATTCATTAATCAGCTATCAATTTCAAACAACCCTCCACGTTAAAATATTGGCAGGTAAGCATTAACAAAACAACAATATAAGGTTGAAAACACTTGGCATAAAACTTGAATAAAATGATTGATCAAATTTTGGTGACAAAAAATTCAACAAAAAAAATATAACCTCTAAAAGGAGATATAAATCATGCCAAAATATCAAAACTGATTGCAAAATGAGAAGAAAAAGAAAGAAATTTGAGATTCAAGAGCTCTCATGTGTCAACCTTTAGTCATCGCCCTCCATTATAAAATATTCTTAAGGTTCATCAATAAACCCCTAAAGTTGATTCAAAACTTTCATAATTGAATACTTTCAAAATCCATCTCAAAAGTTGTTATAGATTCCAACATCACAATGCTAAGACCAATATTGCTAAATAAGTAATAGGGTGACCAACATAAGTAGGGTCATGCCACCATGGCTCCATCATAAACAAAATAATCCAATATTAGCATGAGATATGGTGTCGGAGCTAGGGTTGGCACCTTGGCACAAAGTGCTAGTGCCAGTTGCCATGGCGCTAGGTTAACACGGCATCATGTATCACCGTGGTGCCATTTTTCTCAAAAATTCTAAAAGTAACATTAAAATTAGCGTCATGTGAAATATTTAAGTATAGAATGATCTTAGCATCCTAGCACTTGGTGTCAAGTGTGGCTCATTTATGTCATTCTCTCCATCAAAAAAATGATGGGTTGGAGTCTTGGCATTCTACAAACTAACTCTTATTATCTCCAAATATTGAGTGATTGTCAATTTCACTTCATCTATATATCAAGTCCAAGAACAAAAATGATACCATATACTAGAATTTAACAAGTTTTTACATCTTTAAATGTTTTCAAGTTAGTGCAGATAAATTCTCCAAAAATAGCAAAAATAATGTTAAAAACACGATTCAATCTAAGACTAGTAAAATCTCACTCAACAATTGGCAAACTCAAGTAGCCTAACTCAAATAGTCTTCTAAACAGGTTGACAAGTAAAACACTAAGAGAATCCTTTAGAAAGCATCAAATTGTGTTTGACAAACCAAGGTGAAGGTAGAACAAAAGCAAACTTTAGTGCCCCAAATAAAAGAGATCTTCTGAATGAAACTACAAGGTAAAAAATAAAAGATAGCCTTACTCAAGAAAGCATCAAACTGAGTTGGGTACCACTACAGTAAGTCAACAAGTATCAAATAATGACAAAAGAATTGTATATTTCTCCTTATACACAAGTTCAATAAAGCACAATGTAGGGATCAAAGTAATAAATCTACCCCAATAAGTCCAGTACAGCATGAAGCATAGAACTAAAAGAACAATATCAAAGCTCACTTAGAGCCCACAATTGAACCAAAGTATCATATCACCAACAATTTCGTTAGAGTAAAAGCATCAAACAGAAAACTCTTTGCAATCGGTTTAATGGACCCCAAGAGTTTGGTCACTGGCAAGCACCCTTTGCCAAATCCATAGAAGCATAAAGCATATGATATAAAGCATGTTCATTTCACCTGTTCTTCGGTAAAGTAGAATTGGGTCCTTCCTTCACCCCTAAAGAAAATAGTTAACACACTTTTCCAACAAATACTTACCAATCCTTAAATACAGGAGCACTAATAGTCTTCCACAGCCCATGTTTCAAAACAGCTGACAAAAAACATTTGGAAAGGCTAAACAAGAAAATTAGAATTCCACTATAGCATTGTTTTTTGTCATGATAAAATGCAATCATCTTGCAGGAAAAAAAATAATGCAAAAAAAAGACTCATACCTAATGAAGTTTTCTCAAGACAACCTTTAACAGTTCTTGCTGATAGAGCCTCATTGCTTGAAAGAAGCTGTGTTTTAATCACAGGTGTACTAATATTCTTTGCTGCATTTATAATTTCCTTGATAGCACCCCAAGAGTAATATCTTATGCTTGTCAAAAGACAACTTTCAAAATTCACTAGAAACAGTTTTAGGCAATGGCATAATTTGACAACTTCAAGCCAATTCACATAAGACAAGCCTGGAACAAGATAAGTATGCAACTACGTAATTTATTTAATTGGCTAAATCCTAAAATGCTCCCAAGACAATTTGCAAGTTGTCAAGTTAATCCTAGAACATCAAATTAGTCCAATTTACCCTAATTATACAAAATTGATCCAAAATGATCCCTTCAAAATAAATTGAGATCAATTTATAATTAAGGCTAAATTAAGGTCAATATTATATCACTATTTCACATAAATGACCATTTTGGATCAATTTTGTATAATCAAAGACTAAATTGGAGCAATTTGATACTGAGACTAAATTGGCCACCTGCAACTAAGCAGTAGATCATTTTGAGATTTATTTCTTTATTTAATCATTACAATAATAACCAAGATGAATAAAACCTTAGAATCAAAGATACCAAATACTAGGTAATGAATCATTGACCATTTAACCTCTCCCTCCGCATCCCTCATCTCATTCTTTGTAAAATGCATACATTTGCTCCACCATCAAATCTCCTCCAACTATTCACCTCATTCAATGAATTAGAAGCACTGTCCTTACATCTCCTCCTCTACCTCATCTATGGAACTAAATAATTATGCATCTCTTTTAATCCAAATTATCCTCTCCTACACTTCTATCAAAAAATAATTACGAGAACACCCATCTCTTCTTTCTTTCTTATAGATGAAGAGTACTTGAGTTATATCACAAAACCTAGCTCATCTCCTTTACAACCCAAAAGGTGAACTTAAAATTATTTCCCTATTTTTTTTAAGAGACGGATCTGCCATTCAAAACAAGGTAGGGTGCATCTTTTGAGAACAAAAAAACATATAAGAATAATGGTTCAAAAAAGAGCACAATTTGATATTTAATGAGTTATTTTAATGATAGTGTTAGTACTATTTAATTACATTACATAATATGATGACAAATGTTTGACAAGTTGAAACAATGTTAAGCAAAGGAGTAATTTTAACATGTAGAGAATCTAGAGACCTATTCTTTAGGAGCACAAAGAGTGTCTCATGAAGAGAATGATTTATTTTGCATTTGAAAACAAAACTCATCAAGACTTTTGCAAAATATATCAAACCAAGCCTAAGAGCATTGCTTTATCCATAGATAACCTTGTTGAGCTTATATACTCTAGTCACCTTCTAAGAAATATAACTTGGTGATTGCACCATATAAATGCCTTTAATAAGATGGTCAAGAATAGAAATTGATGACAAACATAAGGAAAAATGTTGATATCCAAAGAATAGTTGATCAAAGGGCATAAGAATGAGATGAATAATAAATACATAGCCAAAGGTAGCCAAAGTTCATTAAAATTGATAATTTGGAGGGAGTGTTTAAACCCAATAATGAAATTGTCAAATTTGACAGGGAAGCCAACAACATGAACATCAGTAGATTGGAAAGAGCTTAAGTTGGCAAAACATTTGGAAAGTGGCTCCCATTTGCAATTCTCTAAGTTAAATTACCAAAAAATTGAGTACATTTTAGTGAATTCAAGCTCATTTCAGTTGCTCAGGATTGTTTTTACATGCATTTTGAAAAGATGGAGACACCAGATGTCATCCTGATGGGCGGCTTGGTCTATTTGGGAGCATGGTCGGTTTGGATAGGTGGACACAAGTTTTCACACCAGATATATTGCAAGGTCTTTCATCACAGCTTTGGGTGAGATTTCCTAAACTGCCTTTGATCTATTCAACATAAACATATCAAGGATGGCCTCCAAGATTAGGTAGCATTGGGTTGATGTACAAGCCAATGAATGGGAAAGAAGCAGTAAAGCTAGAGTTTGTGTGCAGGTTGATCTCCAAGAAGCAGCCAAATGATGTGTGGTTGAGGGTCTCCACAAGGACTTTTTCCAATCAGTTCAATAAGAAAGCATATCACACCAATGCTTTGGATGTGGAAGGGTGGGTCACAAAGAATATTAATGCCCATTTAAGTGGAAGGGTTGGTCAAAGAAGATCACAGTTAAGGATGGGCTACCTGATACTGTGCAGTAACCCAAACAAACCTAAAATTCCAAACATAGTGAAGCTTCCTCCAGCCAGCCAGTTGGGGATGGTTTTGTCAAGTCCAAGCTGTTAGCACCTCCAAGTGGGCTTGGTGACCACTTATAGATACACCACCAGCCCATTGATATGAATGAAGGCAACGTCTCTCTGGACCGGGGATATGGACCATGGGTGCTGGTCACCAAGAGAAGGAACAAGTCTCAAGGAAAGCAGTAATTGGGAAAGACATGGAACCAAGAATCACAAAGGAAAGGTTGTTGCTGCTATATATAAGGAGAAAACACCCTAAGGGCAAGACATAAAAACCAGCCAAGCCATGAAGAACATCCAACTCAAGAGGAGTTGGTTGATGATATGGATGCTAATGCAACAAAATTATGTGGATCAGGTACAAAGAACAACCACCACAGAACTTGGGCAATGCAAATAGATGCCAATGTGACAACGAGCCAAAGTCTACAACTCCAGCATCCTCGATCATGGTCCAATAACCATGGCTATAAGAGAGAGATGAGAGAGAGAATGAGTAAAAGCAGAATCCCAATAGCACACTTCAAAAGTAGCTATCAATATGATGGAGCAAGTACCACAAAAGCACAAGAAGAATCAAATGATTGCACAAACAACCACTACATCCCATTGGAGATACATGACTCTACTCTTTGGGCCCTCATTAACTACTAGTTGGGGTCATGATAACAACATTCTTGAACTAAATACAAAATATATTGTAATAGAAAATGAGACAATCCTAAATAGAGAATGGAGAAAGGGCTAACGTGCCGTGAATAATAGATGGGATACAATTAATACGATCACATGCAATCAAAGTGCATTAACATCAAGGTTAGGGTCACATCAAACAAATGGTGATGTAAGCATCTCCATTCTATTATGATTGATATGTCATTGAAAATTAATCTATTCAAGCATGAATCTCGATATATGTACAATTAAATATCTCTAAAATTAAAATCTTGGTCATTCAAATTCTACTTTTGGCAAATATATATAGTCAACTAACCATCTCGAATGAGACAAACTAGATGACACATAAAATATAATTGAAAACTTTGAAGAAATTATTTAAGCCCCAAAATGACTTCCAAAATACATATCTATAGTCAAGTCGTCCTTAATAAGTCAAATCTAAATCCAAGATTTTTAATTCTTACTTCATCCAAACACCCAAATACTTAAAATACATCTCATGATTGAGGAGATTAATCAAAACCAGATAGAGTAGTTCAAATTTTGACTCTAAATTGATTCTCATTCTTCACATAAAAAAGGATTTAAGCTTGATATTTAAGAGAATCCTAAAGCTTGAAAAATCTCAAAGCACCACCGGACAACCGTCCAACCACCGCCTACCACAATTGTGTCCCATCGCTGACCACCATCATTGGATCCTTGTTTGCCATCCACAACCACAACCACCTTTGGACCACCATCACACCACCGCCAACCACCTTTATCGAACCACCATCGCAGCCAACCACCTTTATTGGACCACCATCAATCAATCCATTGTTTGACCACCGTCATCGAATTGTTGCTAACGCGGCCATTATTAACTTATCAGACCACTGCGAACTACCTTCGTTAACTACCACCAAGCCACCTTCATTAAACTACCAAGCCACCATCACTAGACTCTCATCTAACCACCTTTGTCGAAACCGCCAAACCACCACACTACTTCCACCATTAGGGTTGTAAATGAACCGCACTCATTAAACAACTCAACTCCTCGATTAATACTTCGTCATGTTTGTTCAAATTAATAAAAAAATAAGCTGAACAATTTTGAAACTCAAAGGTTAAATGAAAAATGAATACACATCTTTTTGTTGTATGAACATACTGCTTTATTGTCGATAAATAATTTGTTAAATAATTGATATTAAGTTTGGTAATAATTCATATATTATCTTCAAAATATAAGTAAATATAACTTATAATTATTTAATTATATATTTAATAAAAATATAATAATTTACTAAATTTAGTAGTATAATTTATAAAATATATGATACATTTAATTAAATATTTATAAAATATAATTGATACTATTATTTTTATAAATTATAGGATAAATACATAAAAATAAAAAACTCATATATTAATTATTAAAATATTTAATTAAAGCTAATAAGTTACATTATTATAATAAAATAAGACCCAAGTCAAATAAAATGACCCTAAACTCGCTTAAAGTTAAAGCTACTAAGGGTCGCTTTATTCGAGATTCGATTCATACAATTGCAAGCTTTCACGCTCTCTAAGCTCATCCCTCGTAAGTGTCGGTTTTAATTTGCCTTTGGCATCAACTTCCACCTGATTCCCTCATCTTCTTATCAACTTTCTTTAGCTCCTCTCCATCATTTCGATTCACGAGGTACGAGGTAAACCGTTTAAACCAACCTTTCTCTTCCTCTTCGACTTCCCACCTCTCATTTTCAACTTTCGTTTTTTTCCCCTTTGACTTCTATCGGTTGTCTCATTAACTCGATTATATATTTGTTCACTTATTTCAAATAAGTACAAATCAAGCTTGAATAGATAAAATTCAAACTTGAACAACCACGAAAAGCTCAATCTCAAACCGAACTAAAAAAACTTTTAATTTGTCCAAGTCCAATCCGAGCAGTACGCTCGGATTACAACTACCACCATCATCGAATATTGCTGGCCATCATTATCAATCCACCCAAACATCGTCATGGCATGGACGCTGTCACGACGTCGACATGTTTCGACACGAATGCGAAGTGTCGACCACCGGATCGACACGGAAGGATATGACAATTTTAAACCGGGGACACGCCCCGCATATATTGCCTATTTGAAGCCTTGTCTTCATTCTATTTTGCATCGATGAAGCTAAGTCGGGCAAAGATGCGTCACTAATCGATGGGCTCGGGGACAAGTCAAGTAATGGAAATAGGTATTCAGAGGAATCCCTAATCGACGAGTCTTGTACATTTGACTAAGTCGCTGCCACTGCCAAGGAAGCTCTAATCAAAGGAAAAGTAGAATAATTGGTATAATAAATAAATTAAATTTGAGTTAAATATATTCTAGCCCGATTTTAGATAAAGTTATACATCTTTATATAATTTCTTTTATATAATGTAGATACTTATTCCGATTTCCATATTTTTGGTAGTTTTATATTTTATCATTATTGGATTTTATTTTAAGACCTATATGTGTATGTGTCTATATTATTTACTATGTATGGATAATGACGTCCGGGGTGTTGAAAATGCGACCTTGTAGAAGATGTAACAAAGCCTTTACAAAATATGCTAAAATTAAAAAAGTAGTAATTGACTGGAAGAAATGTGAAATTTCAATGCCTTTTTTGCATGAAAAATTTAAGGAACTTATTCTAGAGTGAGAGCACACTTGCTTAGGCAACTTGGTTAGCATCCAATCATATCACAAGATTGCTTCAAGTCAACTCCAAGAAGTTCAAAACTTGATTTGTGTGAACAAAAAAAAAAGTGTTTAGCTTTTAAAAAAATTCCTCTTCCTTCGAAAGCAAAGTAGTACTAATCAACAAATAAGTGGACATTTATTTAAAACAAAGTGCTATGATTCAAAAGAGGAAAATTTCATGATCAAATGCTATTAAAAGAGCATTCAATTTACAAGCATGAGGAAATTGCTAGAATGTTCTACTCTTTCTTCCTTTTCATCTAGCAAGACATTTATATTACTTTAGTGTTTTTCATTTAAAAATAATAATATTAGTAGATATATCCCTCCCGAATATAATCTTTTGAGAGCAACACTTCTTCAAAAGAAAGAGCAAATATTGAAAGAATACTTGAGCCAATAAAGGAGACAAATGAAAAGGGAGTCGGTATTATGATGGATGGACCGACACAACATAAGCCTCTTATCAATTTCATGGCTATAGTCTAACCTAATGTTTTTAAAGGCTATAAATTGTGAAGGAGTATATAAAGATAAATTTTATAATCCAACATCAAATCAAAGACATGATTATAGTGGTAGGGTTAGATAAAGTTGTTGAAGTCATCACCGATAATGCACCGTTGTAGAGCTACGGGATTTTGATTGAGTCATAATTCCCTCATAATTTTGGACACTTTGTGTTGTTCATACTTTAAATCTTGCATTGAAGAATATTTCTCTCAAAAAATATTGAAGGTAATGAGATTACTTATGATGAATGCTTGGATCACGATATTGCTAGAGATGCAAGTTTTAAAAAACATTCATAACAAATCATTCAATGAGATTATCAATTTTAATGAATTTAAGTTGAAGTGGTTGTAGCTAAGACACGCTTTGCATCAACTATCATCATGCTTAGATGATTCAAAGTAATTAAACAAGGGTTACAAGTCATGGTGATCGTGATAGATGGAGCATGTATAGAAGAAGATGATATAGAAGACTAAGTTTGTGAAAGAGAAATTTTTGGATGATGTGATGGATAAAGTGGAGTATATTATTGCTTTTACAAAGCCAATAAATAATTAAGAATGATTGATTTAGATAAGCCCACCCTTTACCTCGTGTATGACATGTGGGATTCTATGATTAAGAAAGTGAAAGAAATTATATATAGGTATGAGGAAAAAGAGAGGATGATGATTCCACTTTTTTATAATGTAGTTTATGAAATACTTGTTTAGAGAAAGAATAAAAGTAACACTCCTCTACATTATTTAGCACATTCTCTTAATCCAAGGTAACATTTAATTTTTTTTATTTATCTTAATTTATCATATTTAGTAATTATTATTTTGATAATCTTACTTATATGTATTCTTAATTATAGGTACTACCATGCTCGGTTAAATGAAGCTCTAATCATATTGCTCCATATAAAGATGTAGATATCAAATGAATGGAATAACTATGTTAAGAAATTATTTCCAAGCATTGAAGAAAGGTCATTGATTAATTTAGAGTTTGCTAATATTTTTGGATTGTGGTGTTTTGTTGATCATGACTCCATAGCTTATAGAGCTACTATGAATGGAAAAGCTTGGTGGATGATTTATGGTGCTAGCTCAAGATTGTAAACTTTAGCTTTAAGAATATCATCTTAAACCATGTTCATCTTCTTGTTGAGAAAGAAATTGAAGCACATATTCCTTTATTAACTCACTCAAGAGGAATAAAATCACTCCACAACGAGATGAAGATTTGGTATTTGTGCACACTAATTTTCGACTTTTATCTAGAAAGAGTCCAAAATACACCCATGGAGAGACAATGTGGAACATTGTGGGAACAGATTAAACACAATTGATGATATTGGAATGCTAGAAATTGCTAATCTATCTAATGATGAGCCATGCTTAGAATCGTATTTTTTCAAGATGAATGTGATGGTGTTAATGA
The DNA here is from genome assembly GCA_021442155.1 of Cymbidium sinense. Classification (NCBI taxonomy): domain Eukaryota; kingdom Viridiplantae; phylum Streptophyta; class Magnoliopsida; order Asparagales; family Orchidaceae; genus Cymbidium; species Cymbidium sinense. The sequence goes on from CM038220.1 coordinate 89,860,810, forward strand.
TGAGGCACAAGTACAAGTGTTATGGAGAACAAAAGGTTTGAATGCATAAACTCTAATTAGTTATGGTTATCAAATCAATTTTGGATGTTTAATTTTGAAGTGGGTGTTACATACTCTTTTGGATATATTTTGACTTTGTATAAATAGTAGTGATATTGATATTTTATGAAAAGTATTTATTATTATCATTTATATTGTTTATTTTCTTTTGTTACTTTTATTTTGAGAGTACAAAAATAAAATTTTATTATGCGTCCAAGACATGTCATGTCCTACTTTCGTAAAATTATCGTATGCTGTCCGTCATGTCATGTTCGTGTCCGTACTTCATAGTCATACCATCAACCACACCATCATTGACACCACCACCTTTCACACCATCATATATCCGTTATCAAATTGTCGCTTAGCTACCATTGTAAGTCCACCACCAACATTGTCATAAGTCCACATACCATCATCGCCATCATCAATCTACTTATCCGCAAACCATCATTGTCGATTTGCCCAACAAACATCAACTCCCATCGCTCATCGCAATCCTTAGTCTAATGCCCGACTACTATTTCCATATTGTAATTGTCGCTACCATCATCAGTCATCTTTACCACCATTACTTCATGACCATAATGCCTGAGCATTATCCATATCATTACGCTACACCATCACTAATTGATTTTGAAGTTTACTATTGCTAACAACCTTGATGCATGTCACCACTTAAACGATATACACTATTAACACATTGTTGTTTATATGGTTGATATCCCGTTGATACAATCATCTATAAAGCAAGTAAATTGTCTACTCCTTTTTATTAGAGTCTATTCTCTATAATTCATATCTATTATATTATATCGCCTTCTAGAAAGGACATCATTTATAACGTATATATACTAATGAAATGATTTCAAGCCAAGGACCATAATTTTTTCATTGATTTTTTGAATTTTTCATATAAAAACTCTTATTTCTCTTACAACTCTTTTTTTATATGTGTTGAATCTTCATACAAAAGTAAGTCGTTAAATGCTTTCTCTATGTCATCATGAATGTTTTTGCACAAAAGTAATATATAGTCATGAAATTTGACAAATTATCCCATTGTTAACACAAAATGAGCTAAATTGATACTACATAAACATCATAGTATTGTTAATACAAACAAATTTTAATCATAACAAAAAATAAACATTTTTTAATAAATATAGGATACATGTGACTTCAAACCCCTTGTGGGCACTAAAATCTCCATCAAACTCTATCCATATATAAGTCATTTAGATCAAATTCTGAAAAGTGGATTAAATAATAGATAACACTACCTAAAAATTTTGCTCTCTTATAAATCTAGTTTAAGGTTTAACAAATACATTAGTTCCTATGATAGGTTGCAATAATGATTTTAAATTAAGGCTAGTTTATTGCATCTACAATACAATGCTTTTAGCAGTAGCAATTTGGATTTGGGAAATAATAATGCATTAAATTAATAGATGAAGTTAATAAATTCAATTAGGATGCATAAAGTTATTGTCTCAAGTTATCATTTTTCTAGTCTACTTAGTATAAGTACAAGCAAGATCATGGGATAGCATGTGGAGGCAGGATGCAAAGTGAGAGACATGGGCTCATGTGGGGTGAGGAACAAGTTCTGGGAAGCATCGCAAGAGAAGGTACATGAGGAAGGCTAGGGTGGCCATAAGAGAGATGAAAATGGTAGGGGTAAGAAGTAGGATTAAGCTAATCTTGCTTGTTACCATGTTGAGAGAAATGAGATTTTTGTATGTTCTTTAATAAGGAAACCTTGTTTATGATTAGGGGACAGCCTACAATGTTATGAAGGACAATAAAATGATCACAGTTCATTAATAATAAATAGAAAAAATAATTTTAAAATAATATGCTAATGCTACAGGCTACAGCAAAACTTAATTTTCATGCAAGAGATGGCTAATGATCTTAAAAGCATATGATTTTTATGATAATAAAATGGAAACAAAAAAAAGTAAAACAATAAAATCATGCATTGTCCACAACATTAGCAAACTTACTGCAAATCTGTTGATATGGCAATTCATTCTTAAACAAGCATTTTCTTATTTAGAAACATATTACAATTAACCTATATTGTAAATATAAAAAACTAACAGTAACACAAACTCAAGCATTATTTAGCAATTGACTTTTGCAAAAGATAGCCAAGAACATAAAATGCCTCATGAAAAAAGCCACAGGAATAGAATTGATAAGACCAACATTTACATTACAGATATCAGGTATCTCAAAAGTTTGCAAGTAGAGCTTCTAAAATATATTTAGTTCAAGGTTATCAGAAAAACATCATAATGATCTCAGCAATGTTAAAAAAAGAATAGGTCCAAAACAAGTAATGTCTACTTTGGTGTAAGAAAGAATTGGTTCCAGACATGAAATGTCTGCTTTAAAAGTATAGGTGACTACAATCAATGGAAATATAAATATCATTCAAGGATACTCATACTAGCAACTCCAGCAAAGTGGAAGGTTTTGAGGGTCATTTGCGTCCCTGGCTCTCCAATACTTTGAGCAATACCCCAATATGCCCTCAAGCTTTTTTTAAATGATAACGAGAAATGCAAGTTTCAAGAAATACCTACAAAATAAACTTTGGAGGTTAGCTGATTGTTCTAGGAATTCAAAGCTAAAAAATATTAGCTTACGTTAAAAAAAAAAGTTGGAAAGCCAACATTTTTTATTAACATTCAAAAGCATGAAATGCAAGTAACATGATTATCAAATGTGAACAACTGAAACCATTAAAAGGCTTATTCCCATTCATTCATTCGCTGTGGCCAAACAGGAATTGGCAAATCAAAAGTTTGTATAGAGGTGAGATACAGGAAGTTCCAACATTTACGCAACATATAAAATAAAAAACTTGAACTTAAAAAAAATGCCTTAATTTTTTTTTATTGAAATTAAAATAAAATGTTCTGAACTTGATGAATTTCCAAACTGTCCTCACTTGGTTGGATGTAGTTAAAAATACATATCGATTCAACTCTAAAAACTGTTCAAATCAACTCTAGAAAACCGTTCAAATCCCTCAAACTCAAGCTTTTTTTACACTAAAAATAAGTGAAACAAATCATTACTTTCTAAAGTATGTTTTCCATCAAGAAGCAATCAAATGAACATTAACAAAAATAGAAGAAATGTAAATTTGGGTATAAATGTCATTCGATTAAATCACAAAATGTTTAAAGATTAAATGTTATTCAACTGAACTAACAAGATTATGGGTTAACGGTGCAGTGTTAAAAAAGCTCATTGTTAAATTCTACGTTTATTGTGTTCATCGTTATATATATATATATATATATATATATATATATAATCTCTTTCCATCATTTTTTTCTATTAAAATTTATTATTTGTTTTATTGATGTCATAATTTAGTCCCACATTGTAAAGAGAAACTTCTCTTAGCATGAATGCATGCATAAATATCCCATCCTAAGTTTGGAAGGCATTGGTTATTACGTCAACAAATCAAGCCAAACACAAGACTATTCGACCAAAATGATCAATATCAAGTCAAACACAAACAAACTTTCTTACGAGCTTAATTTACATGAGTTAGTACAAACGATGAATAGATCCTTAGCTCGCTTCAAGCTCATTTTACACTCATAGATGCAGGAAAGTGTTTAAAGGTTCAGAAAATCCATATCATCTCAAAAGGGATACCATAACTTGTAATTTTGTATGGAATATTTAAGAAAAAAATATTTTAGTTCAAGTATCTTGTCATAACTAATAATTCTTATCTTGATTTAGATACCAAGTAAAGAATAATTTATTAATCCAATAAGCTATTAGAATCTACAACATAACTTTTTAAATCATCTCCTAACATTAGTATTATCATTGAGGTCATCCTCCACGAGAACTTCGATGGTTTATTTCTACCTCTTCCTCCTTATGAATATCATTAGGTATCTTTTCTTTCATCCACATCAAATTCTTGTAGTGTTACTTTTAAGTGTACATTTCAAATTTAAGGTCTAAGACTAGTATTTACCCACTTAGGCTTTCAACATCTTATTATTTATTTTGATGATCATTCTCGTATCATATATGCACATTTCTTGAAGTGCTAGTCAAAATTTTGCATCTTTTATAAAGAAATCAAAATTCACTTCTCTATTATAATTAAGACTCTTTATATTGATTATACTTTAGATTTTATACAATCATAATTTAGCTAATTCGTGAAATCAATTATTAAACTTCATGTCCCAATACATCTCAACAAAAAATGACTATTGAACGTATTCATTATCATCCATTCAACATAGCTTAGGCGTTGATAAGCTTGTACATCGATATTACATATGAATATTCCACTTCAATTCCATGCTATCTTAAATTCATCCCAACCACATTCTTAATGATGTTGACATTTTCTCTATTATTAACTTGAGCAATCATTTCCACTGTTCACTCTTTTCATACTAGTGACATGTGCTCTCTAAGGAATTTAGTGCATCTTAATAAGCTACTCTCCCTCCAAAAGAATAAAATTGTTATGAACCAACAAATTTATACATCAACATATATCACCTTCATGAGTCCCTGCTTATCTAAATCTCTATTTTATGATTCATCCTCTCCAATAGTTCCACTTCCTCTTTCCACCACCACTACATGCTTACACATGATAGCCTCCCACCATCTGCAACACCATCAAAAATCATATCATTAAAACTAGTTTGGAAGCCATATCTAACCTCTAGCATCCACGTGTTCAAACCCTTAAAAAATTTAGAAGACATTGGATTGATCATCCTATCCAGGCATATATGTCACCTGAGCATTTTCTCTATTTTTTGATGTTTTGTCACATCCTTTCATTTGTTCTATTCCCAAGACATACTAGAAGGCATACATGATGTTCATTAAAAAAGTTATGAATATTGAAATGATTACCTTCCTTATTGGCATACATGGATTTGATTACTCATACTTGTAGCATTAAATCAATCCCATGTCAATGGGTGTACATCATCAAATTTCATCCTAATAGCTACATTGATAGATACAATGAAGGCCCATAAGCTGACAAATATTTTACTCAAGTCCATAAGATCAATCATCTTGATACATTTTCTTGAATAGCAGGCTCAACCCTATGTGAGCCCTATCACAATAGAGATCCTTTTGCTTGTCATCATCAATCAAGGATGACCTTTACTACAAATAGATATATGTAATATTTTTTCTATGGAGATTCCCATTTAAGTTTTGAATATAGAGGACAAGCAAAGGAATGTTGCACAAGAGTAAATAAAAATATGTAAAACTCAACAAGATCATATATGGACTTAAGCACTCAAGTTTGGTTTGATAAATTTTATAAGGTTCTTGCTAAGAATGGCCTTCACATCAATGTATTAAACTACTCCACCTTAATCCAATATAATTCATTTGGTTTAGTTATATTTATAACTGATGTTGATGAGATCCTTCTTACTAGGAGTATCAAAGCAAAGTTACTAAAATGAAAGCACTACCACAAAAGTATTTTCTAACCAAATAATTGCACCGTCCCAAATACCTCATGCAAATAGAGTTTACTTCACAGTAAAGAAAGAGCTCCCTTAAAAGAAGTATGCAACTAACTAACATAAAAAAACTAGTATGCCAGGCTGCACATGTTAGCACTCCTGAAAGAAGTTTACAAATAATGAGGAAATGTCCAAGATGTCTCTCATTATCATTAGCTAATTGAAAATTTGTTCTTACTATCACCATACTAGAAAAATCCATTGCTATAGGAGTTGTGAATTAACACATGCAAAATTCTAAATATGAACATTTGACGGTTATTTTAAGTATCATTATGCATCAATAACTCAGCCGCAAAAGAACATTTATATGCAAAGAATGTACATCATAATGTGAAAGTCTTCTCAAACATTGATTATGTTAAGACTATTAAAGATAGAAAATTCAAATCCACATATTGAATCTGCAAGAAAACTTTGGTGCATGGAAGAGCAAGAATAAAACAATGGCGGCTAGTTCAAGCAATAAATTAGAATATAGTGTCATGGCACATACACGAGTGAGATGATGAGGATGATCAAATAGAAAATTGGTTTTATGATTTCTAAACCTATGATTTGAAATTATGATAACCGTATTGCTAACTATAATGTTAATAATTATGTGTCATATGAGAGACAAAAACATAATAATGTTGATTGTCATCTAAAATTAGGTGAATGTTATCAAAGAAGATTGTTAATCCCATGCTCCAAGCTCAAAACAACTAAGCTGACATATTTACCTAGGCTCTAGGTTATATCAAGTTTTCAAGCTACGTAATAAACCGAAAGCCTTAAACTAATTGATATATTATCAGGTTAGGGGTGCTTGAAAAGTATGATATTGGAAATAATAAATCAAAAAATCATTGATTAGCATAAGATTAGTTTGTTTTATGTCTTATATGCTCATAATTGAGTATATATATAATTGAGAATATTCTCCTCCTAATTTATTTCATTCCGTATGATCTTTATTTACAAAAAATTTCCATCTCTAACAGCTTACAAACAAAATAACAACAACATAGTCCTAAAAAAAATATATTGATAATAGGTAATTAATCTATTGATTAATAAGTCAACTCTAAAAATTTGCAAGTTTCAAATTAAACTTGTCAATTTAACCAGCCATTTAGAATATGATGGATTGCTGACTATTTAAATTTACAATCTAAAACAATATTCAGCACCGATTATGCAACCTTAAATGAATATCAGCTTCATCTTCCTTTTAATATCTAAGACTATCTCAGTATGCATGTAAGTATGACAATGAACCATTATGCTGCCCTGAATAACCTAAAATATTATATTGCAATAAGTTATTTGGTTTACACTTGATAGGCTAAACATGAAATTTACCAGAATCTTTGATTTTTATAAGCCTTTAACTTAATCATATTATGTTTTAAAAAATGTGTGAACCATCATTCAACATTTTTTCCCTAAATATTATCATCTTTCAAAATCCTACTGCAACATCATCATGATTAGCCTTACCCAATTATTTGAGGTCTACATTATGAATTCTCATTTTTTATTTATTTTTATTAAGTGTTGTCTAAGGTATATAACCTTCTATACAAATAATTTTGAACAACTTCTACCTTATTCTTCTCCTTTACATTCCTAATCCCCAAATGCTAGTTGATCAACTCATCAAAAAATCTTAATGTGTCATTACTTTAAATTTGAAATAGTACATGGAGTAACAGAGAATATGATATCAAAATTACTTAATAATATTAATTGTAAAGAAAAATATTGCCTACACTACAGTTAGTCATCAACGTCAAGTACTGTTGATAAACAAAGTATTACTAATCTTTTGTAGCTATAAAAATAACTTATTTAGGTATATTGACATATGCTTTGCATTGTTCTATAGTCCGAAATGATCATTCAAAGAGTATTCAGCTAACCTCTAACTGTTTAGCAGAAATTCCAGATATGCGATTTGCAACACTTTCTGTTTTACAGCAACCTTTATTTATGCAATTTTCATCAAGCTGAAGTGTCTGCCTCGTTTTTTTTAAGTGTGGTAATACACTTTTGTGTAAAATCTGATAACTTCTGCTTGAATTCTGAAGAGCAACCACCCTCTGGAGCCATATCATACAGTGAGAGCCTTCTACCCAAAGCTTGTGATATCTCTGCTGGTGACAATATATCATTATCTCGTTGAGGGCATGTTGCCTGCCAAAATAAACACATCCGGTAACCTGAATATGCCTTGTAAAACTAGAGTAAAAAATATAACACAATATACAGACCATGACTCATGTACAACTGATCAAAATTTAATGGGCTCCCTTCTTTTCCCTCCATCTTTGCAGGATCCAAGCCATCATCTCCGTAAAGCAATTGAACTATACCCCCATTAGCATCCCGAACAGTAAGATCATAGTGAAGTGAAACATCTTCCATGCCCTTTACCAATCTACGAGACATATATCCAGTTTCTGCTGTTTTAACCTGTTTTACCCAAACAAAAACTATGCAATTTAAACATGTAGTTTGAGACTACAATTAAAATACAAACTTTATAGGAGAAGCAATTATAGAGGTGCAACTCAATAAAATAAGAAAAATATAGCAATGATGGATTTTCAGGTGACAGATGCCTGTGGAAAAGTAAAATATTATACCATCAACAAGCTTTGATAATAAGAACCAAACTCATCCTCATCTTCTATTTAATCATGATCTTGACAAAGAGAAATGAAGAATTTGTAATGACAAATCATTATAATATGAAATAAGGACTAGCCCTGCTATATTTGAGGATGAATAGAATTGAACAAACAAAAGAAATTAAACACAAATGTGGTACAAAGATAGCAAGATACCCAAAGATTTTCCACTGTCATAGAGAAACATCATGCCCAACGAACAAACATTTCTTGAAATTGTAATGAATACCGAATCATTAGTTTTACTTAATCATGACAACTTGAAAGCAATGCTACTACATGATCACAAAACATAAAATGCCGGATCAGCTCTAACCTGCATAGCGCATACTGTGAAGTGTTGGCACTTACACAGCTAGATCAAGGTACTCTTAGATACATATAAGAGTATTCACCACTTTGCACAAGGGTCAGTTTGTTATTTGGGTAGGACATTGATTAGAAAAGTATATGTACTTCCAAATCAACGTCTGGATCTAAATTTTAGACCAAAACAAGACACTTTATCATTTTAGCTGCTTACAAACTAGAACAATATAAATAAAGAAAATGTCATAGGTCTCTTGAGTCAACTGCCTACTTTGCAAAAGCATTTATGACCCAACAGTTATTGGGATAAGATAAACATACTTCAAGTACATGCAGGTACAATAATAAATCAGCTATACTCAAATAAAATTTATATTCATAACAGAGTAGCCATTAAGAATGAGATCTCAAGAAGTAAAACATATCAAGATTCCAATTACCAAAAAAGCTGACGGAAATCAAATACGACTTCCAAGTCAAGTGCAATTAGCAATCATTTTCCCTGAAAAGAACGTGCAGATGGGGCGAGAAAAAAAAAGTCAAATAATCTAAAATGTAACTAGAAGACCAAATCAAATCTCCATAGAAAAATGGAACATAACAAGGATTCATGGGTCGCCAGTTTTATTTGCTAATGAGCATGAAAGAGCGAAACCAACATTAGATGAAGAAATTCAAGAAAGGATTGCTTGGATTGGTGAAAACTATGGAAGGTGAAAAATCAAAATAGGAAAATTCAGGGCTTGTTTGGGATCAATTTTATTGTGTTTTTTTTAATCTTATTTTTAAAAATATATTTATTTAGTATATTTAACACTACCATTGTCCCAAGTCCGATGTAAAAAAAAGGAGAAGGTCGGCATCAGAAAACTTTTCAAATAATCATGCATAATCCTTTAAAACATTGTGTTAATGCTAAGACATCCAGAAGTATACACGTTGGCCTAAATAAAGTGTGTGTGCAAGAGCCAATCGATGTTAAATAAGCAAGTTCACATTATGCGCAAAGAAGTTAGTCCATAAATAATTTTGAACTTAATATATGTACTCTTACAAGTAAACTAATGGAATTAATATATTATGGTTCATAGGAAGATAAATATATTATCAAGAAACTGGGTTGAGGAGAAAGCAAGGAGATTGATAGTTTAGGTTTTAAACTTTGGTATTCAGAAGTCGATTAGAAATGTAGATGTGATTATAGATAAAAATTTGAAGGATAATGTTGTAAATATTAATAGATGAGATAGAATTATAGTTTTAAAATTATAGTTAAAGATTATCAATGTTATAAGTGTTTATGCACCCTCAAGTAGGTTATTTAAATGGACATTTTAATGGTAGAAGATTTTAAAAAAAAATATTCGGAATTTATGAATATGACAAAATGAAGAAGGTAGATTATATTAGATTTTTTCTACGATTTAGTTCTAATACTTTATTTAAGAAAATAGATGAGACATTATTACTTAAAAAATAAATAGTAAAAACAGATTGATTATTTTCCGATAAGAAAAATAGATCGCTTTAGATCAGATTGTAAGGCCACTCCAAGAAAGTTTAAATACTCAACATCGATTATTAGTCTTAGATTTTAAGATGAAAGATTTGAAAAAAATAAACTTATTGTCCTGGAATTAGATGAGGGCACTTAAAAATACTAATAAAAAATATTTTAAGAGCAAAAGAACTTAAAATTTGGGATGTTCATAAAGAAGTTAATGTTATGTGAAAAAAGTAAATTGAAATTAAGCAAGTTCTAAAATGCTTGGAGAATCAAAAGAAATTATTTTAATAAAATAGTATGAGTCGAATGAATGCAAGAAAAAAATATAATAAAAGTTGTTATATAAACTTGATTTAGATGTAAACTGAGAATTAAAAAAAAAATATAAAGAAGATGTAGAAATTCTAAGAAAGAATATACGATACAAAAAATTTAATTTTAGTAATTTATAGATTTGATACCATAAAGTGAAGTGAATTAAGGATGAAAATCATAAAAGTATTTTCTGATATTTTGATAAACATTTCAATGAAAGATCCGAAAATATGATTGATTTTAGAACCTTAATACCCTAAACAAAAAATAGAAGTTTATTATTATCATATTAGTAAATGAAGTTAGAGAAGCTTTAAAAAAATGAAATGTGAAAAACAAGAGGACGATGATATTCAATATAAGTGTAAAATGTTTAGACATCAGGAATTTTCTTACAAATCTTTTTAATATTATTTTAAAACTAAAAGATGTCGATGAGTGGAGAAAGAGTTTGTTGGTTCCTATATTTAAGAATAAAGATTATGCACAAGAGTGTTAGAGGAATTAAGTTAATGTGTCATACATTAAAATTATGGGAGTAAGTAATTGAGCAAGATGATCCTCACAATCTCCTTGGTTTCATGCCAAGTAGATCTATGGATGCTATACATTTGTTAAGAGGTTTAATGGAGAAGAAGGATCTACATATGATATTTATTGATTTAGAAAAAACTTATGATAAAGTTTCAAAAGATATTCTGGAGAGGAAAAGAAAGTTAATATTGGTTATATTCAAATCAAGGATATGTATATAAAGTTGTTACTTGTGTCCAAACACAAGAAGGATTGACAAAATATTTTCTATTTCATTGGATTACATCAAGGATCAACTTTAAGCCCTTATCTTTTGCTTTAATTATGGATGTTATTACTAGCATTTACAGAAAGATGTACCTTGTATGTTTTTTCGATGACATTCTTCTTGTTGATAAGACTAGAGAGGAGTCCAAGAGAAACTTGAATTATGGAGGTCAACCTTAGAGTCTAAATGTTGCTTTAAGTACATCTAAAAATATATGGAGTGTAATTTTAGTTGTAAAAGTTATAGTGGTAGTGTTGTGACATTAACAAACAAGTTAAAAAGAGTGAGATTCAAATATTTAGGATCTATTGTTCAAAATGATGGTGAAATAGATGGAGATGTTATTAGTAGAATTCAAGTTCGATGGTTGAAGTAGAGGAATGCATCGGCTATTGTGTGATAGACAAGCCGCTTAAACTTGGAAAATTTTATAAGATGGTTGTAAGACCTACAATGATTTATAGTGCAAAATGTTGGTCAATAAAAGAGAAGCATGAGACTAAGTTAAGTGTAGATGAGAATGCTCCGGTGGATGAGTGGCTTTACTCTTAGATAAAATGAAAATGAGTATCTTGGGAAAAGTTGGAGTAGCTCCAAGATAAGATTAGAAAGAGAGTCGTCTTGATGGTTTTGGCCACATAAAGCTCGTCCAATGACTCGAATAGGAGAGTAGATGCATTTGGTTTTTATGTTAAGAAAGGTAGAGGTAGACCTAAAAGACATGGTTAAGATTAAGATGTAAAAAATGACCTAGTATACTTGAATTAAATGAGAATTTGACACAATAGGACACAATTAGAAGGATTCATAGCCGACCCATTTAGTGAGATAAAGACTTGTTGTTGTTGTTGTTTATTTAGTATATTTTAAAGTGTTTTTACTTTTTTACTTTTGAAAAAAAAGTACATTACTTTTAAAACACAAATAATTTTGCATGTTTTGAGATTTTAAAACAACAATCACCATCAAACATATTTTTATTTCAAATCAAAACATATACAAAATATATATAAAAATAAAAACAGAAAACCAAAAGAAAAGTGATCCCAAACATCCTCCTTAATCATTTGGTTCAGCAAATGCAAAATGCCTGAGATTAGCAAAACATTGCAATGGAAGGATAGGTAACATAAAAGGTTATTTATACCAAGTGTATTACATGTTTTATACATGCTTTTGATCCCAAAGCCAGTTTTAGGGACTATTTTGTCGGTGTTATTTAATTTTCAGTTGAAAAGAAATTTGGCAAACATAACAAGGACCAATAAGCTGACCCAACCAAAGAAAAGTACAGACTGGGCAAACCAGTTAAGTTTTCTACTGGCTTGACAAGCAGAATTTACTTTAACAACAACAAAACCAACACAACCAGTTCAAGTTCCTTTGAAACAACTAAGCTTGAACCTCTCTCAACCAAAGAAAACGGCTTTTCTCATTCCTGGTAAGGTCTTAGTAAAATCTATTCACACTAAAAACAGTTCTCAAATAAATTAAAACCAGGTTCAATCATACTAAAGGAGAAGGTGTAATAACAATACAAAGGTGGAGGAAAGCTCAAAATGTCATCGCAATAAGGAACCTCCCTTGAATAATTTTTTAGAAAAAATTTGTAGGTGTCACCTCAATAAAACATTTCTATCCTAAATGAAATCGTCCAATACAAACAATACAACATCTAGTCAATCCTGTCTCCAGCTATGCAAAACATACAAAACTCTATGCATTCTTAAAAAAAGTTCCAGCATGGCATGGAGAATAGTTGCCTCGCACTAAGAAAATACAGCAGATTTTCAAAACATACTAGTTCATAAATAAGTAAACTTTCCCACCAATGCAAAGTTTAATTTTAAATTATCAAAAAAATAAAACACTGCAATTGAAAGAACAATAACAAAGGTAGAGAATGAAAGAATGAACCATACAGCAGTATCAACAAGACCTTCTCGTCCAGCCATTGTATGGAAGAAAACTCCGTAGCTGTCAAGCCAGTGTAAAATGAATTGGCCACAAAGCCTTTGGCCTATAAAAAAAAGCCCAGAACGAATAAGAAAATTACTACTTTAAAAAAGAACAAGTCGATTGGAAAATCAAGAAATCATAAGGTGCTTCGAATATTGTAAAATATGAATTGTAATAAAGGAGAAATAGAAAAAACAATTTCGCATGAATAAAGCCTCTACCAACAACAAAAGTATTAACAAACATATACACCAAACCAAATGAAAAGGAGATAAAGCCTTGGGACCACATCATTGTCATTATAAGTATTACCCTAATAGCCAAAACCCAATCTTCACCACGTTTGAATCTTACAATCCATATACTATAACGTTAGCACTAAAATTTTTGGTGAAACTATATGGTTTTCCTTTGGCATAGGGAGTTTCCATGCGACTTTACTACTTATTCTAATTGAGAAAGATGCCCACCAATTAATGGGTATAAAGAACATCTTCAATAGAAAGTCAAATTCCTAAACTGTAGGCCCTAGAATAACTCATCAAGCCAATCAGACATTAACATCAGCAAGAGAGTATGCTTCAGTACAATCAATGACTACTGGACTGGACCGCCTACTTTGGCTCCATGTCAAGCCATCAACTGAAGCACTCCATGTTGCTGCCCTTCTCAAACAATTCAAGCACAGAATACCATTTTGGTTTTCCATTCTAGTTATTATCTAGGATTTCCCAGAAATTGCTTGCATTCCCTTGCCATTGCCCTGAACTTCCAGCAATTACAACTGCTGGCCCACCATGCTTCCACCTACCATCCCTCAAGAACTAGAAGTGTGGAGCAAAGTCATCACATGTACCAGAATTGAAAGTCAAAGTTGACTTTATATCAAAGGGTATAGAAGATGAACCAATGAGAATATAAATGAAAGCAATCCATCAAAGGCACTCACAAGACACACATGACAACCAGCCTTGTAACTGAATCCCCAAAAAGTGTCTTCAAATTTTAACAGCTTTATAATATGATTAGAACTCCATGAATACAATAATAATAATAATAAAACATCATCTAGAAACAATGATATTGAGCTAAAGGCAGGAAAGTGTAAATAAAATTAACATCAATCATACAGAAGGTGTCTTTGAATTAATTGGGAAATGTGGGAGTGTTCGATCTATAAATCCATTTGGGGCTCGACCACCAACAGACTGTTGTCCCACAAGAGCAATCATCTGGCTAATATTTATTGGAGAACCCTTTGATCCACATTGTGACATTATTAAAGGACTATTCCTCCAATGGAGCTCATCCATACATACCTGAAAAACCATTACCATTTAGAATGAAAATCACTGTAAAAACAGAAAGAAAAGATTCACAATTTTCAACAAGATGATTCCTATTCCGTGAATTAAAAAACTATATTCAGAATTCTTCATTTTGTTGTTACTGAATTCATTTTACTGGCATTGAAAAATGTTTCTATGAAGGATACATGCCATTGAAGGGATTAAAAATTCAAGTGGCAATTACAATGTTTTCTCACCAACTAATGATGAAAACTAGTGATCTAAAAAAAGTTAAAACAAATAGATAATGCTTACAACCATGGAAAAAGGATATTGGCCATCAAATGAAAAGAAATTAAAAGAAAGAAAACTCCCTAATTGATATTACATTTCCTGCTGACCGAATTTTATTCAACACATTATAAATTTCCAGTTCCAAAGTTTGAGCAGCATCACATCCCGTCTGCAAAGTAAGCTCCCCTTTGTTATATTTGGTTATGAAATCCCATTCTCTATTTCCATCATCAATTGTCCTTTTTTCTGCTGATTAAGACACTCTCCTGGTTGGACATCGTCAATACCAATAGAAAACCATGGTTTCCGATCCACCTAGCACTGCAATATGTTCAATAGCATATTTTTATATTTAGTAATAAATAGTAAAAAAAATCTATCAAACTTCATTATATCACTTGTTTAATATAGTAGTCGTAAAAAGCCAAAACATAGAATCATTCTCAATTAATCTTTCAATAATAAATCACATCATAGAAGATGCTATGGAGACATCAAACTACTAGAAAAGTATTTTCTGGCTGTCAGATATTATTCATCACATTGTTTTTCCAACAAATCATACCTATAAGACATTCAAGACCATGAGAGTTACCTCAATTTTGCCAGTCTGCCCATGCACAGCAGCAGCATGTGCATTGTAGTCCCTCAATAGAACAGCAAAAGTCCATCCTTGCTGCCATTTCCTAGTTGACAAACAAATAAAAATATTATCATGCCACTATACCTAAACACAAAAAATAATGCCATCTCAGATTAAACATTCTTGGCATATGGCATTATCTTACAAAAAAAAAAGGTTTTCAACCAAAGAGTTACAACAAACATTGGTGGTTTTGAGACCACAAACTTGTTACAATCTTTTCATAAAAAAGACAGAATGCATCACACATAACAACCATGAAACATCATTCAAATTGTTTGGAGAATTAAGAACATCTCAATGATCTTAGCAAAACCAAAACATAATGAACCGATCATCAAAATTTAACCTATTTCATAGAAGAAAATTATTGTTAATTATTTCTTCTATCTTGCAATTTTATATCTATAAACAACATAAAAGCTGCATGAAACTCCAAGAAAAAAATCCAATCACTCTTAATTTAAACTGACAAAAGAAATGCTTAATAACTAAGCATTTCTATACGATCTCAACTCATCCCATCCACAAAGATGAAAAACTAGCCTTAAAACAAAAAAATGTTAAGAGTTTATGATAGCTCTTTGAGAATGTTCAATATAGTCACCACTCCCGAGACTCCTCTACTCCATAGTTCAATTTGAGAAAAACTCAAAGGAAAGAGCACTAAAGTTAACAGAAATACAGATTTCAAGTGAATTGTTGTGCATGATAATGATTCACTTCAATCAGGTGCTCCATGAGTCAAGAAAGTGACTACAGGTGGCATTTTTTTTTTTTATGTGGATCACTGGCCAAATGTTGTATAACTCAAATGACTTAAAACCCTTGACTTAAGGCCACTTGGCACAGCCAAAAGCTTAGAATATTGAAGAATGTAAAGCCTATATTATACCCTGGCCTCCCCATGACCCATGACTGTAGTCAATTCACATTATTAACAACTCAAATTATCAATTAAAATCAAAAATAGGTTCTTAACTCAAATCTCCCTCGTGAACAATGAGATATCATAGTCATTACAATGCCCTCTTCACAGTTCTTGATCAATCGCCTTCATTATGTCCTCAATTGTGTTCGCAGCATCCAAACTCATGACTAGCATTGATATTAAATGTTAATGGACTACTTGGCTCAATCAATTGTTTCAAATGTATAACCAAGGTTTTATAGCTAAGATATGATTTTCCCCATACTAATGAGTGCAATAAATCCATGTCATCTAGAATAATCTTTAATTGTAGTTGTAAGCAAGACCTTATCTAAGATGTATATTTCAAACTATAAAAGATGTTATAGCAAATATCCTACCACATCTTTTGCTTTAGTTATGGATGTTCTTACTAGACATTAGCAGAAGAATGTATCTTAGTGCATGTTTTTTTTTACTTGAAGATATTCTTCTTGTTGATAAAACTAGAGAGGTTGTTAAAGAAAAACTTGAATTATGGAGGTCAACCTAAGAGTCTAAAAGCTTTCATTTGAGTAGATCTAAAGCCAAATATAATTTTAGTTGTAGTAGATCTAGTAGGACTATGACAATAGGTGATCAAGTCATCAAAATAGTAAACATTTTAGATATTTCAAGTTTATTATTAAAAGTGATGGTGAAATAGATAAAATGTTATTAGTAGCGATA
Source organism: Cymbidium sinense (assembly GCA_021442155.1). Lineage (NCBI taxonomy): Eukaryota > Viridiplantae > Streptophyta > Magnoliopsida > Asparagales > Orchidaceae > Cymbidium > Cymbidium sinense. The sequence goes on from CM038220.1 coordinate 89,877,857, forward strand.
TATCATTGAAAAATTCATCTGCTCAAATGTGAATCTTGATTGTAATTGGATCTCTTGAAATCAAAATCTTGATCTTACAAACACTTTTGGCAATCAATATAGTCAAGCTAACTATGTCGATGAGGTTAACTGAATGACATCAAAATAATTGAACTGAAGTCCGATTAGCTCAAATCAAACACTTAAATTACAATTGAAAACTTTAGATATTATTTAGATCCCTAAATGGCTTCCAAAATAGCATATTTATAATTTGAGTATCTCAACGAGACAAATCTAACGACGATCTCAATAATTCGACTTTATTTGGGAACTCAAATACTTAAAATACATCTCATGATCAATGAGATCATTATGAGCCATCCGATGGAGTTATTTGAATTTTACCTATATTTACAAGAAATATTACTCCCAAGATCTATAAATAGGCTCATTCTTCATATGAAGGGACCTAAGCTTAAGATGGGAGAAAGCTTTGATGCTTGAAAAATCCTAAAGCACCATCAATCACCACTTAACCACCATCGCAAAACCGCCAACGACCGCCGCCATCAACTATCACTACCGTTTATCACACCGCATCACCGCCACCACTAACCTCCTTTATCGCTGTTCTCAGCCATGTTGCTTTAGGATTGTTTCGACCACCGCTCACCACCGCTGCAGTTATTCCTTTAGACCATCGCCGCTTCCATCACAATCATATATGGTCGCACCAACCAATGTCTAGACCATTGTCGCCATCATCACATCGCCGCCATGCTACCATTTTCGACCGCTTTGTCGGACCATAGACCGCTATCGTTAATCCAGCTCACCTTTTAACGAATCATTATCGATCTACAATCCAACCAACATCACTAAAGCGCCACCCAACCATCATCATCGACGCCTCCCAACCACCATCATCGAATTGTTATTGGCCACTATCATCATATCACCGCTATGTCATCATTTCACATTTATCGCCGACGATCATATCGCCGTTTCAACTATCGTTGACTAGTGTTCCTTGGCCAACATCACTAAAGCGTACCACCACCATCTTCTTGTCGTCATCATCGTTTGATTACTGTGGATCAATACCACCACCATTATTGGATCATCATTCGCCACCATCATGGACTACCACACAACAACCTTTGTTGAGCCACATTCGACACTATCGCTGATCCTTTTGCACATCACCATCGCTATCGCCAATGAATTGCCATGTCCATTACCTAATCACCTTCACCAACCACTACCCAACTACTATCGCTACCCACTACCTAACCATCACTTTCAAATCGTGGGGCCATTATCGACAAACCCCCCACGCTTCACTAGACAATTGTTCGACCACCACAATAAGTTTATTATCCGACCGCCATCGGATCCTCACTAACTATATTGCCTTAATTGTCGATTAGACTACACCATCATCAATTGATACAATTGCCAACAACATTGACGATGTCATCACTTATATGATCGATACACTTGACTCACGCCGTCGATATATGGTCGATGTCCACTAGTCACATGTCATCATCTATAAAGGAAAGCATATTGTCGACTCATGCCAACACTTACATTGCGCTTTGTTTCTATAATTCATATCTATTATATTGTATCGCCTCCTTCCTTAGTTATAAGAAAGAATATTATTTGCAACTACCGATATAAATTAGTAACCATTTCAATTGGACTAAATCCAATGGTTTTTCTCCATGTTAGAGGTTTTCCACGTAAAACTCAGGTCTCCTATAACCCTTATTTTATCACGTGTTTGTGCTGAATTTTCAAACAAAACAAAGACGTTAAACACATTTTCTCTACCATCACAAATATTCCTGCAACAAGAAGAATTCAAGTTGGATGTTGAAGTGGAGGAATGCTTCAAGCCTTGATGATAGAAAAGTATAGCTTATACTTATAAGAAAATTTTATAAGATTGTGATGAGACAAAATGCTTTATGATTGAATGTTGGCCACAAAAGAGAAGCATAAAATTATGTGTTAGAGATATTAATGCTCGAGTGGATTAGTGGATTTACTCTTAGAGACAATGAGAAACAAATGTATAAATGGAAAGGTTGGAGTAGCTCCAGGCTAATAAGATTAGAGTCACCTTTAGATGATTTGGTCATTCAAACGCGACCGTCAATAATTGAGTTAGAAAAGTAGAAATATTAGATTTGACCTATGTTAAGGAAGGTAGATGTAGACCTAAAAAAACTTAATTAGCAAGTATAAAAAATGATCTTATTTTATTAAACTTAAATATGACACTTAATAGAACACAATAGTTCATACAGTACCTCATGTAGCGGATAAAGGCTTATATTATTGTTATTATATCGACTTTATCACCACTAGATCCTTTTAACTACCATTAAGGATGACTTGGAGAGGCACTTATTACAAGAGCAAGTCTTTGCAAAGTCATTGGACTCATTGGTATAAATGATTCATAAAGAGAATAGATACACATTTATTATCAATGTTGATTGGCTACAAACAATACCCTTTTTAAATGAGAACAAATGGAATAGAATATATAAAAAGATAAACATGGATCTTTCCATAATATCCATTGTTGATTGTACTCTTCATCTCTTATTTCCATCATGTTGAACTCTTCTGCCTATCATATTTAATTACTTCATTTTCCTTATATTAAATTATTAAATCCACAATTGAATGTCAGCTTTTGAGGTCATTGTGGTACAAATTGAAGACCACAATTGCTTTAGATCATCTTCTAGCTTATGAATGACTGGATATAATATATACATACATATATATATATATATATATATATATATATATATATATATATATATATATATATATATATATATATATATATATATATATAATTGTTAATTTAAGAGAACAAGAGCTATAGAAATCTTTACATTCAAATTATTCTTCAAAAAAATATGAGAATGTTCCTAGCCAACAATTATTGGTGATCCATCTACAAGAATGATTTTCTCTATTTCTAGGACAAAGGATATAAGTATTGAATTTGATTGGACATTGTGACACATGATCAATAGTTCTTGGATTTGTGATGTAAGGCTTACTAAGTAGAAATTCAAATTCAAGGCACTAAAAGCATTAGCGAAATCTTACTTGAGTCGATGATTGCAAATTAAAGGATACAACAACAACAACAACAACAACAAGCCTTTATTCCACTAAGGGGTCACTACATGAATCCTTCCTCTCCATGTCCTATTATGTGTCAAATTCTCATTTAATTCAAGTATACTAAGGTCATTTTTTATACATCTTAACCATGTCTTTTAGGTTTACCTCTACCTTTCTTAACATAAATCAAATCTAATGCATCTACTCTCCTAACTAGTCATCTGGTCGACGCTTTATGTGGCCAAACTATCTAAGACTCTCTAATCTATCTGCCTGGAGCAACTCCAACTTTTCCGAACATACTCATTTTGTATTTTATCTCTAAGAATAAAGCCACTCATTCATCACAACATCCTCATCTATTAACTTTTAGTCTTATGCTTCTTTTATTGGCCAACATTCTGCACCATAAGTCATTACGATCTTATCACATCTTATAAAATTTTCCCTTAAGTTTAAGCGAACTTTTCCATCACACAACAAGCCGATGTATTCCTCCACTTCAACCATCCAACTTGAATTCTACTAATAACATCTCCATCTATTTCACCATCATTTTGAACAATAGAGCTTAAATATCTAAATCGCCACTCTTATTAATGAAATGTTCACCTAATGTCACAACACTACCATTAGAACTTCTACAACTAAAATTACACTACATATATTCAATTTTAGATCTAAAACGAAAACCTTTAGACTCTAATGTTGACCTCCATAATTCAAATTTCTCTTGGACTCCTCTCTAGTCTTATCAATAAGAAGAATGAGATAAGAAGAATATCAAAAAGCATACACCAAGGAACATCTTCCTGTAAATGCCTAAGAACATCCATAACTAAAGCAAAAGATAAGGGCTTAAAGCTGATCCTTGATGTAATCCAACTAAAATAGGAAAATATTTTGTCAATCCTCCTTGTGTTTGGACACAAGTAAGAGCTCTAGTATACATATCCTTAATGACTTGAATATAATAAATATTAACCCCTTTCTTCTAGAACTCTCCAAAGAACATCTCTTGAAACTTTATCATAAGCTTTCTCTAAATCAATAAATATCATATGTAAATCCTCCTTACATTCTCTATACTTCTCCATCAAACCTCTTAACAAATGTATAGCATCCATAGTGATCTAGCAAATTAAAGGATGATAAAAAAAATTTTAAGATCACTAAATTCTACCTTGAGTTCTTTGATTTCATTGGTGTTAGATTTTTCTTGAAACGACTCCACACCATATGTGAAGTTGGTTTGGCTATGTTGTGTTGAAAGTCTCTATTTTAAGTGAGAATTTGAGCTTTTGATGAAGTTTAGAACTGTTCTCTTCATGTCTTACAATGTGCATTAGATTCCTCATTGTTTAAATGACCTTTTACTTTCAGACTTGTTTTCAAAAAATTTCTTCCTTTTACTTCCGTCATGCATGCTTTGTAGAGATTATTGTTGGACCTTCTATAGTTTAAGAGTTGAATATATTCTCCAACTTTCCTCAACATGAATTATTGAGAAGACGTCATTACGAGAAGGTAGTGCTCTAACCTTGAATAGAGATAAGATCAAACTCTGCATTGAAGGCTACAATAGCATTCAAAAGTTCTCACCCATTCAACACAAAATTATAGAGTAATCACATTGCATTGCATTTCATCTTAATGTTTTGATAATGTCCTAGTTCCAACTAATAGTTTTTCATTAGATTATAGTATTTTATCACTAACTACGTAGTTTTGATAAGCTTTAGTATTGATTTTGTAGATTAGAGTAGAATTTTGTATCCTGAGTAGGCCAAAAGAACAATTTCCAAGATCAGTTAAGTTGTGAGGAAAAAACACACAATTCCGATTGATATTTTGCATGCATGAATTTAAAATAAAAAACATATAATACTCATCCCAAGCATTAAATTTTGGATCTTCTGATTATAACCATTTCCAGTACAAAGGCTAACATCCTCTCTTTAGAAATGATTTCAACAATTATGATCACTGTAGGTATTTTCTTGCATTCAATCGAAGGAAGGGTTAATATTTTAAAGTCCCCACTGATGGAATTTGAGCAGATAACAAAGGTTCTAGATTAAAAATAACAGACATCTAACATTGCAAATAGGAAAAGGAAAAGAATAAAACTGAAATATAAATTATCAACAAGTGCATGCCTTCAACAATGAAAAATACAGTAACTAAATGATGAGGGATAAAAAAGAATCTCAACCATTCAACAACAAAAGGCTAAAAATATCAAAAAATAAACAAACAAAATTGATAAAAGCAAAAAAAAAATAAAGATTAGATGATCCTTTAGGATTCAACGAAAACATGTAAACTTGCTGTAATAACATGCAAAGATGATGATTTCATGGTTTTTCTTATTTAAGATAGAAACAAAACCATTCTTATACAATTAAAGCTATATTAAAAGAAATTTTGATTCTTCATTAAAACTCGATAACTATAAGAATTCCACATTTGGAGAAGCCTAAAAAAAGAAAGAATAAATGTAGAATTTGTACTGCTCAAATTTAGCTATTTTAGAGAATAAAAAAAACATACATACTAATTTCAAATTTCCAACAAAACAATTATGCTTGAAGCCTCTAAATAATGCATCAAATAAAGCAAATGATCATAATGCTGCAAATTTAAGCATGAATGGAATTAAATTCTTCAATATATATTTTCCTCGTTCTCATTGTTCCAATGCAATTAAATTTTGTAGATGTTTCATGTGAGTTAGCCAACCTCAAACATAATAAAAGCAATGTCATCAACTCATCATTAAATAATGAAATTTCACAAAAGAAAAAAAGATACTCGAGCAAGAATATGTAATATGATGCTTTTATACAAAAAATATATCACGTTAATTTGAGTTGTGCCACACCCCCAAAATTAATGGTTTTTCCTAATTGTTGTGATAGATGAAGATGCGTGACCAAGCCTAAGTTTGATCTTATAAGGAAATAAGAATGTGTCAAATGTGTAAAATGATGCCTTATACAAAAAGCATATCATGTTAATTTGAGTTGTGCCCCACCCCAAAATTTAGGGTTTTCCCTCATTGTTGTAGTAGATGAGAATGTGTGTGCGACTAAGCCTAAGGTGTTAGCCTTCATAGTAAAGAAGAAGAATGACTTCAGGGACAATATTGATGAAGTCCATTGATCCGGACACCATCATCATCAATATCCCATTTATCTCAAATTAAAATAGACAATAAATTTTTTAAAAATGTTTAATACTTTCATTAATTATTTAGTGAGTTTATTTCTTTTTAAGGATTCATTCATCATTTTCCAATAACTATAGCCATTGTTAGGTAATGATACAGACACGCTATTCCTATAAATAAACCTTGTAACACCATTTCAACATAATTTAAATGAATGAAATCTACTTTCCTCTCCTTGATGAATTCAGCCAATAAAAGCCATACTTTGGAGTTTGTTTGCACTCTTCCATCAAATCTAAGAGTTTCAAAGAGTAACCTGCATGAGACAGCCAACTTTATTTCACCTAGATAAACTTTCTTCATCCAATATCTATAATCTTTCCCGCTCTTATTTTAATATTTTTTGGCAACCACATTTTATATACAATAATCGCAAAAGTCTTGTCACTATTTTTTCATAGCTGTCCCTCCATTATTTGGTATCTGAGCAAGTTTAGCATAAGGCATGTGATTTTTTTTTCACTATCATGTTGGAGGTTTCTGTGTTGATTTCTGATTTTGCTCTTTCCTTGATGTATCCAGTACTTCACCTCCTAATTACCGTTGTCATTTGTTTTGGTCCAAATTCTGTCATTTCAGGCTGTCTTGAGTTGAACTATTTCCAAATTTATTACTGTCTAAATAAAGTTTTCTGAATTATCACTGGCTGTAATCTGCCTCATCTCACTGTAATCATCCTTTTGGAAACCACCCAGCACCCAGTATACCTATTCCACCTGTCAAATGCTTCCACAGGTTGTCCATTCAAATATTGAATTCAAAACACCTTCCACAAAACTTGCCTGCAAAACATCATCCAACTCCATTTAACTCCAAATTCTCTGCCACATCCTTACTTTAAATTCATCTCTATCATATCGATTCCAAAATCCTCCAACAATTCATTAGGTTGCAAGCAACAAACTCCAAATTTCAAATAAAAATAAAAATTTTGGCAATTCAGGCGTGAAAATTCAAAACAAATCAAACTTTAAATTTGAAATTCTAGGAAAACAATTGAACTTTTAAATCTCAGCCTAAATTAGAAACTCAAATCAGATTTGTTTGTAAGGTAGTTGAAACCACCTATCTTCCTTCTCCCATTGCTAAAACTACCCTATCCACTCACCACTTTTAGCAACCACATCATCCTATCTCCCCTTTCAAGCAATCATTTCATTTCATCCTACTCCATTAAATCCATCTAAAGCCAAGCCAAATCAATTTCAAACCAAAATCAAACCAAGAAACTCAAGTAAATAAAATTGCAAGCTCAAACACTAAACTAACCCAAACTAGATAAATTCTAATCTTCTGATACAATTCACATAAACAGTTCCCGATCCCTTTTGCTGCTGTTGTTGAGTTTACTCCCTTTATTAAGACTATCAAGCTCGGATAGGCTTGTAGCCTGCTGTCCAACCCACTTTAGCATCTCCACAACCTCTGCTTTTCATTGTTGGAGGTTACCGCTGCTGTCCAGAATCCTTTATCAGGTGGATGTTACCACCTCTCAAAACCCTAGTCAATGGCTGCTTGTCCTTTAGGATCTCTTGTTCATTTGTTTGCAGCCCCAACTGCAATCAGTTCAGCAACCATTTTCCCTTGTTTCATAAATTGACATAAGCTACGACAACCCTTTTAGCTTCACATTTACTCTTTTGAGGCACATCAAAGGGATATCTTAAGAAATTGTTTCTTGATTTAAGTAGATCTCTTATAAATTAAATTTTTGTAATATTATTTGGCAAAATGAGTCACGAGCTTAGGACTTAACCTAGGAAAATTCATTTACATTGAAAAAAAAAAGTTCATCACAAACCTTATGTACATTTAAATCTTAACTGAGTAGCACAATTAGAAATTCAATAAGGCGGTAAAGAATCAAGAAGGAATTTAGAAGTGTGGACCAAAGAGTTGGGAAGAGAAATAACTTGAAAAATGGTGAGAAGGCAGCACTAAGATTGGCAGATTGCTGTTGGTTGCCGTCAACTAGGGAAAAGGAGAGGCCTGCATATTGGAAGAGAGAAGAAGGGCTGGATTGATCCACCACCTAATCTTATTCAAGATACAATTACACCAATTAAAAGATTAGGATACAGCTCTCCAAATAGGAAAAATACAAAGACTAAAGCTTCTAATACAAAACTTGAACTAATAATCCGCTACAGCAAAATTTATACTACCCAAAAGAAATCCTAATAATAATCTAAATAGGTAATCAACCCCTAAAGGGCTGCCAGCACATATGAGGAAGCCTAGCTTTGAACCGCCAAGGTAAGCTGGCTCATATTGGACCGCCTACTAATGCAAGGGCTGGTCTTGTATCCCTAGACACCCCAACCCCATGCATTCTCCTCAGGTGGGAGGAGCATCACGTTCATTATCTGGATCCTCATAGTAAGGCAACAAGTCAGACATTGTATATAGCAAAAATAATATAATCACCAAGCAAATATATCTTGCATGCATTATCATTGATTTTCTTAATAATTTTGAATGAGCCATTAGCTCTAGGTCGAGCTTTCCAAATGAACTAGCAGAAACATCTCCTCTTTCAATCTGATTCCACATCAAATCTCCTTCTTTGAAAACCATGATCTTCTGAGACTTATTAGCCTGCTTCTAGTACTTGGAGTTTGTTTGTCAATTTCTTTCTTCACATGCTTATATAAGGCCTAAATCTCTTTTAACTCTAGTCCATGTGTCAGTACTAACTCAATGGTTGGTAGGATAGACACTATCTCCACATATGTAAGAAGATTCCACTCAAAATTTTCTCAAAAGAACAGTGACTTGTGAACTCACTAGTGGATCAATGTAGGCAAACTCAACATGAAGAAAAATTAAGTCTTGATATTTAATGTTCTTATATATAAAACACCTGAAAAGATTTCTCAATTTTCAATTAACCACTTATGCCTATCCATCCGTGTGAGTATGAGATGTTGAACTTAGAGCTTCATACCCAACTTATCACATAACATTCTCTAGATATAGCTTAAAAACTTCACATCCTTATCTGAAATGATGATTTTAGGCACACCATGAGGTTGAACTATCTTTGAAATATAGATCAATGTGCAAGGAATCCATCATCTTGTGGCATGATAAAGTGACATCTTGAAGAAACGATCGATCACCACAAGGAATTATTGTTTCATTGTGTTCATAGTAAACCCACAATGAAATCCATGCTTACATCTACCCAAAGTAGCTCTGAAATAGAAAATAAAGTATATAAACTTGTGTTATGCCCTGAGTCTCAGCCACATGACACCTTGCATTGCCCCAACATGCATCTCCATGTCTCGTAAGTCTAGGCCAAAAGAAAATCTCTCACTAGGAAAAGAGTTTTGTCTCACAAAATGTCATGTCATTTCTCTATTATGGTAATGCCTATAAAATAACCTCTCGAGTAAACACCTAGAAATGCACATCTACTCGTAATAGATATCCATCAATCATGTGATGTTGCTCGAAAGTGATCATTCTTAACGACTCCAAATCTTTGAAATTCCTCATCAATTAAATAAAGATCCTCAATACCGCAAACACTACCTTTAACTACATGATAGTAATCAACAAATAGCATCAACTACCTTATTCTTAAGCATAAAATAAAAAAAGAAAAGAAAAATCCGTCATGAGGCATGTTTATTCTTTAGTTTGCTTTGATTATTCAAAAATCATGAGTTCATGATCTATATAGATGGTGAAAATCATTGTCAAGCAAATAATGTCTCCAATGATTGAAGGCTCTAGCAATATCATAAAATTCCTTGTCACATATTGAATACTTTCAGTCTAGTCATTTAGCTTCTCACTAAAGAAAGTAATGGAAGTCCACATTGGCTTAAAATAGCTCCAATCCTCATATTAGAGGCATCCAACTCTACCTCAAACACCTAGTGGAAGTCCGGTAGAGCTAGGACAAAAGCCTAAGTAACCTCTTACTTCAAGACATCAAAGCAAGTTTGTGCATCATATGATCGTGAGAATATATATGTCTTGAGTAGCTTAGTTGATGCCATTATAGAACTAAAATTAAGGCTAGTACAACACATGGACTAGTAATCTCACAATCGTGGCTGGTACAACACATGAATTATTACTCTCATGTAAACATGGTCTTCAACCTACTTTTCTAACTCTTCACGAGGTCACATTTAATAAGCAAGCTATATGAAGAACCGATCTTGAAATGAGATTTATGGCAAACTAGATCTCACACAAGGAGGTAACCCAACTTGCAAATGTTGGTCAAAACAACCTAGAACTCCTTCAACATGGATTGCACAACATATGGTACCGCTCCTCTATTTTGTTTCACTCTAATATCACTAATGTCAATCACACTAGTGCCTCTTTCATGGCATGAAAAGTGACTTGTCAAGCTATGACATCCATCCTTGGCTTATCACCCATCCCTGACTCCTTCCAAAATAAGAATACAATGTGTAACCCATCTTTAGTGAATAAGTGTTTTCGTAACCATCGTGTACTATCTCCTATCATACTACCATGATTGACCTAACATTATGTGGACATCCATAGGAACGACATTGCACTACACATGCTCTCAAGCTTATCTTTGTGAAGAACTCCATGACGCCTTTACCAACACTTATTTCACAGCCTTTCTTTAGCTAGCTGAGAATATGGTTGGGAATGTTTATAAGTAGCAAGGTTCAACTTATCCAACATCTAAGTGCACACCATTCTCAAAATTCTATCTATGATGAGGCTACATACATTCCCATTCATGGTACAACAAGTACAAAGATGTTGTGCAGAAGCCATTATTGCTCTCACTTGAGGTAGGATTGAGAACTCTCTAAACTATTAGCATCCCTCCATCAACTATGAGAAGGTGATGGTCATCCTCATTCATACTCTCTCCTTAGTCTTCATTGTCTACTTCCTCAATTGAACCTTGCTCATAAAAAGAAATCACTCTTCTATTTGGGCAGTTTGAGGTTATATGTCAATATGCATGGCATTTGAAATATTTTCTAGTTGGGAGCACATTTAGAGTGCTTGTCTTTTCAGACTTCTTTCCATCAGTGATTTTACACCTTTTGAAGGTTTACTTTGCTGCCTGACCCTATGGCGATCCTTGCTTGAAGGGTGGGGTGGTCCTGATCTTTTGTTGTTTCTACAACTTCAAGGCCAAGGTCTGCACAATCAAAGACCAATATGGCTAGAATTGCACTATGTTGTCAATAGATAGTCTTAAATCTCCAAGACAATGGGCCACTCTATTCTTCTTTGGGACAACCAACTCACATTTTAGTATGAGTTGTTCAAATTTAGCCATGTATTATTTCATGGGCATGTCCTTTTACTGAAGATTGTAAGCTTCAAAAAATATCCTCTATAGCTAGCACTACATCGCTTTCATCCAAGATCACATAGTGATCTTGCTTTTCCTTCACATTGATGCGCGCTTCAAATTCTAACACCACAAAGAAACACTCTTTTAAGCTTAATTGTCGCTAACTTGAATCTACTATTTTGAGGAATATCCTTATAATCAAAATTTACTCCACAATTTATAGTCATTCAACTAATTTATCCATATTCATATGACCTTTAAAATTCAATAAATTTAAAATTCAATAAATCAATCTTCACCCCAATGTCAATATCTCTCTTTACATTCAATGTCAAATCGATGAGGCATTAATTCTACAACACTAGATGCCTCTTGGTGAAGGGTTTTGTTCTCCTCCTTCAGATTGGTCACCACACTTCTATTGGTGAGCTCTCTATTGTCCTCTTCAAATTAAGCAAGCATATATTGTAATGAAGGATTCCTCTATGGATCCTCCATCACCCATGAATACCTCTTTATGGGATATAGTTCTCCAAATAGAAGAAACATAGAGAAAAATTTCTAATACAAACTTGATCAAATAATCCCTTACAGCAATCAAATACAACATATTTATATTATAACCCAAAACAAATTCTAATAATAGTCTAAAAATTAGTCAATCCTCCAAAAGCCAACTGGTCCATAGAGGGCAACTTTTTGAACAAACCAAGATAGGCCAACTCAGTTAGATCTTCCTACTATACTAGGGCTGATCCTACTTCCCTTGACCATATCATTGAGGTAAGAACTTCCACGGAGAATTCAACATTAAGATAAAGTTTAAAACTAATTTGTTGAGCCACATTTAAGTCAACAAGGCTGATGAGATCAATAATCTTCTACTATTTGATTATTACAAACCAATGTCAAGCAAAGGATTAAAGAATAAACACGAAATACATAACTTCCTCACTAGATGCACAAAAATAAATGTATTTCTCCCCTTAAGTAAATGTGCCTAAAAAAAATTTCCCACTTGTCAAGCAATTAAATATGTAACAAAACATAATATCATTGTAAAACAAAATACGTAAATGTCAAGCAATTAAATATGCCAAGCTAGATAACTACCTATATCTCCAATACCAAGTCTAATAATTGATAAACAAATAACTAGAGGTATTAATACAAAACTTACACGAGAAATATAAAGAAAATTTATAAGAATATTTAAAATACATTGGACAAATCATAAGTAACACAAATTACAAAACAAGTAATTTATAGGCTAAATGTAGAACCAATCATGCTAAGATCCAAAGAAAATGAGTTTAATTTTATATGAGACGATGAAGCTACCAAACACATAAAAAGCCTTTAATTAGCATAATTAAAAAATTTTGTGCCAATGTTTATTACAAGCTAATATAGAAAGATCATGATCATTATTGAAGTGACTTGATGCAATTGTAATGCTCATCATTTATCAATTTCATCATGAGTGCTTGATTTGACTTATGAAAAGACATGAAAGTCAACAAATATGAAATTAGCTTGATACAAAATAAGTTCATCGCTATCTCACAAACTAATTACACATTAAAAAAATAAATGTTTTCCATTTCGTGAAACCTTGGAAAAAATACAAATGCCAAATACTACTTTTAACACAAATTTTATACTTAATAATTTGTGATTTGTTAAATTTTAGAAAATCACATTAAAGAATTAGCAAAGCTGAAGTGTTCAAGAAAATCAGTCCACCTTGGCAAATGCTCTATGATAATAGAAAATCATAAATATCACATCCAATAAATTGCACAAACATATACTTATTTTTTTATCAGAATAATCCTAGGATCATCATCTTCTAAGCACTTGCACCATTATGTCAATTTTTTCACACATATTCATAGAAATATCACTAATCATAATTATGTTATATGCAAAAAAATAAAACTGAAGTACCCCATTTTAAATCTTTTATAAATATCTTCATAAATAATACAAATGAATATGGATGTTACTGGTGATATTTGATGTAATTCTATTGTTATTAGAAAGTCATTGTTACTCAACAATTTCAGCAAATACTTGACACACATTGTTTACTTAAAAGTATTAAAAACTATTTGAAGAGTATATATTTGCTCTTTATACTTTTCATTACTTGCCTCAGCATAAAAAATTGACTCCATAATAGATCTTTCAAGCATAAAACTAAATAAATTATTCAATACCAATGTAATTATTCTAAATATATAATTATAGATAAAATTATCAAATAACTTCATAATATGGCTAATAATTTGATTCTCCTATTTGAATATCTCATTTATTCTTATAAATTAGCACCAAATGCTTCTTTTCAAATCATTTATATCCATTCAAACTAAAAATTAATCAAAATATTTATTGACCAAACTATCTAATATCACCCATAAATCTCCAAATCACAGTAGGCATATATTCTAAAAATAATGCATTCCTTTTATGCATCTTTTGTAAATTTAATTATAACATAATTTTGTTTGGATCAATATATAGCATACCACCTTATTATATCTATCATCATCATCAACAACTTTACCATAAACATTTGGGGATTACATTAAATATGGACTACTATCAACCTTTAACATTATTTTGTTTATGTTATTCTAAATAGAGGTCTCATTAAAACTCATAAAAATTTTTCTAAATAGTTTCTCTAAGGATTGGCAAACTTTGAGAATCAAGAGGCAAGCAATATTCATTTTCCATTGTAGCATTTCACATCGTATATAATGCAACCAAGGGTTGGCATGTATATAGATTGGCTGAACTTTGACAAGGTTCTATGCCACCATCAGTATGATGCATGCATGCTTAATCAAGAAGGCCTTGAAACATGTGATCTTAGGTAAGTACTCAAGCCATCAAATTTGGATGAACTCAAAAAAGCTGAGTAAATTCATAGACTTTAGTGAGTCAGAAATGGACCTTTTCAAAGGACATCTGTCCTAGCTAGGCCCAACCAGTACACTGACCCAATCTTATAGCTACTACTAAAGCAAAATAATGAAAGGGTTATCAAAACATTTTGCACAATAATGGCAGGGTAATAATTCTAACATTATATCCCTAGAAATACTCTATAAAATTAATGCTAACACAATTGCAGAAGTGACTTGCATGACAATTAGGTATCTACTCTTACTCAGAAGAAACAAAACAGTCTTATGCATTCATAAAGCTATCATCATAAAACAAGTTTCTTCAACGTAAAAAAAATAAAAGGTCAAAAAAGATGGCTACACACCTAAAGTAGCCTTCCCAAGCTGCCCGCTAATGAGCTCACTATTCCTGAAATAAACAAAACCATCACGAGGACACATAGTTTCAAATAAATTCTGAGGTTTGCTGAAGCCTTTCTCTTTCACAGCTAAATTTAAAAAAACTTTAGTGCTTGCATTTGGACGCACAAGCACATTAAATAGCTGTTTCCCAGTCCAAAGTTCCACGGCTACAAAACAAACATAAAAGATAATATTAAAGACATTAAACTTAGACGACATTAAAAGCCTACAAAAGTATTCCATTGTAAACATGATATAACAAACATCACATTAATATCTCAAAACAGAAACCACAACCAAAAAACATGGAAAATTGTGCAGAACATAAAAGCAGAAAAGAATTCTTCTTCTTCATTTGAAGCTTTTGATACAAGATAATATATAGACTAACCTAAGAATTATTAAAGACAATACTCTCAACTTAGGGGCTGTTTGGTTTGCTAAAAAAGCAGTAAAAGTATTTGGAATGCAGAAATTTTAAGGATATCGGTGTTTGATTTGACGAATTTGGAATGCAGTGAAAATCTCAATAAATTCTACCACAACCACTGGCCTGTCTCTCGCCACTTGACGCCGCCACACCGCCGTTGTCACCCACCACTACCACCACCCACTTTTATATTTATATTATTTTTTACCTCAGACCAAACACAAAAAAAATAGTTTCTTGCATTTGTTTTACATCCATCCTATTTCAAACACACTACATTTCAATTAGTTTGAATTCTTTTACACCGATTCTTTTTTAACAAACCAAATGTCCCCTTAGATAATATCAAATGCATGCAAAAGTAACCCACCGAGAATATGAAATAATAGACACCACATGAATATCTCAAAACAGAAACTACATCTAAAACCCAAACACAATACTATAACACCAAAAAAGAAAAACTAACTCATCATTTGAAGTTTTGATACAAGAAAAAATATAATCTAAGAAGAAATCAAGGAAACTAATCTATCAAAATATGAAACGTATTTAAAGCAATACACCCTTAAATGAAAAATCATATAAAAAACTTTCAACTTGAAAATTATACAATCAAATTTTTAGAAAGAATTTCCACGTGAAAGCTACGTTTGGTTTCCTTCGGTATTTGATAATTTCCTTACATACTAACCCATAATTTTCTCCTCCTTCAATGCTTGCGATTCTGATTCCCCTTCAATGCTTGTGGATTACAATACTTCTCATTAAGCCCAAGAATAGATGTCATCCAATCCCAGCTTGGTGATGATTTCATAAAAACTGCTCCACTAAATCCTTTAATAAGAACATCTTTTGATTACTTTCTAAGGGCACTAAAGACAAACAATTAAACTGTCTTCTAACTTTTCTTCATCAGGTATATGTCAATCTCACTTTGTTCTACATATTGCACTAGATAATAACGAATATTTATTGTTGATTTGTTGTTACAAATAACTTCATAAGACTTTTCCACTTAATTCATAGTTTATCTAAATTTTATCATTTGGTCCATCAATTCACCATATTTTCACCAAAAGTGTGTAATATCCTAATGCAAATCTTCTATCCACTAGTTACCATATATAATCAGCATTTGTAAAGACTTGTAAGTTAAATTCATTATTTCTTCTGAATAGAAATACTTCATCTAATTTGCATTTCAGTTAGTGTAGTACATGAAAGAAAACTTTTGGAAGTAGCTCACTTGGATCATGCACAAGTGCCATGCAATAAAAGATTACTTAACCATATGAAGGTAGCATGAAAATCACACACTCTTCAGCAATGCTCAATCACGGTTGAAATAAACCCCATGATAGCAACAAACTACATAAGAGTGCTTCATCCTAATTGAATCAGCTTTAATATCACTTATTTTGAGAGTAAAAGATCAAAGTTAGAACTAGCAAACTAGGACAAGCACATTATCAACCCAAAAGTGAATAAGTGAGACCCGACCACTACTATTTTGACCCACACATATTTGTTGACCATTTAATATAAAAATCAAACCAATAATCTCACGTGCCACAGCACAAGGTACCTCAAACTTGTTCCACAACTTATACTCCTGCATCATTAATCAGAACAAGAAATAGGCAAAACGGTAATTAACATATAAGGAAAATTTATTTTAACATCAAGCTATTAGTGTCTAAGTTGGTTAGTAGAGATCTGTCTTTTCCATATGCATAATTTTGATAACAAAGGAACCAAACAACAAAGAGAGAATTTTGGTCAAGTTCCCATAGGAACATATAAGGATTAAAGTGCAAGGACTACTCTCTGTCACGTGACTATATGATTCAAGGATTGTTCTCTGTTGAGTATTAGATAAATTCCTAAACACAAAGCATTCAAACTTGGCAAAGCAACACTCTTAAACGTTAAGTCTTTTTCAAAGAAAATCTTTTCCACCATTGCCAGGATGCAATGAAAGTACTTTCTGAGTTGCCCACATACAAGGAAAAACTGATTAAATTATCAAGGAAGCTGAATACCCCTCATGAACGTTAAAATCATGGCACATAAATGATAAGATCACAAAATTCTACGATTCAATGTTTTAGTGTGGACATGTCTAGCTGGAAAGAAATCTTGGAATATTTAATTAATTTAACAGTCAATTTCTACATATAAAAATGAGTAGTATTAGAGAACATCCACAGCATGGTGTAAGCAAAAGGAAAAGAAACTGCTCTGCTGGCTAAGTATCATAATGAGAAATGGCAATTCAATTTGGGGCAGTCAAGTGGATCAAGCTGGCCCAAAAGTGTGTAAGCCCAATCGTCCAAAATGTCTAACAAGCTGCCATTAATTGATAAGGGATTAAAAGGAGTTTAATCTTAATGAGCTCAGGGATAGACCACTTATCATCTTAGAATACATGGCATACAAGATTCAAATGTAAAGACATCAATATGACACGAAAAAGTGTCAAAATAAGTTGATTTAGCCACTTAGAATAAAAAACCAGTCAAATTTAAATAAAGAGATTTGACGTGTAAAAAAGCTCCCTACATTATACCAATGTATGAAACGAAGGGGCATCTTTTTTTTTTTTTTTTTGAAACTATGGGGGCATCTGGAAATGCCTATTGCCTACACTGCAGACATCAAAATCAGTGGAAAGCAAGAGGACCTTATTTAAATAAGAAGATTTAGCATTTCATTTTCATTATTCCAAATAAAAAACATGCACTTCACAAACCCGTCATTGATGTGAGCCTGTTGAGCAACTACATTGAAAACTAATCAAAAGAAATTTTGCCAGTCAAAATGGCAAGTGTAGCCTTATCCTTGCATCAGTAGAGATATTATTTCCGTGATTCAATCCTATGACCTCTAAAATCACATTAAGACAATCTAGCCATTGTTCTTGGATACCCTTTGTCGCATAGTTTAATAGCCAATAAAATTATTAGAGTTACTTGTCTTTTGTTCATTGGTAGGGGTTGTTTTAGTATTTTGTTTAAATTGGCTGTTTTAGTAACTTTAATAATTATTGTTATGCAGAGGTTTGGACCATATTTAAAGTCACTCCCTCTAGGTGCTCTCTCACTTTTTTGGTTGAGATAGTTCCAAGTTATCCTGAGTTTGGGAAGAATTTCCTATTCTTGGAGAGGTGAAGGGGAAGGTGTGTTCAGGGTAGAGTTTGGAACTCTACTACAATCGATTTCAAGGCTCAAAAACATCTCTGGCAGACGTCCAAGGCTGGCTGCAACAAAGTCTAGTTGCTGGAGGGACTGGAGTGACATCAGTTGGAAAGGAAAGCGAGCATCTTGGGTGAGACATTTTTCTTGAAAGGCTAAGAGGAGTTCACATGCAGTGCACGGCATGAACAGCAGGTTACATCCTAGCAATGCAGCAAGGTTTCTAGGCAACTGAAACATCTCCAACTTTGTTCTGCCATCCTCTTGAATCATGCAGCCCTTCTAATCAAGATTGCTAAAAATTCCAGTACATTTTGTTATATGATTTCTTGCAAGCTAGCAAAAAAATAGCAGCAATACAAAACCTTGAAGACCAAGGCAGGGAGCAGGTGGTGGCCGTAATCAATTATTCAATGTGTCAACACCAAACTTTACCAAAGACATTATCCCTTGATGGGAACATCAAAGGGGAAACAGTTAGGCCAATTAAAGAAAGTCCGACTGCTTGAGAAATGAACAAGGAGGGACCTATGATTCAATTCCAGGTGCAGAATCCAATTCCAGTTTAAATAATTCTCTGGGAAGTGAGGCTCTTGTTGTTGCTCACCCTTGCAGCAAAATTTTTCCTGTTGTTTTCTACTAGTTTCACAGGGTTCTTGAAGTTATCTAGTTATGTAAAAGATTTACTAGCCAACATTGGTCACATTATCACTCATTGTCATTTGTGCCAAAATAAATGTTTGTACGCTAAATAAATCTCCAATTTATTATTCTCATGTGGTTATGTAGCCTTAATTTTTAGGCTTTAGAAAATGACCATAATCTGATGTTCAAATTTAACCACATGCAAACATAGCTTCCAATTTCTTTTAAAAATTTTGTGCATTATTGCATGTGGTAAAGTGCCCAGAATCTATGTCAATAGAAACAGAAAAACACCTCGCACAATGAAAAAATTAGCAATATGCTCCAAACCTTGAGTTTGGAAACATACAGCTCACACTTTAAAGGGTATCGTTAATTTGCTAATGATTGAGTAACAGCAAAACATTCTGAAAAATTGTTCTCTGCTGACAGCACAATTAGTTCGGAGGTAAAATTAAATAATAGATAAACAATATGATCCAGAATATTATGAAGTAGCCCACAATTTCATACATCTAAAACCAACTATTGAATGCAATTATAGTTATAACTGGGTACTATGGATCACAACGAACAATAAACTATGATCTACGATACCGAGGAATCATATGGAAGCAATGATGGCTAATATACTCAAAATACCAGTCAATTACAACAGTATGAAGCCAACCAACCAAGAACTTGCTAATAATAAATAAACAATGACCTATGAAACATGAGCATTTCAAGAGTCATCATTCTGTGTAGATGCCACATAAGAAATCAAGCAACAGTAATTAGCATAAGAATAATCTGGCATTACTTGCTTTGTTGATCAATACTGAAATCCCCTGTAGAAAGCTTCTAGATGGATAAACAGCAGAATAATAAAAACACTGAAGCTGCATTGAAAATGATCTAAAAAAAACCATAAGCATACACAAAGCAACATTTATCATCCATTTGAACCTAACACAGAATTAAACACTGCAAGGTCTAATTCTCCAAACCTTCCAGGAAATGATTACTAAAAGACAATGAAGAGAACTGAAGATCGCACCTTTATTAAGGCAGGTTCAGGCAAATCAATAGATTCCATCCCATCGCCCATGTATGAGCACATAAGCGCAAAGTTTGCTCTATCATAGAAGGTGTCCTTTCTCGTAATCAAAAGGAGGAAGTCAAGAAGTCTTGAGTAGAAGCAACCAAGATTTCACCATTCTTTGGTGTGCACAAATTGTTTTGCACCTGTTGCATTGATGAAATAAACAATAATAAAATATTTAGCTGAGATTTTATAAACAATTCATCTTACTGATGTACAAAAGGGTAAAAAACAAAGCCATAGCATATATGAAAACATAATTGATTATTCTTCAGACAAAAGATAGGACTCAAAGTGAAAATGTTCAAGAAAAACAAAACACATAAGCAAAAATGAGCAAATAAAAAGACATCTAAAACCAATGGTGATACAAAAGTGCTTTCCACCAATTTGATGTGCTATGTCATGATTGCAACCAGTACAATTTAAATTCAAGAGTGAGTATCAATCAAGCTTGTTATATTGCTCCAGTAAATAAGCATTAACCTCAAGACTGCAGCCATAACAATTAGAAATTTGCATTCAGCCATATGTATCAGCTGAATAACAAGAAATTAATTATGCACATGCAGACAAATTCAAAAGACTTTTCTCCCTTTCACAACAATGTTAGTCTCCATCCCATAAGAAACCATATTAAAAGGAAAAAAAGTTCACAAATTTTCCTTCTTAAAAGGGAGCTTATACTTACTGTGGGGAATATGGATAGACTATCAGGATTTCTTTCAAAAATGAAAATGTGTAATCCAAGAAGAATGGTTTCCAATAATTTGTAGTTATGTTTATTCCTCTTTCAAACATGAGGTTTCATTAAATATTCTTTTATAGAAAATAAGAGGTAGCTAGAAAGCCTGTTGTGTTCCTTCCACCAAGGGATATTTATGCACAAAATTACCTAAAAATAATTTAAAAAATAATTCAACAAGGCTTTATCCAACTGTGGCTACATGAATCCTTCTTCTTGTGTCCTATTATGTGTCAAATTCTCATTTAATTCAAATATACTAAGGTCATTTTTATACATCTTAACCAAGACTTTTAGGTCTACCTCTACCTTTCTAAACATAAGGCAAATCTAATGCATCTACTTCTCTAACGGTCATCTGACGGTGACGCTTTATGTGGTCAAACCATCTAAGGCGACTCTAATCTTATCTACCACTAGAGCTACTCCAACTTTTCCCGAACATACTCATTTCAGATTTTATCTCTAAGAGTAAAGCCCCTCATCCACTGAGCATCCTCATCTTTGCAACACTTAACTTAGTCTTATGCTTCTTTTATTGGCCAACATTATGCATCATAAATCATTGGTCTTACCCATCTTATAAAATTTTCCTTAAGTTTAAGTATTTTTCTATCACACAACAGCCGATGCATTCCTCCACTTCAACCATCCAACTTGAATTCTACTAATAACATCTCCATGTATTTCACCATCATTTTGAATAATAAAGCCTAGATATCTTAATCGCCACTCTTTTAATGACTTGTTCACCCAATATCACAACACTACTAGAACTTCTACAACTAAAATTACACTCCATATATTCGCTTTTAGAATCTAAGGTTGACCTCCAAAATTCAAGTTTCTCTTGGATCCTCTCTAGTCTTATCAACAAGAAGAATGTCATCGCAAAAGCATACACCAAGGTACATCTTCCTATAAATGCCTAGTAAGAACATCCATAACTAAAATCAAAGGAAAAGGGCTTAAAGCTAATCCTTGCCGTAATCCAACCGAAATAGAAAAATATTTTGTCAATCCTCCTTGTGTTTGGACACAATGCCTCTAGTATACATATTCTTAATGACTTAAATATAACCAATATTAACTCCTATCTTTTCTAGAACTCTCAAAGAATATCTCTTGAAACTTTATCATAAGTTTTCTCCAAATCAATAAATATCATATGTAGATCCTCCTTGCTTTCTCTATACATCTCCATCAAACCTCTTAACAAATGTATAACATCCACAGATCTACTTGGCATGAAATCAAACTGATTGTGAAACTTTTGTATCACATCGTAACCTATACTCAATTACTCTCTCCCATAATTTTAATGTATGACACATTAACTTAATTCCTCTATAATTTTAAATATAGAACCAACAAACTCTTTCTCCACTCATCCGGAATCTTTAAGTCTTTAAAATAACATTAAAAGATTTGTAGCCAAGAAATTCCTTGATCTCCTAAAAATTTCCACACTTCTATTGGAATATCATTAGCTCCTACTATTTTTCCACATTTCATTTTCTTTAAAGTTTTCTAACTTCAAATTTACTAATCTGACGATAAAAAATAAAATTCTCAATTTTTGTTTAGGGTATTAAGATTGTTAAAATCAATCATATTTTCGATCCTTCATCAAAAATTTATCAAGATATCTCACCCACTTAATTAAAAAAATAATACTAATTACAAAAAATTAAACCTTAAAACTACTATCCAAAACTTTTATCTTGACTAGTAGAGGAAAGAGCACCGCCACACTTTTCCTTTTTTTTATGATGAGCAAGAATTTAAAGCACATGTATTTCCTTGTTAAGCATGTGAATCCATGACGTCCCTTTTTCAATGTTAAGTATATGAATCCATAGCCTCCTACGTTAGACACATAATTCCATGGTATAAATTCTCTCTTCTTTAGCACATGAATCTATGGCTCCTTTATTCCTTATTTAGCAATCCTTATACTTTCAACACTCCCTCTCAAATTAGATGGTAGATATCTACCACTTAAAGTTTGCTTCTTAAGCTAATTTAAAGATTGGAATGCAAAGTACTTTGATAAATATGTCAATAAGTTGATTGCCATTGAGACATACAAAGTACAACTTAACCCTCTTTCTAGTTTCTCTTTATGAAATGCATCTTCATTTCTAGGTATTTGACTGATCATATTGCACTAGAAAACTTAATGTCACAATAAATCCTCATAAAGCATTAATATTTAAAATATAAATCTTCTAGTATAATTTTAATCCATAAAGTTCATAGATACCTTGAGCAATTACAATTTTGGTGAGTGTATGAGGTATTTAGGGTTAGGATTTCGAATATGTGGTAACCGAACACATTAAAATTATTGACCACACCCTGATGACACAAATATAACTGCTGCAATGTAACAGGACGATGACGGACACAGATTCCACCAACACGCTCCAACCCGGTGGTATCGAGCAATAAGGTTGATAACAGAGCAAAAGATTAATAGGAATAAGCATGATTTGGATTTAGGAATAAGAGTTGAATTGATCAATACAGTATGACGATTAAGTTGGAATCTATACGTTCTTAATTTCATGCATGTATGATATTTAATAAATATGTATCATATAAATACTTTTATAATTTCGATTGCCTCGAAGAAATGCCGAAAGGTTAGAGTCACCCCTTCTGACAAATGCACTCGAACCGCTCACAAGATAATTCTAACGAGTAAATACAACCTGTGAAAGTGGAAGGTAGATCTGAATAAGGGTAGTGCTTGATTCTGTCATTGATAAGCTAGATCTATAAAAAAATCAACGCAATGATCGAGTATGGTCGAGTGGACCAACATTTGGGATATTTCAAATGCTCAAACCACCAAAGATTCGCGAGCCTGATCCCATATAAGATTGCCGCTTAAAATTAAAAAATTTTGGGATGATTTGCCAAAACGTAAGAGTAAGACGGCTACTTTTGTATTGGGACGTTCCTTCCCTCGGCGTGCCATTGAACCGAGATCCCGTGCCGGCTTGAACGGCGATCCGCGCTGGCTTCTTTCCTCCCGCATGTCCATGAGGTCCCAGACCGCCGATGGGAACCGCATGTCCGTGAGGTAAGATGCAATGAGAGAGTTCCGAATTAGGCTCTGGATTGGAAAGGGTCCCGACCAGAAGAGGAAGTTTAGGGAATTTTGTAGCTAATTTTCTTTCCCTATCCCTTTTCTTTCAGCCTTCCTCGGCTGAAATGCGGATTGAGGAGTTCAAATATTTTGGGCTGATAGTAGAATTATCAGTATTAAAATGGGGGTTTAGGATCGCATTTTGCTAATTTAGATTAATTTAATCGTAATTAGTAGATTACTTTGGAAATGACTTCAAGATTTCAAAGTTTTACGGGAGATATCAATTTGCGTAAGATTGGTGTTGTTATAAGTTTCATTTATAGTTATGACAAGTATTTAAGAGTTATGTCATTTTAGGTTGGGTACCGGCGAGAATGACATCACACATCACTGTTAATCGGCGCCGGTGACATAATCGCTAATGTAAATTCAATTTCTATTCCTACGCCATCGTTTCTACCACTTTGTATAAATTGTATGAACGACATATCTCTCTCGTATATCAGAGAATTACAAATGCTTATACTGACCGCAAGATAGACATCGATTTATAATGATTTATAATGACATAGTATCATAAAGATACGATTTCATCAAGATATAAATGTTTTAAAACACGTTAATGCAAGAATGCTGATAAATGAAAAACGCCGGAAAATCAAGGAAGCTGCTATGAAAGGCGAAAAAAAAGCTCGACGGATGCCGTGGATGATCTTAGTATCCCCGATGATTTTGGTACGGGCCGTTGTCCAACCTTTGGTATGTAGAGATGATTCCCCGCCTTACCTTCGCCGTAGTGCGACGACCCTATGAATGAAAGTCAAACCTATATATAAACGACATTTCTAAAATGATTTGATATGATTGATATAACCGAACGATGATTTAATAAAGCCTCGACATCGATACAAGATGAACCTACAACTTATTACCTACAAAGATATTGTTCGCTATTGTTACATTTCTACAAAGACCTACAAAGATATCGTTCGCTTACATCATTACATTTCGCAAAGACGCTTTACCGCAGGATTTATAGCATATGCACGATTGCTTTCCGTCTTTCTAAATTGTTTTTCTTGTCTCACCTGTTTAAATTTTACGACGCTACCGCTGAAAATTTCGCGAAAAGACGGGTAAAGTTTTGTTTAATCAGATAGTTTTAAAGCTTTTTGCAGACGCATAAATTAAATGTTTTAGCTCAGATTTATTTACAAACTTAAAGATTTTACGCCCAAAGAATGAGATATGAATTAAGAAGAGTATATAATCGAATAGTTTAGTGATGATTGATTAGATACACTCACTGCCGTTCAAAGAAGACGCATCTAACGCCACAAATCGTGTCCAATCGAAAGTCATCCATTCATATTTCGATCAATTCCCAAGATGTGATAAGCGTCATCATGACATTGAATGCATTGCTCGCAATCACCATGAACTAAAATGTTTAACATTGGTGCCAAATGTTCATGGATAGGAAAGGGGGATGGACAGCCTCGAAAGAGAGGAGAGAGGCTGAGGGATTAGGGAGAGTTAGAAGAAGTAATAGAAAGGATGAGGACTCTAAATGACAATAGCATGAAGCAAAACTCTAAATGCCCTCACCGACGAGGGCAATCCTTTGATATTTCTGTGAAAGAACGTTAGTTTGAGAGCCCATGAAGATAATCAAACATATCAAATGTTGCCACCATTGCAATTCACTTTGATGCGATTTTCATTAAGTATATGAATCAGGCAGACAATGGATGATCTACATTATTAAAGCTTGCCTAGTATGAGTTAATTATAGTGATATTTAAAATAAGTATTTGAAAAGAACCTATGGGCCTTACATTCAAAGGTTCTTTTCAAGAAAATAAATAAAATGAAAATTACCCCATAAGCATAAGTGCCTCAGTGCGAGCTTCTTCTGTTTGAGGAACATGCAAGTTCATTTCATCACCATCAAAATCAGCATTATATGGATTGCAAACAGATTCATTGAATCTCAGTGTTTTCCACGGCATGATTCTTGCCTGTACAAATTAAGAGAGAACACATTAACTAAGCAGCTGCAAAACAAAATGGTATATAAAACCTAGTCTACTAAAGAGAAAGGACTTCATCGTTATACCCTGTGACACATGAGAGACATGCGATGTAAGCTTGGCTGTCTGTTAAGAACAACGTCACCATCTTCCAAGTGCCTTTGCACTATATCACCACATTTCAGGTTATTAGCAATATTTTTCCTCCCTTCAAACTTCAAAGACCTGCAGGAAAGCTCCATATTTACCAAATCAATTAAGATCAGTGAGAACAACAAGGTTAAATGAACAGTAACACACATCAATGATCCATCTGATAATGTAACAAAATTAGCTCCTGGATATTTAAATTCTCCATTACGAACACACTGTCTTAATTTCTCTATGTTATGATGAGACACTCTTTCAGGATACGTCAAAATCTGGGCCATTAAAGTTGGAATTGCAACCTAGAGACAATTCAGGATTTACATGAATAATGGTTAGAATAAAATGCATAAAAAAGTTTATGATAACAACTCACAAGTGTTGGAGGGGAAGA
This sequence comes from Cymbidium sinense, assembly GCA_021442155.1. NCBI lineage: Eukaryota > Viridiplantae > Streptophyta > Magnoliopsida > Asparagales > Orchidaceae > Cymbidium > Cymbidium sinense. The sequence goes on from CM038220.1 coordinate 89,904,642, forward strand.
AACCTCTGTTATTTTAAATTTGGATCTGGAGAAATCACAGTGCGCCCTGTAAATTCAACACGTTTCCCAGATAAATTACCACGGAATCTCCCCTGCTTACCCTTGAGTCGTTGGATAAGCCCACGGTTTTGTTATCAGGAACACTAGAGCTTCACTATTAATATACTCAGCAACTTGAACTTGAAGGATATCCCAGCACTCCTGAAAGCAATCAATTAAAGAATCATTCCTAATGGAAAGAAAGGAAGCCACTAAATCCTTTAACATAGTTTAAAACTATTAAAAATATTGAGAAGGCAACTATGTAAAGTCAATTTTTGGACAAATGATTTTGATTAAAAAAATTCATTTAAAACTCCAGCCAGACCAAATCACCATGCTACACAATTTGGTTGCCACATCATTGCCACATGGCAACTTGTTATTTGTTATTCTTTTAAAAACGACAAACTAGCCATCTATCCAGTATTGCCAGCCATTGGAGCTTCCACCCAGCCCAATTTTGAGCACCAACTTCTATCACATCCCCATTTCTGACTCAAACTTCATCCCTATCCTCACACTCTAAATATCTTCCTCTATCTCACCTAATTTCTCAAAAAAAACCTCTCATTCAAATTATTTTATTTAGCTCAACCTTCTTCGCATGATCAATTAATCAGAGCACTCACACTTTCAGGTTTGGTTGCTATTATTTTATCATGTTTGCAATTATTTTTTCATGTACATCTTAATCCATAGTTAATTACTATTGGCAAATCAATTTATTCAGGAAACCATGAAGAGCTCTTTGTTGGATTAATTTATGTATTTTTTTCATTCATAATTTCTTCATTTCTTTTCTAAAATTTGTATTTTTTTAGCAATAGATACTTATTATTTAAACTAAAACTTTAACAATCATTTGAACTCCATAATACTCTGTTTATGTATCTCTAAAATTTTGTGCACATGCATATCCATTATAGTGTACAAAAAAATTTTAAATTAATTATGAAATTATATATTACTTCTGAACCTACTTGAAAAACAACTTTTTTAGCACCAACATTACAAACTTAAAATTAAGTATCACAAATTTATCAACAGATACCATGTATTTTTTTAGAACATTTTTACTTTAAATAGAGTCATAATCAAAGATTAGAGAACACGTAGTTGATGCTAAAGTATGATGGAGAGTTAACCAGAACAAAGGACTTTGTGTTTAAATATATTGGTAATAGGAGTTATCCAACTCATTAAGTCTTCCAATTCATGTTCCATAATGAAAAAGTTCTGTGGATCTAAAAAATAGAATGCTTCAAATAGTTGAAATATGACTTACTAAGGTATATTGTAAATGTTATGTAATGTTATTCTGCTAATGATGGATTTCTTGCAACACCTATTAGCAAGGATAAAGTCATAGAAGTTATATTAACGGTGGCTTCAAGTAAAGCTCTGCTTGTATGCATGGATATTGTTCAAGTTCAATTCAACGAATGAAAAGTTGACAATATTGTATCATAGATGTCATCATCAAATTATGTTGCTAGAGAGCATGAAACATGTGAGGGATCTTCAACCATGATCACAAAAGACTCTCCAATCCTTCCAAAAAAATGAATTAATCCCAATTACTTATACTGCTTAAAGAATAATTTTTGTGTCGTTATATGCAAAAAAGGTTGTTTATGTTCCACATAGAGTTGGTAGCTCAACAACAATTTTATAGTGTTTTTGATTCAAAGTCTAACTTGCCCATATTGTTAAGGGCTATCAAACAATGGCTAGTAGGTCAAGAAATGATTACAAGGGTGGTAATAGTGATCCTAAGGAAGATGACAATGAGGACAAAACTACGCATCCTTTTAAGAGGTGACTTAATATAGAGCATACATTTCTTAATTTTTGCATTAAAGATCAAATGTAGTTTAATAATGACTACATTCAAAACTATCAAACCACGCATGATTGGGTTGAGAATGCATAATTCAATGGCCCTTCTGAGAATATGACATCTACTCAAGAAATGCATTTGAATAAATTGCTTAAGCACATATATTCTTCCCAAGTAAAATTTGAACTCTAGTATGTTATAAGTGAATGTTCATTGTAAATAATGTTGAATGCAAAATAATTTACTCCAATAAAAAAAAAATAGTAATTTGTCAAAAAATTGATTATCCATCAAAATCGTTCAAGCGGCTTATGCATCAATGGGAAGCATCGAGGCAAGATTTAGCAACTTAAGTATAGCTACCTAGCACATCCATACCCATTGAATCATAATAGCTATACATAAACAATGCACTTCCAAGTTTAATTCCAACTTCATTCAACCAAGTATTCACCAACAACTTGATCTATAATCAAAAGAGATTATAGGTTGGATTGAAACAAAATTCAATGTGTCATACATCAAATCACGAGATGCAAGATGAAAGATCATCAAGGCTATATTTAGAAGTTAAGTCATATCAATCGCTTTTAGATTCATAAATAGGTGTGCATTATTTGGTTTTAACTCTAAACCAACCAAAATTTTTTAGTAATTTGGTTGGTTTTGAGTAATTTGGATTTTGGTTTTAATTAATGAAAACTTTAGTTTTGGTTTTGGATCGATTTGTTAAATAAAATTTTGGATGGAACCAAATAAAACAAAGTAATTATATACGATATTATTAATTTATGTATAATAGGCTTATCTATTATACACTTATTTTTATTTATTTTTAAATACTTAGTAGATGCTTTTTTTTAAACCATTATCCAATTTTTCAAAATATTTTGGTTATAATATGATATAGTTCCATCAACTTAAGTCAAAACATCGTTGAAAGTAAAAATTAGTTTTAAATATTTTTTAGCGCTGAAATAGTAAATTACATTTTGATTATATTTATATTATTTTTGCTTATAGCTTGTTCATTATACAATAAAAAATTATGCAAATAATTTTAAATGTAACTTTGGTTTATCCAAAACCAAACCAAAATAACCAACCAAATTATTATTCGGTTTGTTTGGTTTAGCATTTTATTTGGTCGGTTTGGTTCAATATTTTAGAATCCAAAATCGGTTTTAAAATTTATCATCCAATCAATCAACCAAAGCACTCCCTATTCATGAAGGTTATAATTCTACTATCAAGGGCTTGTTTCTCAAATACAAGTCGATCCTTCCAATCAAATGAAATGGATTTGCCCATGTGGACTTTATGATACTATGATGGATATGCATGCGGTACAATGACAATTAATGCTTCAAAATAAGTTAATGAGGTATCAAACATGAGGTCTCATTTGGACCTTAAGTTTATTATAACATCATAGTTCTTTTCTTAAGAGAAAATCATTCACACGAAGCTTGAATAATGTAATGAATCAAAAAAATTTATGCTAAGGATAAAAGCTACTTTACCAAAATATCAATTGGCAGGAGAATCCCAACTCCTACGTGTACAAATAGGCTTGAGTTATAAATCTATGACATTTTTTTCCACTCCTTCAAAGTTGAATTAGTAATCATAATATCATATATTCATATGATCAAAATAAGCATTCCACGTTCTATGTTTAGATGTCATTGTTGCATTAAGCCAACAACGCCGAGCCATCAAGCATGTGTTTTACCTTACTACGTATGAAGTGAATTCTATGCAACTCCATCAAAAGTTAACTAGCAAGACTAGGATCCAACAAGCAAAATTGTTGGTCTCCATTCCCTGAACTGAAGAAGGTCAAGCCCGCAACAAATTGAATGTTACACAAATAACATGGACAAAAATTAAGTTGGCAGCACTATCATTTATAGTTTGTGCACAACTGCAAGATACAATAGATCAATGTGCCCTCACAACTGCAGGATACACAACATACATACATACATACATACATAATATTAGAAAGATTTGATGCAAACCACACAATTCTTATGTATTTACATATCTAACACCTAAAATTTAATATCTATATATATAACACTCTTCTATAGATGAAAGGATGTGTTTCACTTTAAAAAAGTTAATAAATGTGGTATTTTGTGGTGAAATGGGAGATCTAGGTGCTATTTATGTAAAAATTAATTTTTTTGTTAGACATGTAAATATATAAGTTTCTATGGTATGTTTGTAAATCCTATTATTATTAGGCAAGAGAAAAGATGCAAGAGAAAAGATGATGATGGGCTTTAATTAAGCATACAACATCAAGAAAAATAAGAAAATCACTTTAAAAAATTATCAAATGATTGTCTAAATAAAACCATTATAGAAAAGTGAAATAATAAATTAAAATTAACTTTTATACGATGCATAAAGGTAAAATTATTTACATAAATGATATACTACCATCATTTTACCATATCAATGTGGTTAACAAATATTTTGATAAAATCTTACACCAATAGAATGTCAAATGATTAGATAAGCATTCTAATAATAATATTTAAGAAAAAAATATATGTATAACATAGTTGTATGACTAAGAAACCAAACTTATATGCCATAAAATAAGGCCATGGGAGAGAAAATTAGAAAATGGGCTTGAACAAATCACATCAATATAAACAATTCAATTAAGTTAATTAAGTTGTATATACTAAATATCACAACAACAAATTTTTTTGATAAGTTGATTAATAGAAATATATAGAACACAACAAAATGATCTTCATATGGACTATCAATATAATAGCATAATCTAGTTGTTTGGGCATGAAGTATTGAGGATAAGAGGTGCACAAATAAGATTAGTAGAAACAACAGATGTAAAATAATTTGAAAGGAAAAGAAGTGATGTAGGACAACTTTAGGTTTTGGATTACTAATACAAACATATGACGAGATATGAAAAAAACACAAAAAACTCATCAGATTACCAAAATAAAATTTAAGCAAAGATTAATGTACAACCAAAAAATACTTTATTAGCTCCAAAAGATAATATAAAGGTCACCAAAATCTGAAATTCTGCAAGAAATCCAAGAAACAATACAAGATTAAGAAGAGATTAAGAATCACACCACTAAATTGAAAACAAACATATCAACTTTACAAAATCTCAATTACTCAAACAAATTGAAAACTAAATAATAATAAAAAAACAAATGATAGAAGTCACCAAAGGAGTGATTCAAGCCTCACGCTAATAAAATGAGATTCATCCAAAGAACTAATCATCAAAACTTGTGAAGCGCACAAAGAATTCATATCCAATAGCACACAGATAATTGAGAAAAAACTAATTTTATTTTATTATTCAATTTTCATTATTGTTTACATTCCTCCGAGATCCTGTTTATAGGCCAAAAAAACCCAAAATAAGCAATTCGACAAAATCCTGAGGTCTATTTAAATTGTCATCTCAGGGATTCTTGTATTACCAAAATTGTCAACCAAGTACTGAAAAAGAGAAGTGATAATCAAACAAACTATAGTACCTGTATATGGAAAGGAGCAGGCAACGACAATAGTGCTCACGCTCACATATGGAAGCACGACATATAGAAAGTGCAGAAGAAAACTGCAATGCCGCATATAGAAACAACATAGATGAAAAGAAGACAACTGAAGTTACAGTATAAAGAAGAAATCGCAAATGGCAATTGCAAGTACAAATAAGGCAAGTGGTAAGTTTAAGTTGAGCGCCTGAGTATCTGAGACCACCATATAAGGGGTTTTCAAAGCATTTAAGGCAAAACAAAACAAGGAAATAACCAGCAGTTTGTTCAAGGGATTCCATATTAATGGAAATCAATTATAGCACCAAGTCATAAGCCAAGCAGTGGTTAAACAGTATAGCAGCAGCTAAAGCTTCAAAATAGAGAATTGAACAATTGTTGAAACAGGGAATTGAAGACAATTAATTAAAATAGAGAATTCAAGGGCAGCATCAAAGAAAATTATAGCAGCAAACCAAAACTAAATAGTTAATCAAAGCATTGAAGAACACAACCTATTCTAAATAAGACCGCCAACATAATCATGCTTTTAAACAACATGAACTTAAAAAAATATATAATGCAAACACATAATACTCATCATAATGTCCACATTTTGTGCTTCCAAAGAACACTTCAATCCTTCTATTAAGAGACACATCAAATGTGACGTGGCTAAAAGTTGTGCAAATGAAATGAAAATGAACGGATAAGGCTAATGATGTGACGGACATCAAGAAGGGTGGCTTTCACAGTTGGATAATCTTTTGGTTTTACTCAGTTTGTATATTATCATTTTCTTCTGCTCCAGTTATGCCGTGAACAATTCATAAGTTAGTTATTTATTCTTCAGCTTAAATTTCCCAGTAATGCAAGATTTTCAGAAGGAAAGAACTTTGAGGAAAATCATTAAAACAGGACAGTAACACGCTATCAAGAGAAAGAACAAGGTTTCACCTCATGTTGTGCTACATTTTCCATTAGTTTTCTGCTCCGTAAAACAGGACTATGCCGTAAGGTCTTCAGTGATCTAAAATTGATAGCAAACAAGAAAATTTGAACATAACCTGCCAATGACTTTTACATGATCTAACACCTGACAACCGCAAAGATAACATCAAAGGTATAATGTGTACAACATTTAGTGGCAACACTAATCCGCTCATCTTCATAACTACACCCACAAAAAAATGCTCATGGGACAAAAAAAGGAATCAGCAAAAAGTAAATGCATCTATGGTGAGGGATGTGATCAGCATTAACAGTACATAATATCTAACTGTAAATTAATTCACTTTTCTTTCATTGACAAAACTTGAACCTACCCATATAAAACCAAAAGCTAATTTCACGATGCTAATACAGCTTGACAAAATAATTAAACACCAAACGGTCCAACCAAAAGCACCCAATAAAAAACATAAACCTTACCGAGAACTTAAACATGGGAGCAGCGCCTTCAAGATCCTCTCTGAGAATTGAATTCGTGTTGATTATACTCTTAAGGATGGCAGTAATGTCATTTTCATTGCTGCAATAAAGACAGTTAAGTGAGACATTTCCAGCAGGAAAGAAGCATATAACCTCAACCCTTATGGAAAAGACACTAATTCAGTAAAACACTGGTAAGAAAAACTAAAAGAAAAAACCATCAACTGACCTCATTCCAGAGTCCATTAGAACAGAAGGTCGGATGGTAGATGGTGGCACAGCGATGTCAGTAATGATAAGCTTCTCAGGCCTATCATTAAGATTAAGTAATTCACAATCCTGTAGCAAGAACAGAACTGCATAAGCAAGCATAATATATATATATATATATATATATATATATATATATCTAAAAAAATGCATCTAACACACTTTACGGAACAAAGATAGCAATTACCACATCAAGCATCCTTTTAAATAGAGCAAGAACTTTCACGGGATGAAGTACATGATATGCTTGAAAAGAGACTCTCTCTTTCATCTGGGGAGATGCAGAACGGATTTCATCTGCGGTTCCATCATTGTTTCTAGCAAAATCTTCAATTATAGTAAGAGAAGAACCTAATTTTTTCACCACACCTTCATTAACAAAACAACCATTAGTAAAAAACAATAAGAGAACAAAATTAAAAAGGATCAATATTCCAATGTACAACTAGCTATCAGTATCGATGATAAGTAATACAGGTAATTGCATTTGGACCATATAAGAAGTGCATGCAACACCTAAGACATCTCTTATGCAATAATTAAACAGAGACAGGTTGCATTTTCCCACACACACAATCTGAATATGATTGAAAGTCAATTGCAATAGACATTGACTAAATGGTTCAACATGAGCTTTACATAGAGAATTTAGCATGACAAGCTTCTCAAAGTCAATTATAAAGATATAATGAAAATAACTGGTAAACAGAGATGCAAGACACCTACATAAATACAAATAACAAAGAAATGGATAATTTTTTTACCACACTTTCCATAGAATAAAGAGTACATCATATTAGATGTTTTTTACTTCCCTAACATATGAAAATTTTACACTAAGAAGCAGATCCACTTAGATAATCAGCGTGATATAAGCTAAATAAAATGTTCAATGGTGATACACCATTAAGAATCTTCTGCAGTCTCCATTCCAACTAAAAGGTACACTTAGTTTCAGTATTACTATTATATTAGGTAAATCTGTTCCAACAAATTCTTGTAGATCATTTTCAGCATAAATTCCCTTCTCTCTAGTTCTTGAACACCCGCTTCCTGCACATGCTCCCTGTGCTCTCTTCTTTTGCATGCCTAATAAGTTCAATCTATCCTTTAACGCTCTTTCACTGATGGTCATCTTCCTTTTTTTTACTTTAGCAAATATTTGAACCTTGGACTTGCACTCTAGGTATCAAAGGCAGTACCACTCCAGGTGGTTATCTTTCCCATATAGTTATCACTGTCTAATAGATGCATATCACACTTTACCCAACAATAATGTGTTAATTAATGCTAAACACTGCAGTTCATGAGTTTTGCTGTATACTTCATTTGTGGATTTTAGTTTTTCAATACTCAATCCAACTAACAATTGGCAATTTTTCTAATTTGGGAATATAATATTGATAATATTATATTATAGAGCAGAAAATATGGGGTTTTGCAGCTCCTTGCACACAAAATCCAACTCCAACATTTTCTATCATTTCTTCCAAAAAATAATGTGGCTTACATTATTAAGAGTGTGTCTGGTTGTAAGCTGTCTAAAAAAATAGTGGTGAGCTACTGTCTAAAAGGTTGTGTGTAGTACTTTTATATTTTAAAAGTCGGTGTACTTTCAGCTGACCACGTGTCAGTTGAAAAAGCAACTTTCCCACCACAAATTCTCCAAAAGTGGCTACAATGCGATTCTCAAACGATACTACTGATTGCATTTTGAATCTGCCACACCATTGCCCAAAACACACCCTAAGTTTCCAAATATGATGGCTTAACTCGAACAAATTTAATTTAGCCAAAATAGACCCAAAATGGCTAAAGCATTTATATAAGACAATACAAATGTTCACATTTGTTTGAGCACCAACCATTTTGTGGCCACAACGGAGGCACTCAGTTTTACATGTTTCTCTAATTTTCTTCAATAAATGATCTTTCTGAGTTGGATCTGCTCGAGGCTTTGGATTGCCTTCAAGAAAGATATCGCCCTTTCTCTGGAAGAAGTATTAGACCACAAGCCTGATAGAAGTTCACAAGAATTTAATAATTACTTAAAACCTTTTGAGTAGAAGCATTTCTGCATTCAAGAGTGTCAGAGGAAAGTATACTCAATATATTTTAGATTAAAAAAATAACAATAGCTGAACCAGAGTCATTACAGCGTAGAGTTTTCAATTATAAAGGATAGCTTACAAAGAAAATGAATTACCTTACAGATGCACTTCAGAATGTTCAAGATAGAATTAAAATAGCCAACATTAAAAACTGGAAGTGTAAGCTTCAAATATCCAAAGTGTCCAGGACAATCTGTGAAATTCCCATGGCATGTAGCGCAAGTAAAGTTTTGACTTGGAGGGCCCTGAAACAAGTTTAATGATGGTTTAATAGACATGAACCTCAAAAGAAAGCCAAATAACGCAATTAATGGGTCATGATGTATGAAAAGATTGATGAATCAATGAATGTTTATTCTGGATGTATGATCATACCATTGTAGAATGATGTTGATTTCACCTCTTAAAAAAATCATCCAAAATCTGCATTAAAACATCTGCCTACCCAAAAATTAACATATCCTATGATATGCACGCATAATCATCATATTTATTAACAACTTGGCATGAGGGAATGCTTTATAGCATGGTGGCATATATGTTTTAGATTTTGCATTTAACAACCACTTACGTATGTAGTCAAGCATACCAAACAACCCAAACACAGTTGCTAAATTTGCAGAACTGCAGAATAAAGGAATACTCATCAAAAAATTCATTCAATCTCTAAATCTCTAATAAAGAAAGAATCCGAATTTTTCCTTCTATTTTCATAAGAATTTAATGCATTATTGTGATATTAAGTCACTGGAACAATTTGTATGTTCATCAATATGCAAAGAGATACTAAATTAAGTTTAATATTTTTTTAAAATTAACTTTAATATAGGTGGTGAAATTCCCATGGCATGTAGCGCAAGTAAAGTTTTGACATGGAGGGCCCTGAAAGAAGTTTAATGATGGTTTAATAGACATGAGCCTCAAAAGAAAGCCAAATAGCATGAATTAATGGGTCATGACGTATGAAAAGATTGATGAATCAATGAATGTTTATTCTGGATGTATGATCAAACACATTGTAGAATGATGTTGATTTCACCTCTTAAAAAAATCATCCCAAAATCTGAATTAAACCCCATCTGCCTACCCAAAATTAACATATCCTATGATATGCACGCATAATCATCATATTTATTACCAACTTGGCATGAGGGAATGCTTTATAGCATGGTGGCATATATGTTTTAGATTTTGCATTTAACAACCACTTATGTATGCAGTCAAGCATACCAAACAACCCAAACACAGTTGCTAAATTTGCAGAACTGCAGAATAAAGGAATACTCATCAAAAAAATCATTCAATCTCTAAATTTCTAATAAAGAAAGAATCTGAATTTTTCCTTCTATTTTCATAAGAATTTAATGCATTATTGTGCTATTAAGTCACTGGAACAATTTGTATGTGAATCAATATGCAAAGAGATACTAAATTAAGTTTAATATTTTTTAAATTAACTTTAATATAGGTGGTGACATTGAACAGTTTAGGGTTTATGATTTATAGTGCATATCTACCATGCAAAGAAGATTTAGATGTGATCAATTGATGCTGAAAACGTGCAACCTTTGTACCAAAATAAAAAATTTAATCTTAAAACAATTAATGACTACTTGAATGAAAACTAAAATACTGTATAATACAAAATAAAATAAAAGATTTTGACCTAATAGAAAATAACTATAAGTTAAGGATCGTAACAACAACAACAATAATTGAAATTTCGTGCAAAATAAGGAAAATCAAATCTGGTCAATCTGATAAAATTCAACCACATTTTCAAATAATAATGATAAATGAAAAGAAAAAATAAGAAGAGAAAACGGATGAAAGGAGAAGAAGTCATTGGTAAGCAAGCTTTGTAATTTTTTTTTTTTTTTTTTTAAAAAAACCTCTATCAAAATTCTTTAAAAGAAACAAGTTGATAAGAGTAGAATCCCATGAAGAATGTTTGCAGATCAAAAGAATTTTTTATTTAGCCATCAAATGATTTTTAAAGGCTTTATATAGACCTATTTATAAACACTAAAAGGATTGGAAAATTGTCCAAGGAAAGAAAACACAAAAAAAATATAGAAAGGCCGTATTAACCCAAGAGCAAAGAAGCTGCATAGCCAAGAAGGGAGTTATAATAACAGCTCGTGCTCACATGAAAAGCCATAAGTTCAAATTAAGAATTATAAATAATCAAGAGTCCACGAACAACTACAATAATTTCAGAGACGGTTGCACAAAGTAATTCTAGACAATTAGCTACGATCTTATAAGGAAAATCTTATAACCAACTCAAGAAACTGATAAAGAAAATATAAACAAATAACAATGACAAGATAAATAATGTAGAAAACAAGAGGAATCACCATAACAGGACAAAACCAATAAGAAGGGTGTAGCTATGAATAAGCCTCCTCAGACAACAAGGTTTAGGGAGTACATGATGCATCAAGCCTCAGGCATGCTCTAAATTAAATCTAAAAAATGAATAATACTTCTGTGGAATCAGAATTCAGAGAGACACTCAATAAAAGTAAGAACCCCAATTCTTATTGGATAAGTTTTGAATAAACAGAAAAATTATAAAAATTAACTTAATAAAATTAAATACAAAATATGAATCCCATTAACCTCAAATTTCTATGAAAGGTTCTTTAGAGTATTTTGCGACTTATCTGAATTTTCTCATAAAATTGGGATGATAATTTGAAAGCAATTAAAATTTAAACAAAGTGCTACAAATTTTAGAATTAAGAATAGAATATTTAAGGAAAACTGCCTAAGCGATAGATTTGAAATCCTTTTAAATAAAGAAACTTAAAGAAAATTCCTCATCCCTAATTGCAATTAAAATACCAAAGCAATAAATGATTAACTAATAATAATATAAGTAATATAAATAACCCTAAATTTTTTTTAAAAAAAATCATAAATAACTCAAATCAAATCCTAAAAATATCAAACAAATTTTCATTGTAAGTAAATAAAATATGAAATCAGTTAAAATAAAATTAAATTTAAATAAAATATATATAAATTATTACAATTAAATAGTTCAAATAAATTAATAAATCATATAAAATTCAAATTATCAAATTAATCCAAAATCTTTATGGAAGATTCCAGAAGTTATCTAAACCCTTTAAAAGATATTTATAAAATTTGAAAATAACTTAATATAAAAACTAAAATAACAATAAAAAAATTAAGCAATAAAAATACTTAAAATTTTAAATTATAAATAGAATTCTAATAGATCCTAGATTCTTATGGGAAGTTCCTAGGATTGTCCCAAGTCGGAAAGAATTTACTCATAATTTTTGGGATATATTCCTAAATTTTCAGCTTTAAAAAAAAAATTCATAAATATTGTAAATTAATTGAAAATATTTTAAAATTTAATGAGAACATCCCTTTAAAACTCTCTAATCATAGAAAATTTTCATAAAGTTATTTTGAAAAGTTCTTAATTTTCTTTATGAAAATGAAAAATAATAATTAAAAATCCATTAAATAATAATAATAATAAATTTTATAAAATCCATTTAGGATAGTTCCAAAGTGCTATTAACTATAACTTCATTCTTCATGAGTAGGTTATATTTCATAATATCTACGATGCCTTAGGTGGTGAGGTTCACCTACCCAATGAACTTGATTTGCTTTTATGCATTCTTTAAACCCCTAAACACATAAAATTAAATAAATAAAATTCTCAAACTCATTAAACACTTAAACTTGAACCCACCCTTGTTTAAATGAATATGAATCTAAAACTTCAAAAAATGAAACACAAAGTGAAACCTAACACAACATTTAGACCCTTAAGATTGATTATTTTATCTAGATAATTATTGTGTTGTGATGTGATGTGATGTGATGATTGTGATAAAATAGATCTATAATTGTTTGAAAAATCATCAAAATTAGTTATAAGATTATTTTTATAGGTGATCATGTTAAAAAAGGGGCAATGCCTTAAAATTAATAAATTTATTTGCAAATGCTTGCTTATGTAAAAAATGTTAGAGACCTCTTAAGCATGACTCATAAGACAGACGACTTTGCACTTAAATAATGCTAAGCTTTTTATGTGATGCATGTTTGAATGTGTGTTTGAAATATAAATTGTTTTACTAACCTCCATTTTATAAGAACAAGGTTACCATTTTTGTTTATAAATATAATTTTAAGAAATAGAAAATTTTTTGTAAGCAGTGGGATTTTATAAAGTAATAGAAAGAAAATAAAATGAACTGAAGGGTGAAGCCTAATGGCCTTTAGAGCAAAAAAAAAAAATCAAAAGATAAAACTTGAAAACATGCAAGCTGAGTTGTCAATAGATCTAGGTTGAACAGTATAAGACATTCAGCTATCATTTATATTCATTTTTTATTATATTTTGTGGCCCAGTCACATCAGCTTTTTTATTCTTTTATAAATTATTTGAATTATTTAGTGTGTTTTACGTTGATTGCACAAAAATAACATATTTATTTATGATTTGTTTTATCTATTTATTTATGGATGTGGCCTGGATGAGTCTATGATAGAAATTTAGGAATAAAATTTTTCTATTCATATAAAAAATCAAAAAGCAGACAACAACAAACAACAACAACAAACCTTAATCCCACTAGGTGGCTACATGAATCCTTCATCTCCATTGTGTGTATGTGTCAAATTCTCATTTAATTCAAGTATACTAAGATCATTTTTTATACATCTTAACCAAGTCTTTTAAGTCTACCTCTTTCTTAACATAAGGAAAATCTATCTCTCTCAATCGGTCATTGGTATATGTGGCCAAATCTAAGGCTCCCTAATCTTATCTACCAGAGTTTCAACTTTTTTGACATACTCATTTTGCATTCTATCTAAAGTAAAGCTCATCCACAGCATCCTCATCTTAACTTAGTCTTAACTTAGTCTTTTTTATTTGACATTCACTAAGTCATTCGGTCTTACCACCATCTTATATAAATTTTCCAAGTTTAAGTGAACTTTTCTATCACATAATAGGCGGATGCATTCCTCCACTTCAACCATCCAACTTGAATTCTACTAATATCTCCATCTATTTCACCATCATTTTGAACAATAGAGCCTAAATATCAATTCTTATTAATGACTTGATCACCTAAAGTCACAACTATCACTAAAACTTCTACAACTAAAATTACACTCCATATATTCAGTTTAGATCTACTTAAAACCTTTAGACTCTAAAGTTGACCTCCATAATTCAAGTTTACGTTGGACTCCTCTAGTCTTATCAACAAGAAGAATGTCATGAAAAAGCATACACCAAGGTACATCTTGTAAATGCCTCGTAAGAACATCCATAACTAAAGTAAAAGATAAGGACTTAATGTTGATCCTTGATGTAATCCAAAAATAGGAAAATAGTTTGTCAATCCTCCTTGTGTTTGGACACAAGTAATAATAGTATACATATTCTTTAATGACAATATTAACCAATATTAACTCTTTTGTTTCTAGAACTCTCCAAAATCTTTTGAGACTTTATCATAAGCTTTCTAAATCAATAAATATCATATGTAGATCCTTTTTTATTTTTCTATGCTTCTCCATCAAATTAACAAATGTATCCATAGTAGATCTAAAAACGGAGTGAGCTCACATCATCGTAACTTGCTCACTATTACTCTCCCATAATTTTAATGTATGGCACATTAACTATAATTTGCACAATCTTGTGCATCACCTTTATTCTTAAATATATTCTTTTCATCGGCATCTTCTCTTTAAAATAACATTAAAAAGATTTGTAAGAAATTCTTGATCTCCTAAGCATTTCCACACACTTTTGGAATATTATCAGGTCTCTTGTTTTTCACATTTCATTTTCTTTACTTCTTTTACTAATCGATAAAATGAAATTTTGTTTGTTTAGGGTTAATCAATCGTCTTTCGGATCCTTTGAAAAGTTTATTAAAATACCTCATATTTTCAATATCTTTTTCTCAAATAAGCATTTTTATTATTTGGTTAACTTCATATCCAAAACTTGTCTGTCTTGTATAAATCTAATTTAATTTTTTCGTATATTCTTTCTTCTCTAGTGTTTTATCTTTCCCGATTCTCATTTTCATCTAGCTTTTATAATCTTATTTCTTTATCTTTTCTTTAACTCATTTCCATTGTTTTCTTTAAAGAAGTTTTTCTTGATTAAGCATCTTTCTTAATACTTCTTGATCTTTTCATGCGTTAAACTCCCAATGAATTTCTTGTAAAAGCTCTTAAAATATTTTTTTTATTTTTTAGTGTCATTAATCACAGAATGATAATTGTTTATTTTCTCTTCTGACTTTTCTTAAAATCTAAAACTAATTCATGTTTCTTAAAATTTCCAAAATCTTTTCATCTAGCGTCTATTTTCTTTCTCGAAAATAATCATCGTGTTTTCTTAGATCATTTTATAAGTAATAATATGTTCATCTTTTTTCTTAAATAAAGTATTATTAATCATTTAAAGTAAAATAAATAATCACTCTGCTTGTAATAATCAAATCCATATCTTTAAAATCTACTCTACCAATATATTTAAATCGATAAATCTTTGATATCTTTTGTATTAATCTAATTCGTTCCAAAATTTTCTTTGAGCCACTTCTTGAGAGACACTTATAACATTGATAAGATCAATGATAATCTTTATTAAATTACATTCTTATAATATTATCCTTCAAACTTTTATATATAATCTATACACCATTTTAGTTCGACTTTAATCTGGTTTAAAAGCCTAAACTATCAATCTCTCATTGGTTTTACACAAAATATTTACATGAACCATAATATAATTAATTACGCTTATCATTTTCCATTAGTTTTATTAATGTCGCGTATGTAAATGCATTAACTATCGCTTTCAGATCGGTCAAGATTTATTAGCAGTCTTCATAATGTCTGATTTAAAGGATTTATGATTATTTGACAAAATCGATAAAATAAAATCAAATAAGTGCTCCAAAATGACATATTGCATTCATATTATCTCTTTTCCTTCTTAGCACACTCATCTTTATTACACAAATATGATCAAGCAAGGGTGAGTGCCACCTCAGGAGATAGGTGTGTATTAAATTAGAGCCAAAATCATTTTAAACATGAAATTATGCATTATATATTTAAGAACAAACAAGTAATAAAAAGTAAAACATTAATCAAGTGCATTGCATAACCATCCTTAGCTTTCTTGAGTAAGGTTTCTCTTCTTAATAAACAACTTTTAACTATTCTAGCATCATCATATAACTTGGTTTTAAAATACATCGAGGGATGCAAATGGGTTCAAGCTACTTGTGATTCGATTAGAGCTTTATGTTCGTTCGTTTAAAATCGAGCGCTTGAACACTTTATAAATTCGATTAAAGACAAGTTTGAAAGTTGTTGTTAGGATTATTTATGTTTATGAGCAATATTAATTTTAAAGCTCAAACAAAAGCGAAATATCGATTGAAATTTGAATTAAGCTTTGTTCAAAGCGATAATGTATAAGATTATTAATGATCGATAAGGCTTGATTAAGATCTTAATTTAATCATTAAGGCTAATTAAGGCGTTTATTTCATTGCATTTAATTGATCATAAGCTAATAATCGAACATGATTTTTTTAAGCTTAAATTCTAAAATCAAATCGAGCTCGATAATAAACGAGCTTGAACCTTAAATGCTTCGGCTCGGTTAAAATTTATAAGTAGATTAATTGTATCCTTTAAGTATAATTATAAGCTCAAAATTGCTTTGACTTCATGTGAAATTATGAGTTCTTCCATGTTGCAATCCTTAAATTTGAATATTTGCTTAATAATGATCTCACTTTAATTCTAAAATTTGTCGTCTTCATGTAGCTATATCATAAGTCATCAATTTCACCAAAATATAAAACAATCATATAATAGTTTACATTTGAACTTTTCAATATCAGTGTTTAGCCTTTGAAAACAATCATTCTAAATTTTGAGCTAAATCCATTTGAAATTCTTAAATTATCAATCATTAACATAAATTTTTAAAATTCTAAAATTATCATATCATTATTTTAATCGAAAGTATTCTTGAGAATTTGCATAATAAAATAAAATTTATTTAATCCAAAATTGTTTAAAATGAAGACTAAACAAAATTTGAAAAAAAATATTATTATATTCAAATCTATAATAAAATAATATTTTGTCCCTCAAAAATATTATCATTCTCCAAGTCATATTACAAATACAAATATAAAAAAAACTTTATTTGAGTCTTTTTAAGCTATTGCGGAATAGTATTTTCATCTCTTAAAAATAACATAATGTCCTCCATGACATATTTGATCGCTAAAAGGATTAAATTTCAAAGTTTCTTCAATAAATTTGCCCACAATAGCTATATCAAAACCATAAATCCATGACAATAAGAACTATTCATATTGTCACTATTATCATATAATTAATGCATTGTTATAATGTCAAGAAGAAGCTCAAATAATATAAACAATAAAAGTTGAAACTCATCCATAAACATGCTCAGAAAAAACACCAAGGATGCTCCCATCTTTATGGGATGGAGTATGTTCTTTCGTGATGATTGATATATATTCAACCAAATTTTTCCCAACATCTAGGTTAAAGTTTATTTTTGATCATTCCTATGAGCACGCATAGTTAATTCTCATAATAAAGAGAGCACTTATCACTGATAGAGCGCACTATTAAAGGAAACATACATATAGATGTAATTAGTGTCTTAGGGTGTGTGGCATAAATGACTCTTGTGGAAAATAAGAATATAATCCCGATCAAGATCCCATGGTTTCGGGATTATATTATTCGACTACCAAAATCAAAGAGACAAAGTCATAATGTCCAAAAAATATGATTAACAATCATGGGTTGCCTTGCTTGGTATCTCGAGACTTAGAATTTTTTTTGGTAAGTGATGCAAGAGTGTTCACATGGTGAAGGTTATAAGGTGTTCGCATGGTGAAGCTGAGATCATTCACATTGTGAGCGAACTAGGCTTACATCCCTTTGAAATGCTAAAATCGAGTTATCCACATGATGAATGGACCAAAATTATAGTGCTTGCATTGCGGATATTGATTTATTTGTGTGGCAAATTATGGGATGTTTGCATAGCGAATAAATAGATATTCACATGGTGAGCGAATAGGTCATTGAGCTTACATCCCTTGTAATATCAAAATTATGGTTATATTATGTAGACATAGTGATGTTTCGCATCTGAATAAAAATTTAAATTTTATAAAACATATATATATAAATCTCATTTTTTGGACCCGTCACGTCGCGATAGTAGAGCCCAACTTATGTGGCATGACGGGGCGGGGTGGGGGCTTAGCACCTCGGCGCATATGTAGCGTCGTGGCGTATTATTGATCATTTATTTGTTTAAGCGGCGTTGCGCTTGCTTGTGCATATCAAATTCACAAACACACAAGTTTTAAGAGGAAGCAGACCAGTTTAATAAGCACCGCAATCGGGTCGAGGGCGTGCATTGCGCTTTTCCACGTCGATTACAAAATTTATTATAATTAATTCTATCTTTTTAGCACAATAACGGTGACGGCCCTGTTGCGTATGCCCATGTTGGAGTTGTGTCCTACAACCCTAGAGGATACTCGCATGATCAGTCTTGGGTCCGGTTTATAAATAGAGGCTCAGATGTTAAGGATTTTCATTGATCCTTTTCCTTATTTTCTTTTCTTAACTCTTGACTTTCTAATTTTCAATTTTAATCATGACTCTTAGAAAAATTGTAGGCAAAGAGGGCATCCAATGATGTCAACCCGTTAGCTAAAGCGGCCTCTCCTCCTGGCCTGATTCAGAGAGGATTCTAGAATCCGTGGCAGTAGAGAATAATTATGGAAGGATGTGACTCAAGGCTCGACAATTTGTGCATCGTCACGGTGATGCGTGAATTCTTCGCATAATGCCCGGATGGCGGAAAACACGATACGTCCGGAGTGGTAAGCTATGGCGATGTCTTTAAATGCATATTACAATCTTCAATATTTATAATCAATATATCTATCTTGCAATGATCATCCCGGTTTCAGATTATTCTCTTTCTTGTAGGCAGAAAGCGTTCAGCGGAAGGAAAGGATTATCAACTTTCCCCAGTATAACGATCTAAGGCTTGGCATTTCTGAGGCTTATGCCTAGTAACATTAGTGAGGTTACCAGTTATTTTGAATTTTCCTATTCAAAAGGGGTTCTCAATCGATATCGGAAAGATTATTTTTAATTCAATTTCTAATATGTTGAAAGAGGACACTACGAATATGATCACCATTCTCTTGTTTATGTGTGGGGGACTGATGAGGAGGTACTCCTTGAAGGCTCCTCAGAAGGCGATCAAGGGGATCGAGTAATAGATTTGAAGTATGAGAGAATTCACATCCTCCCGATCTAGATCCCAAACTTCCGTCCTTGGCCAAACAAGTTCAAGAGATCAACCAATTCCTGGAAAATGGTGGATAAGAGTAGTCATAGGTAGCGGATCTTTGAAAGCAAATTTGATCATCACATGGATCAGTGGACTCAATTCTCTTACATGACCCAACACTAGTAAACATGTTTCACATGTTTCAAAATTACAATCTTGCGGATGGTACCCCACCCCTCGTTTGTATTTTTCCACTATTTTTATTTATAATTTATAATTGTAATTTTCATTTGAAGAAATAAAATTCCTCTTTTCATTATATATATATATATATATATATATATATATATATATATTATTTCTATTGTTGCTCCGGATAAATAAATAAAAAAATTTACACTTATATATAAAAAAATCAAATCGAGTATAACGTCAGCACTAGTATGCTAGCACCTCCACTGATAACAAAGGACGAGAGGCGTGTATTTTGCTGGCCATTATTATTTTCTCTCATAAAATTTTCTAAGTCTTTTTAAGCCTTAGCGTTGTAATCGGTGCCGACCTGGGATTTTATCTCATGTTTTGATCCAAATATTCTAAGTCATATTTCAAGTGACACACAAGGGATTTTGTTAGCGTCAGCTAATTCTTATACTTTATAATATATTCCCAACATGGCCACCATAGGTCAAATTTTGAATTTAAACTACATATTTTTTTATTTTTTAGAAATTTAGCATTTCACTTTAGTAGTACTAAGTTTCAAAATTGTATAGTGCAAGGCATTATTCTCTTATTTGGATCAAAGATCGGGTTTTCATCTCTGAATAAAATTCAACGGAGATCTTCATATCTTTTTCACAATCAAAAGATCAATAGTGGAATTTATCAAACTATCAAGAAAAAAAACTCAATTTCTTTACAAGTAAGAAACTTCGAGAGAAGAATTGGAAAGAGTAGAGGGAAAGTGAGTGAAAAAATACCTTGAGTGCTCACTCTATTTATAGGAATGGGCTAATAACTATTCCCTTTCAATTGCCGTGTAGTGCCTTGGTGCCAAGATCGTAGCGTCAGCGAAGTAATTGATAGTTGGACTGAAGCGGTTCGCCCCATGCCAAGATACCTGCGTTTTACTTTGGACTAGTGGCAGTTTCTAGAAGGCTAGAGACGCGCGGCCTTATAGCCAAGATTTTTTTTTCATTCCTTTTATGTCAACAAAACCAACAATAATAGACCCTAAAACAACATAGAAATCAAATTGAATTAAGAAAAAGGTTTGCAAAGCATAGAACATAACTTGTTCTCTATAGATATAATCATCACGAACATGTTTACACAAATAAACTACAATTGAAATAAAAACAATGAAAACAAAACATGCCAAGAAAAATTATTGCAGAGATCGGTCATTTTGTTTATCTCAATGTGAGCAATTAATATCTATGATGAGTGATTTCTATCATGATCTCTTGAAAGAAGTAAGATAGTTGTGTATAAGGGTGGCATCCTTCTCAATATAGAGGCTCCTAAGTCATTCACAAGTAAACTCCTACTTAGCATCTTCACCTCGAAATATCCTGACACATTATCATCTCAAGCATGCAAAAATGGTTCCCTAAGTGAGATAAAACAACAAATTTGCCACTTCTTTTCTCCTTCACAATGCATCGATAAATTGAGTAATAACAACAAACTATCAAGCATGGGCATAAATTTGGGCAGTTCATGAGCGTTATAGTCAACAATCAAATAAATTATGAACAGGTCGAAGGTGGATATCTAAGCATCAGTCTTCCTTAGAGAAGTAGGCAATATTATGTAGATCAGAAACCAATTTGTAACTTCGTCATCAGCGGGTTCAAACAATAAGATGAAAGTGAAGATTGGACCCCAAAGGGAATAATGACCAATCCACACTGCTCAAGCCATAGTATGTGGATGATGTTGTAGTGTGGCATGTTATAAAGCCTTTAAGAACCTGTTCCTCCCAATTGGACGGAACCTATGTCCTTAACCTTCAACCCAGAGGGGCACTGGTTGGTGGTACAGGTCGTTATTTTATGGTAGGGATTGTGGGAAATTAGTGATGAATCTAAGTACAAACTAATTTGGCTATATTGCTATCATTGACACATGGCAAATACTTGCCTCTTGAGAAACTGCATCAAGTTGTACATATACAAGGAAGAGAGCAAAGAGTATAACAGGCAACCAATTTGAAAATGCATATATTAATGAAAGTGGTAAGAATGGCAAAAGAAATACCATTCTGAGGTCGAGTAATCCATCGGGTGCTGGTTTAATATTTATATCGTAAATGCTGTTTTTCCAAACCTGAACCTCCGCTTGTTTTCTTATATCATCTCCAGAATGTACGCTGAAACGAATGCTTTTACTGGCAGGAACATTACAAGGAAGTCAGCAAAAACCCAAGAAACAATCCAAAAATTCCATTAAAAACAGGTGCACGAAAACAGTATTACATTCTCTGGTGACCTTGGCTCCTTGGTGCATCTCAGTTTCTCCCAGATTCATTATCATGGCTTGACCAATCCACAAACCCTAGACAGATCGCAAGAAAGCATCAGTTACTAAGTACGCCGAGTTCCGCCTTCCGCAGTATGAAAGCGCCAACACAGCCCAACCCCATGCCTCGTTACATTTATGGGGTCATGATCACATAATGTTATTTTATTTTTAAAACTAATATTAATAATATTTTAAATATGATATTATAAATTTAAAACAAAATATTTTATAAATGAATAATAAATTTTATATATTAGATAGATAAATATATAAGAATTGTGTGTGTGTGTATAAGTCTCTTTCTTCAAAATTTTAGAGTAACATTAAGCCTCTCTGCCTCCCAAAGCATGATAGAACATTGTTTGAATGTTCTTCAAACTGCAAACCTTTATATGAATAAGATTAAAAAAATATTATAATATTAATAACATTAAAATTTGAACATAGTTGAAGAATATTCAAGAATGATTGAACATTATTAAAATAATATTCTAATAGATTCAAGCGAGGTTTGAATAATATTTGAATATTATTTGAATAAGATTCAATAATACATGATTTGATCATGATTCAAACATTGTTCAACTATAATAGTAAGATTCAAAGAGATTTTAGTAGTATTTGAATAAGGTCCTTGCAAGATTTAAACATTTTTAATGCATGAATCAAATAATGTTTGAGAATAATCATGGTTTGATCAAGTATTTTGTTCCACACGATTGACTCATTTAAAGTATTTTGGTTTTGTATGCATAAGTAGATTATAATAATACTTGTAAAGAGATATTATATTACTCGGATCACATATGGAGTTAAAGTGTGATAGGCAATTTATTATGTCGAGGATTTGACTCATTTGAAGGGTTGAGGAATCCTCATTTAGCTAGCTTTTCAAAGCCTTTGAGTTGTACTTTATTGGAACCCTAGAGCATCAATTATTCTTCTTCAATGATAATAATAATAATAAAGGGTACTCTATTTTATTTAATATTGGTGATAAACACACAATATTTTGAGATTTGAGTTTGAGTTGATCACTAAGTTAAATTTGTAGCATTTCACTAGGAGGAATATATGGTAATGGACACAAGGAACATACTAATAAATAACTTATATGGGATAATAAAATTTTTAATAATATTAAATTGAAAAAAAATTTATGTATTGCATTAAATGGGGATATATGGATACAAGGTTTATTCCACCTTGTAAATGGTCTCTTTAACCATCACAAGCACAATATAGTTTTTAGAAATATACTTTGCTTAGTTGAAAATATAAAAGGCATTGTTTAGATACCTATAATGTGGGTTATCTTCTAAGAATAAATTTAGAGCATTAAAGAATAATATGATGCACTATGAGGTCGTACCCTAAATAAAATGCTTCAACCAAGTATATTATAATAAGATATCCATAGCATTATAGTACTTAGACATCGAGCTTGAAGAGATGTATTAAGCTCTTTGGGAAGAGCATTAAAAATGTTGAGATAGAAGATCAATAAAGTCCTCACGAACAAATATATTTACCATTTATATTAATATAAGTGTGGCTCACAATTTCAAATTAAATAAAAAAAATTTATGATGGATAGTAACTCTAACTTATTAGAATAAATATTTCATCTTATTTTGATGCAATGAGCTAATGATAATGACTTATACAAGCCTAGTGTACATACTTCTAACTAACCTATCCTATCTAAGTTATGAAGAAGAAAACAAGGGTTTTAATTGAAAAAATAAGAGAAAATGAAAATACAATTAGTTGCAAGTCAATCCATGTTGTCATATGAAGGGTTAAAATAACTCATTATCATTATACATGAGTTGAGAAGCGATCATACAAAGTTAAGGAATATTCAAAAGGTTTGAGCAAAAAGCGGTACTAATCTTTTCATAGTTTCAAACATAGAGCATGAGAGGAAGAAATATAATGATGAGGTACATACTAATGACTCAAACATTCATTTAGTTGAGGCTAAGGATGAGGTGTGGAAAGAGGAGATAAAGCACAAAATGTAAGTGATGGTGGATAATGTATGAAATTAATCCCTTGTTATTGTCCATATAGAAAAGGATGTCAAGAAGATAGAATGCGGCAAATAACTTAAAAGTGGAGACCTACTACATAAAAGGTCAAATGATGCATGAGATAAGCAATTTGAAAAACAATAGTTTAAAAGTTCTTGCACATATAGCTTAAGAAGTATTTTATATATTATTTGCAATGATGATTATGGAGTGCATGCAACATAAAATATCATACACTTAATTTAAATAAATTTTTAGGAGTTATACTTGATCAAATATAACCACCAAAGGACCACATTTAAATAGATTTATTTCATAATTATATAAATTCATGGATCCAAATTATAAACCTTATGTTAAAAATATTAATTCATGCTATGGCTATTTATGAACCTTGATTATATTCCAATAATCTAATTCATATACATTTATATTACCTCTCAATTTATATATTTTATGTTATAGATGTTGAAGGGCACTCTCTATGTTAGGTCCATTGTATTATATCCTTTGAATTGCACTCTATTATATCATGAATGTAATCTCTTATAATTTGTTAAATTATAATTGTTGTGATTTTAGTTATATCATCTTGTATTATGATGTATTAAATTTGTTGAAATGTACTATATTAATTGTATCAGAAAAAGCACATCGAATCATGTTTGAATGTTATTCAAATCATATTCAAATCATGTTCAATTCATATTCAACCCATATTTGAACCTTCCACTAACTTTGTTCAACCATATTTAATCCATGATTGAACCATTTTTGAACCTTTAAACTCTATTTGAAATGTATTTGCATAAAGTTTTAATATGGATCAAACCTTTATTGAATATGATTTGAAGGTTTGAGTATGGTTTTACTTTCTTTATATGGCACAAATCTTATATGAAATCATATATGAAGCTTAAAGTTGACTTCTTATAAGTTATCATAGGTCATAAGCTGGAGTATTTTGGCTCAAAATGAACTTTAAGCATATTTCTTCAAAAAAAAATAAATAGTAAGCATATTAATCTATGTACAACCATAGTTATGAGACATATAAAGTTAAAAATTTCATTTGATTTGCATTATACTATAATTAATTTTTTTAATTTTGCCTTCAGCTTTTTAACATTTTTATCATTCTTTTCTTTTATATTTCTCTCAATATATATATATATATATATATATCTATTAGATCATCATCATTATATAGCTACTTTTGTTGCAATTATTTTGATCAATTTTAAGAATTATTAAATCTATCTTTTCTAATTTTATCATGCATTTATCATAAAATACTAGTAATATAATGACTAATCTAATGATTAGTGATTTTTATTTCTAACAATTTATCTCAATACAACTTTGTAAAAAAGCCACTTTAAACAACTAATAAATTATCATTATTGAATTTACCTATTAATTCCTCACATATTATTCTTAATTAATGTTATATCCATATAAGCCTTTGTAATTTTTTTTTAATTATTATTGTGTGGTATAATATTGATTATCGAGTAATTCATCATCTTAGTACTATACAAAGATCACATAAATAAAAGGTGTAGTAGCACAAGATAGATCACTTTTATGAGAAACAGTTTGGACTAGTTCCAAAATTGGTTCTATTTAAGAGATCTGGTATATATTATATAAAGTGATTAATGTTTCTTACCATAGTGGAAAAAGGTGTTAGAGATTGACAAAGTCAACATATAGTGTTAGGTGGCGATTAAAGGTGAATGCTAGAAGATGATGTCAATGAACAATTATTGGATGATTAGCAATGTAAACCATTTAGAATCAAACATTTGAGAGTTATTGATGATGGCGTTGGTCTATAGTAGGATCTAGACAATAGCAATGATGATCATTGAAAGTAATATGAGTGATGGAAGACAAACAATGAATGATTGATTTCAAATGTTGATTAATGACAATTTATAGAGGATTATCAAAGGAAAATTGGATAATTCACAATGACAAATGTTGTAAGTTAAGTGATAGAACATATTTAGTGTAGTTATTATCCTAAAAAAATTAAAGATTTGACAACAAAAAAAGGCATACAAGAAGTCTAGATATAAGAAAAAAAGAGGCAAATAATTAGTGCTTCAAATAACTCTAAAGTAAAGTCATTTAGGATTGGATAACTCTTTGTCCTATATAATGTGTGAAAACAATACTTATCAATCTTTTTCAAAAGAAGAGTTGATTCATTTTAACAAAATCTACTAAATCAATGCTTAAATTATGATGGAATGGTGAATTTCTATTGTGGATGATAGGCTTGATCTAATTATTATTAGATGAGGAGGAAGTTTTGCAATGATGCCAAGGTTAAGATTTTATGTGGAGGAAATGAAAGTCAAGACTTATATTAAAGTTAGATGATTATATCATTAGATATAAATTTTGGAGTTTGGGTTTAAGATAGTGTAATATATTGGCCAAAAGTTTAATGAGTTATATAATATATTACAAAGTTATGAGGATATTAGACTTTTTTAAATACAATTTTATAATGAGGCGATTAAATGAGTACAACAAAAGAAATTCTAAAAAATTGCAAGATGATGAAAATGTAAAAGGTCAAAAATATAATCAAGAATAATATGATGAAATAAAAGAATTTTTTACCTAATAGGAGGCGATTCTCAAAAATTCGTTTACAACATCTTGCTTGATGAATCTTAATGAATAGTGATAATTCCTATCCCTTATGACAAATCTAATCTAAACTTTTTTATCAAATTGAGTTGTATACTTTGAATGCTACTTTAGAATTATAAAATTATTATATATAAAAAAAATCATTTACATCATCAATAATAAGATGAGGATAAGGAGAAAGCATATTGGAGGATTCATATTAATATTATTGTATGCACTTGAGATATTTACCAATCCTTTGGGCTTTAATAATAAAGGAGGATTACAAAGAATCTAATTTTATGATGACATCAAAAGTTGCTTCTAAATTTTATGCACTAACTTTGTTTGAAGCATGAGGAACATTATTCACAACTTATGATATTGATCATGATCATTTGTATGTTTTCTTCTTCTTATTATTATTATTATTATTTTCATTTCTAGGTGTAAGGATCAATAACAAGTAGATTTTTTTAGTTGCATGTGTGCCTTTAAACATTTGAAGTGATGTGGCAAAATTTTCTTCAAGAAGAATAATTTAAATTTAACCTTATGATAATAACCACAAGAGAATATGTCAATACAAACCTTCTTATAGAAAATAATAACATTTATTTCAATTAGAACCCTATATATAAAAAATTATAAAGTCCAGTAGTAGCATCTAGTTGTAAGGACTTATCAAAAATAGAATTCAAATAATATGAGTTAGATTAGTTGAAGTTATGAACATAGAGTTGAAAAAGCAACCTAAATAGGAGTGCTCATAGATTGATCAATGGATGAGTTAAAAGTGTGAAGATAAATTTAATATACTCATATCAACATGAAAGTAATAGGCAAAATTTTTAAACTAAGCACCTTTTAAATCATAATTAGCGAAATAGGCTTAAAAAAATTTTAAAATAAAATGTCCTGTTTAAAGGCGACTCACTAAAAAATAAATTTTAAAAAAAATGGAAATTACATATATATCACACAATTCTTATGTATTTACATAAGTAACATCCGTAAAATATTTTTTATAAAAAAAAAGGAATTTATCTTATGTATTTACATATCTAACATCTAAAGTTAGATATTTACTTATGTAAAATATTTTTACTTAAACTTATCTAATTCTCTAAATTTTTAAAAAAGGACTTAATATCAAAAAATATATTTGATACGTTATAAAAAATACAATTCACTTAAACGGAAATATGTAACATAAATAAATGGTGTCGCGTGTACATAGAAAATATAAAATAATGACAGTAGTGTTCATCAAGCTATCGATGACCCACAACCATAGATGACAACTAAGGACAATTAAGAGCATCTAACGGCGTGCTGCGTGGTGGAAGTATATCACTCCCACAGGTGTCTTGTGCGAGAGGTCATCGAGGCGGTCTCACAGATGGTTGTTGATGCCTCACTTCATCTCCACTGGTCGGTGGCCTCCTCAGATCATTGAGGGGTGTAACATTGGCTATCTCATGTGATGGTCCGCACGAAAGGGGTGAGTACACTACGTGTATCTGCGGCATAGATTGGTGGGTGAGGATACATAGGAGAGCTGCGTCATGACGAAATGGAGTGAACATGGCTTCACGATAAGGGTGCAGTAGGTGTGCCATATGGGTAGCGTATGGATCGACATATAAACAATGGACCGCATCAAATCCTATAGTATGTGGTCGAGAAGATGAATGTCGCGGAAGAACTACGGCATCATCTCAATCTCTATATCGTTATATGATATGTGCATGTCCCTTTGTAGTTTCTTGCATATCTCCTCATAGGTATTGATTGAATCAAAATCGGTATCCATATCTCTCCCAAAATAAGGGCGAAAATATCTTGTGTGTCCAAGATATGCTTCGTTGTTGAAGCAATTATATAATTTAGTTCGCATAACATATCAAAATTTGAATAGCTTACAATTTTTACTCACCATCGGTCTCTCTCCAGGAGCTCGAGGATAGTAGGTGATAGGAGAAATGGTCGAGCCCTAAGCATGTATAAGGCCCGGGGCCGATACCACCTCATGTCGATGTCGTCAACTCTAGGTGGAACCGCATCTCAGGTACATAGAATGTCTAGCTTCCCACGGGTTATGTAACCACGGTATCAACCAGTCAACGTCGCCTTCCCACCATCGACTTCTGAAATCACTCTATAGGCTCGACGACCCTCTGACAAACTGTCTAAGGCGATTGGGAGAGGTACCACTCAATTCTTTTCACAAATGAGTGGCACGAAGCGAGCAAATTTAGCATCCGGTCAACGGATATCAGACTCACTGCGTGTCTGCAAGGCTCCCATATCATCTGCAATATCATATTAAGGAATATATGTCATATGTAAGATTATAGCGGTAAAAAATGAATCAAAAGTGCACTTACTCATACATGACTCAGAAGCAAACCATCAAGCTCATCTTTGTACACTCTAACATGAGCGGTGTCATCTCCCTCATGTAACCCTCATTCCACCGCATTCAATGCTCGGACCCACGACTCGATGGAAAGGGTACCTCTAATGTGGTGCCAACATGTATATGCTCCCCCACTGACACGGAGTAGATGCGGACAACTGTCGTGTTAGTGCTTTAGCTTAATAGCCATTCATCTCTCAGATAGATGTGCTAACAACCCAATGTGTCTACTAAACATGCTCAAATTATTTAGCGGTGGTAGTCGTAGATGTATCTCCACCGTAAGTATATCGGCATGAGGCGGTCAATGGTGAACAGATATGCGCTTAATGTATCGAAAGTCGATCGGTAGATCCAAATATGAATCCCTATAAAATGTCCATGCAACCAACGTAAAGGTAAATTAAGACATGCGTTTGCCCCATGCGGAATGTCGATGTAACATGTGGTTAGGATCATGGTATATAACATATGGCTCGGATGTCTCCGATAAGCTCATCGCAATCACCCAAGATAGCCATCGTCACCCTCCCCAATCCGCCGTGGTCCTATAATAGGTGGTCCATCAGGTAGAATCATAGCAACGTCACGTAATATAAGCGACATATCACCAACCGCCAAATGAAATGTACGTGCGGTGACCGGCCTCAACAAGGGTGAGAAAGTGGTGATCAAGTCCGAGATATTGCGGTGAACGTGAAGACCTCGTAGTCCATCCATAAATCGTGGGCAATGAAGGTCATTCTCAACATAAGTAGATGCGACGACCTCTAAAATGGTCGCTACATAAGACAAGTTATTTATTTGATCAAAATGACGTCGAGGTACTAATATTACAACAAATGAATTAAAACATAAATATTATAACAAATAAAGTAAAACATACCATATCGGGATGTGTACGTTCATCACGTACGCGATCTTTGGGGTGAACCTCAGGGTGCGCCATAATCGACGGGCTCATCGTGCGGTGTCTACGCCGACATCTATTAGCTCCTCCTTCCTCCATCGCTATGTCACCTGTATTGTAAACAACATTTGTGATTGGATGTCAAGAATGTGGCATTAGAAATTTATAAGTGTAGCTAAATTTACAAAAAAAAAAAAAATCGGTACATGGTGCATAAAAGCAGACATAATTTATCTTGTTTGACAAATTTCTTGATTTTTTTTTCGAAGTCTCAATGCTAATTTATTCATAGTATAACAATGTCATTAGAGTCAACATCATAATATCGTGAGTAAGTGGCTATATCACCTTACAACATAAATGCGAAAAATAGGAAACATTCGCATAAATGATTATATCCATAAAGGTCATACATTGGTAAAGAAACACTAATACCAGTACATTTCAAGTACATAAGTCCGAGAAAATAACAATATACTTCATGTATATAAGTCTAAAAGAAACAAACTAACAAAATAACACTAGTGTCGCTTTGTGGACAGTAGTCTTATGCGAATTTTTGCATAGTCCACAGTTCTTGGACCTGAACTTTCTCATCCATTGTATTTTCATATCGCCGTCCTAGGCCCGATCGCCTTCTAACATTTGGTGGTGCGAGTTCAATTGTATGACGACCGGGTAAATACATTGGCCGGTCGGTTCTCGGGAATGACATGAAAATGAGCTTCATGTATTGTGGTACATTTGTAGAGTGTAGTATGAGGAAACATATTCGAATGATTTACATAACGCGTTGCCCCATTACAACAATGACATGTGGACATGGAATGTGCGATGCCAGTCACTGCATATACAAGTGCAACGAGCTTGGTCAATTCAACCTTGAATGACATGGAGGACATTATGAAAACACGGAATTCGATTTATTCTTGTAGGATCTAAGCATCTTCGTACTTCACGCTCATTTTGTTGCGGTTGAGCTTTCACACGCGGAGTGAAAATCGAATCATTCACGGATAAGGTGAGAATCTCTAGTTGTTTGTTGAAGATGGCAATAAGGTTGTAGAAAATTTATGTTATTAAAGCTGAATTGGTAAAGCGTGCCGCTTTAGCACCGTTGAAATACTCGATCGTTAGTAGTCATTATGCGTGCGTACCGACCATCATGACATGCCCACTTTGCCACATCTCTTGCTAGCGACCACTCAACCTCGATTTAATATTTTTATGTAATGTAATAGCGTGTGAATATGTGAATGTCGGTTGTATTGCCGACCACATACATTTTTTGGTACACAAACTCGATCTAGAATTCCCATCGATTTGCATGCCTTCTTGAAGTTTTCCCGAGATGGCGCAAGCGGTGTTTTGCCTAGGTAAAATTTCACGGCATCCACGTCTAATCCAGAATGGCCGATATAATGCATAAATCGTGTGTGCATATAAATGGTACCAACTCTCGCAATGTCATGATAAATTAAATCCAGACTCATTGCATTACGCTTCAATAATTACAAATGCAAAGGGAGCAAACCATTATTAGCATCAATACCAAGACTAGTAGAGTACCTCTATACTTTTCCGGAAGAAAAGTACCATCAAGACTTAACATCGGTCTACGTAAATGCCAACCTAATATAGATGGACCAAATTCCCGAGAAAATGCATTGAAAATGGCGAATCGCTGGGTGCGATACAGTCGCGAGCATAACGAACATACAACAATCATGAAGTGATCCGATTGGTATGACTCCTCCCCCAAATATAACTTGTATAGCCTTTTTGCGGAATCCGCTTTCATATAGGAAACTTTAATGTTAAATTTTGATTCTATGCGATCAAAAATTTTTTTTCGGTTTCAAATCCAAGCGACATCTAATATTTGGATGTAGTAGCTAATAAATTGAGAGGTGCACCTTTGCTTACGCTCAATATAGAATGAGAACATGTGCATGACGACAAATTGGAAATCACTCGGGCACCACCAAGCCTCTTGCTCATACGAGCATGTAGCCACCATAAACATGGCTTACTAGAATGATTGCTATGAATGCAAAGTATTGAACCTTGTATTATTAGAATCACTTGTCATATATTCCACATTACTTATTATTGACCAACCCCGGATGGTAAATTTAATGTGCCTCTTGTCATGTAAATACATTCCTTCATTTAGGTATGTTGGAATGAAATTATCTTCTAGAAAAATAGAATTTGTTTGGAGGCCATCAAAGTTTAGTTCTTCATCCCATTCTTGGGTTGGGACAAGCTCGAATGTAGTCATTATTAATAAACATGTTTTCTTCAACGGTCCTTTGTTTTGTTAGCATAATCTCTCAATATCGATTGGTTTCAGATTTGGATGGTGTTGTTCTCTCATATCACCTTCTTGTCATCATTATGCAGGCGGTTTACCGGGCATTGTTTCATAGCCCTCATTCGGAAGAGCAACAACGATCACAACGATTCTCACCCATAGTTCGAAGTTGAGACCATATGAGGATCATGAATAGGAGATGATACGTCTACATCATCAGTGCATTTTAATGTAATGTATAATGTTAAGATGAAAATATGTACTCGGATAAGCTTCAAACAACTTACCAATGATATGGTTCTGTGGCGGTATATAGTGCTAGAAAGTTTCGATAGGTGACATTCATCTTCGGTATAATTATGAGCTTCGGTATCATCTGGTTTCAATTCAATTTCAACGTACATAACAAGTTGTACACTTGCGCATTGATATGACTCCCAAACTTTGTCATCATTTAATGGTGTAGCAATATGCCAACGAAACCTACATATGAGATTAATCAACCGCGTCGAATCAACTCTTAGTGACCACATGATTCGATTTTTTCTGCTAAAATCTACGGTCTTAATATAGAGCGATTTTTTTTAGCCACTATCGTAGGGAAGAAATCGCTAATAAATAAGAATGGGGCGAGGCAAGGTCGGCGATTAGGGCGTGACGGCAAGTAAGGCGGCCGACGGTGCTTAGCGCCACAGGGAGAGAAACGAGAGATCGGGATGGTGTCCGATCTCTGTTCAGACTTTTAAAAAAATATTTTTACCGTCGCCCATTACGACTAATTATTGTGCGGCAATCATCCATCCATTTCGATTGCATATTTTGAAAAAATTTTAAGCCTATTTCGCTAATTACTATTTAAAAGGTACTTAGTTTAAAATTTTGCCAAAGTAATATGCTTTTGAATGCAATTTTGTAAAAAAATAATGAAGATCAAGATGGAATAGAGAAATCATTAACTAAATACAATTCTAGCATAAATCTTCGTTTAATTAGATGAGTAGGAAACTTATGGATTTTTTATCAATAAACTTGAAATTTTTATTTTGTAATCAAGTACACCATTGAAAATAATATAACATAAAAAATAAGAGTATAATTAAATATAAATTTAATAATAAAATAAGTTTTAAAAATTTATACTACCAAATATGTTTTGACTAAATAAAGTTTATTTTATTCAAGTGAACTAGTTTTTCATAAAGATAAATGATTAATTACATTCTAAGAGTATTTGTCATGTCCTTTTCAAATATTCTTGATAAGAACATTAGCTAACATTTTTATCGATTTCAATGATCTCATTACATAATTTGATCTTTGAATTCAAAACCATCTGATTAGATTCATAAGATAGTTAATGAAGGAAGGGTAGAAGTAGATTTTGATATGCTCAAATGTACTCAAAATTATCTTTCATTAGGCTTCATATTTTTTTGAATGAACATTTATGAGTAAGTTGTTCATTTAATTAAAATTTGGAGCTTTATATTAATAATATAAAATTGAGAAAATGCCTAATAAGTGAGGAGGAGGACTCATATCATTATTATAAAAATTGTTTGCCCTAAATTCCATATTTAAGATGAGAAACATACAATATCATAAGTCATATCAAAATTTAATAGTTACATGAGACATATAAACTTAATAACTCACTAAAGGTTAAATCAACTTGATCTATAGCCCCATAATCACACCTAAAAAAAGAATTATCTAATAAAGTCATTTAATCACTTTTAAAACTATATATTTAGTCTTTATGCATATACAAGATATGATATCTATTTTGTTTTAGAAAATAGGACTTACAACTCAACCATTTAAATCAAGCTATCCAATATAAGGGGTCTATTGATCACTGCAGTATAGTTTTCTTAATTATCTTATTTTCAATGTGAGGAATTTTATTTTATATAGGATCCATAAGACTATATATTTGATGTGTATCGACTTAGATTGAATTTGGTGCTGATTTTTATAAAAATATCCTTTTATATAGAAAAGAAGTTAAATAATAGATTGCATACTTAAATCCAAAAGAAGATTTTGGTATTCATTTTGATTATTGAAATCATAGACTATTTTTACAATCCAAGCAATTTTTATATAAAAAATATTATCATATGATTAATTTTATTTTATTTATATTTTATAGACATAAGATTTAATTTTCCAAGCTTATCTTCATATACAAGTTCACAAAAATAATACGCAAAACTTAAGAAAAAATAGTTTGCTTGTGGAACCCCATTAAATAAATAATATCAAAGCATATTAACCGAAGTATAAAAGGCAAAGCGTGGTTTGGTTCCATAATACGCTCGAGAGAGTTAATTAGTATGAGAGTATGACTAAGTTTGTTGGTTATTATAGTTGTCTAGTAAGACATATCTTTAAAGAAGGATAGAGATTCCTAAATATTAATTATTCATATTTCAAAGTCAATGCATGTATGTCTATTAGATATACATGAGTAGAAAAAGAAATAGAATTGTTCTCTATAAAATGACTGGTAAATTAGGAGGGTCATTGTATACATCCACTTATATGTTCATATACCTCAAAAAATATGAAATATACAAAGGACATGAACAGAAACACAAGCTTTTATGTAATAAGGTATTGGTTGGCTATACATAAGAGATGCAAGTAACCTACCAAACAATGAGAGTTATATATACTTTCTAAATGAACTTTTTTATCAATGTATGAGCTACTATGATTTAATTTCTTAAAATACACCTCAAAGAGGGTTGTTAGAGGCAAACTTATGATATATTTTTTTGAATAGAAGCTTTGATTTTTTTGAAGGAATTATTTTCTTAAACACCTTTTCATGGTTTCTCCTAGAAGGCTTCTCTAAATTTTTTTCCCTCACACAAAGAAGACATCCCATGAGAATAAGGATCTCCCCTCCTTTTTTGGGGACCTTCTCTTATAATCTAATTTGATGCTACCTTTTGAGCCACGTTTCCCCACCATACATGTAGATCACAATAGAATACTAGCTAGCTACGATATAAAATAGTATGGGGTCATAACGACATGTCATTTGTTAGATAATGTCACAAAGTATGGTATCATAACTTTGGCACAGTGATTTCATAAGACACTCACATATAGCAAAATTCATCCGCTTTGATCCATCCTAGCAAAAAATGTAATTCCAAGCGATTAAAAGTTGATGTTGGCAAATTATAAGGTCGTATGAGATAAAATCTAGTTTATTTTGTACTTTGTATATATGTCAATATCTCACAAAAGAAAGGTTTTATATGATTATACTTTGATGCCTTATTATATGTTTTCTAAACCCAAGCTTCCAATCAACTTTTAGCTAATTGTAGTCATTATTTTAACTAACTTCCAACCAATTTCAATAATAATAGGGATAAAACATGCAAGTATGTTGAGACTTGGCAAAGTGTTGGGCTTGGCTTGAATGAAAATTCAATGGTTGCATTGCATCAAATTGGATATTTCTAATCAATTTTTCCTAGACTTAAGAAGTGAGTTGATGATCATTCCAAAGGCTGCTGCTATGGTTATGTAATATCCAAAAAAAAAAAAGTAATTTAAAATTCCACATTTTTACTTGGTTTTTCTTTTAGTCATGTATATTAAAATATACTCCAACATTTTCACACCCCAAAATCATTAGACATATAGACATATTCTCCTATACTTCTACATTTTGTTCTAAAATGAGCAAAAAAATATATATATATAAAAATGTATTATCATTTATTAAGTAAATAGCCAATTTACTCTCTAAGTTAATTCTAGTTAATTTCTATTTAAATGATATAATTAATCAATCACAAATTAATAACAAGAGAATAACTATATATCTTTAAAACAAATCTATGAAAATAATGTGTAAAATTATAATATTAGCATATTAGCATATTAATAGAAATTTAGATGTAAATACAATGTAGTAGAGAATTTAAATACGATGTATGTATAATGTAGCAAGATGAATGTGTTAATTATGAAAACAATTAATTTTATTAACTTTATATTAATTTAATTAGGTAATTAGTATTGACATTAGTTAAGTGTACTTGAGTTGTGCTCTTGTGTTCAAAGATTATATGAGTGAGACATCAATTTCGGTAAGAATGAAGTTTAAGCTTCTGCTACTACTATGTTAAATTTATTTATGAATTTTATGTATTCGTAAGAGTTATTCAATTATAGGTTGTGTACTGAAGCGTCAAACACATCACACATCGAGGGTGAGACATGATTACTAATTTAAATTCGGTTCCCTACTATGCGAGTATTCCTACCAATTCTTACTAATTTTATTAATATTGTATAAATGACATATAGATATTCTTGTCATATTTTATACAAATACAAATGCTTATTACCTTATTATATATTAATTTATAATGATTATAAGCCGCAAGCCTTAATATCATATGATCTTGTATATTAAAATGTTTTAACACGCATTATTAATTGTTAAGAATGATAAATGTGAGAAATGTCGAAAAATTACGATAAATACTATGTTATAAAAATCAAGGCAGATAGACAAAAAAAAATTCGACAAGATGAGACTTTAAGGGATCTTAGTATTCTGATTCTAACATTGAGGTTTTTGGGCAAACCAATTGTCGGGTAAGTAAGTAGTATGGTATTGGCCTTGTCTTACCTTCTCTTATGTATGTGACGACCTTATGTTTATGAAAGTCAAAACTTATGCAATTATAAATGACATTTCTATGGAAATGATTTGATATAGAACTAAAATTATTTTCATTAAATATGAATAAATAATTGACTGTATGAAATGACAAATTATTTATACAATACTACTTTATAGAATATTGTTCAATTATATTTTTTATATTTACCACTCTTACTTTACTATAAATTTCAAATGTACATGCATGATTATTTCTAATGCCCTTATTCGAGCTTACTTTAGCATTATTTGTCTCACTAAGCTTTAGCTTATGATGATCTGATGATAATTTCATGCAATGGGTAGAAGCGGTCAGTTTGTTGATTGCAGTTTGAGTGTATAGTTTTGAAAGATTATAAATACTTTTTTGGGTAAATACAAAATTTTAACATGATGCCTTTGCTCTGTATTTGTATACAAACTTGATGATTCTCATGCTTCCAATTTTCGATATGAATTAATTAGTTAAGAAAATCAATATATGAATTTGTTTGTGATGATTTGATGAGATACAAATTTCACTTGCTTGTTTGCAATATCACATGTTGAAGCGTGTTAGTGGAATCTATGTCTAATCATCTATTCTATTACACACTTGGGTGACCACAATAGAGGTCATTTGAGGTATGACAGAAAGTGGCATTAGAGCAAAAGGTTGATGAGCAATATTAATGGAAGCATGATTTGAATTTAGAATAAGTATTGAATTGATCAATATGAGTTATGATTAATTTTGGGTTGGGAATCCATATATATTCTTATCTTCATGCATACATGATATTTAATAAATATGTATCAAATAAATAATTCTTGTAATTACAGATTAATTTGTAATTTCATGAAACTAATTATCTTACCAATTAGATATTTTGACATTATACTAGGCATGGATTGGTTGATCAAATACTTACGCAATAACAAGAATCTTTGGAAGGAGAGTGAAATTTAGTGTGCCCGGTGAAAATCAATTTATTTTTCTTTCTGATAAGAATGATGTGTATTATTTGATTAGTGCGGCAATTGAGTAAATATATTAAGAAGCGGTGAAAGTATATTTTTGGTCAAATTAGATGTGTTGAATAAGGAGGTGTTTGAGTGAAAAATATTCCGCTTATTTCTAAATTTTCATGTGTTTCCGAGAAATTACTAGGGTTACCACCAAAATGAAGTAAAGTTTGGGATCAATGTACAAGTACAATAAATCTCCTTGCGGGATGGCTCCTACATGAATTGAAGTGTCGGTAGGAATTGATAAATAAAGGATTTATTAGCCCAACAACTCATCGTGGAGTGTGCTATTTGTTATGAAAAAAGGATGGGTCTATCGTGTGTATTTATTATAGAGTTAAATAAAGTGAGAATCAAGAACAAATATCCACTACCGAATTGAATATATTTGATTGATCGGAGAGCTGTATTTTCCGTGATCGAGATCCGGATATCATTAGGTTAGAGTTAAAGATCGATATTTTTAAAACACTTTTGGAACCAAGTATGACCATCATGAATTTCTTGTTATGTCATTTGGTTTAACTAATGCTCTGCAGTCTTTATGGACTTAATGAATTGTATTTTCAAACCTTGGTGGACGGTTTGTTATCATCTTCATTGATTATATTCTAATTTATTCTAAAGCGATGAAGAGCATGCAAATCATCGAGTTTTATTTGTTAAGGCGAATCAATTGTATGCCAAATTTACAAAATGTGAGTTTTAGATGCGTAGTATTGCATTTTCGGGTCACATTATCTGGCAAGAAGTTTCTGATCCTCAAAAGTAAAGACAATTTTAGAGTGGCACACTAAGAATGTTACATAAGTTCACGGTTTATGGGCTTAGCGGTTATTACATAAAGTTTGTCAAGAGATTTTCTCATTGCAATGCCTCTATCTAATTTAATGAGCAGAATGTCGATTTCAATGGACAAGCGAAGCGAGTTTTCAAGAATTGAAAAACATTTGACCCTTGCACCGGTTTAGCTATTTCATCACGGACTAAGGGATTCCAAATATTTAGTGATGCATTTTTAAAAGGTTTGGATTGTGTTTTAATGCGAGAACATAAGAGTAATTTGCTTATGCTTGAGATAAATAAAATCTCATGAAAGAAATTATCCGTTCATGATCTAGAGTTAGCGGCATTGTGTTTGCTCTTAAAATTTGGAGACATTATTTGTATGGGTGAAATGCAAAATTTTCGATCATCAAAGTCTTAATTA
The DNA here is from genome assembly GCA_021442155.1 of Cymbidium sinense. Classification (NCBI taxonomy): domain Eukaryota; kingdom Viridiplantae; phylum Streptophyta; class Magnoliopsida; order Asparagales; family Orchidaceae; genus Cymbidium; species Cymbidium sinense. The sequence goes on from CM038220.1 coordinate 89,944,069, forward strand.
TATCTTTACACAAAAATAATTGAACCTAAGATAAAGAATACAGTTCATTAAAGATTATGATTTAAATATTCAAGATTGTCGAGCAAAGTTAATGTGGTGGCGGATGCATTAAGCATAAGTTAAATGCCGTTTTATTATTACTCAAAAGTCGAGTTGATTAGAGAACTAGATGCTCTACTAGAAGTTAGAAGATTGTGATATTGGGCATTTATATCAAGCAATCAACTTTATTTGACATAATTAAAGTGGATCGTGGATATCAAAATTCATTGAACAAATCCAAACTAGTAGAAGTAGAATCTTGCAGATGGTGTTATTCGAAAGAATTCATAATTATGGGCAAGTGATGTTAAATTGAGACAAGAAATTTTACGGGAGGCTCGTGAGATATACTATTCATCCGGTAGTTCAAAAATATATAAAGATTTAAAAGTAGCATTTTGGTGGTCATGTATGTAGAAAGACATATATGTCTATAAATGTCCGTTGATTGTTAAAGCTAAGCATGAAAGACCCGATTGCTCTGATCATTACCTATACAGTGAAAGTGGGAAGAAATTATAATGGATTTTATTATGGGATTTCTAGATCCAGCAAGGTCATGATAGTGTTTGGGTTATTGGATAGATTGATCAAGTCATTTCTTACCTATGAAACATTGATAAATTATCTAGATTATATGTTATAAAATTATAAGACTTCATGGTGTTCCAAAAGTAATCGTCTCGATAGAGATGGTAGATTAGAATGAAATTCAGAGGCTGAACACGGTTACACTTAAGTGATTTTATCCTCGGGATGGACAATCGAAAGAACAATTCAAGTCTTAGAGGATTTGTTGATGTGTTTTAGATTTTGGAGGTAGCTGGAAAACCATATTCATAAGATCGAAGTTTGCTTACAATAATACCAATCTAGTATTCGATGACTCAGTATCAATGTGTCGAAAACTTCTATTGAGTTGGGTCGTAGGAGAAAAACAGTTAGGTCCGAGTTGGTTGATTAAGTTACTGAGAAAATTAGACAAAGTAGGGATAGATTGAAAGCTGAGATCGACAAAAAGTATGACTTAAAACATTCGGTAGTTCAAGTTGGAGAATTTATATTTTTGAAAGTCAAACCTATGAAAGAAATTAGATTTGGCCATGGAGGTAAATTAAGCCCCTAAACATAGGACCCTTTAAAATCATTGAAAGGATTGACAATATGACTTGCGGCCTTGAACTAACAAACATTCACAATGTCTTTCACATTTCAATATTGATTGATCAGATTGATAAGATTCCATACACAAATGAATTATAACCAGATTTGACTTATGTATTGGAGAAAAAATTTTGAAATTTAATGTGAAGAGATTAAGAAGACAAATTTCTTGTGTTAAAATTAAATGAAAACATAGGGTTAAAAAACTACTTGGGAATATGAACAAGATATGAGATGAGATTTTCCTTCCTATTTGAATGATTGAGAAGAAATTTGAGCAATTTTTTTAAGAGGAGGAAATTATAATATCCAAAAAATAATAATTTAAAATTTAGATTTTTACTTGGTTTTCTTTTAGTCATGTATATTAAAATATACTCCAATATTTTCACACCAAATCATTAGGATATAGACATATTCTCCTATACTTCTACATTTTGTTTTAAAATGAACGAAAATATATATATAAAAAATTGTATTATCATTTATTAAGTAAGTAGCTAATTTACTCTATAAGCTAATTCTAATTAATTTCTATTTAAATGATCTAATTAATCCCGAGTATAGCACAAATTAATAACGGTGAAAATAACTATATATCTTTAAACAAATCTATGAAAATAATGTGTAAAATTATAATATTAGCATATTAATAGAGAATTTAAATATGTATGTATATACAATGTAGTAGAGAATTTAAATATGTATGTATATACAATGTAGTAGTATGAATGTGTTAATTATGAAATTAATGAATTTTATTAACTTTATGTTAATTTAATCGATAATTAGCATTGACAATAGTTAAGAGTACTTTGAGTCTGCTCACGTGTTTGAAAGATTATATGAGGATATATCAATTTCGGTAAGAATGAAGTTTAAGCTTTGCTTCTACTACGTTAATTTATTTATGAATTTCATGTATTCAAAAGAGTTATTCAATTATAGGTTGTGTACTGAGCGTCGAGCACATCGACATTGATGTGAGACATAATTGCTAATTTAAATTCAATTTCTATAGTCTAGTGTGCCCTTTGTTCCTCAATTCTTATTAATTTTATTAATATTGTATAAATGACATACGATATTCTTGTCATATTTTATGCAAATACAAATGCTTATTACATAAACTATTATATATTCTTGATTTACAATGATTATAAAATTTAGTTAATTATCTTAATATCTATGATCTTTTCGCATATTGAAATATTTTAACACATGTATTATTAATTGTTAAATGAAGTAATGATAAATAGAAATGTCGAAAAATTATGATAGGAAGACTATGTTATAAAATCTACAAGCAAAAAAATCCGAGATGAGCCTTTAACATGGGTTCTTAGTATTCCGACTGACATTGAGGTTGGGGCCTTTGGGCTAATTGGTGTTGAGGTGGTTGTTAGGTAAGTAGTATATGGCTTCACTTCTTGACTTTTTAGGTGGTGCGACCACTTATGTTATGAAAGTCAAAACCTATACAATTATAAATGACATTTATAGAAAATGATTGATACAAAACTGAAATTGCTTTCATTAAATAACCGAATAAATAATCGATCATTATGAAATGATAAATTATTTATACAATACTACTTTACGTAATATTGTTCAGTTATATTTTGATATTTATCACTCTTACTTTCCTCAGAATTTTAAATGTACATACGATTATTTCTAATGTCAAGTTTTAATCTTACTTTAGCATTATTTATCTCACTAAGCTTTAGCTTATGATGATACCGCTGATAATTTCATACAAGGACAGGTAGTGAAATTAGTTTGTTGATTTGTACAGTTTAGAATATTATAAAGGTTTTTTGGATGATAAAATTTTAATACGATGTCTTTAGTTTATATATTGTGTACAAACTTGAAGATTCTTATACTTCCAATTTTATGATATGAATTAGTTAAGAAAATCAATATATGAATTTGTTTGTGATGATTTGATGAATACAAATTTCTTGCTTGTTCGCATCGTGAATGTTGGAGCGATTGGTTATATTCTAATGAGTCATTCTATTTGTTACATCTCCGACCCTAGAATAGAGGTCATTTGGTGTGACAGTTATGGGTGGCCCAAGCAACTGGTCAAAAGATGATTGTTCCATAAAAACTATCACTAAGTCTCTAATTGATGAACATAGGGTATTGTTTTAAAGCTCTACATTTTAGAAGATCTAAGGAGTTATGGATTAAATTTCAATAATTGAAATGTGCAAACTAATTTTGAAAAGGCATAGGGGCCAATTTTATTGCTATTAGAATTGACGATAATATGCAATGATATTGGTAAAGAAATATTAGTCTCATTGAGAACAATCCAACTCCAAGATGGTATTTTTAAAATCAAGGAATTCTCATTACATATATTTAAATATTCAAATATATTTTAATTTTTATGGTAATTGCATTGTCTATAAGCTTAACTTAGATGTGATAAATTTGAATGAAATAAAAATAGTAATTAAAAGATTAAGATCATTAATTATTGATCTATAATCAGTGTGTAACATATTCTCATTTCATTTCTTACCCTTTCATCTAATCCAAATTGAGTCAAAGTGTCAATAGATTAATGCTTTAATATATTTAAGAATAAAATTGGTAATATATATATATATATATATATGTTTATTTAAACGGGCTTTCCATGTAGAGCTTTTCAAAGCTACGTTCATGAAGTTGATGGAGTTTCCACTGTTTGACAACTTAAGAATATGGTACGGTTCAAACATGTTTTATATGTAATACACTAATAATTCACTTAAATCAAGCACCCCTAAGAATGTTTTACTTTGGGAAATATTATAGTAGCAACTCTTCTATTTTCTTAGAACTATATATCATGAAATAAATATGGTGTTTTTCATACTTTAGTGATCTACCTTAGCATTTTATATAAATAGCATTATAATTATAAAGAAGTTATTGTGAACTGTTTAATATCTCATTATTCTTCTATGATCTAATACTAATTTTTCTTCATTCTTAGGAGTTGTTTGGTTGCCTAAAAAAATACAATGTAAAATAAATATATGAATTTCTTTTATTTTTTTAGTAAAATAAATATAATGTAAAGTATTTTTAAGATTAAGAGTTCTTAGCTAAAACACTTTACACCTGGCCATGTATTTGAAATTTGCTCGATTTGAGCCAATTCTAAGTACACAAAAAATGATCATTCTAATGTATTTCAAATACACTACTGATAATTACAAATCAAACAACTTATAATAATTTTTAAATGAAAGATATGAACCATCCAGTCTATTTTAACACAATTAAAGCCATTGTGCATAATTTTAAGAAAAATAAAATTTTTTGGTCATTAATCATGTATATAAAAATTAGAAGATTTACATATATATCACATAATTCTTATAAATTTATATATCTAATACTTAAATTTTGATATTTAGTTATATAGCACTTTCTTCTACATGAAACTATGCATTAATTTGACTTTAAAAGTTTATGATTGTGGCATTTTTATATGATATTAAAGATTTACATATTATTTACATAAATATTAAAGTATTGGTGTTAGATATATAGATGATTAGAATTGTGTCTATGTATGTAAATCCTAAATATTGTATAATATATGAAATTAGATCCATATATAATTCTTGTATTGTAGATTCTAATCTATTGTATGATTTGAATTTAATGGTTATATAAAAAAGTATGTGTTAAAATAAAATTATAAAAAAATAATCATTTTTCTATACAATATAGTTTAACTTCTTATAAAAATGATTTATCTACTTTTTTTTATTAGGAATAAGGTGTTATCCACACAATTATACTCCCACCAAATGCAATCTAAAAGTGAAAATTTTAGTTCAACTTGTCCTTAAGCTATAATTCAACTTATATAGCACATAGCTCTTGCACATGTACACCAAATTTTAAAACCAAAATCCCATAATGTGCTCAATGATCATGAATTTAAGATAATAAATAAATAAATGCTCTACATTATTTTTATTTTTTATTTTTATAAAGGAAAGCCAATGAAGATATAATATTTTCATTCCCATGAATTTTAAAAAAAAAGAAAAAAGAGAAAAGTATGGGGAGCAAGGTGTGCCATCTCTTGTGAAGGCAAAAGAGAAAGGAAAGTCATCTTCACATGGCTTAGGGTCCACATTCCATCCCTTACTTTATTTAAAAATATTTTTATTAGATGATAAGTCTTGAATTAGAACCCCACCACATTTCCATATACTTAACAACTAAACCCTCTCATCCTCTCATTTATGGTGAGCCCTACCCATTGGAAAGAAGATCTAATGTGAAAGAGCACCACTCTAATGGTTTGCCTTTGCCTTTTATGGTATATAGCAATTAGAGACCTCCCCATGTGGCCTCCACCAAAAAAGTAAGAATAATTTATACATTCCATTGAAATTTTATCTCTTGCTTGCTCTATAAAAACTCTATTTATATGAATAAATATAAGTAATCAAATCAAAATTATTTAATTTCTATTTTTTGTATGTACTTTAAGGTGAATATAATATATAGATAAATAATCTTGTTTTAATTTTAAAATAAATTTAAGATTTTTTAACATTTGAGCTAATTTAATGAAAACTTACATATACACATATACAAGTTTTAAACTCAAGACCTCTTGATTGAAAGCAAACTCTCAACCACTGGCTAAGATCGCTTGCATAATCTAAGAGTTTCAACTAAATCTCGATCATTAATTTTTTAGTCGAGATATTCGACAAAATTTTCAATTAATAATATGAAAAAAAAATTATAGAATTTAAATTAAAACCTTGAATTCAAAATTTGAGCCTTTGTTTAATCTCTTAGTACATTTTGCTTTGCAAAGGTGCCTATCGAATAAATCAAATGGGGATAGACTCATCAAAAGTTATCATATTTTACATAAAAATTGAATGATATTTTTTCACACAAATTCAAATCATAGTTATTCTTTTTTTTTTTTTTTTTTTAATTCTATTGACGCACAGCCCTACTAGCACCATATTGGTGAGGTCAGCATAATTTGGCCTTGTTCAGTCCAACCCCATCAAAATAAAATTCATTTTTAATTACCTAACTCTCCCAACTGTCTAAATCAAGGATTAGCTATCATAATGAACAAATAATTCCAACTAATCACTTTAATACTGAGTACAAAGTACGGCCTAATGATTAATTAACTCCCATATAGCCTTTCATACTGATATATAGTAATAATTAACTAATATTAAGTTCGTCTTTGCCAGCAAACTTTTATGTTAAGATGGTTAATTAAACCATCCTTTCAGCAGTTAATCACTTAAAAGGTGAACGTACTGTGGAGTTTATTGTTAATTAAATGACTTTTCGCAGGCAAAAGCTCCATCTTTTCATCATTTTCTAATAGAAAACACTTAAACCAATCAACTCATCATCTTATCAAAGACCTATAATTCTCTGTTGTCCTATCAATCATGCATGATGGTTTTTCAATTGAAAGCTTAATCCTACTGTTAATTAACTGTATATATTAAGCTCATGCAAGGACTAGTCATATGGTTGAAAGTTGATCAAATTGAAGACATTCATGACAAGCAGTTGATACTGTATATCATTTATTTTTGTTGATGCATCCATTTAATTTAGTCTTCTATTCATCCTTCCTCTCTCTCTCTCTCTCTCTCTCTCTCTATATATATATATAGCTGTTATAATTACATAAATTATCGTATTAATTAACTTATTTCTTTTCGTCAGTGTTGATCATTAATTTAGTGTTTTTTTTTTGGTAATGTGTATTAATCCCACCCATTATACGCTGACTGAGCGACTAATCTCCGACGAGCAGCAACTCCGACCCAAGTATTCGCTTTTCTTTTACTTTGTTAAGTTAGTACACGCTCGAAGAGTCGAGCCAGTTGAGTGCCAGCGTTCCTCCAGAAAGAGGCGATGGGTTAGTGTCCATATTTCATTCTGCTTTACAATAAACTGTCTTGTGACCAAACCCAAGATTAATGTGACCTGCGACAATAAAACGTCACCAGCTTCTTCTCGCAGTAAACAAAAGATGAAGGAAACGGCTCAATAATGAGTTAGGTTTCATAGCCACAGTAATGCAAGGAGGCAAAAGCAAGGAGCCCATGATGCTTACACCCATTCCATCATCAAAGCAGCACATGCCCTTCTACCCAATACCCCAAACCTTGCCTTTTCTCCTTTCTCCCTCATACTCATCTCTCTCTCTCTCTCTCTCTCCCTGTCTCTCTCGTGTTCCCTCATATATTCCTCAAGTAATTTGCCTTCATTATTAAAGCAACCAGGCAAAGTGCCCCACCCCTCACTTCATCTGGAAAATGAAAGAGAACCGAATTAAGATTCCAAAGAGTGATCAAACACAACCACTTGAAGGGAAGCTTCTGAAAGGAAAGGATCAACTGCCATGCTATTATTGACTATATTGGAGATAATGCGTACGTGATTTTGTGTATATGGGTATGGTGGATGGTTTATTCTTGTCCTCGAGAGCCACGACATCATGAAGACATAGTAAAACTTCGTTTTATTTTGTGAAAATTTAGGCTTTCTATTTTATTCTATTTTTTTTGAAAAAGTTGTTTATTGGATCATAATTTTTATTCTTTTTTTTAACAATTTAAAAAAAAAACTAAAAAAATATGTTCCTTTATTCAACCAATTAAATATTATTTTAAACTAATGTTTTATTAAAACTATCTAAAATGAAAAAAAGTATTTTTAAAATTATTGGATGTGTTATAGATATTTTATTAAAAGCATAGGTCAGAAGCATTAATTTTAAAAGTTCAAAGACTCTCTCTCTCTCTCTATATATATATATTGTGATGACTAAGGTCAACCATTATCAGGCCTGATGACACTTACTGATATATAAAACCATGAAAATGATATAATTATATAAATATATATGACTTGTCAATAATAAATTGTCATGTAAATTAAAAAAGATATTTTCCTGAGTTCTTAAGAGTCTGTTTGACATCAATTTTATCTTTTCTTACAAATATTTTTTTATTGTATTTTTTATTTTATATTTTTAGATTTTAATAGTAAAATAAGCTATTTTAAAATATTTAAAAAATTAAGATATTTTAGTATTTTAAAATTAATAATCATCATCATAATACCATCATCATTCATTACGATCATTATCGCTTGAGATCATCATTAATTTATAAGGTATTCTTGTAATAGCCAACACCGGCTGCCAGCAATCGCCGTCGATAACTTATTTGATGTTTAATATTTGATGAGGCAATAAATATCTAAAATATCAAATATATATTGTAATTCATATCTAAAACATAAATAAAACAAAAAATAAAATAAAAATAAAAACCAAAAGATAAGGTGATCTTAAAGGCCTCCTAAGCTTTTAAGGTAAAACTGAACTACCCAAGCGACAGTCCATGTCACGTGCTAAAAAAATGTGTACAATATAAATGCTATATCAATAATATCAAAGACCAAATATTAAAGTTACCAATAAACTTATATATTAGAATGCGTGATATATATATATATATATATATATATATATATATATATATATAAATTAAAATTATTATATGTAAAAAAAAAAAGAACTTAACGCAAGATATTATGATTAATCATATAATTCATTGACTGAATTTATTTACTCAATAGATTTGAAATAAATTGCAATTAACCATAAAAACTACGAGAAATTAAAAAAAAAGTTTATATTGGACGTAGCTTTTATAGTCTACTTTGGTTTTGATTTTTATCTTTAAAATAATTGAAAAAAATAGTTAAAAAAGGTATTATCACATTAAAATAATACTTTTATGCATTAAAAGTATATTTTACTTTTTTAAAAAATTAATGACAATGTTATATATCTTTGATTTAATATTAAAGACTTAGTTATATAAATATAAAATTTTATATGATGTCATATATATAAATATATAAGAAGTATGTGCTAAGTATATAAATACTTTTAAAAAAAATATGCCTAAGAAAGGACCATGATTTCAAACTTTTTTTAAGAATTTTTTTTATAGATTTAAACTTTTATTTAATAATGTCAATTAAATTATAATTAAAGTTTAAAAATTATATAATATAACTACATAAAATTAAGAATCATTTCGCTAACCATCAAATGCAACATAATTTTATCTAACAATCACCAACTCAACTCTACACCATGACATAATAAAGCCATATTAAACATCAACTAAACCCCTTAATCCATAAATTTAAAAAAAAAAATTAAAAATTAAAAAAAAACCCTTAATCCCTCCTCTCTCTCTCTCTCTCTATATATATATATATATATATATGAAGTTATCACGTATATATTAAAATTCACAATAAAATTATCATCTTTATTTTTAAAATTTATCTTTTTTAATAATTTAATCGTGGTATAAAATGATATGAAAATATGCAGGTTGATAATTTAAAAATAGTATATGAAATTTTTTTTTTTTATAAATAATAATTTTGAATGTAACTTTGTGGTTTCCCCTAAATTTAAGAATTCTAACACTAATTATAAACAAAAAAAAAAATTATTTCCACTGATATATAGCCCCGACCGCCTTCTCTTCCCAATTAAACAAAAAAGCAGTCCCTCTCCAGCAATGCCATCCTTCACCGACACGCCAGCCCTCTTCTCTCTCCGCCACTCCGGCGACGACCACCACCACGACAACAACAACAGCAACAAGCATACTTCTTCAAAGTCCTTCCGCTCAACCGCCGGCGGCGGCGGTGGCAGCTTCTTTCGAATGTTCAAACTCCTCCCCGCCCTCTCCTCCGGATGCAAAATGGTCGCCCTCCTCAACCGCTCCGCCGGAAAACAACTTCCTCGCCGATCACGCCACCACCATAACCCTCTTCGGCCACCGGAAGGGAAGAGTCACCCTCGCCATCCACGACGACACTCGCTCTCCTCCCATATTCCTCATAGAGCTGCCTATCCTTACAAGCTCGTTTCACAAGGAAATGGCTTCCGGAGTCGTTAAGCTGGCCCTGGAGAGCGAGACGAGGACGCAGAGGAAGAAGCTCATGGAAGAATACGTTTGGGCGGTCTTCTGCAACGGCGCAAGTCGGGGTATTCGATTCGGAGGAAGCATTCTCAGTCTTCTGATGACGAACGGCAGGTGATTCAACCGAAAAAATATATAGATGAGCGATGATTTTCCCATTCAAAATTCAGCAACAGGTTAACGCATAAGGAAGAAAAACAATATTTTAAAATTTTTTTTTCTTACGCCAGGTAATGCAGTTGCTGGCGTTTCAATGGGGCCGGAGTGGTGCCGTCGGACAAAGAGGTAGTAGGGTGGAGGGGAGATGACGTATATGCGGGCCAGGTTCGAGCGGGTGGTGGGTTCCAAGGATTCAGTTGCCTTGTATATGATTAACCCGGATGGGACGGGCCGGATCTCAGCGTGTTTCTTGTCCGGGTCAAATAATCTAAAACTTATATTATATTAAATATATATTTTAAAAAATATTTGTATTTTCAGCTGATATTAATGCATTCTCGTGATGTAATTAATTAATTTAATGATAAAGATAAACGGATAATTACAAGTGTTCTTTCGATGAGTGTAATCATTATTATTTTTTTGTATTTTTATTTATGTTTTTTTTGGGAAAGAATTATTATTTATATTTAGTCTATTTTGATTTACATTGATATTAATAAAAAATAATGAAAGTGAAATAACGTTTATTAACTTTCATAATTATTTGTCTGTCATTAAATTATTTAACTGGCTTGGAGGTGGCTTGTGGAATAATTTGTTTAGTCTTTAGTCATATCATAAAATTGCTTGATTGAGCTGTATTTATTATTTATTTATTATTATTATTTTGTTTATAAAGGATTTGTTGACCAAGTGGAATTGATATGAGATTATCTCTTTATGATTGTTTAGATTGAGATGTTCCAAGCTTTATTTAATATTGGATGTCAATCATTATTTTAAATTAGAAGATATTTTTTTATCAAAATTCACAATGCTTTCTTCTTTAATTGTGTAAGATAAAAATTTATGGATAATTAAAATTTGTCGAGTAATATTTTATTGTCAATAGCATTTCAAAGATTAGTATTCTTAGAGTATGTTTTGAATACGAAATGTGTAAAAAATAAGCGAGTATATAAGAAAGCGTAGTATTATAATTTATTTTTTTATTTTAAAATGTCAAACTACTTTTTTCGCTACGACTTGTCAGGCCAAAAAAATACAATATTTTCACCGCAGATTCTTCAGGACACAACCCCACCGCGTTGTCAAACACTTGCATTGATGCAATCACACCTGCATGCCCTAAATCTACTCTTAGCTAACTTGTCAAGATGCTTTGGTTGATTATAGGAAATTTTAGAACTTTTATCTTTCAAAATATTATAATCTTAAATAAAATTTTAGCTCAAAATACCCTAAACCCTAAAATAATTGAAGCTTTCCTTCCATGCTACATAATGAATTAGAAACTTCATTGTTTTATTGTATTTAGCCTCATCCTATAAGGGTGTGGCCTTCTCAAATGAACACACTTGCTCCACTTTTACTATTTGTCATATACTATAAAAGTGAAAATTAATCTTGAAATGATTAGTATATTTAAAGCAAATGAATGTGATTTCATGAATCAACCCTAACAAATCACTTCTACATGCAATTTATTCATCCTCAAATCAAGCTTTTATCAAATTTTATCACCACATTTAATAAATCAATTATTTGAGATCTATTTAGGCCTAATGCACATGCATACTTAGTACTACATTTATGATTAGTAAGTTGAGGACTCTTTTAGTACTTATAACAAATTATTATTTTTTCTTAGATTTTCAATGAATTATTGATGAAATTTTTATCAAAAACTTGAGATATTGAAGGATTATGATATAAATTCTAGTGTTAGTAATATATAATAATTATTAATAAAAAAAAATTGATTGGTTATATAAAGAAAGATTTTTTATCGATAACTATTGATGGACTATCTATCAATAATTTGTTAATAATTATAGAAAAATAATTCATTAATAAATTATTGAATGAAAATCCATCAATAATTTATTCATAGAAAATTTTAAAGATTTTAATATGAGATGTTTTCATTGTAAATATGTTCAATAAGGCCTATAATTGGTTCTAATAAGTTGAGATAAGATTTAAACGAGATATGAATATGATTTGAATCTATTTAGATCCTCTTTGTGATAATATATTCATATTGATATCAAACTATTCTCAATTATTATAATAAAATATAAATTATTAAAGATTCATTTTAATTATATGCCTATTGCATTTAAAATTAAAAAAATACTTATCCTTAAGTGTTATATTTTGATTTAACTACTCCAAAGCTTACTAACTACCATCAAGATCTTCCTAAAATATTGTAGGAAGAAAATCTTACATTGAAAGAAAATACAATGAGAGAAGAAAAGTGATAAAATCACACTATGTTTTATGTTTATTTCGATTCAAATATCAATTTGGGGTACATTTGACTAAAATAAAATTATAAAAGAGATTAATTTAGAGAGATACACCATGACTTATAGAAGTCAAATTTCTCTTTGCATAGAAATGATTTTTATTGTCAAAATTAAAGAAAAACTCCTCTTAATTTCATTGAAAATAATTATATTGTGTTATGTTTATGGATTTCTTTTAAGCTTTATTAATTTTAGTTGTTATTTTACATATCCTTAAAAATAAATTATATTAATAATTTCATAATAAATAATTTATACATAAATTAAATAGAATGATTTTAAATTTAATGTGTGTGTATATACATATAAAATTTAAAAGTAGGATTTATATGCATATCATATAATTCTTATGTATTTATATATTTAATATCTAAAATTTAATATATATATATATATATATATATATATATATATATATATATATATATATATATATATATATATATATATATATATATATATATATATATATATAACATCCAATTTTACTATCATATTAAAAATATCATTATCACTTGAAATGTAATTTTTATAAAAAAGTATTGGATATGCAAATACATAAAATTATGTGGAATGTATGTAAAATTTTCAATTTAAAAATATGGATTATAAATTTTACATGGAAGAAGGGTTTGCGTGATTGACCGCAACCATGATGTTGCGTCCGTGGAACGCTGAGGGTGCTATCCTGTAAACAAATCCGTCGTCTGAAGGCTCGCTCGGGTCTGCAACAAACATCTCTCTTTGGATCGAGAGATTGAGAGAATTTTCCCGTGCGAATCCCTCGTTCTAATCCAGTCGACATTCCATTCATAGCTGGAAAATGGCGGCCACCGGAGATTGCAACGGTTCAGCTAAGACCTTCACGGAGGTTGTCCTTGTCCGCCACGGGGAGACGTCGTGGAATGCATCACGAATCCTCCAGGTTTCGTCCCCTCCGCCTCTTTTCGCGACTCCATTTTCAAGTTCTTTGTTATTTGATTGTATATGTTCGAAGAGCACAGGAAAACGTAGTTCGTGTGAAATATCCAAGAAAAGACGAACCTGAATTTTAAAAAAAATTATGAACTTTTTTATTGGCTGATGATTGCAATTTCTTCTGGTTTTACTTGGTGTTAAGTAGTTTTGATTGTCTAGGAACGTTTTTTTTTTAATTTTTTATATTTTATTATTTTATTTTGGGGAAGGAAAGGGTTGCTATTTGTTCGTGTTTGGTGTAGATATTTCGCTGGATTAATAATTTGGGAAGAAAAATCGATGATTAATAATGGTGATAGCAATAGTGTTTGTCTGCCAAATTGTTATTTTTTTTTCCTTTGCTGAGGCTGTTTGGGAAAGAGAACTGTATTATGGATGATGCGTACCAACCTTGGTGTTGGTTAAGGTGTCTCTCTATTCTGTGGTGGTGGGGACAGACGATGGCTCTTAGTGGAGGATTCTGTTGTCAGAGTAGATCGTTGTTACTTTTAGAAATTATAGGCAAGCTGGCTTATGACCACACAGTTGAATATGAGCTTGCCAGCTGTTAGTTTATTAAGCTTGGCTTGTTGACATTGAAGATAGATAAGGCTAGCTTACATTCAAATATCTCATAGACCTTATTCAAATCAGTTTGGCTTGAAGTTCAAAGCAAGCCAATCAGGCAAGAAGAGTGAAATTAGTGAACTCACCAAGTTCAGCATGAACATTTGAAGTGTTTTGCTTGCAATATAATGCATGGGCTGTATATTGCCTTATAGGTGATAAGGAAGTATGTTAGTAATGAAAATGGTGATAATGGGCTAAATCCCAATCAAGGAGTGCTAAGATCTAGCAAATGAGCTTAGGATCAAATGATGTAACCCTTGAGGTAGAATTTTGTGATAATTTGCAAATAGGCCATCATTGTGGACTTTGTGTTGATTCCACCTTATAAGAATCAACCAAGGAATTGGTTTGATATTGAAGGGTTCTACTAAGGTAGGAAATATGAATGCGAGAAAGATTTTTGAAAATGCCAAAAGGAAAGTAAGTAACTAATGAAATTATGGAATCTAGAACTATACCTTAATTGAAACAACTTTCTTTTCCTCTTGGATTGATGGCTCTCCTTTACCTTTCTTGTTTCTTTGTTTTCAAATGAGAGATTCAATGAGGGAGAGATTCAATGAGGGAAGTTATATTAGCTAAAGAAAAGCCAATAATGGATTAGAGGAGAATTTATGTAGGACTAATTGCTCTATTTATTCTATGCCTGAGAATTTATGTAGGACTAATTGCTCTATTTATTCTAGTATCAAAATGATACAAATAATGAGTTATTTTTAGACTCTATGTTATTAAACAACAACAATAATAAACCTTTATCCCACTATGTGGGGTTGGCTACATGAATCTTCTTCTCCATTGTGTCTTATGTGTCAAATTCTCATTTAGTTCAAGTATATTAAGGTCATTTTTATACATCTTAACCAAGTCTTTTAGGTCTACCTCACGTTTCTTAACATAAGATAAATCTACATCTACTCTCCTAACGGGTCATCGGACGACGCTTTATGTGTCCAAACCATCTAAGGTGACTCTCTAATCTTATCGCCATTGGAGCTACTTCAACTTTTTCCTAACATACTCATTTCAGATTTTATCTCTAAGAGTAAAGTCACTCATCTACCTAACCATCCTCATCTCGCAACACTTAACTTAGTCTTATGCTTCCCTTTATTGGCCAACATTTTGCACCATAAATCATTGCAACTCTTACCACCATTTTATAAAATTTTTCATTAAGTTTAACGGTACTTTTCTATCACACAATAGGCGGATGCATTCCTCCACTTCAACCATCCAACTTGAATTATACTAATAACATCTCCATCTATTTCACCATCATTTTGAACAATAGATCCTAGATATGAATCACTCACTCTTTTAATAATTTGTTACTCAATGTCACAACAATATCACTAAAACTTCTACAACTAAAATTACACTCTATGTTACTAAACATCCAACCTAATGATATTGCACCCTACTTCTAAATAGGAGGTTTGTAATTTGATTCTGATAAAAAAAAAAAAAACTTTGATAATTAAGAAGTAATTTAAATCAAAATTTAATTACACATAAAATATAGAACTCATAAAATCAAGCTAATCCTCTATATCCTTTGGGTAATTATACTTTAAATTACTTACTATGCTTTATCGTCCAAATAAAGGATGATGTTGGCACTATCTTATAGAGATTTTGAACATATGTGCTTGATTACTTTTTATTCTAAGACTTCTTGTGTAACCCATTAACATAGCTTTTTTTTTACTCTCATGCCGTCCATGCATGCTAAACCTAGCTATCATCCATGCTAGCTTAGTCTAGTCATGTTGGCTATCCTTTTGTATTCACATTGCTTAACCTAATTTGAAGTTAGATAAGTCCAAATGTTGTGCACCACTTGGTCCTCTTAAAATAACCAAATTAACTAATTAGCTTAGTCAAAATTATGAAAGTCTTTTGAATCACATCCTAAGCTTTGAATAGGGATAAATAGAGATCAAGCTATTTAGCTTTGGATACAACTATGCTTAGAGGATTTTATGAAAACATATTGACTATTAGGCATACCATTTGCATTGTTGTAATTTATCGGATGAGTGTAAACTTCTAAGTGTAGTTCAAACTCCTTGTCCATTATTACTTATATGAACTTGGTTTCTCTTTTTTTCTTCATAACTTTGTTTTGCCTGTGTATATTTAGGGACATAGTGATTGAACTTAATGACATTGGGAGGCAAGAAGTCAAGGTAAGGTAAGAGACTTTATCTGCTATTACAAATCTTTATTTTGGATGGAATATTGCATGCCCTGTTTGATCTTTTGAAGGTGGCCTCATCTATCCAAACAAGAGAATTTGGTTGCCATTTATTCATCGACTTGCAAGTCACAGACGCCCGTATAATAGCAAGCAATTGTAATCCTGAGGTTTGCTTGATTCACTCTTTGCATTAGAACTTAATTGGTGTTTGTAAATGCCTCTTATTTTCTAGAAAATATATGGAAATGTTGTTGAAAGAACCATTTTGACCTCTAATTTTCTCTAGATATGGCATAATCTTTAATATATTATTCAAACTACACATTTATGCTTTTATTCTTGTTGTGGAGGTATCATGTGGCATATGTTTTCTAATCTTAATTAGATCATTCTATACTAATAAAAATAAGTAAGTGTTACTATGAATTTGAAATATTAGAAGTTGTCATAATAATCATCCTCATTAGATTTATCCCAAGTCTATGGGGTCAACTTCATGAATCCTCCTATCCCATTCATTCTTGTAAGTATCACACAAGGAGTTCACCTTTATTTTATAAAAATTATTTTGCACAACTTCATAAACACTCTATCTTTGTTATACATTTTACTCTCAATTATGTCACATTTATTCTATCTACTTGCATCATTGGTTTATCTTCCTCGACCTTACAAATGCTTGAATTGCCAAAAGAACATTGAAACAGTTCACGGACAACACCTTTTAATATTAAGATTAGAAAACATCATTTTAATTTAGATAGTTGGAATAAATCTAACTTGGATGATTAGGATGATAAATTTGCTTTTTTAGCACCATCTTTGGTTCTCATTTCAGTAATACTGGATCCATCTTTGAGGGAGAGACATCTTGGGGATCTTCAAGGTTTGACAATGCGGAATGCAGAAGGTAATTTCTACAAGCATTTTTTGTCTGCTAAAAGAGATCAAGAACTTCCTGTAATTTACTAAACTTGATTTCATATTTTAAAACATACTAAGTTAAAAGCTTTCAATTCTTAGATTGTGTGGGAAGTCTTATATTGCAATAAAGAACAGAGGGATGCTAAGGTGGGAAGTCTTATATTGCAATAAAGAACAGTAACTTATGATTGGATATTTTAATGCAATGGTTGTGGTATTTTTCAATGATCTTGCACATACTTGTTTACTCTAATAAAAGCATTGGCCACTTCACTTAATTATCTTTCTTCATTTCTGGTTCCCATTACTAGGCCCTATGTGCTTGAAATTATTTAAACAATTACTATTGAATATAAGACTATTTGTCATAAAAAGAGTGCATTTTTTATTTTAGCAACAATATTATTAGAGGATACTTTACAACTAGGGTTTGGTTCAGTTACTTTTTGTTCCTTTTGGATAATATATTCAAATAAAATCTCTAGTAAAGCGGTGCTTGAGGATTGTATATAATCTTTAGTGGAAGGCCCTTTACACAACTTATTTATTGAGATTGTTCTGTCGATAGCTGAAATTGAAATATTTTATTTCTTAGTTACTATCTTGGAATTGGAATGGGATTATCTAGATATTTGGTTTGAGGGATATGCTTTAATAAAATGGATTTATTTCATGGACTGTTTCCTTGGGACCAGCTACAATGGTTTTAGCTTCATCAAAATTTATGCTCTTAAGTAGTGCTTGTTATATTTTGTCTATTCAATATTCATTTGGATTCATTATTATTCATTGTGTTCTATTTTCTTGTTTTTCCTCTAATTAGTACCTGTCAACCAGTAGTTGTTTGGTTAACAATGTCCTTTTGAGAATAATTTTGATATCATCTAAATTGTGGTTTTATCCTATAAAATTTGTACTTTGTAAATGTCATACTTTTCCACTTTTTCTGATTTAGGGTGGTGGAGAAAGTCTTGTTCAACTGCATGAGAGAAGCACATCTTTTGGAAAAATTGGCTAGGAAGCACAAAGGTATAACCATTATGCACTGATATAGGAATATTTAGAATCTTAATTGTTTCTATTTGCTTATAATTTTGGGTAATTTTAATGAAAGATTTAGGTTGTTTCATTGTCTTCTATGGGACTGTGCAACTTTCTCCAAAGGCAATTTTGATCTAATTGCTTTAGGAATATGGAGCAACAGTGGTTAGCTTCCCCATATAAATTCTACAACCTGAGACATTTACTTACCAATAATGAATGCATATAGGACGTGAATCAATCTTTGAAGAATTTGAGAAGTATCATTGAAGATTGCAAAAAATGAGTTGACTTGTTTTATGAATCCCTTCTAAATTTATCAAACTATAGGAACTTATATATTTTTTCTTTTGTTGGATAACAAGAAAATTTAGGACGCTTTTGTTATGAAACTGCATGTGGGAGTCTCCTTGATCTTGCTATTATACATATTTGATTTGTTATCTTTTCCTCAAATCCAACTTTGCAGATATACATTATACTTATAATAGTTTTTCCCTTCAGATCCTTTTGACAAATTTGAACTCTTAACTGTTTTC
Organism: Cymbidium sinense; assembly: GCA_021442155.1. NCBI lineage: Eukaryota > Viridiplantae > Streptophyta > Magnoliopsida > Asparagales > Orchidaceae > Cymbidium > Cymbidium sinense. The sequence continues at coordinate 89,963,090 of CM038220.1, forward strand.
ATATACATTTAAATTTACATACATGCACACACAATGATGGTGTTATTAAAGATTTTGGTGCTATTATATAAATATAAAAGTTTAGGTGTTAGATATGTAAATATATAAGATTGTGTGCTATGTATGTAAATGCCTCTTAAATTAAAAGCTTTATATATATTTTTTAAAGGGACTTAATATATTCACCTATGAGTAATCTCAATCCATCATCTAAGAAAGGAAGAGAATCACTTCCATTTATATTAAAAGTTTATATATATATATATATTGTTTCTTTCATAATATAAATAAATCAAATAATACATCTTTTCGTTAATATTATATTTTAACATCTAGATATTTTTATTTCATCTATCTTAATTGCATTTTTATTAGTTAATTTTATTGATTTATGTATAATTATTAATAAAATGTAGATTATATATTTTTTAATTGTGCCATTTTTTTGTAGAACATACTATACCATTTTTTTCAAGATCCTCAAAATATGATCAATATTCCATATAGGCATACAAATATTATTTGATATTGTCTACTATTTGATAATTATTTTAGATAAGCTTAGATGACTATATGCCTTAATATTATTTAGTTAAAGTAATTTGGTTTCAAAATATTTTTGTTAACATTATAATTTATGAAGGCATGATATTAAAAATAAATATGCTAATAGATATAATAAATCTAAAACAAAATTATCATATGCAAATTTCAAAATAAATTTCTCTTCTTTTCTAATATAATATTAGAACCAAGTTTATGATATTCTCTCTACTTTTTTTAGGCATAGTCCTATTCAAAGAACTATCATTTCTAGTCGCTTAAGTTCTTTAATTGAGAAACTAAGAACCACCAATAAGTCTTCTAAGCTGCCTATCTTTCAAGCTTTGGTATGTTGTTGATATTTTTTGGAACTATTGTCATTGATCACTTAAAAACTTATAATCATTTTTAAGAGAACTCATGCCAATGGCAATCCCAATTGTTAGCCCCTATTTGACACTTGGGATGATCTCATTGTCAATCTCCTGCACTTCTATTGTTGCATCTTCTAGTTCACTCATAATGTCAACAACATCTATATTGTTGGTCCAAGTTATCGCTATGAAACCCTCTCACCTCATGTACTTTCCTACTCCATCAATGACAACCATCACTAGCTTCACACACTACTAACAACAACATTGCCTACAATTATGGAAATATTTGAGCTTGCACATCCGATCACTATTGTGAATGACTTCCAATAATATCCTTTGGAGTTGTGTAAAATAAGCTTTTCCAAAAGCTGCCTAGTGTGGAGGTTTGTTATCTATGATGGAATCACGCCATGTAAATGCTTAAATGAATCTGATGAGGCATTGCCTTAACATAAGAAGGAATTATTTAGAAAGAATCATAAAATCATCACATGGATTTACAACATTTTTGCTTTTACCATTCACACATTATTTAAAAGAATCATAAAATCATCATGTAGATTTATATCATTTTTGGTTACTATGCACACACAACTCAACAGTTAGGATATGCCAAAAGTCATATGAGATTTCATTTAGCATTTTAATATTGAACTGTCATATTAATATCAATTGTGCCATTGTTTCATCATCTTCATGTGGTTCTTGGACAAATATTAATATTTTTGTTGCTAAAATCGATATCCTTTAGGTTCAACTACCTTTGACATTACCCAAGGAGGATATCCAGACCATACTTTAACACTATTAATAAAATTATCTCATTTAGTTCTTGATTTCACTACTTGATGACTATGAATGATTTTGTACTTACCATACTCGACTGCATTCCCTTATCTTTTGAATTTGCCATTGCTGAACTTATCTGAAGGAGATGCAACTTAATAAATCAAAAAAGCCCTCACTACTTTTATTCTTGATATAGCAGCACATGATCAAATACCATAAGATTTACTTCTGTGTGCAATAAGGTAAAATTACATGCATTGTTATTATTAAATATATGCATGATGAAGCGCTAACTAGGATTAGAAATAGTTATGGAGTGACTCAAGAGTTTTATTTATAATAGTTTATATCAAAGATCAACTTTGAGTCAATATAATTTTATATTAGTTATTAAGATTCTTATAAACAATAGTAAAATTGAATTGTCTTAGCATAATTTTTTAAATGATATAGTTTAACTTTTACTACATCTATTAAAAAAAGTAAAAAAATTAGGCCAATGGTGAAAGGTTGAACATTTACAATGAGTAGAACAAGGATTGGGTGTATAATGCATTATTTTATAAGTTGTAAAATTTATAATTATCAATCAATATTATTAGATTCAAGTATATTGGATTCATTATATAGATGAGAAGTAAAAGTGATACCTTAGTGTGATAAAAGTGGAGTGGCTCATGAGTATTATGTGATAAGAGGATTTAACTCTTCAACTTTAAAAAATACTAATCTAGCATAGCCTTTTGTTGTTGTGTTCAACATCTCAAGTACTTTTACTTAGTATTTTGATTTGCATGATGTAATTATATGACAATTAATCCATATTTATTCTTTGCTAAGATCCCTTCCTTTGCTCCATTGATACACACTGCAGATGGTAGCACTTCATCTATCATTCATACAACCATGTCTCTACTTATTATTTATTCCTCTCTTACACCTATTTTGCCATCTAAATTTAATCTCATGTGTATTTGATAATTATATGAGCTAGGATATGATATATTATTTTCTCACTTTGGTTTCTATATGCATGAACCTTGGATGGGACAGGTTTCTTAGGACAAGGCATAGGGATAGTCATATTTGCACTTACCAATTTTGATGTGCTATCATTTGTTCCTATCTCACTTAGTCTTTGATTCCATCTTCATTGTGTTTCTAATAATTCCCCTTTCAATCTTGTATATAGTGGTCACTTGAGGTTTGCTCATAATAATGTCATATATTATATTTCTTGGCAACTATTAAAACGAATTGCATTATCTTATTTTAATATTTATTCATGTGTTATTGCTTCTTTTGTACTCATTTGCTCAAATATTTGAGGTTAAGTGCCTCACTCTATCATGGGATGGTTCCAATAGTTTGCTGTTTTATTGATGATTACTCTTGTACTTGGCTATATTTCTTTAAAATTTTATTTGAATTTTAGGAAATTTATTTTAATCTTGCAGTCATAATCTATACATTTTGTTTCTATATCAAAACTCTCCTTTCTAATAATATTATGGAATACAAGTATTCATCTATACCATCTCTTATCAACATGGCACTCTATCTTAAGATTCTTGTCTCATCACTTTTGCACAAAATGGTTGGCTTGAATACATGCATTGCCATATTGTTGACATTTCTTTGACCATCAAATGGATTTCCTCTCCTACCACTGTATATCAATCATCATATGAATACTTCTATATTATGATCCCTAAATACTCTATTTCTTAGGTTTTGGTTGTGCTTACTTAATTTTTCTTCAAGACCATGAGCAAAATAAACTTTAAGGCCAATTTAATTCTTTTTTGCATCTTGGGCAACCACCTAGAACATAAGAGATATTTTTATCTTGATTCTATCACAACGCCTTCAATTTTGTCTCATTTTCTATGGATATATTGTATTTGCTTTCATGTCTCAGTTCCATCCCGCTACTATAGTCTCCCTCCTTCACCTCCTAACTCAATTATTTTTTGCCAAGGTCACTACAAATATGATTGATGTTTTGTTGATGTAGCAATACTAGCTGAACCAAATTATTTGTATTCGATGATTTAAAAATGGCAGCCATACTTTTAGAGAAAATAACATAGTTAATTCCTATCATTCCTTTTAATTGACAATCTACTCATTCCACTAAAGGTGATCCTTTTATATATAAAGAATTATCATTGCTACTCTACTATGTTCACTTTCATCTCACGAACCTCAACTCTCAAAACTATCATGACGCTTAATATGATATTTTTTTGGCAAAAAAGCTATGCACTTGAGACTAGTTGTTAATCTACTTGAAGAAAAGTTGATTGTCGACTATAAATGAATCTATAAAATTAAAGCTCATTGAGATAGGTTGCTTGAGTGTCATAAACCTCATCTTATATGCAGGTGCTTTGTACAGCATACAATGTTAACTTTGATGAAATCTTTGTCACTATAAATTGCCTTATTTTTGTGAACTTTATCTTTATTATTGTCGCACTTAGCCATTGGTATATTTTACAAATGATCACCAAGGTTGTCTTCCTTAATGATGATCTTGAGAATGACGTTCATTTATGTCCACCACCTTGTATTGTTGTTTTATCGAGGATGCTTTGTTGATTATAATAGTCTATTTATAATTTCAAGCAAGCTCCTTGTGATTGGTTCATTAAGTTCAAATGTTACTTATGCAACCCTCTTGATCCCGCTCTCTTTATTTGCTCCTTTTAAGGCAATCTATTTTCTTCTTTGTGTCAATGATATGATTATCATTAGTAAACACTACTTTGAGATCAAGGATCGGACACTAACGTGATTATGAAAGTTCTTTTGACGCTACTGATTATCCTCTCACATACCAAGTATGGCACTGATCCTATTAATGCTGCAATTATATTTAATTTGAGATTGCTGTAACTCTCTGGGAAACAGTCATCTCAATTTTACTGAGGAGGCATCTTTGTCAGATCCTACTTTTATTAATAATAAGGATGATTGATATATTTTACTCCTACTTGTCCTTACATCATCTATTATGTTATTTTCCTTCTCATTCTTTGCTATGTATAAAGAAATCTTTATTGTGGTCTTCATTATTCTGCTCAATCTTTGCCCATGATGGCTGCTTATTCTGATGCTACTTAGGCTAGAGATCCTACTGACTGAAAATTTGTCATTACTTTTTGTTTCTTCGTGGACATCTTTCTAATTTCTTGGCTGAGGAAGACGCAAATAAGGGTTTTCGTTCTAGTGCCATAGAATACCGTGCCCATGCTGACATGGTGGGAGAATTAACTTTGATTGTTATTCATGAATATATGAATGTTTCATGTGATCCTTATATTATACATTATGACACAATGCAATCACAATTGTGTAAAATGATGTTTACTAAGTTCAATTAAGCCTTTCTTTGATTTAAGTTAAACACTAAACTCGAGTTAAGATTGATCACCGCTTTATTCATGATAATAAGATTAATTGTTATGCTATTTTTCTGTAGTTTATTTCTTCACAAGATCAAGCTGCTAATAAATTCACCAAATCTCTTATTTCGAACTGTTTTCATGAGTTATATACCAAACTCAAGTGGCCATATTCTATGCTTGCATCTTTAAATTTGTAGGCAACACTGCCATATATGCAAATACTCTTATTTTGCAACATTATTCTCTCTACTGTCATATATTCTCGCTTATTAATATATAGTTCTCCATTATATTTTACCTATCTTGCTCCCTCCCTTGTCAGCCTATATATAAGCTTTCTAACGTTAATACAAGCACGAGATAATATAGAAATACAAATTCTCTCCCATTATTTTTCTTTTGGAAGATTTACATACATGCAATTCTTATATATTTACATATCCAATACCTATAATATATATATATATATATATATATATATGCATGAAAAGGTGTATTTCTTTTAAAAAAGTTAATGATGTTGATATTTTTATGTGATATTAAAGATTTAGATGTGATATATATATTAAAATTTAAGTGTTAGATATGTAAATATAAGATAGAATATTAGGGAGAGTCCTTAGAGATAGAATGCAAAATGAGTGGAAAAAGTTGGAGTAGCTCCAGTGGTAGATAAGATTAGGGAGGTGCTTAGATGGTTTGGCCACATAAAGCGTCGGCCGTCAGATGACTTAGGAGAGTAGATCGTTAGATTTCTTTATGTTAAGAAGGTAGAGGTAGCGCAAAAGAGCTTTGGTTAAGATGTATAAAAATGATCTTGGTATCTTGAATTAAATGAAAATTTGACAATAGGAATGATGAAGGCGAAGGATTCATGTAGCCGACCCTAGTGGGATTAAAGAACTGTTGTTGTTGTTGTTGTATATGTAAATATAAGAATCGTGTGCTGAATGTGAATGCCCTCTTCTTTTTAGTGGCCATATCTCTCTCACCAATAGCCCGCTTTTACAATAACTCGTCAAATTGGTTTGATTCCAAATGTGTGAGAATGATTTAGCTAATGTTGTTAGCTTGTTCTCTTCATTTAAAACTGTATTGCATTTCAGGTGAGAAAATCATAGTGGTAACTCATGGTGGGGTCCTGAGAGAGCTTTACAGGAGAGCCTGCCCAATGGGGCCACTGAATGGCAATATAAAGAACACATCAGTTAATGTGATTCATATTCATGAAAATGACCAGAATTGGACCGTTAAGAAGTGGGAGATGTGAGCCACCTTCAGAAGGTTGGAGCTAAGGAAGATGCCTTCGGTGGTGACAGAACCTCTGGTTAGTAAGACTGACTCTCTAATTGAATATATATATATATATTACTCTTCTTATGGAGAACTTTGAACCAGATTATCAGATATCATTTATAGTTGAAATCAATTATATTAATAAATTGGACATTTGGAGTTTTCATGTTTCAATTATATTATAATGTAAGATGATCCTAAATATTTTTAAAAAATGTATATATATATATATATATATATAGCAAGTAGGAATGTGATAATAATTTATAAAGTGAATTTATAAAGAAAATTATTACATGCACATATTTTATTTATATTGTTCATTAGAGAATTGTGTTTTTTTTCAGCTTTTATCTAATTTTGTGTCATGCTGTATGGGGTTTATATTCTTGAAAAGGTAAAAGATGTATTCATACAACTTATATGCTGTGTGCTCATTATTGGCTCACACATAATATTGATGTTATGCATATAAATTGTAAGACATTTTAGTTTAATAATTAAGATTAATTTTTTAATTAAGAGATTTTGAGATATTAATATTATGCATATAAATTGTAAGATATTTAGTCTAATGATTAAGATTAAATTTTTAATTAAGAGATTTTGAGATTTAAGTATACATTTATATTATATGTAAATTTATGATTAAATTTATTCGAATATCTCAAAAAAAGGATATATATATTTATAATCAATGTGAAATTGAAAACTTATTTTTTAAACGTGTTTTATTTCAAGCGACGAAATGAGCCTTACAATGGCTTATGGTTAATGAACTTCTATTTGACAATGGTATGGGGAAAACTGCTTAATAGAGAATATCTAACCAGCTCGTAATAAATAAAAGAATAGCTTATTGGTTTAAAACTAGGAAACAATTCCTAAATCTCGAACACCTAATCAGAGTTAAATTGAAACACCCAATTAATAAATAGAAATAAAATATTAAAGAAAATTTTGTTAGATTAAAGTATTTTTTAAATAAATCAAGTAGTTTGGATATAATTTTAATAAATTATGTAAATATGTTTGAGATAATTGTTACTTTATTAAAAAATAATATTAAATTTTGTTATAAAAAAAATTATTACATAAAATTACGATGAATATTATAATATTTTATAATTAAATCATATTTTTTGACTCACTGTAAATAGCTAGATCAAATTTTAAAATATAATTTTTTTCATCACAAATTTTTTAAAATATAATTATAATACAATTCCCAATTAATATAATAACATATTTTCCAACTGCACTTAGAAGTTAGGTTAAAATCACATATTTGATATTGAAGTGATTTCATTACAAAATTTTGACAATAATTTATAAAACTTTAATAAAGTTAATATAAGCTTGCCTGATTATGCGACCAACTGATCTCATGTGGAAAGGCTCAAGCTCAACGAATCAAAGGTATAAGTTGCACAATTTAAAATAAAAGAATTGTTAAATTCATAAACAATTATTTCTTTATTAAGATTTAAAATTAAGTCAAATAAAACCGAAAGTATATTTATATTGAATTAGAGTGAAGAATACCAACTTTATTATTTAAGATTGACCACGAAACTAACATGATATAAAATTATATATATATATATATCAAACTTGAGTCTCAGCTTGTTCTAATGTTTATGTTAGTTTGGTTGAAGGGTATAAATAAGTTGCTTGACTAATTAATTGAGTTTAGATTTAATTGAAAAAAAGAGAAGAAATTAAGAGAATGACTGAGAAAAAATAAGATTATACATTATTTTAAATACTTTATAAAATTTAACAAATGAAATGTAATACTTTTATTATAATCTATATTAATATTTTAAAAACAATATGATAACTAGTATGGAGTTGTCGTAGGGTTGATTCAAATTTAAACATTGTATGTATGTATATATATATTAAAATATTTAAATAATAAAAAAGTATAATGAAATGATTAACTTCCATTCTCAAAACATTTATTAAATTAAGCTTTGAGACATTAAAGACTAGTAATAGACCAAGATCAATATTTAAAGAAGCCTCTTTATATAAATTTCATAGAAGCTCAAGACATCATTTTAGATGAAGTTCCCTCAATTACAAACACTGCACATATGTTCTTAGTGAAGTGAAAGAACAAAAAAGCACATGGATAGCCTATGAAGATCAAGAAGTTTGCAATTAATATATAGTGAGTGAGCATATTGACTTTCAATTATATGAAGTTCATTCTTTGTCATTCAATAGAGTTAATGCAATACCAATACATGCACATAGAAAAGAACCATATTACCTATTAGTTAGAGCACTACATCAACATTCTAAATTTTGAATCAAAGGAACATGGATTAGGTATGGTCTTACCTTCCTTGAAGTAATTCTAATATGCCGATTGCAAATTGTTGTAGCTTAATCCAAAAGGAACTTTGACAAGTTCCTTAGTCATGTATCATGCTAGTGTTTTAATTACTCTCTCTTCCATCTCACAACTCAAATCATGAACCCTAAACACTTCATGTCTCTCTTTATGAACCCGTAAGTCTCTTCACAAGTTACACCTATGCTTCTAAACGAAATCATATAAAATTCCTAAAGAAACCTTAACAAAACCCAAAATCATCAACAAGGAATATTCCCTACACTCCACTCCACAATCTTTCTAATGTTTCTACACTTCATCCTTCGCTTACAACCTCTTGGGCAACCATTTATGAATTCATATCTAAAACCTTCAACCATCCAATTAAAAAAAATAAAATAAAATAAAATTCCCTATCTAATAGCATCTTATAGCCTCCACTTCTAAACTCATAAAACATAACCCTAACTAGCCCCCCAACCTCTCAAAACTTCACCAAGATCTTTATTAACCACCAAAAGAGTCGAGGTAATGGCAACATGTTGAATGGCATGTTATGCCATACTCAATCCTCCAACATAGGGAGGTTACAAGGAGCATTGTAAGCGCTAGACAAAAGATTATCTAGGATGCTTGCCCACAACTTGGAAAAAAAAGTAAAATGCAATAAGTAGAGAGAAAATGTCACTATTTATGAAATATAACAAAATAAGTAAGCTCAAATTCCACCACCACAAAGGGTATTATGGCTCATATTCACTATAACACCATAAATAGTTCAATTTTTCTACAACTAACATCATGTATTTTGATTTGAAACTTTATCTATTAATCAAATTTGAAAGACTCACATGAAATCCTTAAGTGACAATAACTAAGCAAGAAGGTTGATCTCTGAAAAAAAAAATCAAACCAATTAGAAATTATAAAATATACAACGACCATTCAAAAAAAGGTAGAGTTTACAAAACATGGTCAGTGACGGAATAAGAACTAAGCATGATCACACACCAAATTTTAACCAAAATCCACCTATTCATCCACCCTAGTCTATTTTGTGGTATGGGGACTTAAGGATGAATAAAAGGGACTTAAAGAAACAATGGCTTCAACCCAATATAAATACCTTAAAGTACATTTTGGAGTTTCATGCAATGCACTATCAACATAAAATGTCACATCATTAAAATTGTCTATATAATAGTAACTAAGTTTAATTTATTTTCTAATAAAGTATCCTAAGATATTCCTTAATAAGAGTGTATCAATCATATAAATTTGAAGCAATTGCAAGCATCCACCCTCCATCTCTCTCTCTCCTCCCTCTAACCCTCTTTCTAGCGGATTTAAGTTCTCAACCTATGCCTTAATTTGCATTAAGTAGTATCACGCCCTATTGGTTCTACCATCCACATAATTTTCCTCAACCCACACTAATGACAACATCAGATTTCTTGGTCACATCAACATCTTGCATGACATTACCCAATCAAATTCAATGCAAATGCCCATTCCAGTACTAGGTCTGAAAAAGAGTATAATATGGAGTAGACTTATTTAAACAGCCCATCACCATACGATAAAATAAAGAACAACCATCAATTTGAAGCAAAAAATCTAGCAATTGATTCTTTATAATGAGAATAAAATTTTGAATTAAAGGTTTAATGGAATAAATCCTTGCATAACATGCTATATCAACCATTGGAACATAAAGCAGATTGGAGACTTCAAAACATTTTAGAACCATTGTCACAAAAGATATTTCTAGCTAACAAAATCTGTAAAAGTGCACTTTGTTCAAGCTTTCAACTAAAAGCCTGAAAACTATGGATTAAGATGTATGTGAGAGCTTGTGAACTACAAAATACTTCAAAATTTTGAACTCAATGATTATTTTAGTGAACTACAAACTGAGGTGATTATTAGTCTTATTGAACTAAATATTGGCGTATTTGTTAGTATTGTTTTTAAGATATTTTATCATATCGAAGAATTATCCAGCATTAAGCCTTCCAAAATAAACAACTCATAGGAGAAAAGGATCAATACTTACAGAAGCCTATTCATCCAAATTTCTTAAAAGTTTTTTTTTTTTTTTTTTTTTTTTTTTTTGATAAAATGTCTGTCCAAATTTCCTAAAAGTTGAAGACATTATGCCAAATAAATTTCCAATAGCAGCAGACATTGTATACATGTTCTAAATCAAGTAAGTTATTGCTGACCAAGGAAGATTAGCAGAAACTTACACCAGACCTCATGGATATTATATTGACTTTTAACTTTATGAACCAAAATTCTTTGTGATTTGATAGAGTTATTGCACCAATACATGTGCATAAGCAATGAACATATCACAAATTAGAGTACTACATTAAGATTGAAGTACATCAACATTTTGAATTCCAAAGGAACAAGGATCTTGCATGGTTGAACATCCTCAAGTAAAATTCCAGCACATGTCGACTACAAAAGCACTCCACTTTCCAAAAGATATAGTCAACCTTTATTTCATGGCCATACATAAAATAAATTCAAAATTTTTCTACAAAATCACATGACTAGTCACTCCAAGATTTGAAGATTTCATGAATACTGGAACCACTCCGTTATCTATAATGGCATAGTCGACCTCCTCTTAAAAATTTGAATTTTTTTTTTTTTTTTGGCTTTATAAGTGTAAGATATTTTTGAATTGAGAATAAAATATTAAAGTTTGTTTGCTTGTATGCAAATTGCAGTGGAGGCTTGATAGATTGATGAAAGAAACTTTGGCAAGTTCCTTAGTTATCTTACTTATATAGTTATATTTTAATTCCTTTTTCCTTCTACCTTTTGGGCCGCACACTTCCTTTTTCATCTACCTTTTGGGTACACTTGAAACCCTAATCCTTGCTACCCCTCTCTCTCTACAACCCCACAAGACTCCTAAAACCTTCACTAGCCATATCTACCTTCACACCTCAAAGCTAAAATGTAAAAGAAGAGATTTCAATTTTGCTCGCAACAACTTTTAGCAAACCCTAAACTCCTCCACAAGGCTCCACTCCAAAACCCTTCAAAGGCTTCCCACACTCCATCACTACCTTCAAACCTCATAGCCAACCATTTATGAACTCAAACACAAGCCCTTCAATCCTCCACCAAGTAAAATATTCCCTTTACAATAACACTTCTAAGCTCCCACTTCTAAAACCATAAAGCCTATCCTTAGCCTCCAACCACCCAAAAGATTCACCAAGATCTTTATACACAATCACAAGCAAAAGTATACCTTCCTCCTCAAAATCCTCCCACCACACCAGTTCAAAAGACAAGATAATGCCAACATGTTAGTAGATGTTGCATGGAAAATCATAAGCATAAATCATAAGTATAGTTAGAATGTTGACCCTCAACTTGGATAGAAAAATACAGTGTAATAAGTGGAGAGAGTAGGACTATTTATAAGTGGTTGAATACATACTCTCCTACCCCTCCTCTTACATTAAAGAGATTTCACTAACTCTATTTATAAAGGGTCCATTTCCTATTATTTTTACAGAATTACCATCATGTGACTGCCAAGAATCTATTTCCCTATATTCTAACCCTTGTCTAATGGGCCTTTATCATTTTCCCCTATCATTCATTTTATTTCTCCACCTAAGTCACAACAAGAGCCTCATAGGCCTCACTAAGATTACTATACAATAGTACAGCTATGTCCCACATAACTCAATCCCTATAAGCTCTCTCTGGCCAACCATAGAACCCTTGTAATAATCATGTTCATCATAAAACATTTCTTGAGTTGTTGTCTTACATTCATTGCATGCAAATGAACTCATAGTGAAAAGAAGTATCAATTTTCTTTCAATTGGGTCAGGCATCAAAATAGACATAATGGCGAGATGAATGGACATGGCTATGTGCAATGAGAACCTTATTATCAATTCTCACATGCTGCTCAAGAATAAAAGCATATTCCTGATAATTTGTCATTCATTTAGTGCAGAAAATGTTTAATGAATTTTATGAATACAAGAAGTATAAGACATGATCATAATAAAGAATAAGCTTGTGAGGTAAATAATAGTGATGTTAATGGAGTAAGGATTGAATGATTGTGTGCGTAAAACTCACAATCATATAAAGAAAATATTAATTTAAAATAGGCCGTAAGATGGCCTTCCTAGTTAAGGATGCTACCAATGCCAATTACAAAGACATCACAAGCTATCTTAAATATGTTGGAAAAGTTGAAGAGATGAAGTACATGAGACTTGATCATTTTAGTTTTGAACAATTTAAGTACAAAATGGACTAAAGATGTTTAAAAAAAATGTTGACATCTATCAATGGAGTCTCAATTGAGCTAAACCCTTTCAATAAAAACTAAAATGCGTAGATACAAATGTGAGGATAGGCTAAATCAAAATGACCTACATTGGGATGGAATGAGCAAAGACTTTGTCAATTATCATAACAAAAGAAAAAGTACCATGGATTGTAGTAATATATTTCTTTAGATTTAGTTATAATTTTTGGGAATGTAAGGTATCCCAAAACTAGGGAAATATGAGTCAAGTTCTTTTTCTCAATGACATCATAAATCATGATATCATCAAAGTACATTACAAGAAATTTGCCCACAAAAGGATGCAACGCTTGGTTTATGACTTGCATTACGGTGCTAAAAGCATTAAAGATCTCAAATATCATAACCACCGACTCATAAAGTTCAATCTAGGCTTTTAAAGTCATTTTTCGCTTATCTATGATATAAATCTGGATTTGTGACACTTGCTTTACAAATTGATTTTGCGAAAGAGTATGGACACAATAACTAAGTTAAGCATATCAAATAAGCATTGTATAGAGAAGTAATACTTAGCTATGATCTCGTTGATAAACACACATAGGTAGCATAAAGAGGAAAGGATGACACAAAGGCTAAGGTTTCCCTAATGTAATCTTAAATGAAGAGATCAACTTTTTTTAAACATGTACTACATGATTCATCCCATAATAGATGATATTGATAAGCACAAGGGCTAAATCAATAGCATGTTGGATCATATAGAAAGCTCTTCTTGAGTCAAAGCAAAGAAGTAAACCAATAACTTGGCAATATGAATAGTTAATAAGGTAGACTTTGCTAGACAACAAGGCAATAAGTCAAATTTTGTCTTTTTGTTCAAACTTCTAGGGTGCCAAAAGTTGAATAAGTAAATTTTAAAACACCTAAGATGTTGTGTAACTAACAATTGTGACTCTTAGTTCCTCATTAATTGGATATAAGGTGGCTAACAATTATCACTCTTAGTTCCCCATCAATTGGATGATAAGGTGGTAGCGAATCATGAAGTATTGGTGCTTGAAAACATGTGCATTAAAGTGCCCATAAACAATTGACATCATATTAAATAGCAAAAGGCGCCCTAATAGGATGGTATCTACATCCATAAGCAAAACATCACAGAATGCTATTAGAATAGCTGCCTAATTTAAAAAGACAACAATTAATGATATCAATGGTTGTTTTCTTGACTTCCGTGACTTTAAATGACAATCGATGTGATTCAAATGTCAATTATAGGAAAGGTGAGATCAAATTTGAAAAAATATTCATTGAGCTCTCACCACCGATAATAAGTTTGTACAATTTCCTACAATCACATAGGTGTAAAAGATGTAGATGCCATAAATCTTCTCTAGATGGAAGAGTTAGAATGAAATGACCATCACCTCCTCAAACTCTTTAAGCCGATTAAGGACTCACTCAAACAATGATAATGGTCCTCAAAATCCTAAAAAGAATTATCAAAGTGTTGAATTTTGTTTTGTAGTGTTGAAGACTAGGCATTGGTGAAGCAAGTGTTCCTATTTATGATGAGGCAAGGGCATGAACATGGTAGTGTGAGAGGTGGTTTAGTCCTCACAAAGCGGCCCCAAATCGAGTTGTGTTAGATTGCTTGATATAGATTTGTGCATCATTTACTTATGCTTTTAGTATTTCTTTAATTCTAAGTTACTATGAAAGCCATCATCAATGTTGTAGGTTGAACTTCTCTTGCACCTCAACTATTACTTCTATTAGCACTATGGAGCAAACAACTATTTAAGACATCATACATTTCTATTAGATAGGTCGATGTGTTGTTTGGAAGATGATGGTTGTCATGATAATAATTGATGTGCAATTTGGATCTCAATAATTTTGATGGTAGTGTCTTGTCTCTAAATAGATGTCTCTCCTATCTCCGCTAAATTTGTCATAAATTGGAAGGTGGACAAAGGATGTTGTGTAAGAATGTTCCTCAATAATACATCTTCATCTTTTGTCCTAATACCGATGTTCGATAGAATCTAAGAGATTGATGAAAACCAATAAGTTGCTCTATCCACTTTGAATCCTTCTAAAAAAATTTGGATATTTTTGCCAACCTAAATTGTAAATATTTGAAAATGAAGTACTTGGCAAATCTTGATTTCTCATAAAGTGAACTTAATCTAGTAGTTGAGCAAATGGGTTGATTGCTAGACATTCATTTTCCCGGAATTCCACAAAACTCACAACTCATTGGAACACGAATAACGTTGGTAATGAATGAATGAGTTGCTTTGCTAGAGATACTACGAAAGCGAGAGCAAATAAAAGATATGCATTTTACGCCAACTATAGTCTTCTTTGGTAAAAGTTCTCTCCTCGGGAACTAATAATTGTTCATAGTCATCTCATCCGGTAAATTATAGGTAGCTTCTACATCCTAATCATGAATGTAGATTTAATTACAACATTAATATGGATCTTGTAGCTCATCCACTGCAAAAGTTTAAACTTACATCCACTTTTAACCCATAACCCATAATGTGGGCACTTCTCCAAAAAAAATATATCTATGTATGCTCCCAAGCAATGTAAAGTGTTTATTACTTGTGCAAACTTTGCAATCTAAGTTCACATTCCTGTCTTCAATTGGATAAAGTATTTAGATAGAAACATTTAGACAAAAACTTTAGTGATAAATCATCCCAACTAGTAATGGAGTCACTAGAAAAGAGTTTAGTCAACTTTTGACACAATTGCTCAACAAAAAAGAAGAAGAAGTGGAGGTCAATAGAATAATCAAATATGACATTATATTTAAAGGTGTTACAAATCTCTCTAAATTTGATGATGTTAGTTTGGATATTCCATCGCCAAGCTTCAAAACTAGAAATTTTGTATCATCTGTAAGATAGTAAGCTTGATCACAAAATTATTTAAATCCTAGGCTTGATAATTGCCTCAAGAAAGCCATGAATAGTGGGTAGTACATAATGCCATAGGACCCAACCACTTTGAGCAAGACCTACAAACTTCAAGGTTCACTAGAACAAGCGAGATAATATCGATAGTCCACTCATTATGACTCTACAAATGAATATAAATATGAAATACACTATAAAGTGACTAAAAAAATTAAAATTGATGTATCATTGAAGATGTTTAAAAGAAAGAAGTTAAAAACTAGATGAAATAAGAGTCATAGGAAATATTATAATTTAGCTAACAAAATTTGCTAATTGAAATCCTAATAACTAATAGATTGACAAAAAAATTAGAAAGTATTTTCATGCAAATATTAAGAAGAAATAAGATGACAATATTATAGTAGTTATAAAAGAACAAAGCTTAGAAGACATACAAAGTTTTGGGAGAAGATAATATGGCATAGGCTTAAAAGTATTAAATAATTAATTTGAATTTATATTATAAATACTAACTAGGTGATTTTTGCTAAGACAAGTTATGAAAATATAAAAAAATAAATAAAGAATAATGAAATATTTTTTATTGATCATTAAAAGGTATATAACTAAGTGACATGAGAATTTATTTTATTTCTATAAGAGAAAAAAATGTGGGACAATGGTATATTGATATTATTAAAAATATGCATGATCCTACATCAACTAAAAATTATAGTTATATAGTAAATAAAGAATTTCAAACACAACAAAATCATATTAAGGATAAACAATAGGAATATTCCTTTTATACTAGTTATAGAGATGTTCAAAGCTTATAAGCAAAATACTTATGTGAATGTTAATTGCATATGACAATTTTGATAGTGGGATCTCAACTAAAAAGTGCAAAGTTAGACCAATTATAGAAATTAGTAGAAGATAAGAGACTGGAGCTAGTTATGAAACAAATGATTTTTTGATCTTTGTGAGTATGAAATTTATAGTTATATCCTATCACACAATAATATCAGAATATCAAATGGTAGATGAATATGATAAATTAAGTACCATAAACTTGTCATACAAAAGAAAATGAAATATATATTATAATGTAATTTATTAGGGTTAAAATTGCATGACTAAAATGAATAAGTATCTCAAGAATATTATAAAAACTAAAATGCATAGAGACTTAAATGTTAATTTAGAAATATGAACTTTGGTTGACTATGCATGGCATTAAAGGTGTCACTAGTAGGCATGTCAAGTGAAAAAAAAGGAGAATACTAAGATGGATGTAGATTTTCAAATGATTATGCAAGAGAGATGGTGAAGTAGCACTTATCAAAGGTCATAGGTAGTAGATAATAAATTTAGGTGATTTGGACATGTACAAAAAAAAGAAAAAAGATACACTACAACAATGGGTTAATGAAATTAACAAGTGAATGGAGTGGACAAAAATGATATAGCTAGAAATTGAAGGGGTAAACCACGGTAATACTGAACATCTCAAACAATATCAATAGGAACCAATGGAGAATGAGAAACTATACAATAAAGCCCAAATAAAGCTACAAAAGTTAATGAAGAAGAAGATGTGATTTTTTTTTTATTGGGGATTCCTTAAAACATGTGATGTGGATTGAATTTATTTGCTTAGTTTAGAATCATGTTGCAATGAATGGTTATGATAGCTCTATAAAGGCTTTAGCAAATAAATTAAGCAAATGTGGCAGCGCGACTTTAACTGATGCAAGTATATGGTAGCGAGATTCTGTGACAATAGTTATTTGATCTTTACAATGACAAGTAAATATCAGATGAGAGGATCATACTCGTTGAAGTAGTTCAAGGAAAGTGCTGCTGCATGAATAAGTTTGCCAGATGCAAGGTTCTACAATCTACTTGCTCTTCTTTTTCTGGTTAAGGTGAAAAATTTTCAGCAATCCAGGAGATGGAGTCAAATAAAAAGGAGAACAAGATAGTGAATCATAAGCTACAGTAATAAGTAAAATGGATATTGATTGTGTATCTTATCATGTAGATCTTATAAGAACCAAATATGACCTAATAAAAAAATTAATCTTTACAATCATCTGCACTATAGCATGAATCCCTCTGACCGAATTTAATCATTGTTCTATAACAAAGAAATGGAATGTGTAATCTGAAACTATATACAAATTTCACAATTACCCAGTATATGGAAAATGCATTTGGATCATAGCTTTAAGACAAATTGACCATTTAGATACCTAGATAACACCTCGACAACTATCATGGCAACTATAACAACTAATAAAAGCGTACTAAGCTATAAGTTCACAAGCATTTGAATTGAACAACGGCCTAAATTCTAACTCTTGCTGCCCATGGCTAACATCTTAAACACTTGCACTTTAAATGTTCTTCCATTAGGAGTAACCCCAACTATTAGAAAAGAATCATGAGAAGTTACATCTAGTAAATATATATTTTACAATTTTCATACATCAAACATTACAACACTAGAAAACGATAAACAAACTGACAGTATTGCAGAAGATTCAGGAAACGGAACAGTTGATAAGATGCAAGCAGTAATTTCATTTGAATGGCACAAGAAAACTTAACTTTCACCAATGAGTTACGGTAATTTTACAAGCAATCGGCACCGTTAAAATAGCAGTATACAAACAACCCCAAAAAAAAAAAAAAAATTGATGCTAAAAATGTACTGAACTAAAACCAGTGGAGGGGCCAAAAAACCCTGTGCAAGATTATAATGCAGGAAAGCAAACCAAGAATCTTTAGCTCAGATCCTAGAAGGCCAAAATCATTTCAAGACCAATCAAAACCCACTGTTTCTCTGCAAACAAGAAATCGGCATGGCCCATAAACAACTACAAAATTACCTCGACGGAGTCCCATCTGAGAGCCGCTGCTGCCTCCCAAAAGTTCCTCAGTAAGCGCCTGCCTCACCATCTCCCCGGCATAGTACAAATTCTCTCATTATCCACTAGCCGAGCTGGCTGTGGGCTCTCCGGCGGGTCTCGCCACAGGTACCTCCCGTCATCCTCCGGCTCCCCGGAAACCTGGCAGAAGTTGTGCAGCACGACGCATGCAACCACAGTTTGGGCGGCATGGTCGAGCCCCACATTGAGGTTCCTCAGTATCTTCCACCTTCCCTTGAGAAGAGCAATGGCAGGCTCCACCGAAGTAGAGCTGGCCTTAGCAAGAGCAGCGTCAAAGGCTTCCTGGGCCGCTGAGGGCGCAGCAACAGAAGAGGAGGAAACCGAAAACGGGGTGATGAGGAAGGGGAGAAGTGGAAAGGATGAGTCGCCGGCTATAAAGGGGCGAACGATGTGGCCACCAACTTGGATCGAAGGCTCACGGAAGACATCAGAATGGCACAGACGTCGATAGAGGGAGGAATCTCGTAGATGTGAAGCGGGATCCGATGACCCAGGAGCTCGAACGCAGGCGTCCAGGAAGATCTTCCGGTGATCCGCAAACGACTTGGAGCAGAATAGAAGGAAAAGGGCGGTGAGGGAGCGAAGGAGGGGTCGGTAGAATCACGAAGGCGAACAGGAGAAGAAGCGATGGTGGCGGCGAGGTTGGGAAGGAAGAAAGATCGCGGAAGGCTGAGGTGACTGAACCAGGCGATGGTGAGATGGGAGCTGACGCAATCAGGGCAGACACGGTGGAGAGAAGGGTTACAATGAGTGACGGGATATGAGAGAAGAAGAGGGGATAAAGAGAGAACGAGAAGAGATAACCGGAGAGGCAGGAGCGAGAGCTAGGTTTATCAGGAGGAAGATGAGAGAGGAGGAAGAAGTGGAAGGAGTTTAATGAGCAGATTCACAAATCGCAAATGCAAAGGATCTCAAGGAAGCGTCCAATAAAGATGCTCTGAGGGGAGGGTAAGCAAGAGAGGAAAAAGAAGGAGGAAGAGGAGGAGAGCGATGAAGAAAGGAAAAACTACATAACCATGGCGCGGGAGAAGGGAGGAGATGAGATAGATGAGAAAAGCAAAGAAGAGGAGAAGAAGAGGACGACAGGAGGAAGGAAAGGAGGGGAAGAGAGAAACGGCGGGCCTGAGTGGGACTGGGAGAAGGTTGGAGAGAAGCAACAGAGCGGGATCCATCTTTACAGGAGGGACGCCAGCGCAGATCTCAGTTCAGTGATTTGTGTGTAGGTCAAGCTCGTCGCCGGCCAGAGAAGGTGGTTGGGAGTGGATGTTACTATCGAACCATTAGGCCGGCGACCGGTGAAGAAGACGGAGTGGGGTGGACAAGAACCAGTTCGTTTCACTGTCTGGTATGTCTGAACTTTTTCTATATATTCACCGTATCTAATATGTGGAGAAGAATTATGTCGCCAATAATTAATAGAGCAGTGACTTTCTTATAAAAATATTGAATAATAAGAATAGTTATTAAAATCATATTTAATTAAGATTCTATTTAGAAAAGTTGAAACTTTTTTTAATTAATTATAAAATTGTGTCAAAAAAATAATTTTTTAAAAAATTATTATGTGCATTATAAATATTTTTTTAAAAAAATTTAAATAATAATTTGTTTACATTCATCACTCTAATAATTCTTATTCTCAAAAATAAATTTTATTACAAATTTTTTTTAAAATAATAAAAAAATTGATTATAAATACAATTGTAGTAATTTCTGACTACTTTCTAAAAAATAAAACTAAAAAATTGTCTTAAATATATCTTAAAAATAATCTTTTAAATAATTTATATTACATTTTTTTAAATTTTAAAATATTTTCAATAATACTGAATATTGGGCGTACTTCATATATGAAAAGTTTAATTAGTCATTCAAATTGAAAATAAAATGCATAATAAAAAATAATGCATTATATTTAAAATATTTTAAATTTATTTAATTGTATACAAAATAAATATAAGAGATTACTTTGATTAGATGTATAATAAATTGTATATAAAGCCCAATATTAGTAATGACGAGCGACGCTGATAACTATTCAAGTTAATGATATCCAAGCGATAATTATATGTGTTTAAAAATCATATGAATTTTAGATTCATCAAAACTTAACTAAAGAAGTTTCAAATGTATTAAAATTTTATATTATATTTATTTTTCAGTCAACTAAACACAAAATTTTAAAACCATTATAAAATGAATGTATATGACACTAGTAATGCAATAACATAAACAACATTTAATGTACTAATGTACATAGAATTAGAAGCTTGGTTTATAATATTCATAATTTATGGCATATTTTATCATTTCTATATTCATATATTAAATTTATGTTGCAAGATGAGGATGCTCAGTGGATAAGTGGCTTTACTCTTATAGATAAAATGTGAAATAAATATGATTGGAAAAGGTTGGAGTAGCTTTGGTAGATAAGATTAGAGAGTTGTCTTATTTGACCTCATAAAATGTCAATGACTTATTAGAGATATGTATTAGATTTATGTTAAGAAAGTTGAGATTGACTTAAAAATATTTGGTTAGGACTTATAAAAAATGACCTTAGTTATTTGAATTAAATAGAATTTAACACATAATAGGACACATTAGAGAAGAAGTAAGAATTAATGCAACTGACCATATTATGAGATAAAGGCTTTATTATTGTTGTTGTATGTTTATATATTAAAATTGTAGAATCTCTTTCATGTGAAACCATTGACAAAAGAATATTTAAAAAAAAAAACTATTATGATATTAAGTTTTTCTCATAAAAATTCATTAAAAGATTTCCACTAATCATATTTATTTAAAACAAAATTCTAAAAATTCAGTAAATATTTTTAGAGTTATCTCATACCATTCTAAAAAAAATGATTTGATACCCTATGAAATTAGAGAAACATGTTAGATATTGATATGACATTAAAAATTTACCACAAACACGAATCTTGATGTCAAAATCAATGATCCTAAATCAAACTACCCACATCAAGCACTTAAAATATCATTGAAACTTTGGGATATCGGTTAAATCTTTAAATAATTCCTAAATATGGAATGTTTATGATTAAATCGGCGTCTTGACGAGCTATATCTAATAAGTCCAAGATCTCTTAATTCATTTATTCAAAGCATTCAAAAATTTAAAATACATCGATGATTAATGGAATCATTTTGAGCCATCCGATGAAGTTGTTTAGATTTTGCATATATTATAAACGCCATTCCTCTTTATAAATAAATTCTCATTCATAATGGTGAGAGCTGCTTAAAGAGAAGAGAGATTCTAAAGATTGAAAATCTCAAGATAATCGTGTACCACTCAGCCGCCGTACCACCGTCTGCAACCACCACCTTATTGTCAACCACCGCCGCCGCCGCTATCGCCGGCCAGTTGCTCACCACGTTGCTATCGCCGCCGCCAACTATCGGGTTTGCCGCCATCTACCACCACCATCGATCATCCGCATCAACCATCGCCGCCGGTCACCGCCGCCGCTACCATCGCCGGCCGCTACCACTATCAACCGCCATCATCACATCGCCGATCGACCATCGCCGCTATCACCATCGCCGACCGCCACCGCTTCGAACGCCGCGTTACCATCATCAGCCACCAACAATTACGGCCAACCATGCCGTGATAAGCTTACTGATCGGATTCAATCAATCCTTCTCGATACAATTTGTAATATCGTTATTGGGAAAACTTAAACTCAAAATGATACATAGTGAAAGATTTTACTTGCCCATGATTTTCCACCTCTTCGGGAGTTTTTCCACGTAAAATCCTAAAAGTTGTTTCATTCTTCAAATATCTATATTTGTCTTGATTTTATAACAAAGTTACTTTTATTCTACCACAACCGACTTTCTAGCACACAGATATATATATTTTTAAATATATGATTTTATTTAATTAAAATGATTTACTTTACCACAATATTAATCTTCCCAAATGATATAAGTTTGCATGAGATTTGAATAAAAGTTCACTTAAATTTGATCAACATCGTAATCATGTGTATGAAAAATTTTGAATTTTATTTGAGTCCTACTTGAACTTTTGTACAAATTTGAATAAAAGTTCAAATAGATTATGAGTAGGATTCAAATAAAACTTGGATTTAGTTTAAACAAAGGATGAATAGATTAGAACAAAGGTCAAATAAGTATATAGAATACAAAACATTCCTATAATTTGAATAGATCTATATACAATATTAATATAGTATAGTGTAATTACATTAAATATAACACAATAGCTTATAGATGTAACAAAGTATAAACTGATAGCTATAGACATCGCAATAACAAGCATTGTATCATTGCACAATCAATCAGTTACACAACTTTAATAATTATATTGATTTAAGTATATAATATAATTAAGCTATAGACATCGCAATAAACTCATGTATGGAACTTTGAACATAAGTTATAATAATTAAGCTACAACCAATACATTATTATAAAAAGGTACATAACATCAAACTTCATATATATATGCATGACTTTTTTTTTCGCATATGAATTGTTAGAATACATAAAATACCATTTTAGATCATGTTATTCTTTTATTACTCAAATTATACTTATATTTTGTTTAAATCATGATTGAAAGAGATTTGAATAATGTTCAAACAATATGATTTGATTAACGATGATTTATTCTTTCTACCGCTTGCTTTTTAAAAAAAAAATAGTTTATTACTTTTTTTGACTTTTCAAAAGTTTTACGAAAGTTTTGAAAATCATAAATGTTAGAGATGTGATGATTATCGAAATTTTTTTTTTTTTTTAAAAAGAAAAATATTTGTAACATACACATTTTTTCAAAAATGATTTCTCCACAATAACTTTACAATCATCTTTGCCAAAAAATAGACCTAAAGCTACAAATATGTGTTTGAATACGTTCAATTATGCTAGATTATAGACTAAATAAGATTCAAACATAATCTACATATTCTAAAATGATCAAAACATATCATTGACATTTCATTGTCTTAGAGTTCAAAATGATACAATATAATACAACAATATTAACAAATATATTATTTATGCATGCTAAAGTCACTGATGAAGGAAGAAATGTTGAACTTCATTGCATAAATATATCTTAAGCAAATAAATATTGATTTAAAAGTATAATTGATAATAATGAAGAATTGAAGTAAGGAAGAGGAGGGTGTTGTCCTTCTAATATAATTGAATATAAATATGATGTAGTATTTCGATTTGATTAAGATTTAAAATATAATTCTTACAAATTTTATAAATTAAATTTTTATGTCATAAATTTTAAAATTTAATATACATTTTTATAAATTTATTTAAGATTTGATGAATTAATTTAATTGACTAAAAAAATTAAGCACATTTCTAGTTATATCAACTCTAGATAGAATAATTGAAAAATTAACTTAAATGTTTTCATTTTTTTTTTCAATGAGAAGTAATATTGAATTAAATTTTTTATAATTTTGAAGTTATAGTGTATAGTTTGGATAATTTATATATATATTTGAGTTAAAAAAAGTCAGATAATTTTATTTACAAAATTATAAAATTTGTTTTTTTTTCGTATAAATGGATGCGGATTTATGAACAAAACATTAGAGAATGCAGGCTCGCGCTGATAAAATTCCAAACGGGGCAGAAGTTCTCCGATGGTCTGAACTTGATTGCGCCTCTGCAGTTCCCGGCAACATCCCTTCCTGCGAACGAAGAAGGCGACTTCTTCTCGGACGTTGAGAGTGGAGAAATAGCTTTCGGATACTGCCTTACTATCTATTTCTCCATTTAAGGATCTAATTAATAATTAAGATCCTCGAACGAAGCTCGGAAGCTCTTTTCCGAGGATCTCATCGCGCTTTCAGAAGTTTCCTCTTATTTTCCAACATGACGGAGGTAATCTCTATCTTTCATCTGTCGTTCTTCGTGTTATTCCTGTGTCTATTTGCTTTGAACAATTTGCTTCTCGTAGAATTTGGACTTCTTCACACGCTTGCATCGATTACAGATCCCCAGGGGCGGTTAAACGATAAATTTTGAGTCTCTAAATTGATATAACTGGGTCCTACGCACAAACCCTAGCAGAGTTTTAGAATATTCATCATCGTATTTTTAATATCTGCTGTTATCAACTACCAGCTACTTGTATTTGATATTGTCAGTAGATTTATACTAGTCCATTCCTCGGATTATATTCTGTTGCAAATATGAAAGTTTAGGCGTCTGACTATTCAACAGTTTTTTATGTGAGGTGTAATTTGGATGGTAGACTTGTGATACACTAACAAGGTGAAAGAATTATGTCAATGTATGATGGAAGTATTAATTAGCGTTTTTTCATTAGGGTAACAAACATATTTTTTTGAACTGGGGTGGACTACATCATACTTTTTTTTTTAAACTTTGTTTGCTTGAACTTAAATAATCAAGAGCCACATTAGCAGCTTTTGGGAGCTTGAATTCACATATACCTGATGGTTAAATTTCTAAGTAGATAGCTTCAATTGGGTAGAAAAGTGCTGAGTTATGCTGCATAACTTCAGTTGGGTATTTGACAGGATAGTCTTTTGAGTCAACAAGGTTTCACTGCTCATTTAATGGTAAAATAAATCTTATATATCAATTTTGACCTGCCCATTCGATACATAAAGTTTTGTTTCTTACTTTTATAAAACCAATTCTAATTGCTGGGCTATAGCTAATGATGTCATTTGTATGCTCTAACAAATTATCTATAGATCAACTTTCTCCAATGCCATGCCATATTCTTTAAACATGTTAAGACTTAGTGGATAAAATGTCAAGAAATTGTTGGTCGCTCTTAGATGGGAAAATTACTTCTTCATTCATATACATAACTTCATCTTTTATTCATCACTCTGTGAATACCTAGGGTAAATGGAAAGAACCAGAAAATAGCACCATCCTACCAACTTGATATCTCAGTGATATTGAGGCTTTATTAGTGGTATGTCTTATAATTTGAGGTATTGCATATGCCAAGCATGATTCATGTTGATGATTATATGCATTTTGACATGAATGTGAGCACACACTTGTCACATGTAGATTATAAAAAAAACAATAATAATTATGAAATTGGTTTGGTACAATTCAAAAGTTTATTTCAAAATTTTAAATATGTACCATTGAGAGCAAAAATATGTCTTTTTCATTATAAACTAGTCCAACACTCTTACAAATTGCACTTATAAATGCTCTTCCCAATATTTTGATTCATTTATTGTGTCATTGTTAAAGAGAGGGTTATTTCCTTTTCATTGCAACAAACCGCATAATGTACCTTCATCTGTTGAACCAACAGTCCATGATTTAATGTGTACACTTGAGCATCTATATCATTTGGTAGCATTTGTACATGATTGGGGATTAACTTGTTATACTTGGAGTTGGAAGTTATTTATGAGAAACTTGCAGTTGTGTTGGAGCATTTTCTTAATAATTTTTTTTCAAAGCTCAAAGTTCACCAAATATCTGAAAGAAGAAGAAGAAGCTTGTGTGATGATTTGTTTGCCATATGTTTATTTGATTTCCATCTCTCTCAAGTTAATTCCACTATTAGTACTACTCTTCTTCACCTAGTGAACAAACGAAATAACCATTGGGGTGCAATGGACAATTGTCATTCATTATAAGCGGTAAAGTATGGATGAGATGCCCATTAGACTTTTGACACTTAAAGGTGAAATAGAATCATTGGAGTTAAGGATTGGGGTTAGCTAAATAAATTACTGAGATGACCTTATGGTGTATGATCCTTGCTTGATCCCCTATTTCAACCTATCATATTTCTCATAAAAAACAACAAACTTCATGTCAATTGTACACATTTCTAGGTGGTCAAAGTTTATATGAGTTTCAGGCTCAATGACTTGATGATTATTTATAGGGAGATGATTTGGAAATCATATTATGAAGGGGATAATCAATTTGACTATTTATAAAAGAAATCTTATCAAGAAGAAGCTACCATTACATATTGAGCATTAGATCTTAAAGGATTAAGAGATCGAGACATTTCATGCCAAACCATTTGATTTCTTGATAAAGACTATTGATGGTGGTGATTTTAGATCACACCTTGGGATTGACAAAGATTTCTCCAATTGTCTATAGGATCTATCAAATTGTCCATTAAGCATCTTATGAAATAGATTAATGCCTTAGCTTTAACTAGTTGATTTAAATTTAAATTATAGTAGGATTATGATGAATTTTTAATTTGTGTTGTATGAAATTATATTTGTATTTTAAATTTTGGATTATGATAAATTCTATGACAAACCATTTTTAATTTGAATTTTTCTAGTTTACTATTTGTAGATAGGGTTCCTTTCCTTGGTGCAATGTATTTATGAGTTGTTTAGATTTTATTATTGTTGTAATTATCTTTTAAACACTTAAAATATGTAGTACATTCAACCAAAAAATTATCCCAAAAGTTTTCTTTTCCTCATTCTTTTCAATGGTGCCTTCCTTCGTGTTTTATTTTGGTATTTTATCGCAATGGATGCAAAACCTTGGTACAGCAAACTATGCTTAACATTTTAACAAATAGTGAACAACACAATTAAAAATGATGTTGGATATTATAGTGACAAGAATTTGAGAGAATTAGTTAATAATATCATTCTAACATTTAAATTTCTATAGGTTTGTTGTGCATTTTTTGTGGTATAAATATCCCTTCATCGAGTGTGCATTCTTAATGTGAAAGTAATTTAATTTATCTTATTCTTTAACTTCAAATTTTTGGAGCATCCACTTTATAACCTCCATTCCTTGTTCATAGAATCCCTTTGTTTCACAAATAATGGTTGATTGTGTTAATCTCAATGTTAAGCATTATATATGCAAACCTTTCAAGCCATGCCTTTAGAGATTGCTTCAATCTATATAATACTTTTGGGATCTGCACTTTTAATTTTGACATGGAATTGATTTTGACCTTGTTGAAAAAGATGGAGGAGGATACTTGTATCACTTTTGGCTTTTAGTATAAATATCTATGATAAACAAGTTCAATCATCAATAAATGACACAAATCACCGATCCCTAAATCGTTAGGTGTGGAGAATGGTTTACGATGTTACAAGAATGAAAGAAAAATAATTATAAGTTTTTTTGTGCTATTTATTGAAAAATTGACACACTTGTTTTGCTAATTCACAAGTATCGTGCAATGAAATTCTTCAATATTAATATTTTTTGAATAATAAATGACACAATTATGAGAATAATAAAAGGATGACCGATGTAACTATTGGTCTATTTTTTCTTTTTATCAAATTTAGATATTTGATGAAAGAAAGATATTATAATAAATATGTTAGAGCTTTGTTGGTTATTGTATTTCATAAGTATAAACTATTTTATAGCTAGTTTTATCATCTTCCTCGTTTTGTTTTGAATTACAATAATGTGATAAAATTTAACACTACATGTTAAATTTATTAATATTTGGATGTGCATTATGTTGGTGAATAATTTAGGTACATTGATGATATTTTAAAGTGAGGGATTTCTTTATTAAAATATATTTTTGGCCAATAACGATCATCATGGAGTTATCAACAATGACTATTTTCTTGTTGTTAGTATGAATATGTGAAATAAATTTGTGTGAAGATTGGCAATATGGTTTGTCTCTCTAAATCAATAATTTTAGTGTCGGATTGGACATTTTTGAGGCTAAAAGTATGAGAAGAGGTGGTCATACTTGATAAGCAATTGAACAAGTACCTACCATAGGAGTCTTTTCTAGTTATGCTATTTTTTATTTATTTATTATTATTATTTATTCTAGAGCTCACTAAATGTTCATTTTCTTATGTTTCTTTCTTCTATTTGTGTTACATATGCATTATGATTTTTTTGCTTGCCCTCCTTATATTGTCCAACTTTATGCGTTATGATTTTTTATGAAATCTTCAAGTATCCTTTTTTTAGTATTTTTTTTTTAAAGTTGAGCCTTTTATCAATATCTATACTTGAGAGAATTTCTATTTATTATGTTTGTTGGGTGTTGTTGCTTGTGCTTTTTAGAAGAAGGAAGTCTTTGAGTCACGGTTGATCCATGACCTTTGTCATTAATGTCAAACCTTTTATGTGATTATTGGCAATTATAATCCTCTTTCTTTTTTTTCATTTGAATGATGGTGATGGAATTTATTTACGAAGGTAACTTCTTTTTTGAGAATTTATACTCTCATAGCATTAAATTTAATATGTGATCCAACATAAAAATAATAAATTCTATATTTTTGCACACACCATTTTATAGGAGGGCTACATCCTTGCTATATTCTATTTGTATGCATTGATAATGATTCATCTCTAGTTAAAGGCCTCATAGTAAAGTCAGTATTCTATGATGGATCGTTCTTCTTGCTTTGTGGTTAAGATCTAAATTTAGGTCACTTCATAGACTTTAGAATGTGTTGATTTATCATATCTCAAATCTTTTTTGTCAAATAAAGAACATATATAAGTGTGATTTATTTTAGGGACCATTGAGTTTTTTAATTTGGACATCACCATGTGGTCCTATTCATCCCAAATATTAAATCAAGTTGGTATCAGTGCCATCATTCCTTGGTGCAAAATGCAAATAAACAAAGAGAGGATATAAAGGTAAAAGAGAGCTTTTTTGCACTTTTGTTCTTAAAGTCATATCGAAAGCTAAAAAAAGAGATAAGCAAGAAGCTGAATGAAAAAGTAATTTATGGGTAACAATGATTCTACATCAAATCTAGTCAACCAAGTTACTTGATTGATAATATGATCAGTTTGATAAAGTGGATAATGATGCAAATAATCACCATTACAATTAGCGGCCAACTTATGTTCTTGTTTTCATTCTAAATGCAAATATGGTTGGAGAGGATGAAGATGAAGATATGGCTATCACTCATGAAGGAGTAATGTGACTATTCAAAGTAAAAGCTAAAGCAAGATTCCTATGTATATTGGATTGCTAATGCAAATAAGCTGAATTTATGGATCGACCAATTGGAGACTTCACCTGTATGGGCATAATACTTATGAAGTTTGCCTTTGCCCAATTAAAGTCAAGCTATCATACTCTCACATGGTGAATTGTTCATCTAGAGATATATGACTTTTGAGCATTTAAGTATAGAATATTTAAAATATTCCACTCAATGGCTTTTGCAAAATACCGGTGAAAGACACACTCTCAAGTAACACGAAGGACAATCTATTTAGAATTCATTATAGAGTTTTATCGTCGGTCATGTTGGGAATAATTCTTGGGAGATAAAACACTATTAAAGTACACCTCATGACTTTATTTTCAAATTGCAAATGAAATTCACATTTTCATAATTGCCAACCTTGAGTTGATGGCCATAGGAATGCAAAAATAAAGAAAATAGGGAGAAAACCCTAACAAATTGTGCCCTGAATTCTTTCTTGAAAATATGAGAAAAATAATTGCTACTGTAGTGAACAAAATTGTGCTAAGTCCAATGTACAAAGTAGATCCATCTCTACTTTTTATAAAATTATTGAGGATATAGTTATGTGTTTGTCATTTAAGATACACGAGGAGGGAATTATTCACTCTAATATTATAGGATCAAGTAAGAGATGATCTACCATTTTGACATTGGCAATAAGAAATCTCTCTTTTTGCTATTCTGGTTTAGAAATTAAGAGTTTTCATCACACCCCATTCCAATTTTTACACTTTGGTTTGATTTAGATGGTATCTCGATGAAAATTGATTGTTAGTACTGCTTGAAGTTTGCAACCTCCGACAACTACATCAATGAGATGATATGTGAGGTTGTTCCATTTGGCATCTGCCAACTCGTCTTCAGCATCTTATACCTTCATGATAGGTATGCGTATCAATGATTTTATTTGTCAGTTTATATTGGAAGGACCTTTTGCTAAGAAATACATTTTGATGTTGATGATATACTTAGTAATGGTAGACCAAACAAGTAGACTTATCAATGCATGCTAGAAATATCAATTGATGTTGCTCATCCTGTTGAAGAAGAAAGGAAAGTCATGCTCTCTCTACCTTTGGTAGAGAGGTGACAAGAAAGTGCATGGGTTGACTGTGGAGTAAGATGTGCATACCAAGATTGGATCCTCAAAGTTGACTTTACCAAATTGAAGGTGATGAAGGAATTGTCAAAATGCATATAATTATACAATGATGTGCCTTCAACTACTCAAAAAAGACTTCAAAGGAAAAAAAAAAGGTTTGTCTTCCAAAGGAGTCAAGGGGCAAGATCTGCCACAACTGGAGAAGTCTATTTATGAAGAAGGAATTTGAAGTTGCTCTCTTCCAATTCTAGCAAGAAAAGGATAACAAGATACTAAAATCTCATTAGTTTTGGCAAAGATGGGCCATTGCTATAGAACCAAGTCAAATTAAGTAATATATTTGTTGTTTGATTTTGGCTGTAAGGGGCTCCTAATTTTGAAATGTTGCATAACCTCTAAGAATCAGGAAGACTTTAAAATAATTTTAAAATCTTCTAGGAGCTTCTAAATGATATACTTGCAGATATAATAAAGTCAGCCCACATGATGTTGTGATTTTATCAGAGTAAAATCCTCCTAAAAGGCTAAAAGTGACCTATGATTTGAGGATCAGATGGATAGTCAATCTAACCATCTACTTTAAAGGACTATATAAGATGAAGCAATCCTCATAATTTGGACATTGGATATTGAAGGGAGTAGGGGATTGGGAAAATTGATTCCAGATTATCTAATTTTTGATGGAAACTGTTGACATTAGTAATTTTGAGATCACATTGTTGAGATTGGAAAGGATATTGCCATTAGTCTGTAGACACAATTATATCGTAAATTGTACATCATATGCTGGAAGGCTTGAGAAACTGAGCTCTTGGATTAAGGTTACAACTGGATAAGGATAACTTTTTATTTTGTTTTGGATGAACTTATATTTTAATTTAAAATTTGGATTAGCACAAATTATGCTGTAATTATCTTTAATTCTTTTATTGTCTAACTTATTACTGATGATAGAATTCTCCCTTTTTTGGAATCTATTTATTGGTTGATTGGATTTTTTTTGTTGTAATTACCTATTTAAATGTTTGAATTCTACAATAAAGACTATATAAAAATTTATCCAATACTAACTTCTTTTTTCTTATTTTCCTCTAATCAAACCTTCCTCTAGCGTTTTATTTACCAGATACTTTAGTGGCAGTGCAGCTGCTCGGTATTGCAGTAAGCAATGCATGGTTATGTGGCAAATGGTGCCGGTTGTGGTAGAAATCAACCATAGGAGTGTATCTGAACTCTAGTGCTGACCTAATTTGCAACAATGAAAAAAAAAAAACAGATTTGATGATTTGTTGTTTAATGAATTTGATAAGAAGCAGATTTCAGCAGTTGGTGTGCTGTTTTGTAAAGAAGAATTTGGAACAGTGAGCCTTTTTGTAGTCCAGGGAAAAATAGGAGTTGAATTTTTTTCTACAATTTAAAATGGAAATCAGCAAACATATTGTCTTTAAACAAAGGGAAGGTTCAATTTGAACTGCAAAATTACTGTTTAAAAGAACTTCAAGTAAAACACAATGAAGTTATCTACAACATATATCTTCGATCTTGAGATGCTCTAACCTACTTATTGATCTTTGAAGAGTCCAAAAATAACTATACAACCCAGTTTTTCTGTCCCAGCCTTTGAATTGACTTAGAACATATGTTCAAATGGTTACTAGCAGATCAGTAGCCATATCCTTTGAACATTTCTATGCTTTATATGAGGTTCCTATTCGTACATAAAGGTGGAAGAGGATTGTTAGGGATGGGGAGATGGCTTGGCAAATTACTATGAGATAAGGAGTATGATCCCTGCTCTATCACCCTATTTCCACTTTCCACATATACTCCTTCTCATAATAAAGAAGCAAAATTCACTCTCACTGTGCAAGTTCCTAGGTTTGTTCGTTTCAAAGTTTATAATGGGTCAGCTTTTCTTTGAACCTGAGCACTTGAATTTGATGCTCGATTTTCCTGTGTTGTGAGTAGTCTGAACATGTTCTTTACTCTTATGAATTAAGCAACCTATTTTATCCTCATTGTGCTCATGGTTTTAGGCAGATTAATCATTGGCGTGAAAATTTTTCTTATTTTTTTCTAAATTCTTTTTTACTGGCACCAATATCTACCGACCATGTACATCAAGTTCAAGTTTTTAGCTCTTCTTTATGTCTGTGCTGCCAGTTGCCATCTTCTTGATTAACATATAAGTTTTGCTGGTGTTATGCAGTACTGGTTAGCCAGGGAAATAAATGGTGTGATTTCTGCAAAATTTATATTTCAAACAATCCAGTGAGCATTAGAACCCATGAAATAGGTCAGCGCCACAAGGACAATGTTGCTCAAAGGCTGTCTACCATGCGGAAAGAAAGTGCTGCAAAAGAAAACAACAGAAGGACAATGCCAAAGCGCTTGAGCAAATAGAAGAGGTACAAAATAGTTGATTCGCTTGTTGAACTATTGGTTTCTGTGCTTGTTGATGTACTGGCCTTATTTGTCAGATTTTTTTTCTGATATACATTATTATCTACGTAAATTTTCCAAGAAATAGTTTGTTGAGCCGTGCCAGTGATATCTTACCTGTAGGAACTCTAACAGCAGCCTTATTGATTATAATAACTTTAAATGTTATCATAACTTTTAAGGCTTTTACTTGCAGAAAGCTAACTATCAGAAGGACATGGTGTCTTTTCAACAAGCTCATAAATCTTCTGGCACTTCATCAGCCCTGCGGATAGTGCTCCAGATAAATCCGTTTTTCAGCAACATCTGGAGGTGAAATGCCAGCTTTGTTGTTATCTTTAATATCTCTAGTAGCTTGCTTTAGATTCTCAGTAAGCCAGAACTCTTTCAGAATAGTGCTTAAATCACGACATCAGACTACCACTATTATGATTATTTTGCTTGTTGAATGAGACTACTGAATCAACCTACAGTGTTGTCAGTTTATAGTTAGCTTTCTTGATCTTTTGTTAGTGCAACAATATAAATTCTAGTTTATAATGGTAATGTGACGAGCCTGAAGTTATGTATATATTTACTGGTTGCAGAGTGGGAGTATGATGCTGCTTCAGGATATTATTACAACTTGGCTAGTGGATATCATTATGATCCAAACTCTTCTTTATACTATTCCTGCAGTTTAGGTAGGTCTCGAGCTCTATTCTGGTCTATATATGTATGGATATTTGTGTGACTACAGTCATTTTAGGAGGATATTCACTTCTCCTTTCACATTATTCACCCTCTATCTACAAATTTGACTGATTAGGATTTTAATTGGCTAAGGGATAACTTTTCAAATTTTTTTTTAATTATTTAAATTATAGTTATTTAAGATTTGTGATGGAGGTGAGTGATGTGGAAGGAAAATGGGTTATTCTTTTAAAAGGATAATAGTATAACTCTTATAACTCTCTCTCTCTCTCTCTCTCTTCTGTCTCTCTTATGTATGCATGCATTCATTTCTCTGAGTGAAGTTATTATTTTCTTTATTTTAAGAGGATTGTTTATATTCCCATTCCAAGTTTGTGCTTATCATCTACCGCTTTATATGGGATTTAAATAGGAGATTATTCTTATGTATTTGTGTAGTTAGGATTGTATTTGTGCTTGAGCATTTGTTTACATGTATCCGGCTGTGCATGCAATTGGATTAAAGCTTCAGATGTGTACGTTTGATGGTTAACAATTCAAATTACAACACTTTTATGCTATTTCTTTTGTTTTTCAGGGTTTTTACTAAAATGAATTGATCATTCCTTTTGCCGTTTTTCTTGTTTCTTGTGGTTTGTGCTAAAATGATTGACCATCCAGGGAAGTGGGTTACACAGAAAGTGGCATTCCCATCTTCTAAGGTTCCAAAACCGATGCATCGTCATTGAAATCTTCAGCTGTAGATGGAAGGTCTGCTATGCTAAAAGGTGACAAGGCACCAGGTTTGGTTGTTTCATCATCGCTAAATCCCATGAGATCTGTTAAAGGCTCTCCTTCTTCAATTGCTGTTAACAAGAGGAAAAGGGAGGGTGATAAGCCAAAAGTTATATCTAAGGAGGAAACTGAAGCTTTGAAAGCAAGAGAAGCTGCAAGGAAAAGAGTGGAGGAAAGAGAGAAACCAATGCTAGGTCTTTACAGATCATACTGATTATTGGAATAGGATCACGTTGCTGAACATAGCATATTGAAAGTTAAGTGTAATTGATTAACTTTATCGTTCTATGCTGAGATCAAATTGATAGGAAAGGAAGTGTAAAATGCCTGTTCCTCATGTATGGAACTTTCTTTTGACTGATTACCCCTTGTACCATTAGTTGCATCTTTGTTTGGCTTAGCTTGTCCAGTTTGGTAATCTAATCTGCCCAATTTATATATGTTGGTTATCAGTCTAATAATTTTGTAGTAATTTTGTGCATTATAGACTTGTTTCAGTTATCAGTTCTATGAATTCTGGTTATTCTGTTTTGTGGTGTAGGGTCTGGAAAAAAGGGTAGGGGAAGGGAGATCTTTGGATCTTGTGATGTTCAAGAAGCTAAGTTTATTATATGGAATGAGGAAGTGTGTGCAGTAGTTGGCAATGACATCTTGTCTACTATGTTGCAAGATTGAGCCATGGTGCTATGAGAGCAGATTCTTACCCGATAGAATTGCAGGTTTGCCTGTTATCGGATCACAATTTTTTTTTTAGGTGCATATATTTATATATATATATATATATATATATATATATATTAATGTTGTTGTTGTGCATAGCTGGATTAGTCATATACTTGTTCAAATTGACATTCTCTTGAGTAACATTTCATGCAGAGGGTCCACTCTCTTGAAAGCAAATGTGTTACATTATTAGCGTAGTTCTAGATTATTATTGTGTTATAAAATCACCTCATGCAGCTCAATAATTTGAATCCACTCTACCCAATTCAGAATGGTTTATTAGGCCATTTCTTCTTTTTATTTTTTTTGCATTGTTGTGATTATAATTAATCACTATATAAAATTATTTTATTTTGGTATGCATTTTGGTCATTTTGTATGAGAAGGCGGGCATGAACATGTTTATATGTGGATGGATAATTTTATGAAAAACTGTATGTTCTTTGATAACAAGGGATCTCTGACCTGATTTGAAATTTCATTTGAGCCACATTTGGCTCAACATAAGTGTACCAACTATTACGAGCTTTTCATGGAATTTTGCATTGTATGCTGCATTCACATTTTCTTTCTATTATATTTCCAAGTGTTCGTAATTATAGTTTCGTAAACCTTTTGAATGTGGCAATTAATGAAGTGAAGAAGAGTGAAAACTGAGTAGAAATTATAGCTGAGGCTAAACGTTTGGAATTAAGAAGTGATAAGAGAGGAATAACAGTGCAAAGGCAAGGCATTTTCCTTTGATTTTATTGATACAATAATTCATGATTTTATAAGCATAAGCAGGTACAGAGATGATTATACAACAGCTATCTATTTGACTTGAACATTGTAGATGTCTTCTTTGTTGGCAACATGTGGTTGAAATTATTTTGTGGAGATGGTCGCTTCTCCATATGCGATACTCTGCCATGGTCATTATGGGTTTAGTTATATGAAGATTCCAGGTGGATCATCAGCTTGAAGAAAATTGTTGAGAGGGATTTGGTGAGAATGTTGGCTTGTTGGTTTGACAGTTCACATGCAATATCTTCATTTCATTGGATTGAATGTGTACACACATAAAGTTGTAGTTAATCTTGATGTTTTGTGTGCATGGAAAATGAGATTAGTATAATATGATTGGAAAACACATGTATATACATTTGTGATATATGCCAATACTTTTGTGATGATATGACAGTAGGGATATACTTTCTTTGCTCATTTGGAAGCCAAGTTGTATAAGATGTTTGAAAACGTATTGAATCATTGGTGTGATGCTTGGTTGAGTTTGTAGATGACCTTTCTTTAGTAGACAAACATGGTTGGGTTGTTGAGAGTCTTTGAAGGGCAAAGGTTGGCGCATTTAAACTACATCATTTAGTTTACTATGGAGGAAGGCATTGAATACATCTAATTTGAGCTTCTTTCAATCATAATGCAAGGCTATGATGAGGAGGATTCATATGGTTGTCATTTTGGCCACAAGAATAAAGGTTTCAGTGTAATCAACTCTCTATTATTGGTTTTAGCCTTGAATGATGAGTTAGCTGTGTCTAGCAACAACTTCATCAGCATTTTGGTTAGTTTGAATGTCAATCGATATAATCAAGGATGATTTTGTGTGATGGTGGAGGGAGCAGTGTCCAGTTACCTTGACTTTTAAGGTTTTGAATTCATGAGACATAGCTTGACACTAGAGAGAATGTTTGATTTCTTGAGAATGACATGTGGGTTCTGGAGGGTTGAGAGATGGTGATTAAATGATAAGTTAGAATTTCACTTTGAGTTTGAGAGTTCCTATTTTTTAGCTGGTGATCATGTGGTGAGGAGCAGATGGTCAAGCTGCGTTTGTTCAGAATAAGAGAGGAATTGTAGGTAATGCAGTAGTTGCATTGCAAGAAGCTGAGGTGGAGGGTGGTTATGGGGAATGGATCTCACTGAATGAGTTTGTTTATGGTGTGGTTGGAGGGTTGAGGTGTTGAACCAGAGATTGTGAGTGGGAGTTAGGATTAATAGGGGGTGGATAGGGCTTGTGGTATGTGATTTATAGGAAAAGTTTTTCATTGAATGTGATATGGCGGGAAAGAATAATTCTGTTAGTGTAGGGCCAAGTTATAGCCATTGTGAATGCTATTGATACCAAAGAATACACTATTGTCTGAGTGGGGAGCTAATTTGTGGTGAGATGGTGGTGGTAGCCATGCATGGCCAAAAGTTCTCAAGTGCACATAAGAAGGGGTTTGCAAAACAGTAGGGGATTTATGATTTGTGGATCGAGAGAAGACAAGCAATTTAATAAGGAATTGCCATGAGATGGGTGATATGGTAAGTTTGCTTTGTGGATTAGAATACCAATTGTCTTAAGGATGTAATGGTGTTTGAGTGCACCAATCACATTTTGTTTGGGGTGTATGGGCAGCTAATTTGATGGAGTATGCCATATGTTATGAGAGGATGCGGTTGTTATATTCTGCCACCATTTGTAGAATTTTATGTGTTGAATTGATTCTGCATCATATTTTTAAAATGACTGAAATGTCGTGTTACTTTTGATTTGGTTAACATAGTAAACGCTGAAGTTAGAATAATCATCGATGAAAATAACATAATTTTGAAAACTTGTATACTGACTAGTCAAGAGAGTCCCTATATAATTGGATGGATCAATTGCAAAGGTTTATAAGAGTGATCGCTAGATGAAGAGAATGATAGGCAATAGGCTTTAGTCACATTACATAATTGCAAGTAGTACTAGTGGCACTACATAAAGCATTGTTTTATTTAGAAATAGTGGAGAGAGTTGAGGCATGAGGGTGCTCAAGTATTTTGTCTAGAGATTTTGATTAGTATGGACTGACAATATTGTTGTGTGATGATGATGTGCTTTTCTATAAGAAAGATGGGAGAGATTGTTCCAAAATGGACCTTGTAGTATTGTTTAGTTTGTCTTCAAGTTTTTGATATGATAACTAGAGGCATCAAAATAGAACAATTATCATCAACTATGAGGGTATAGATGGAGAAAAAAATTATTGGAAAGATTAGGTATGTGGAGAAGCATATACCAAAGAAGCTTACAAGTGAGAGCAGGAAAATGTCCTTATCTTGTATGAGCTATAGGAAGTGATGTGTCATTTTTTAAAGAAAGAGATTTAACCCCAAAAAATATAAATTTATCTCATGTGTCATGTCATGCTCATGTCAAATCATTAACCCCTTATAGGCAAGTGCTAATGTCAATGATGGAGGATAGGCTACATGAAAATAGCAAGGAAAATATGTAAATTATTGGAATAGTCATTATTATAGGTGTAAGTTAAGTTGCCAAATGTTTGTTATGTTGGAACTATGGACTCAAAAGAAGAATACCTAAATGAATTCTCTTAGCAAGATAACTATGAGACTTACAGGACAAAGCTAAATTAGCTGACTAGTAATCAAGATCTTGGATAAGAGTACTTTTGTCATGGTAACTTTAGGTGTCCCTTAAGTAAATTCAATATCCAGTACAAATATCTAAGACTTGTCTTAATGAGTTTGCTCTTAACGAATAAGTTCAATAGGCAACTCAAGACTTTTAGTTTAATAAGTTTTGAGAGAATTAAGCCAATTGTAATCGGTGAGTTACATAATTTAAGATTATCAATTGATTTAATCAACCAAATTAAGATGATTATGAGCATTCAAGTAGCCAAAGTATAAAATAAAATAAAATAAAAGTAGATGTGAACAAATTTTGATCAAAACATATTAAGCAAATTTTCATTACTAGCGTCTAAATGTATGTCTTATCTTTTTTATATTTATTAATTCATGAAATAAAGATACTAAAAAATATGAGAGTAACATTTCATGCATAAATATAGATATTATCAAATATACATGACAAATAATCTTACACTTTCCATACATAACATACATTAAAAACATCACCTCTTGCTCATTATTTATCAACATTAAAGACAATAATCAGTTAGAGCCTCTATTTTTTGAATTATATAATTTATTTTTTAAAAAATACTTCACCCTAAAATTAACATAAAAGTAACTTGGATCTCTCAAGCTTGCCCTTCCATCCTACCAAGAGTAAGGCTGGTAGAAGCATCCACAAAATCCATCATCGTTGATAAAATCAATAGAAAAAACCTGTGATCCCCAAATTTGAATAAAAGCCTATGAAATAAAGGGATGAGTGGTGGAATCCTACTAGTTATAGGTTGTATGCATATCACCTTATCGCCTGTGGCATCACAATGTTCTTCATCCCGTAAAATACTTGCTCAATGTCCGTTGCTTGCTTCCCTAGATGTTTCATATTACTCTCAAACTTGGTATTAGTCAAATTTGTATTGATTTGGTTGTCACAAAGATACCAAGCACTCCACAACACCTTGTTGGCCAGCCAATATCGTCTTCAATGGCTTCCAAACATAGATAATTTGTTTGGGAAGAATTTCAACAATAGTGGGTGAGAAGCGGCTTCATCGTTAAATTGTCTTCAAAAGATCAATTATGAAGGAATCAGTTAGACAGACTTTGGTTGGGATCTCGAGAATGAGAAGCATTTAGTGTCGATGGAGTCTATATTGATGTCAATGTCTCGTGTTGGTGTCGGTCAATGATGGTGTTGGAGTTGCTAAATTGTAAAAGCAAGGAGGAGATGTGGAGAAAGGTTTGGGGCAAATGATGAGTGGTGTCAGGGGCGTCAAGAGGTTTTAATAAGTGTTTTAAAACAAAGAAAACAAGTTTTAGCCATTTTATTGTTTTTAAGAAATAAACACAAATTTGTTTAAAAACAAAATAATGAAAATAAATAAAAAATGAATAAACAAACATATTCTTTATTTTTAAAAATTTTTTAAAAACAAAATTTATAACATTAATCAAAATTTGATTCCAAACAACCCCTAATGTTTGGAAGCAGGAAATGAGAAGAAGATGAATAATAGAAAAGTGGCAATTCTTTTTCATTTGATTTTGTTAGTGCAATAATACATGATTTTTTTATAAGCTTAGGTGGAGGCAGAGACTGTTATATAATTGTGATATATTTGTTATGAATGGTGCAGATGTTTTGGGTTGTTGGCATCACATAGTTGAGCTTGTCTATAAAGATGGTGGTTTCTCTATATACTCTACATGGTTGCTATAGGCTTGGTTATCAACAATGATGAGAATACCTTGACAAAAGCTAGTCAAACATGGGGAATAGGTTAGGCTTGTAATATCTTTTGATGGAGGATAATGCTATTGATTTGATGGATGGTATGGATGCTGCAAAATGAAGCATGGTGATCTTGATGTTCTTTAGATCATCTACTAGTGGTAGGATTGAGGGAAGATGATTCAAGATATGAAGAGTTATTATATTTAATAAAATTTATGTTGGACATTAAACATGAAAAATTTTAATGGTTATGCTTTTTTTTTGAAGCAGCTCATTTTTTTTTTTTTTTGGAGTGCAGACTTGGTACAATGATTTAATTGTGTTTAGTTTATTTTGGTCCTAGTCTCAAGTCACATTAACAAGAACTTGATGCACTAGGAACATTTTTTTCTATATTATTCCCAAATGTTAGACATATGTCATGGAATGAGAATATCCTATGATGGAAGCACCTTGTTAAACATTGATGTTATTTGATGTTCTTAAGGGTCTATTTGGGGCATTCTAGTTATTTGAAAAAGTAATGGTGAAGTTGCAGAAAAGCTGTTGTCTAAAAGGCAGTAGTATTATAATTATTTATTATTTAAAAAAAATCAGATTATAGCTTTTGATAAACTACACTCTGTCAGTTGTAAAATGCTTTTTTATCATAATTTTTTTCAAAACGTAAAAACATATTTTCCCAACGCCATATATGCAGTAAGTCGACTACACAGAGGTAGAAAGTTGCCCTTAACATAGCCTAAATGATTTGAGTCCACAATAAAAGGATAGAGTAGATTAAAAATTGGTATTAAAATATTTTTTTAGAGGTTTTTTTCCTTAGTTTTTTTATTTATCATTTATTGTATTGCAACATATGGTTACTTTTGTTGTTGGTTTGCTGTATATAACAAATAAAGACTTATTTGTTTTAGTAGGTTACATCCACGTTTAGGATAACCACAGAGGTGGTTGTAGCAAAGTTCTAGCCATACTAAAGGTTTTAGAGGTGATGGATAGAGCAACAGAGCGGTTCCTGGGATGGACATCATGACACATTGGTGTCCCAACAAGAAGAGTCCATAATTAGGAGAAAGGGAGAGAGAGGATTTTGAGAGAGGAATTGGATGAATTCATCACAGGAAAAAAGTCTGTAAACAAGTAATTTATAACATATTTTAATTTAATAATAAGTTTATCCTTTCTAAATTAACTCCATCAAATAAGGTAATTCTAATTTACCCTAAAATAAACTTGTCCAAGCAAATAAAATTCAAATTGAATCTAATCTTGGGTTGGTTGATCATATAAAGTTCATTGAACAGCCAACCATAATTCCCACTGTCATCTTATTGTCTAGATTTTTGTTTCTTGCATCTAAATGAAGAATTGTCTTTACTTGCTAATTCATATTTATTTCTTCATTAATCTTAGCAGTATGATCGGGCAATCATCCTCATTTATGGTCTCAATCATTAGATCAAACTCCTAAAATCTCATTAATTTTGATCCCTTTGATCTTTTTAGGATCAGATGCTTAAGTTGTGATTATAGATAGCTTGATTAACACTTTATTTGATAAAGCCTTTTAAGGAGGATTTTACCTATTTGAAAGTATAGCTCCATATGTAGGAAAACTGACCTTTTAACCTTCATAATGCACCACATTATTGTACTAGAAAATTTATTTTTCTTGTGAAAGCAACCCAATAGAATGTCTAATAATAACTCTTGCTATGTTAATAGATCATCCATTGAATGTAGGATTTATTTAGGCTTAGCATATTGAAAGCCAGGTTCTCCATATTAATCACCGAATACATCATATATAATGGCAACTCTAGTTTGACTAACATTGTCTCTAATCTTCTTAATAATCTGTAATGGCTCATATCGGATTGCCTTTAGCTGTTTGCTTTTTTCCTTGAGTCAATTTTTGCCAAAATGCAGTCGTATAACATCACTCACTTATGCTTTTGTATTTTTTCTTGTGATTTTTCTGGTCACTTTTCCACCACTAAATAAATCTTACGAATACCTTGAATGAAACTTTGTGCTCTTCCTAGGTCAAATTTAACCCTATCATCAATGGTTGGGGCGATGGAGAAGTGGAGTTTAAGTAGGCTTTGAGGCAAGGAACCTAAATAGACCTCGAAGGTAGTCTTATTATTTGAGTAGTGTATAGTTTGGTTGAAAGTGAACTGTAAATAGGTTTGGTTATCATCATAAGCCTTAAGGGGTTTTGTTTGTACTTAAGCACCACATGATGTATGTCTTATTCTTAAATTACTTTGTAATTTGATTACCTCTTAGATTGTGAAAACTTTACATGCCTTAGCTTAATTATAATAAACATATTAACCAAAATTAATAATTATTTTTTATTTAGACTAATTATGATTTTTGTTTAATTAAGGTTGTATTACTAATAATTTATGATAATTAAGCATTAATTAACTAATTACTCATGATAAAAACTAACTATAATTAATAAGATTTTTAACTAAAAAATTATAAAACTTAATAGGATTATTAATTATTTCATTGCTCATAATAGAAAACTAATGATGATTAATAAGATTTTTAATTAAAATAATCATGCTATTTAAGATGAAATAATTAATAGATCACTTAATTACTCAATTTAATTACAAAAATTAACCATGATTAAGAAGGTTTTAATTTAGATCATTTGGATAGACGTATAAGAGTTTATGATAGTTTTAAATAAATAAGATTTAAATATAATTATCATGGATCATTTTTCTAATTGTAAATTATGACACTATTTATTTTAAACAAATCAATTTAAGTCAAAATACAATAAAATAGTTTTCTCAGCTTATCTTTACTTACATTAACTTCAATTTTTTTACCAACTAAATCTCTTAGTCCAGCTTGAAAGCTTAATTTTGTTTATTTGACTTCACCTAATTTAAGCGTCAACCAAATAGATAATTAGGATGCTTCTTGTGGCCTCATAGTAGTTGCCATTACCATTGTCTTATTCACAAGCTCAATTTGGTCATCTTTATGTAGATGGAATACATCGCTCTTTTGTATCCATCATGTCTCATAAAGTCTAGCAGGATTGATTGAGAACTTAGGACTTGGTTCATACAAATTAAAATTGCAAAGTCCAAAGTTTGGTCAGCAGAATAATAACCAGAGAGCCTTCTTGTTTGTGTTGGTTTTTATGTAAGATATATAAAAAATGGTCACCTTGGAAAAGTGATCCATAACTATAAAGAGGAAATTGCATACTCCTTTCTATAGGGATCAAAATAATTGACAATCCTCTTAGAAATTTGATTAATATTATTTTCTATAGGAGGCTTGGAACTAGTAGTGTGTATACTTGAGCTTATTCTTATGATTGGTTGCACTCTCTTAATTTTATCTACATCTTCATGCACTGACTAGTAGATGTAGTGCTGTAAACTTTCCAAAGTTTTTCCACTCTAAAGTGTCCAAACATTGGATGAACTTCCTCCATTCGCTTATATTCAATTGGCTTCATTAGGTATGCACATAACCTTTTAAAAGTGGCCATCTTGCTTAGTGAACTTAGAAGGGAAGGCCTTCTCCATCTTTAGGACCCCTTTAAAGAAGGAATTTTTTCATGTTGTTCTTTATATTCTTTTTCATATTTGGTTTAACTTGGATAAGATTACAAAAACAAGAATGAGGTGGTGGTGGAGAGATCATGTTATTGA
Source organism: Cymbidium sinense (assembly GCA_021442155.1). Taxonomy (NCBI): domain Eukaryota; kingdom Viridiplantae; phylum Streptophyta; class Magnoliopsida; order Asparagales; family Orchidaceae; genus Cymbidium; species Cymbidium sinense. The sequence continues at coordinate 90,007,635 of CM038220.1, forward strand.
TTTTGCTACTAATAATTTTCTTGTACTTAATCACTAGTTTGAACTATTGGAGACATTCCATTATTTCATGTGTTTGACATTTTGCATCTTTTTTAGATGTGTTGAAGTGATATGTAGTCATCATTCACCACAATATTTCTTTTCCTAAGAGGTGCACAATATATGTTAATTTTGATGTAACAATAATAGCTCTTTGCCATAAGGTTTTTTGTTTTTGTTCTCCTTCTAGCATTTTAATTTGTTTGCATCACCATTAACTTAAAGTGGTCTTTGGAAGTTTAACAAGGCTAGAACTATCACCACAAAGGAGTATACTTTAATGTTTCTAGCTTCTTTAGATTCAAATTTTCCTTGATGAGGGCATGTAAAAAAAAAGAATAAATTTATAGACACACTAATGGAAAATGCACATGAAGCTTCTCACATCAATAATAATGGACTCTTTTGCCCACTCTTTAATATACTTCACTCTATTGGCATTAATCTTTATCTCCTTATTTTCCAACTCAAATCCAAGATAAAAGAGGGTTCTTTACATTTTGCACTTTCTTTGGTTTGGGGCATTTTGATTGCCATCCTATGGTGCTTTAGATGTTTTTTTATGACTTGTTGAATACCTAAATATTATATAGATAGATGATAATGAAATCATAGAGGTATCACGACACCATTCATCGGTTGCATGAAGGTGGTAGGAGAATTGCATAGTCCTAATGGCATTACCAACAATTCATAGCCCTTTTCTTGCCTTATAGTCTTCTTAGCACATTGATGTGATCTTGATTATGATCCAGCTTGGAGAAGATGGTGGCATGCTTCAATTGATTCAACAAGTCTTTGATACATGGCAAGGGATATTGATTTTTTTTGTTATTTTGTTAAGGGTGTGGAACTTGACTAATAGGCTTCATGTGCCATTTTTCATGGACACCATCACCATGGGTAATCCACTAGGAGATTGGTTAGGTTGGACTAATCCATTCTTGTTCGACTTTTGATCCGCTTTTGATTTCTTCATTTTCATTGATTGAATTTTAGTGTGACAAAAGATTTGGTAGCTATGTGTCAAAAGATAAGATGTGCTCATTGGGTCGCTTTGGTGCAACCCTCAATCCTCAAAGAGTGATCAACTTTTGCATCTCCATATCACCATCCTTGCCTTGGTAGAGGGCAAGTCTTTTGTTCTTCAACCGGATGAACAAGCAACAACTTTAAATTTTAGCTTGCTTTGATGATAGATCTTGCTTCCTTTGTTGTTACCATGTCCACCAAAGGAATGCCATAAACTTTCTTTCAAAAGATCCTCCCATTGTTTGTGAAGACACTAGCAAGGTTGTCAATGTTTCGCATATCTATCATGAAGGTATGAGTTGCCAATGATAACTTGTTAGATGTCTAGTTCTACTACTTACAGATCTTGTTGATGGTGTTTATTGTGATCATAGGAGTCATTTATTGATCTTGTGGTAGTTCACTCTAGTAATTGATCTTTGTCCCTACCCTTTTGAAGTGGGCTCGGAGAATAAATGTTTGATGAGGTAAAATGTCCAACTAATTATTGCACTAGATTGATAGAAATGAGATTTTTTGGTTGGCGGTGTTGATGAAGATGTTGATCTCCTCTTGTCTTAGTTTCTTAAGGTGAGCAACTCCTCAAATGTGTCCATATTGGAGGATGATCTTACAAACTATATCGTTTGACATTGCCACCAAAGATAGAGATAAATTTGTTTTATTCATTGAACTCAAAGATAATGCTATTGATCATTGAAGGATTTGCTTTCCCTTTTCCACATTTCTTCCACTTTTCATAAAAGATTCATGATGCAACTTCCAATATTTATCTTTTATGTGGTTAGTTATTTGATGATGGCCACATAACTTCACAAAGAATTTAGCTTGGAGAAAGAATAGGTCTTGTTGCATTTCTGTATTTCTCCCCTTGTTCTTGGAGAAAGGGGACCCATCATTGGATAGTATCCTAAATGAAATAAAGATTTTTTTGTTTTATCATCGTGTTAGTTGATTCTCCAAATTAATAAAACTAAATTTGGAGAATCTTTAAAGAAAATGAAGGGTGAAAAAAGTAGGATTTGATAATATTTTAATAAAATATAAAATTTCTTAAGAGATCAAAGAATTTTTTGGCTTATTAAACTTTTGTATTATTTTAAAGACTATAATGATGTTAGATGAGTGAAGAAAGAGTTTGTTGATTCATATTTTTAAGAATAAAGATAATGTACAAAAGTGTGCAAATTATTGAGAAATTAAGTTAATGTGTCATACATTCAAACTATGGGAGAGTGAGAATTTGAGCATATGTTATAATGTGATACAAAAGTTTCTCAAAATTATCGGTTTCATTCTAGGTATGTCTACTATGAATGCTACACATTCATTGAGAGGTTTGATGGAGAAGTAGAGAGTTAGTAAGATCTATATGATATTTATTGATTAGGATATCTCTCTATTATTCAAAATGATGGTGAAATAGATGGGGATGTTATTAGTAGAATTCAAGTTGGATGGTTGAAGTGGAGATACATCGCTTGTTGTGTGATAGAAAAATACGCTTAGACTTAAAGGAGAAATTTTGTAAGATGGTGGTATGACCTACAATGATTTATGGTGCGAATGTTGGCTAATAAAAAAAAGCATAAGACTAAGTTATTATATGTTATGAGGATGCTCAGGTGGATGAGTGGCTTTACTCTTAGAGATAAAATGAAACGCATGTTTGGGAAAAAGTTTTATTAGCTCAAGCTATGAGATTAGAGAGAGTTGAGATGATTTGAGCGGTCATGATGACCCGATTAGAGTAGATGTATTAGATTTTGTTTATGTTAAGGTAAAGATAGACCTAAAAGACTTGATTAAGATGTATAAAAATAACCTTAGTTTACTAGAATTAAATGAGAATTTGGAAGAATGATTGGTGAACCCACATAGTGAGATAAAGGCTTGTTGTTGTTGTTGTTGTAGAGAAAGCATATGATAAATGGCTAAGAGAAAGGCTTCAAAGAGTTTTAGAAAGCGAATGGAGTTAATATACTTACATTGAAATCATTAAGGATACATATATTGGAGCTATTACTTGTGTTCAAATATAAGAAGGTTTGATCAAATATTTTTTTATTTCAATTGGATTGCATCAAGGACCAGCTTTAAGCCCACATCCTTTTGCTTTAGTTATGAATGTTCTTATTGGACATTTACGGAGGATGTACTTTGATGTATATTTTTTCGATAATATTCTTCTTGTTGATAGGACTAGAGATGGAGTTAAAGAGAAACTTGAATTATAGAGGTCAACCTTGGATTGAAGTTTTTCATTTGAGTAGGTTTAAAGCCTAATATATGTCGTGTAATTTTAGTGGTAGAAAATCTAATGGTGCGTTATGACATTGGGTGATCAAGTCATTAAAAGATAGATGGTTTTAGATATTTGGGATCTATTATTCAAAGTGATGGTGAAATAGATGGGGATGTTATTAATATAATTCAAGTTGGATGGTTGAAGTGGAGGAATGCAACTAGCTTGTTGCGTGATAGAATACTACCACTTATACTTTAAGGAAAAATTTTATAAGATGGTGGTGAGACCCGCAATGATTTATTGCTCGAATGTCTGGCTAGCAATAGAAAGTATAAAATTAAGTGTTGTAAAGATGAGGATGCTCAAGTGGATGAGTGGCTTTACACTTGATACAAAATATAAAATTAATATATACGTGAAAAGGCGGAGTTGCTTTAGTGGCGAGATAAGATTAGAGAGAGTTGCCTTAGATAGTTTGGTCACATAAAACATTAGTTATTCCATGACCCGTAGGAGAGTAGATGTATTATATGTGATCGACATTAAGGAAGGTAGAGTTAGACCTAAAAGACTTAGTTAGATAGTATAAAAATGACTTTATTTTATTAGAATTAAATGAGAAGTTAACACTTAGTAGAACGTAATGGAGAATGATTCATGTTGACCACCACTGAGTGGGATACAATTTTTTTGTATGTTTTAAAACATATATTGTGTTGATAGTTGTTTTAAAATCATTCAAAATATTTAAAATTATTTTGATTGTAAAATAAAAATAAAACTGTATTAAACAAACAACCAATGTTAATGATTTTATCCTTTAGAATTGAATTTGCAAGCTTTGTATTCTTGAATGGCAAGCATTATGTCATAAGCGAGAATACCTTCATATGAATACATAAAGAATCATATTCACAGTTTTAGAGATGTTAGGAAAAAAATTTCCTTCGACAGTAAACCGGAGAGGTCTTGTTTATGTCTGTCTGTTTGGGACTGCTTTGGCTTTCTATAAAATGAGTTGCGAAATTATTAGAAAAGATTTATATTTTGAAACTTATTGTAAATATCATAAAAAGTTTCACTTAATAATGCGATCAACGCAAGCGGATTTAATTGTGATAAATTTTTTCTGCACAAAAAAAGACTTAAAATGTTATAATCAAATAATATATATGATTTATTTGTTTTTTTACCCGTTGATGCTGAGCATTTGAATCATGCTAATAAACATTTTATTTTATTTTTATTTTATTTTTTTTTCTATGTTTAATTTTAAGTGTTCCTACGTCTTGATTTTTTTTTTGGAAGAGAAAAATAAATTAAATTATCTTAGATGGGACATACTTAAAGAACACAAATAAAAATATTTTTAAGAGAAAGCTACAAAGAAATTAGAATTTAATGTTCATGTTTAATATGGGAAAAAAATATCGTGAAATTGTTGTTAAAGATGTCTTGGAGAATCGGAAAAGTTTCTTTAATAAGAATAGTTAATGAATACAAGAAAGAAGATAAATAAGAAGATTATTATAAAACTTGGTTTAGATGTAAAATGAGATTGGGAAAGATATAAAGTAAGATTGTAAAGAAAGTAATATATGACGAAAAATTTAGTTTTAGTGATTTATATAGATTATATACCAAAGAAGGTGAAAGATGTATGTATAAGTTAGTCAAGTAAAAGAGATAGGAGAAGAAAAGATATAGTCAAGTGAGGTATTAAGGATGAAAATAATAAAATACTTTTCTTAGAAAAGATATTAAAAATAAAATGGTAAGGTATTTTGATAAACTTTTCAATGAATGATCCGAAAGTATGATTAAGCAACCTTAATACCATAAACAAAATAGAGAATTTCATTTCTATCGTCAGATTAGTAAATCTGAAGTTAGTGAAGCTTTAAGGAAAATGAAATGTGGAAAGCAAGAGGACCGGATAATATTAGATGTGTGGGCGTGTTTAGGAGATCAAGGAATTTCTTGGCTTACAAATCTTTTAATGTTATTTTAAAGACTAATAAGATGCTAGATGAGTGGAGAAAGAGTTTGTTGGTTCCTTTATTTAAGAATAAAGGTGATGCACAAGAGTGTGCAAATTATAGGAATTAAGTTAATGTGCCATACATTAAAATTATGGGAGAGAGTAATTGAGCATAGTTACGATGTGATATAGAAGTTTCTCACAATCAATTTGGTTTCATGCCGATAGATCTACTATGGATGCTATACATTTGTTAAGAGGTTTGATGGAGAAGCATAGAGAAAGTAAGAAGGATCTACATATGATATTTATTGATTTAGAAAAAGTTTATGATGAAGTCTCAAGAGATGTTCTTTGGAGAGTTCTAGAACATAAATGAGTTAATATTGATTATATTCAAGTCATTAAGGATATGTATACTGAGTCATTACTTGTGTCCAAACACAAGGAGGATTGACAAAATATTTTCCTATTTCTTGGATTACATCAAGGATCAACATTAAGCCCTTATCTTTTACTTTAGTTATGGATGTTCTTACGAGGCATTTACAAGAAGATGTACCTTGGTGTATGCTTTTGTTGATGACATTCTTCTTGTTGATAAGACTAAAGAGGGAGTCCAACGTAAACTTGAATTATGGAGGTCAACTTTAGAGTCTAAAGATTTTCGCTTTAAGTAGATCTAAAGCGAATATATGGAGTGTAATTTTAGTTGTAGAAGTTTTAGTGATAGTTGTGACTTTAGGTGATCAAGTCATTAATAAGAGTGAGCGATTGTGATATTTAGGCTCTATTGTTCAAAATGATGGTGAAATAGATGGAGATGTTATTAGTAGAATTCAAGTTGGATGGTTGAAGTGGAGGAATGCATCCGCCTATTATGATGATAGAAAAGTTCCACTTAAACTTAAGGGAAAATTTTATAAGATGGTGGTAAGACCTGCAATGACTTATGGTGCGAATGTTGGCCAATAAAAGAGAAGCATAAGACTAAGTTAAGTGTTACGAGATGAGGATGCTCGTGGATGAGTGGCTTTACTCAGAGATAGAATGCAAAATGAGTATGTTGGAAAAAAGTTGGAGTAGCTCCAGGGTAGTTAAGATTAGGGAGAGTCGCCTTAGATGGTTTGGCCACATAAAGCGTAGTCATGACCCGACAGAGAGTAGATGCATTGGATTTGCCTTATGTTAAGAAAGGTAGATAGACCTAAAAAGATTTGGTTAAGATGTATAAAAAATGATCTTAGTATACTTGAATTAAATGAGAATTTGACACATAATGACACAATGGAGATGAAAGATTCATGTAGACCCACCTGGGGATTAAGGCTTGTTGTTGTTTTTTGGAATGAGTATCAACACCCCACCCATCTGTGGGTGGGGATGTAGAATAATCTCACAGCCTAGTTACATTCATCACTCACGTGTGTCCTCACTTAACTTTTCACCATTACAAGACGCCTGGAGAAATCGACTCTGGGTTTTCGCTCCACGCCACCAACCGAGCTAAGAGACCTGATTTAAGAAAAGTTTATTTCTTCATAATAATTGCAGTTAATGTACTTTATGTTGTGCCATTCTCGACTTTATGCTTGTTGCGTGTTAGAAAACCACAGTAGAGTGAAAGTTTACACCTGTTTGAAGTCCAAAGACACACTGATAATTAAAGAGCTAACAAGAGACACTAATTTTTAACGTGGAAAACCTCAAAAGAGGGAAAACCAGGCTGCAAGAAAAGCTTCCACTATATATCCGTTTGAGTACAAAGTCTTCCGATATCTGGATTACAGAATTGCATATGAGGAGGAAAAGCCTATGTAACAACGATCGTTGTAATAGTTGTTGTTAGTAGGTGGAGATGCAGGACAATTAGCGATGAAGGTGGCGATGGTGGTTGATGACCGTCGGCGGGGTGCAACCTTGGAGGATCTTCAAGCTTCGAGAGCTTCTTCTTCCTCCTTGCTTGGCTTTTCCTCTTCTTCCTACTGGGCTCTTCCTCTTCTTCCTTGCGGTTCCTCCTCTTCTTCCTTGTTTGGACTCTTCCTCTTCTTCTTGTTCTGGACTCTTCCTCTTCTTCCCACTGACTCTTCCTCTTCTTCCTTTTTGGGCAAATTGACGGCATGGATCACTCGTGTGGTGCGACGATCGTCAGCTCTGGCTCCTTCTCTTCTTCACTTCACTTCACTTCACTTCACTGGCTCCTTCCATGTGAGGAATGAAGGCTATTTATAGATGGGAGGAGGGGCATTCTTGGAAATTCATGGCCCATACCACTCTCGACGGATGTAAGGATGATTCCTTGATCATTTGATGTATTTTGAGCATTTGGATGCCCAAATGAAGTCGGAATTATGAGATCTTAGGCTCGTTAGATCCGGCTCGTCGAGATGCTCGATTTGACTATAAACACTCCATATTTGAGAGCTGTTTAGGATTTAATTGATGTCCCAAAGATTCCAAATGATATTTTAAGTGCTTGATCTTGACGGTTTTGACTCAAAATCATATCGCTGACATCAAGATTTGTGCTTTAACTAGTCATATTTTGAGAGCCATATTAGTTGCCCCTATTTTTGGATGACATTTAATCATCCAAAATATCGTCAAATGCTCAAAAATAACGAATTCTTCAACTAAACGCGGCCCATGCATCATACATTTTGAGAGAATAAATCATCATAAAAAATACAATATTATGATTAAGTAGAAGAGATGTATAGAGATTTTGAGGTTGATTATTTGGATACTACGGAAATTTTCAGCATTTTCGGGGACTGCGCCTGCAAGGCTGCTCTCGCAGACGTCGGCGCCTCATATGGGTCTGCCGCCGTCGCATGAGCGACCGGCTTAGCCATACTGGCCTTCATTGCTGAGCTGGTTCCGGGTCCGCTGGTCGACAGAAGTTGGTTCTGGCCGGTTGGTCGAGTCAGAAGTCGCTGACGGTCCGTCGACGACACCTCCAACGGGCGTAGAGCCGGTAAGGCTGTCAGAGCTACCCGATCGTCATGCTCAGCGGTCCTTAGCGCCGCATCATCAAGCCAAGAGTTTTGAGCCATTTTGGGGGTTTTGCCGTTTTGAGCCATTTTGAGTCGTTTGTGAGCCGTTTGTGCCATTTTGATCCGTTTGAGCCATTTTGATCCATTTTTGAGAGATTTTACCCTTTTGTCTCTATGGCTATAAATACCCCTGGGTAAGAGGGAGAGGCACACCTTTCTCTCTCCTTCTTCGAGTGAGGTCCTTTGGAGGCAATCAAGGTGATCAAGAGCGTGTGGAGGCGAAGGCGATGGCCCACCAGATATGCCGTGGTTCCGGTTTTACCGCCGTGACCGTCTGAGAGGCGATCAAGGCCCACTCGGTATCGCCGTGGATTCCAGGTCGCCGGACCGTTGTTGAGGCGATCAAGGCCCACGGTATACGCCGTGGTTCGTTTACTCGTCGGACCGTCCGTAGGGCGATCCCCACGTATACGGATTCCGGTTACCGCCTCGTCAAGAGGAGATCGCGCCACGATACGCCGTGGTTCCGGTTCGCCACGCCGGACCGTCGTTAGGCGATCAAGGCCACCAGATATGTCGAGGCGACGCCTCGTCCGTTCCGCCTCCGACCGTCGGTTCGCGCCCATGGTATATACGTGGTTCCGGTTTCCGCCGGACCGTCCGGGTTGGTGGCAGCGCCCAGATACGTCTTTTGTTTATCGATCGATCGTCCTTGAGGCGACCGGAGACAAGATGCTCGATGATGGTGGCCACGGGATAACCGCCGATATGGTGGACCGCGGATTGCCGCGATGGTCAAAAGTACCGATAGCCGGAAAATCATGACAGTGCGGCCGGCCGTATGGTTCGCTACAGTGGTTAATGAATGGCGGCAGAATGGTGATGGCGACCGGTGTCGGTAATCATGACCGAAGATGTGATTTATCCAGGTTGTGTCGAGGACTTCGATACGCGTTAACTACGCGAACTGTATGGAAGAGGAATTGAATCCGATGATTTTTGACCCATCGGTTGTTTGTTGTGGTGACCGACGTTAACTGTATGGAAGAGGTCATGGAAAGTCCACCAAGGACCTTTTGACCTTTCTGGTTGTCGAAGTTTTGCTCGATGACATTAACCCGCATGGAAGAGGCCGGATGTCCACCAAGGATGTTTTGACCTTTCACGGGTTGTTTGTCAAGTTTTGCTCGACACATTAACTGTATGGAAGAGGTCGGGAAGTCCACCGGACCTTTGACTATCCCGGGTTATTTGTCGGGTGTGACTGTTACAAATTGGAAAGAGGAATAATCTCCGAGGATTTTTGACCTATCCGGTTGTTTGTCGAGTGACTCGACGCTAACTGTATGGAAGAGGTCGAATTAATCAGATTTTGACCTATCAGTTGTTTGTCAGTTACTGATGACGTTAATATGGATGGAATTAATCAATCCGAGGATTTTGACCTATCAGGTTGTTTGTCGTGACCTGACATTAAGCGTGAGAAGTCCGCCAAGGACCTTTTGACCTTCGGTTGTTTGTCGAGTTTTATGACATTAACCCGTATGGAAGAGGGGGATGTCCACCAAGGACGTTTTGACCTTTCGGTTGTTTGTCGAGCTTTTGCTCGATGACATTAACCCGTATGGAAGATCGCAGAAGTCCACGAATGTTTTGACCTTTCCGGGTTGTTTGTGAGCTTTGCTGATGACATTAACCCGCATACGGGGTTGAATTGAATCAGTGACGGTGGCGAGGCGTCGTAATCATGACCGGCGACAGATGACCGCTAAGATTGATCTACGGCAAAGGTATGATTTAGTATGGCGGTGACCAATACAATTCGGCGCCGACGGGGGGTTAAATAGCACAATACCGACGGCGATGATGGCGACAAAGTCGGTGGCTGACCGCCATATTGGTTGGCGGCCGACGGGTTGGTCAGAACAATGCAGTAGCATGATCGGCGCCGCGAATCATGACCAGAGATGGTGGTGACCGGCGTTGCCGGCGATGGTCGGAGGCGATGGCCATAGTCGGAGGTAGTGACCACGCACGGTAGTGATTTTAACCTATCCGAGGTCGAGTGTGACTCGATGACGTTAACTGTATGGAAGAGGTCAAATCAATCCGGAATTTTGACCTATCCGGTTGTTTGTCGAGTGTGACTTCGACGCTAACTGTATGGAAGAGGTCGAATTGAATCCGCCGAGGATTTTGACCTATCAGGTTGTTTTTCGAGTCTTTGCTGCGACGTTAACTGTGTGGAAGACGCAGGAAGTCCAAGGACGTTTTGACCTATCGGGTTGTTTGTCGAGTGTTTACTCGATGATGTTAACATGGAAGAGGTCGCGAAGTCCACCAAGGATGTTTTGACCATCTGTTGTTTGTCGAGTGTTTACCGATGACGTTAACCCGCATGGAAGAGGTCGAATATTTGTATGAGCTTATAGCGAGTTGACTATTGATCTTTGCCTTTTCATTGGTGTCGACTTGCTTATCTTTTGAGATTAAGAGTTGCCCCCCGTAAAGAACAAAGTTTGATGAATCTTCATTCTTCACTTCGCCTCTAAAAGCTTGAAATGATCCACCTCGATGGTGATTTTGATATTGTTGGGAAACTTGGTTGTCATACAAGATGAAATAATGGGAATAAGCTTCCACGACGCCAAATATGCGTTAGAAAACCACATGGTAGAGTGAAAGTTTACTTTAGCCTTGTGAAGTCCAAAGACACACACAGATAATTAAAGAGCAACAAGAGACACTGCAATTTTAACGTGGAAAACCTCAAAAGAGGAAAACCACCTAGCCCAAGAAAGCTTCCACTATGTATCTTTGAGTACAAAGTTTTCGATATCGGATTACGAATTACATAGAGGGAGGAAAATATGTAACAACGATCGTTTGTAATAGTTAGTAGGTGGAGATAGACAATTAGCGATGAAGGTGGTGGTGATGGTGGTTGATGACCCGCGGTGCAACCTTTGGAGGATCTTCAAGCTTGAGCTTCTTCTTCCTCCCTGGGCTTTTCCTCTTCTTCCTGCGCTCTTCCTCTTCTTCCTTGTTTGGGTTCCTCTCTTCCTTTTCTCCTTCTTCCTTGTTTGGACTCTTCCTCTTCTTTGCTTCTGGACTCTTCCTCTTCTTCCTTGGACTCTTCCTCTTCTTCCTTGCTTGGGCAAATTGGCGGCAAGGATCAGCGGTGGTGGTTGACGAAGTGGCCTCCTCTTCTTCTTTCACTCTCATTTCACTTCACTCTTATTTCCCCCTTCATGTGAATGAAGGCTATTTATAGATGGAGGGCATTCTTGGAAATTCATGTAAGGCCCATACCACTCGATCGGACGGCTCGGATGATTCCTTGATCATTTGATGTATTTTGAGCATTTGGATGCCCAAATGAAGTCAATTATGAGATCTTAGGCTCGTTAGATCCGCTCGTCGAGACGCGATTTGACTATAAACACTCCATATTTGAGAGCTGTTTTAGGATTTAATTGATGTCAAAGATTCCGATATTTTTAAGTCTTCAATTGCTGACTCAAAATCATATCGCTGACATCAAGATTCATGTTGTGCCATTCTCAGCTTTATGCTATTGTTGGTGTTTTTTTTTTTGGGAAATTTTTTTTGTCTTTTGCTATTTATAAGTTTTTTATTTTTGCTGGTATATGTAGTTTTGATTTCTCGTTTACTCTACGGAAATTTAAGACTTCCCCTCTATGTGGGCCGTGGCCATTCCAGTCGGCCACTAGCAGTGATAGCTGTGCTTTCATGAGTTCTATGACTTAGCTTTTGTTATTGGAAGTAACTTATATTCTTTAAAGTTTATTTGAGATATTTGAGATACTTATAATTTTTTGAAAAGTTAATTATAAAATTATTATTAAGAAAATAATTTTAGCAGGAGATGAATAGATCAACTGTTATATGACTAGCTATTTAGCAGAAGAAAAAAAGATTTGAGTAAAATAGAGGAACCATGAGGATAACCCTATAGTAATAATGATTGGAAAGCTGTTTTCTGAAAATATTACTTAACAAACTGACCCTTGGAATTATTTTATTTCCAATTTTTAGACTTTGTAGCATCTACTCCCAAATTATTATTATTATTATTTAGTTATTTCTTACCTGTTTAAATAACACAAGCAGCAAACCAATTTTTTAATAGCTATCTTGCAAAGTTTAACAGTATGTAATTTCATATCAGCATCTCACCCACTACATCCTGCTAATATATTATATTCCCTTTTGTCTTTTTTTTTACTGATAGTTTAAATTTCTATCATTCCCAATACAATGTTTTTTTTCTTATGTGAGTATTTCTTGAAGTTTTTTTTTTTGTAATAGGTATTCACTCAATATCCCACTTATTTTATGGGTGGGATGTTATTGACTAATCTTACGCTTAACGTCACATTCATCACCTGGCGTGTCGGTCCTCTACTTACTTCCATCTTGGGTATAGGACGCCAGAATTTAAACTCGGTCAGAGATTTTTGGCTCTACATGTCTTGAAATTTCTTTATTTTGTTGGGAAATGCACCCATTTTTATAATATTTTTTTCATAGTTTTTTTATATTTTCTCCATGTCTTCAACCTCTGTCTGACTTTACTATGTTTAATTATTATTATTTATGGCTTGTTTTTTTACTCTGAAATAGGAATCTGAACTATTTGAGTTTGATGACTAGAGTATTCAAACTTAAAATGTTAAAGATAACCAAAATTTGGATCAGGCCTGAGATTGTGAGTCTCATTGGTGAAAAGTTTTGCTCTGTGTTATACTTTTAAGTGCATGAGATGCATGCATTTAGTTGCTCTTACGGTTTAATAAATAAAAAAAAAAGACTTGGATCAGGATGAGCTCAAGCAAACGTATGATTTTTTATTAAAATTGAATTGATGTTATATATATACATATTTAATTAATAAAGTGTTTTAAAATATATCCTAAAGTATCTAATCAAATGATTTTAAGTCTTAAATAATAATGCAAAATATTTTATAAGAAAATAATATGATTTTCTTGAAATATTTTAAAATTGAAATGATTTATGTTATTCAAACATGTTTTGTGAATTCACTTTAAATTCAATTTTCAATAATTTTTATTCTATTGTAGGGCATTTGATACGCAATATTGTAAATATATATATAAATTTTCTATTTTTTATGGATATTGTAGATGTGAAAATTAAAAATTATTTATTAAATTTGAATTTTTAAGGAATTTCGTACAAATAAGTTTTGTAGGGCAATTGGATGATTGTTTTGCAAGCCATATTTTTAAAAGTGTTATAAATAATTTTTACTAATTATTTTTAAATTTTCTTTTGAAATTATGAAATTTAGGAAATGAATGAGTTTATATTAAAATTTTAATTAAAATGATAACTTTAATAATTACATTTTAATCCTTTTATTACATTAATTAATATATATTAAATTTATATTTTTATTGTATTCTAACTATTATGATTGCACTATCTTTATCAAAATTAGAGTTTATTGTGTTCTAATTTTTTAAAATTATGTGTGAATCTCATGAAAATCATGTTTAAATGTTGATTGAATAGGTTATAAAATCACTATAATTTTATTTGAATCTTATTCATTTTTAAACTTGTTTAAAATTTATTTAAAATTTAATTTGAATCTTGTTTAAATAAATTTCGTTTTTTAGATTTGAATAAGCAATCCATGTAAAGGGTATTTTCATCCCAAAGAAATCTTCAAACATATTTACCTATGAAGACATTTCTCTAATTATGATCATTTAGAAATATACAAATTGAATTTAATAAAATTGTCCTTATAAATTTATTTTTAAATTTTAATTGAATTTAATCACAATTTCATAATTTGTACAACAGTACAAGAGTCTGTTATATTAATCATAAAATAAATTTTATTTGGATCATATTTGTTTCTAATTCAAAGTAGGCAGAAAAACAGAAAGAGAAGTTCATGTTAGTTTACAGTCGCACGATCCATCTTTTCAAAAAAAGAAAAAGAAAAAAAAGTGAAAGTAAACAATATTTGGATTCAGGACCGTCGACGGATGAAGGACGCGCCAAACTTGACGGCGGTGAAGCTCTGGACGATGGATAAGCTTTGCTTGTACGGCGCCATCAACCTTTTCCCCATCACCACCGCCGTCCTTTCCGTACACTCCATCTCTCCGGGCGCCACCGCTCCTCGCCGTTTTGAACCGGTCTCCTCCGACCTAAAGCTCGAGCAGCTCGACTCCCCGCATCCACCGCCAGCAGCAGCGGCGGCGGCAACGCCAAATCCTGTTTTCCCCTTTGCCGATCCCACTGACGAATTCGACGATGCTAACGACGATGACGACGAGGATCCATACTTGGAAAATCATTCCTTTGCGTTCTCCACGCATCCCTCGACCCTCCGATGAGCTCCGGAATAGAAGCAATTCCTTAAGCCGACACTTCCACCCTCGCCCACCCTTCTCCACCATGGGGAGGATTCCGTGGCAGGGATGATGCAGCCGTCGGAAAGCTTCCTGCTTTATTTCTGCCTTTAAAAGGAGAAAGAGACCTAGATCCCCTTCGACTTCTCGTCGCCTCTACCATGGCTAGAGCGAAAGGGTCGAGCTCTTTGCCCGCTGATTTCGTCCGCGGCGCAGGGGAGACAAAATCCTCCGTTCCTTGGCGACTTTGGCGCCTGTTCTCCCATCACCGGCGAGTACAGTCGCGGCGGAAGCTTCAAAGGACGTATCTTTCCGAACTCGAACAACTCGTCGGCGGCGACGAAGGACGCCGCCTTTCCCGGAGATGCAGGCAGCGGCTGCGCGACCTTATCGACGTGCTGGCCGCTGAAGCCGATGGAGAAGTCGAAGTCAAAGTCGTCGTAATTTTCATTGAAGGTGGGGGATTTGGGCGTGCCGGGCTTTTCCTCCCAGTCGAAAGGGATGGATGAGTAGCGGCCACCGCGGGTGGCGGCGGCGGTCTTGCGGAGGGCGGCGTAGATAGCTACGGAAGACTTGGGGCTGTTGGGGGCGCTGACGTGTCGGTGGTGCTTGAATTCGAAGAAGGATGAGTTGTTGGTGAAATCACTGAAATGATCCGGGGCTCGACGGTGCGCTGATGTACGGCGAATTCATGGCTGTGTGGAAATGGAATTCCGGCACCGGCACCACCACCTCCATCTTATCTGCCCTCCTATAGTCTGTACAGTAGTTTTGGTCTCCAGCCCTCTGGTTTTATCTGTTTGCTTGCTTTATTTGTCGCTTTTTAAGATCGGAAACGATTTGGTCTTCGCCTTTGGATGGAGATTTTAATGTGGAAGAAAAAGTTTCTAGAATGGTGTTTCTTTGGGTGTGTATAATTTTAATTTAAAATAAATATAATTTATTTTATCTAAAATTATATTCATATACTTTGACATAAATTTTTTCTTAGATATTGATAATCAACAAGGGTGATATTTCATATTTGAAAGGTGTAAATTGATTTGAGAGAAAAGGTGAGATTTGGAAGGTAGAGAAAATTAGAGAGAGAGAGAGAGAGAGAGAGAGAGAGAGAGAGAGAGAGATGATTGGACATAGAAATGAAAAATAAAAGAGAATTATTATGTGTGTATTGTCTCAATATTATTGTATATTTTAATTTTAATAATATAGCATCAGATGATGTTTAATTAATATATAGTTGTTATATATTACTATGAAGTCTTGTGTATTAGTGTAATATTAAATATACAGATACATATATCATCTATGACATATTGATATACATCATTTCATAGTGAATATTTAACACTATTGATTAAACATCGTATATCATTATGTTTTTTTGAGTCTTGACGTAAAAGTTATATTTGGACTCTCCACATAATAATTTTATAAAAAAAGGTACAAAATGGTCTCAAAATATTCTTTTCTCGTGACATAAATTCAAATTATATATTTTATGAATTTCCATTTATCTTTTAAAAATATATAAAAAATATATGTGAGAATATTAGTTAAATT
The DNA here is from genome assembly GCA_021442155.1 of Cymbidium sinense. Taxonomy (NCBI): domain Eukaryota; kingdom Viridiplantae; phylum Streptophyta; class Magnoliopsida; order Asparagales; family Orchidaceae; genus Cymbidium; species Cymbidium sinense. Next base: position 90,023,910 of record CM038220.1, read on the forward strand.
AAAATTTAAAATATTTAAATTTATTTTAAATTAAATTAAAAATATTAAAACTCATGTCAAATAAGATTTATTATTTAACATGTGTAGTACAAAATATTTTATATTTATATATCTAATATCTAAAAATTAATATTTATATAAAAATATTATAACTTTAATATTCTACCAAAAATAGTCATCTTTCATGCTTAAAAAAATGTTATTTTTATTAATATCAAAATTTAAATGTTAGATATATAAATGTTTAAGAATTATGTGTTTGTATGTAATTTTTTGTTTAATTTAATTATTATTATTATTATTTTCCCCTCGTAGAATTTGGCCGGCTTCCGAGAACGGGGACTTGTTAGGTAAGCCTTCGTTTTAATGCTATTCAAAGGGGCGTTGGCTTTCTTCCTTTGCCCGAGCCATCGAACGCTCTTTTCAATGAATAATAAATTAAAACCTATAATTCCAACGTGAAACTTGGGATTTTATGAAGTGTTAATCCTCGTATTTTTTTCATTTCATTTTATTTTTCAAATAGCACGAAATATATATATATATATATATATATATATATATATATATATATATATATATATATATATATATATATATATATATATATATATATATTGTTGGGAGATACAAAGTACACTAATAAATGATATCAAAGTAAAATAAATCATATAAAAGAAATCAGATTTAACGAGAAGAAAACTCGAGAATAGAAAAAAATGGAGTCACATCAGTAAAAAATCTACTATAAACAAAAAATCAAGAAAAATTATATATATTACACTTATATGGAGTCTCTGCATACTTCAATTTTGTAGAGCGCTCTCTTCACTCTTATACTCAAGAGAATTGGGAAAAGATACAATAAATATAGAAAATCTAAGTATGAAGTTTCCATTCGTAACGTCAGAGAATATGACCCTAATACCTAGGTGTGGCATCGTTGTTATCCAAGTTTTTCCAATAATGCAGCAGGCCCTGACCTAATCTAGCACTGCTATTATAGCAGGCGTTGTCATCTCTATTTCCTTGGTGCAAATACAACATCATGGCTATCCTTCCGCGTTGAGGCATTATCTCCTCTGCTTTTAAAACCAAGATCTCATGTTCTAATGCAGCGATACATTAGCTTGACTGGCGTGAAGGACATGATTTATTAGTTAGTACAAGTTGCTCTCATTCTATCTTATCTAATTAGCTATCTTGTTAATTTTATTTATTTATTTTAATTTAGCACATATAATATTTCGCTATATGCAAAATTTCTATCTTTACTAGATAGGATGGGCTTGAAATAATTATTAAACTTTATTTTATAATGATATGAATGTCACATGTTAACTTTAAATTTAATTTATATGTAATAAAAATATAATATATCACATATTAACTTCTTTTTCATTAAAAAATTGAATACACAAATGGAGGAATTGTCTCATTTTTTTTTTTGACAACAACTTGGCTATTAAATAGCCTTAAAGAGAAAAATAAATAAATAAATAAATAAATAAATAAATAAATAAATAAATATATATAAATAAATAAATATATATATATATAATATATATATATATATATATGTTGCGTCTTGAAAACCAGATTCGCGGTAGAGTAAAGTTTACATCTTAGCCTTGTTGTGAAATCCAAAATGTATTTGAAGAGTGAAACAAGCTACAAAATTAAAAATCTCGAAAGAGGGAAAAATCACGCTAGTAAAATCTTCCACTATATATTTGTTTTGAGTACAGTTTTCCGTCGGATTACGAAATTGTATGAGAATGGTTGATAATGAGAATCTCATTATCGACAACATCTATATAGCGTTCAGTTGTAACGATTCTTGTGGTAGAGATGATGGTGAGCAATGAAAACTGCGGCGATGAAGGTTGTTATGATGGAGGCAAGCGGAGATTGGCAGGGATCGGTGGCGGCCCGTGAGGGTGGTTGACAACCGTCAGTGGTGGCCGATTGTGCGGATTTTCAAGCTTTGTCTCTCCTCTCTCTTGCTTGCCTCTATGAAGAATGAGGGTTATTTATGGATTAGAGGGGTGTCGTTTACGTAAATACATATAAAATCCAAACTCCTCCATCGAACGGCTCATGATGATTCCGATCATATGATATATTTTGAGTATTCAAATGCTCAAATGAAATTATGAGATCTTGGGCTATTAGATGTGCCGTCAAGACTCGATTTGTATAAACACTCCATGTTTAAGAGTCGATTGATAATAAGCTTGATCTTGGTTTGTCTTGATTCAAAATCAGTTGCTTTCGATTCATGCTTCAACTAGTGAATTTTGAGGTCATATCGGTTGTCCCTATTTTTGGATGATATTATCTCAATCAAAATATATATGTCAAATACTTAAAATATCAAATTCTTTGAAATTTTCTATTAACCATACATTTTAAGAGAATAAATCTTCATGAAAAGATTACGATCCGAGTGCGGCGGATATATCACGGGTATCGTGAAATTTCGGGATTATGGATCCATCAGGATATTCTGAGTGCTTTACAAGAGTTTCAGGTTGGATTAACATCGCAAAATTAGTAAATTTTGAAGAAGAGGCTGGCCGCAGGTCGAATAGGCCAGACGAAAAACTGTCTGGTGGAAAGGGTTACCGGACGATTTTAGCGGAGCTAGGTCAGAAACAGGTTGGTGGCTTGAACAGGTGCGGCTTGAAGCAGTCCCGAGGCCTTGTGGATCCCCGGCCGGTCGCCGATCCGTAGGGATCCGGCCTGTTGGTCGATAGGTTGAAATTTGGATCATGAGCAGGGGTCGATTGAAGCGCATACCGGCTGCGTGTCGCAGGTTTAGTCCAAAATGGCATAAATAAATGGTCGCCTTGGTCGGAAGCGCCATGAACGGCGAACCTGCAGCGAATCATATCTGAGTCGGGCAGTCCTGGGTGGGATCGCAGTCCGCATCAGTTGGCAGCGGTTAAGCGATCTGTCGATGGTGGAGTGAGCAACGCTGAACGTGGTCAGGCGCTGAGAGTCGGCTCGTCAGCTGAAGCAGGCCGGAAGCCAGCATGGCGAACGCGTCGATAAGCGTGGCGTCTGAGCGCCCTGGCGGTATCCGTCGCATGGTCAAAACGTCCGTTTTCACTCGTTTTTTGCGTTTACCCGTTTGAGTGGTTTTGAACCATTTTAGGCTTTTAGATTTTGACCTTTTGCTATAAAGGGACCCCAGGCAAGGGAGAAGGCACACTCCTCATATCTGAGTGTCCCTCTTCTTCTCAAGAAGAGGTAATTGGGCGATCAGGCTCATAAATCGTCGTGTCTAATTTTCCTCGAAGAGCGTCAAGTACTCGTCGGACCGGGTTTGGCGGACCCATGGTACATATATCGTGTCTACAATTTTCCCTTGAAAGCGTCAGTACTTCGTCGTTGTCCGGTTGGGGCGATCAAGGCCCGATATACGTCATGTCTGATTTTCCCTCGAAGAGTCAGCTTTCTCGTCCGTCCGGGTTTGGAAGCGATCAAGGCTCCGTGCATAAGTCGTCTGATTTTCCCCTGAGGCGTCAAGTGTACTCGTCGGGCCGTCGGGTTTGGAAGCGATCAAAGTGATACTCGTGTTTATAGTTTTCCCAAAGAGGCGTGTATGCCTTCAGTTGAGGTTTTGGCGATCATCGGCAACGATAACTTAGATGGGGTTAAGCGATACGGCAGTGGTGGTAATCGAGATTGATGATGGTTGCGGCGGTGGCTTAGCGGCAGTAGTCGGCGATACCGGCAACAGTGGTTGGAGCCCGGCAATGGTGGCAGCGAAATGAAGCGTGGTCAAGTGGCGGTCTCGTCAGTTGGCGGATTGGTCAGCCAGCAGCAATTAACGCAAGCCGGTGATGCGAGATGGCCAGCGATGGTATTGGCGGCAATGCCAGCGATACCGGCAGTATCAGCCAGCGGTGGCCGGCGGCAGTGGTTAGCGGTTGGCAGGTACCGGCGTGTCAGAGATGTAGTCAGCAGTAGTCATAGTCTTATGAGGATAGCCGGCGAAGATCTTGATGGTGGCGATTTTTACTATCGAGGTTGTTTGTGAAGTGTGACGATGGCGTTAAATATTAGAGTGTGACTTCGATGATGTTGACATGGAAGAGGTGAATTGAATGTTGAGGATTTTTGACCATGAGGTTGTTTCAGTATATCGATGACGTTAACGTATGGAAGAGGTCATTGAATCGTTGAGAATTTTGACCCATCCGAGGTTGTTTATTAGAGTGTTACGATATTTTAACTGGAAGAGGTTTGAATCCATTGAGATTTTGACCCATCCTATTTGTCGAGAAAGTTACCCGATAGCGTTAACTTTGTGGAAGAGGTCGAATTTAATCGAGGATTTTTGACCAATCGGATTTGTCGGTGTTACTCGATGACGTTAACGTATGGAAGAGGTCTGGGAAGTCCACAGGACCTCTCGACTATCTAGGTTGTTTGTTAAGTTTGACTCGATGGCGTTAACGATGGAAGAGGTCAATTGAATTAGTTGAGGATTTTTATATCCGGTTGTTTGTCGAGTGACTCGATGACATTGCTGTATGGAAGAAGTTGAATTATCTGAGAATTTTGACCCATCCGGGTTGTTTGTGAGTGTTACCCGATAGTTCTGTGGAAGAGGTTGAATTGAATCCATTGAGGATTTTTTGACCCATCCAGGTTGTTTGTCAGTGTTAATGACATTTCTGTGGAAGAGGTCGAATCAATCCGATTTTGACCAATATGAGGTTGTTTGTCGGTGTTACCCAGATGGCGTTAACTTATGGAAGAGGTTGTGGGAAGTCCACCAAGGACCTTTGACTATCTAGGTTGTTTGTCGAGTTTTTTTCGATGACATTAACGTATGGAAGAGGTTGAATGGAATCCGAGATTTTGACTATCCAGGTTGTTTGTCGAGTGTGGCTCGATGGCGTTAACTATATGGAAGAGGTCAATTAAATCCGTTGAAATTTTGACCTATCCGAGGTTATTCTTGAGTGTTACCGATGGTTAACATGTGGAAGAGGTCGAATTAATCCGAGATTTTGACCAGTTGTTTGTCGGTGTTACCCGATAATGTTAACATGTGTGGAAGATGTTGAATTGAATCCAGAATTTTGACCCATCAGGTTTTTTTGTCGAGGTGTTACCGATAATAACTTGTGTGGAAGAGGTTGAATTGAATCCGGAGATTTTTGACCCATCCAGGTTGTTTGTTAAAGTGTTACCCGATGGCATTAACACTGTGGAAGAGGTTGAATTGAATCCGAATTTTGACTCATCCAGGTTGTTTATCAGTGTTACATGGCGTTAACGTGTGGAAGAGGTCGAATTGAATCCGGAGGATTTTGACCAATCAGAGGTTGTTTGTCCGTGTTAATGATGATAACCTGTATGGAAAGGTCAATCAAAACATCTTGTGGTTGTAGCAATGTTGCTCCTTAACCTTGGTCTTTTATTGGCGGCTTCTCTAACCGATAATCAATTAGATATCCGGATATTAGTTTGGATAATCTTTTGAGATTAAGAGTTGCCTCTAACAAAATTGAAGGATCGAGCGTTGATGATTCTTCATTGTTCGCGCTCTTTAAAAGCTTGAAATGCTCCACCTCGATGGTGATTTTGATCTTGTTGGGAAACTTAGTCGTCATACAAGATGAAATAATGGGAATCGATTTCCACACAGTTGCATGCTAGAAAATCAAGAGTAAAGTTTACGCCTTGTGAAATCCACACATGTATTTAAAGAGTTAACAAGAAACCTCCAGATTTTTTATGTGGAAAACCTTTAAAGAGGGAAAAGCCACTAGTCGGTAAAATCTTCCACTATATATTTGTTTTGGGTACAAGTTTTCTCGATCGGATTACAAAATTGTATGAGAATAGTTGATAATGGAAATCTCATTATCAGACAACAACCATATAGTCACGTTGATTGTAGCATGCTAGTGGTAGATGATGGTAAACATGGGAACAACCACGATAATGAAGGTCATCATGATGGAGATCGATAGAGATTGGCGATGGCGAGGATCGGTGGCCGGCGTGGTTGGCGTAGAATTGTGGCATGATTGTGCTTGGAGGATTTTCAAGCTTTGGAGCTCTCTCTCTTGCTCTCCTTATGTGAAGAATGAGGAGCTATTTATAAATTAGAGGCGCGTTTACGTAAATACATGCAAAATCAATCACTCCTCCATCGGACGACTCATGATGATTCCTTGATCATATGATTTATTTTGTGTATTTGAATGCTCAAGCGAAATTATGAGATCTTGGCTTGTGATATCCGGCTTGTCGGGGCCTTCGATTTGACTATACTCCATGTTTAAGAGTCGATTGATAATAAGCTTGATCTCGATTAGTCTTAATTAGATTGCTTTACATCAGATTGTCTTAGTAGAATTTTAGATCATATCAATATATATATATATATATATATATATATATATATATATATATATATATATATATATTTTAAGATTATAATTTTGATTATATTAGTCATTTTCTTAACATTTATTTTCTTGCGATTTTTTCAAACCAAGTAAAGCCAAAATGAACGGTAGAAATATAGCCAATCCATTGTGTGACAAGTTCATGCCTATAATAATGGAGCATTTACAAACATATCAAATAATTCTTATATATTTATATATTTGATATGACAATTCTTAGTTGAAGCGAATCTTGATGCCAAGCAAGTTGATCCTCGTTGAAAATTGAGATCAGAACTTAAAATATCATTGAAAATTTTAAAATATCACTTAAATTACTAAATAGCTTTTAAATATAAAGTGTTTATAGTAAAATCGGCGTCTTGGCCAGCCAAATCTAACCCAAGATCTCATTGACTTCATTTGAGCATTCAAAACTCAAAATACATCGAATGATCAAAGGAATCATTTTGAGTCATTCGATGGAGAGTGGTTGGATTTTGCATTTATTTATGAACTCCTCCAATTTATAAATAGCTCATTTCATGAAAGGGAAGCAAGAGAGGAGAGCTCTAAAGCTTGAAAATCCTCCAGCCTGATTGTCTCATTGTCACCACCTGCCACCCAGTCGGCCATCGATCCGCGTCAATCTCATTGCCACCATCGCGGCCCTTCATCATCGGTCATCATTCATCATCCTCACCATAGAATTGGCAGAATGTGACTATATGATTCTTTGTTATCGATTGGATTCTCATTGTCGCCATTCTCATGTACAATTTTGTAATCCGTTATTGGGAAATTTTGTACTATGAAACAAATACATAGTGGAAGATTCTCTAATGTAGTTTTTTCTTTTGAGGTTTTTAAGTAAAATTTTCTTGTTTACTCTTTAAATACTATTGTCTTTGGATTTAAAAACTAGGTGTAAACTTTCAGTCTATCACAATTAGTTTTCTAACGCAACAATATTAAAATTTTAATTTTAATATTTATATATATAACACATCAAAAATAATATTTTTATTATCTTTTAAAGTACATGCAACTTCTTAGATATATATAAAATATTAGAAATATAAATATTAAAATTTAGATATTAAATATATACATAAAATTTATGTAATATTTATATAAATATTTTACTAATAGTATAATTTTGATTATTTCCCCACTTGTCCCTTAAATCTAGATTCAGCTTCTCGTAAGATTATTAGAAAGAAAAGAAAAATATATTATAAATAATTTAATAATGATTGAATTTACTTTAAAATAAATATAATATTTGTTTTGATTGATTAATACATATGACATTCATCTCAAAATCAATTCAATGGGTATATAATTAATTCTGATCAAATTTAAATCAAATGATTTTAACTAAAATAATTTCATTTATAATTAATACCAAAAGTATGAAATAATTACCTATCTATTAATAAATTTAAATCAGAGTTCATTTGTAATATTTTGATTCAACATGCATTTAAAAAAATAAAGTACCTTCATTATAAACTTGAAGGATTTAATATGCATCTATGATAATAGTAGCATGTAGTATCGACACGTATCTAACACGAAACATATCTGATACAAACATGCTCTAACTTGTCCAATTAAAATAATAATTAAAAAAAATTGACCCTTTCAAACACTCATTGTTAAATTAAAATTAAAATCAAAATTATTTCAAATATAAATTATAAATTTATAGCATATTTTGTAACTTATAACTTGTGCCTCTTGAATATGAATATCATTCAGTTCTCCAGTTCAAGTCTTTGATCAATCTCCTTTGTGAGACTTGATTAGATTTTTCATCGATCGTGCACCGTCAATCATCTCGATGACTTCATTGTCGACATCGGTACTAGAGGTAAGTGTTTTCACATAAGTCGAAGCTCTTTTGTTAATACTTTCATTGTTGACATCAATACATAATCATTTTTTATGCACAAATTTTAAAATAAGTATGGTTTAAAATGTAATTAGTAGTTTAAGTATCTTTAAAAAATTTAGATATAGGTATAGCTCATTTAAGGCGACTAGCTTGCCCGCGTAGCTCACTTGGCAAAGCACTCGTGCATTTGGGAAGGCATAGTCCGATTAACGTCGCGACTAGCTCGAAAGTCTGACTAGTCACCAAGTTAACGAGCTCCAGCTCATGTATCTGAGGCTACTCGTTAAATGGACTTCTGAACATTTTTTTGGTTGATTGTGAAAAGGTTTAGGGAGAAGTATAGAATTTACATATGCTATTGTTTATTTAGAGAAAGCATGTGATAAAGTTCCAAGAGAAGTTTTTTAGAGTTGTAGAAAGAGAAGAGTTAATATTGGGCATATTCAAGTCATTAAGGATATGTATCTGGCTATTACTTGTGTCCAAACACATAGAGGATTCATAATATATTTTCCTATTTAAAGTTGGATTACATCAAGGATTAGTTTTAATCCATTACTTTTTTGCTTTATGTTATGTATGTTCTTACTATGTATGTAATATATTTGTTTAGAAGTTTGATGGAATAGTATAGAGGGAGGAAGGAGGATCTAAATATAATATTTGTTGATTTAGGGAAAGCATGTGATAAAGTTTCATGAGAAGTTTTTTTAGAGTAGAAAAGAGAGGAGTTAATATTTAGCATATTCAAGTCATCAAGGATATGTATATTAGAGCTATTACTTGTGTCCAAACACATAGAAGATTATCAAAATGGTGCAATATAAAATATAAATGAAACATATACTATAGCATATCTGATAAATGAAACATCTACTATAGCACAATATAGATAGAAAAATAAAATATAAATGAAACATCAAGTTGACCCATTTTGACCTAAAGGTCAAAATGTGTCAAAACTTGATCTAAGCCAAATTGATTGAAACCAATAGGTCAAGTCCATTCCAAATCACTTGTGGAACTTTACCAAAGCCTCATGGCCAACTAGACCTAGCCCTGACCTTGACCCAACATGACATGAGGGTTATGTTGAGCCAAATTCAAACTTAACCAAAATTGATTGAAAACAAAGATATCAATCCACTCCATATGACTAACCTAACCTAAACCTACCCTTGACCTACCTCAAATAGGTCAACTTGACCCATTTGACCTAAATGAAGTCATATGAGCCAAATTTAAAACTATACCAAATTGAATCAAACCAAAACTATCAAAATATTTCAAATGGTCATATGAACTTGACAACCCTTGGTTTGAGCCAATTTGACCTATTGGTCAACTTGACCCAAGTTGACTCATTTTGACCTAAATGGGTCAACATGAGCCAAACCCTATCAAATGAATTCCAAATCTCATGAAACTTGGCCAAACTAGTATATCCACATACCCAACATATCCAAAGTGAAAATTTGCAAAATGACCATTCTCTTGGCCATAAAATAAATTTTGGCTTAATCCATGGGTAATTTGGTCATACCCTCTTCATATCCACTTGAGACTTTCCTAAAAGCTTAAGGGGACCTAATAGAGTGGTGCACCCAACCCAATGGGTTTGGATCAACCCAATTGGTCCCTAGACCAAACCCCATGGGTCAAAATTGCAAATTCAAACTCCCTTTCTCACTCAAATTCAAGCACTGAGAGGTTGGCAATCCACTCCTTGGCTAAAACTAACTATGTGAACACTCCTAACTGATCAAATAACCCCTGCCTAAGCTCAATTGGATAAAAATAGTAAATTCATGGGCCACCAGATCCTTCAAGGGGAGATATACTCCCCTAATTGTCAATTAACTAACTTCCCTTTGTCAATTAAAGCTAAGGAACTCGAACAAGCCTTAGAGTATTCCCAAGCTTCTTAGAGAGGATTTGAAAACTCAATTTCTCAACTTTCGAGTTTGAAAATAAGTCCATTGAAGAGCTAACTTCCTCTTCATTCATATTCCATCTGTCTTTGCATACTTCATCAAGGAGCTAAGTCAGTGCACCCAAGATTCTTTGAGTTCCCCAAAGGAAGAGCTAAATTGGATCAAGGCAAAGGTAGCTAAGGAAGTGGTGGTCCATATGCCAAACCACTCAACCTCAAGTGCTCATACTCAACATAGCCGTCTTAACTGAAGCTTCTCAAGGTGAGCACCAATGATCACCTCTGAGGTATGTTCACTAATAAACTCAATGTGGTGGAGCTTTGTGAAAGAAATTTTAATCCCATGGATTTTGACCATTGGATTTTTCGCTCTTTAGCTTTAGATGGTGTGGGTTGAATTTGGTTTGAATGAGCTCAATCAGATCTTCCCTGATCATGGGCGATCTCTATTGATCAAGGGGAAGAACTTGAATCTCATCCATCTGCATTTTGGATGGACGGCGAGATAATTATGCATGTTTAGAAATCTCTTATCCACTTTAAAACCCAGGAGATCTACGTCGATCTTTGATCGGACCACAAAGATCAAACCGCGTGAGGCCTTTAGTGATATGGCGACTTGATAAACCCTCACGCAGCAGCGTGTAAGGCTTGCGCCATTGCCACGCATCGCATCGTGAGCTAGGGGATTAGTTAAAATGCCTTTAATTTCTAATTAACTTAAGGGTCTTCTAAAATTCATAGCTCCCTCTAGAAATTCAAAAAATTATAAAATAAAATCCTATGGAAAGATAATTCAACCTAAAATATTTTAAAATTAATTTTAATGGGTTTTGAGTTATATTTTATCTGAATTTGGGTTTTCTTGGAAACTTTATTTTGTTAATTACTTTTAATTAAGCCTCGATTAATCCCAAACTTCTTGGGTATGATTTAGGGATGACTTACCTCCCTTAATTTTTTGGATTTATTGAAGGCTTGATTAGAAGAATTGCATATATATTTCTTAATTACCCTCCTTATATAATTTAGCATAATTAGGGTATGATTAGTAATTTTATTCATGATTATGATTAATTAAGGTCAGATCTAGTAAGTAGAAGGTTTATGAAATAATTTTGGGGCATTTTCCCTAAGCTATTCCCTAAACTCCCTTTTCTCTCCTTAATCCTCTCTTAATTAAGGGTTAATTCATTAATTATCCCCTTAATTAATTTTTAAAAATTCTAAAAAAAGTTTCGAACTTAATTAATCTACTTTGGGTAGATTCTTATGTGTTTAATAACCTAAGTTCAATTAAGTAAATCAAAACCCAAATCACAAGTGTGAAAGGATGTTTTAAAATTACTTAAGTTAAACCCCTTAGCTTAATTAACTTTTATATGAGCCAAATTGCATTAGGCCTATTTATTATTAGGTGCATTGCAAATTTAAATTCCTTGTGAGTTTTATGTCATCTCATTGGCTCATAATTATTAATTATTCTAAAGGTGGTGTTGGTAAGGGTTAATTAAGTTGCTTAACTTCATTAACCTAATTAATGCATAAAAATGAATCTAATTATCTAAAAATTAAACCAAAATATCAAACACATGTGAGAATGGGTTAGGAACAACAAACTTAACTCATCTTTCAAAATTAAATCAAACTCCAAATTAAACAAAAATCACATTGAATTCACTTTGATTTATTTTAAACTTTCTTATTCTATAAGAATGTCTTTAGGATTTAAGTGAAGTGAACTTATTTACATGCTTTCATAACTTTGAATCATTTCCCAAGATGTTAAATTTGTATGTCATGTGGTTTTATACATTCATATTTTTAAATTCAAATTTAAAAAATGAAATTACTTTATGTCAAATTTGCATGAATTGGCTAAAGTAGAAATATGAATGGCTATTATCACTACTAAATCCAAATTAATTTTTTTAAAAAAACATATAAATAAAATGCCAAATCTGAAAGTATGCTACATATATTTTAATTATGAGTTTACATTTGATAGATTATAAAGGTATGTTTAGTATAGGTTTCCTTTCTTTTTTATGATTGGTATAATTTTGAATAGAATTTGGTAAGATACATGGTCCATTTGAAAAGAACTAAGATTTACCTAATTCCATATCCTATTCATCTCTATGCTATCACTTAAGAAGAGTTACCTATATTTGTATACATAAATTGCATAAACAAAATGAATCCATTAATACAACTTTTGCATTCTCATTTTCTATTTCATTTCTTTTATACACATGTTTGTATTTAAGGAAAGTGGTATATTAGTCTGACAACCCGAGATTGTAAGTAGCCTAAGTAGGTCTTGTACTTTACACCTCGGTTAACAATAATCTTTGTACTTAGTTATGCCTTTCTTACTTTTATGTGTGTATGTGAAAATTTGGATAAGAAATCCCTTTCTACTTAAGAAAAATAATGCATATTAAACTTCTAAATTTTCTTAAATGAATTACTTAGCATGCATCATAAGGTGTGTTAAATACTCTCATTTGTATGTATAGATATGTTTAGGGTCCATCCATATGCATGTTACATATGTTGGGAAAGAAATGAAGTAATGTGTGTTATGTGAATTTTGATTCATTTTATTTAATCTTAAAATGCATTTATTTTTAATAGGTTTGTTTAGAGTTTTTTAAACTTAGGATTAATTAAAAGATTTCACCAAAATATTTACCTAAATAAAACCAAAATGTCAATCTACTTTAGAACTTACTTAGGTTAGGGAAGGAAGAGAAGCCTCCTTCTCTTTCCCCTCTTCATAACTTAGTAATTAATTGTTGGATCCATTTAAACCAAATCAAAATATGAAATAAAATCAACCCAAAATAATTAAACAACTGAAATAAAATCTTCCTCTAAGTTGAACATGTTCTTCACACTTAGAAAATTTGAAACTAAAATAGCTAAGCATACCACACAAGCCTTCAAAGCACACACATTAGCAGTCATCACTTCTAGCTTTAAGTTAGGAGGTGCATGATTTGATATTTATTTTATTTTGTGATATATATTTTAGGATGTTAGGGTGTATGCTCATTAGAATGAATGGTAGGATGCTCTTAGTCTAACTATTCTTTTTGCGGGATTGCTTAAGAGTATTATAAATAAAAATATAAATACTTTTGCTTGTAGGTATTTTATATCCCTAAGCATAATCTAATAGGCAGTGGACTTAGTCCTATTCTTTTCCTTTTCATGCAAATTTATGTAATTAGGACTTTGGAATGATTGTTATGGGGATTAGGATGAGCATTGGTCATAAGATCCCATCTTATGCATAATGTGAAGCCTTGGAGCATCTACCTTCCAACCATCTAAAAGAAAGGAACCAAATAAGAAAGAAGAAAAGAAGAAAGAAGGAAAGAAGAAATAAAGCTTGAAGCCCCATAACAATGAATTCATTGCTTAATTGTAATTTAATTCATTTATAATCCGGGTTGTATAAGTGTAGAGCTGCTACCCATATTTGATATTTTGAGTTTGTCGGTGGTGCCCATCCACAATGACCTTTTATTCTTTCGATTACATTTATAAATTGATTGATGAATTATTTAATATTTGCATTAAGTGGCATACTTTTCTAGTTTCTTCCTTGCTTTATGTATGCCATGGATGTGGATTAGTCTCTTTAGGGAAAAATAAATCATTTACCCAACTTAATAACTCAAAATAAAAATTTAACAACTCATAACCTCACATAAAGCTTAGGTTTAAAATCAAGACAAAAGAATTAGCAACCCACTTAGCGGATGAGCATTTCTTTTATAATATCATGCACAAATGCATCTTATTTCACTCTTGATTGGAGGACTTCCACATTTTCTAGAAACTTGGCTTGATCTTTGAGAGCCATGGTGAAAACTCACCTCTTCCCTTCGGATTTTGGTCAATAATCTTCTTTCTCATGCATCAGTCATATGAATCCTATTAGCCTAAAATAATTATCCAAAATAAAAATAAAATAAAATTTGAATTTAGATTTAGGTCATTTGAAGCATGTCCCTTTATATGATCTAGTTTCTTTAGGGAGTGAGTTTAAGGACTTCAAAATAAATAATAACCTATATCTTGCATAAACATAAAGACTTGCCTACATGTATTTAAAATCATAGGAGAAGTTAGTTGGCGCCACCCTTGGCGGTTGTAGGTCCAATTGTCGGTGGGTCCTCTCTTGTGGAGCAAACTAATTACCCATTTTAGGTTATGCTTTAACCCTCAAAATTTAGGTTATGAGGTTGCTTCTCCTGTGGGCCATAAACATAATTGCTCACATCTTAGATATTTCCTTAAACTTGTGTTAAGGAATCATAAGTCTAAATTTCTAATAAAAATGCAACTCAAATAAACTAAACCAAATTTCAAAAATATAAAGCCCTACTATAGGATAGTTTGAGATGCTCGATAGGTTTCATATTATGGTGAGTATCTCTACTTATCTCCCATTTTGGCTTGATAATAACTCCCTCTTTTGATTACCATTTGATCTTTCAAAAATGAACTAATCGATTGATAGTCCTTTCCTATTGAAATCTTTGAAGATAATGATCATTTATCTTAATCGAGAGTTTTCCTAAGGAATCTCCATTCCTTAGGTTGTAATTAACTATGGGGCTTGTAAGAACTTCGAACGGTTTAAAATAAATATTGCTTTTCTTTTCATGTAAAGTAGGGGAAGAATCTCGGTACATATGGACCCATCGTAGTGATTGGTGATTAGGTCCATTAAAGGGTAGTGACTTCTAACACTATTCCTTGATGATGTACTCGATCACACGAATAAGTACATCTATAGATCTACGTGACATCCTAAAAGATGAATTTTTATATGCGTGTTGTTCTCTTTCATTTCTCCCAATAGATTTAAAGGTGACTCTCGTCCCTATAGAAATTGTTCACAATGATTTTTCTAGCGACTCTGGCGGGATGGTTCCCCTCTCCATCTTTGGTAAATGATCGTTGTCTTTGAGTATCGATACGAGTTTGTATTTTGGTATGAATCTAAGACTATCCTTCTTTCCATTGATTATCTCATTTCATTCTTGAGTTGAGTTAACCAATATCTTTAGGTTTAGGATCCATCCCTTGTTGGAAACTCCGTTAAATCCTCAATATGTAAAATGAAAATAAACATTTTAAAGATTTCCTCCTTATCATTCTTATGATAAGGAAATCATTTTAAAATAATAAAGACAAAATAAATCTTCCATAAAGAACTTTTCTTTTCAAAAGCACTTTTTCAAAATGCACTTAATAAAATATTTTTCACAAAATTTTGTCACCCTCATTTAACAATTCCCATAATTGTTACATGTAGAAATTTTCAAAATAAAACTAAAACTTTTTTTCAAAAGCACAAATGAGTTTCTTCTTTCAATTCACTTTGATGAAGATTTCATTTTCAAAATAAAATGAACCATCATCTTTTCCTAAAATCACAATCATAATCATAAAGTTTTCAAAAGCACACATGAATTTTTCTATTCAATACAATCACACTTATTGAATGGAAGGTTCATTTCTAAACAAATTAAAGTTTTCAAAAAAAAAGCACACATGAATTTTTCTATTCAATGCTCACACCTATTGAATAGAAGTTTCATTTACAAACAAAATTAAACTTTTAAAAGCACATAGGAACATCTTCATTTAATATACTTAAATTTATTAAATGAAAATTTCATTCCCAACTAAAAAAATAAATATCATTTAGGAAATCCCACTTGAACATATCTGCATATGTTTTAAGTTGAATTCCTCTCTTTAAAAAAGCAACAATCACACTCAAAATAAAAAATTTACATTTCAAAAATAAAATTGATCTCCATTCTACATACCTAAATTTGTTGAATGGAAGTCCTCTTTTCAAAAAAATTAAAACTTAAACAATCATATTTCAAAAATTTTTCAAAACACATTTTGGAATTTCATTTAGCATATTCAAATTTACTAAGTGAAGTTTCCAAATCGAAATAAAAAATCAACAATCACATTATCAAAAAATCAACAATCACATTTCAAAATCTTTCAAAATACATTTGGAACTTCATTTAACATACCCAAATTTATTAAGTGAAGTCTACAAATTCAAAATTCAACAAAATTTTTTGAGCATACATTTGAAACTTCATTTAGCATAATCAAATTTGCTCGGTGAAGTTTCTAAATCAAAATCAAAATCAACAATCATATTTCAAAATTTTCAAGCATTTGGAACTTCATTTAACATATCCAAATTTGTTAAGTGAAGTCTCCAAATCCAAAAAAAAATTTTCTAAACACATTTGGAATCTCACTTAATATACCCAAATTTGTTAAGTGGAGTTTCCAAATCCCAAAATCAAAATTTTTCAAACAACTTGTTGGAACCTCATTTAACATACCCAAATTTATTAAGTGGGTTTCCAAATCCCAAAATCAAAATTTTTCAAACACATTTGGAACTTCATTTAACATACCCAAATTTGTTAGGAGAAGTCTCCAAATTCAAAATCCAAAAAATTTCTAAATACATTTGGTACCTCACTTAACATACCCAAATTTATTAAGTCGAGTTTCCAAATCCCAAAATCAAAATTTTAAATACATTTGTAACTTCATTTAACATATCCAAATTTGTTAAGTGAAGTCTCCAAATTCAAAATCCAAAATTTTCTAAACACATTTGGAACTTTACTTAACATACCCAAGTTTGTTAAGTGAGTTTCCAAATCCCAAAATCAAAATTTCAAACACCATTTGGAACCTCACCTAGCATACTTAAATTTGCCAAGTGAAGTTTCTAAAGCCAAAGCAAAAAAAAATCTTCAAACACCTTTGGAACTTCTTTCCTTAGCATACCAAATTTGCTAAGAAGAAGTTTCCATTTTCAAAACCAAAACAAATCTAAAATTTTGAGCACAACATTTGGAATTTCATTTAACATACCCAAATTTGTTAAATAAAATTTCCATTTGACAAACTCAAGTGGGACTTCATCTTTAGCATACCAAATTTGCTAAAGTTGAGTCTCCACTTTCAAAACACATCAAAAACAAAATGGAATACTTAGGATTCCCTTAACATACCATATTTGTTAAGGATCTTACCTTTTCAAAATATAAAAACATTCCAAACAAATGAAACACTTAGGATTTCCTTAGCATACCTAAAATTGTTAAGAATCCTATTTTCAAAAAATCAAGCAAAACACACTTAAGTTCCTCACTTAGCATACCTAAATTTGTTAAGTAAAGAATTTCAAAATTTTCAAAATCTCAAAATAAAATTCATAAAAAAGAAAAATCACTTTCAAAATACTTTACTTAGCATACCTAAATTTGTTAAGTAAGATAAATTTTAAAAAATCAAACAAAAAAAAAATCATTTGACCCTTACTTTATCATACCTAAATTTGTTAAAGGAAAGAGTCCTCAAATCAAAATCTTTAAATTCAAAACAAACAATGAACCTATGGAAGCATCCTTATCAAAATTTTGAATCCATATTTCAACATTCTTAAATTTGTTGAAGTTGGATTCATATTCAATTCCTTTTCAATCAATCTTCTCAAATCCCCACTTAACACTTTCAAGTTGTTGATGTGGGTTCAAAATTTTAAATTCAAAATTCAAAATCTATGGTGACAAATCTAATACAAATTCATTTCTCATTGTAGAATATAAAAATTCATCTTTTTTAGGACACCAGAAGGTTCAGATGTGCTTATTGGTGATGGGTACATCATCAAAGAATAGTGTACTATCTCGAAAGATAGAAGTCACTACCCTTTAATGGACCTAATCACCTCAATAAGGACTCTATGGATAATGAGTCTACATATGTACCAGAGATTCTTCCCCTACTTTACATGTAAAAGTAAAGTAGGGTTTATTTTAAATTGGGTTCGTTAAATTCCCTCTGACAAGCCCCCCATAGTTACATCCTAAGGGGCGGGATCCCTTATGAATACTCGATTAAAGTAAATGATCATTGTCTTCAAAGATTTTAATAGGAAAAGACTATCAATCGATTAGTTCATTTTGAAGATCAAATGAGATTGATCAAAGAGAGGGAGTTATTATCGAAGCCAAAAGAAAGATAAGTAGGAGATGCCCAGATGCTAAGAAACCTAGCAAGCATCTCAAACTATGATGTAGTTGGGCTTTACATTTTTTGAAATTGATTTAATTTGTTTGAGTTGCATTTTAATTAGAAATTTAGGGATTATGATATCATAACACAAGATTATGAAAATGCTTAAGCGTGAGGATTTATGCTTATAACCCATGAAAGGGAGAAACCTCGAACATAAATCTAGGGAGCTTTGGCAAGGAAAGCACAACCTAAATTTAAAGTGAAAATGAGTATTTGGTTTGCCTCCACAATAGAGGATAAACTATCCAACCGCTTACAATTTACATGGGGTCCAATTAACTCCTCCTACGATATTAAATTCATGTAGACAAGTCTTATGCTTATGCAAGATAAGTTAGACTATTATTTATTTAGAAAGAGACTAAGTCCTTAAACTCACTCCTAAAGAGACTAGATCATATAAGGACATGCTTCAAATAACCTAAATCTAATGCAATTCAAATTACATTTTATTTTTATTTTTTGGATAATTATTTTGACTGACTAATAAGATTCATATGCTTAATGCATGAGAAATAAAGTTATTGGCCAAAATCAACGAGAAGGGAGGAGGTGTATTTCCACCATGGCTCTCAAGTCAAGCCAAGTTTCTCTAAAAAGGTGGAAACCCTCCAATTAAGAGTGAAATAATATGCATTTGTACATGGTGTTATAAAAGAAATACTCATCGAGCTAAGGAGTTGTTAATTCTTTTATCTTGATTTTAAACCTAAGCTTTATGTGATGTTATGAGTTCTTTATTTTTAGTTTTGAATTATTAAGTTTGGTAAAAGATTTATTTTTTTCTAAGAGCTTAATCCACATCCAGGTCATACATAAAGCAAGGAAGAAACTAGGAAAAGATGCCACTTGATACACAAGCTAAACAAATCAACAATCAATTTATAAAGCTAATCTTAAAAGAATAGACTTGTGGTGGGTACCACCGCACAAACTCAAAAATAATAAATTGGGTAGTCTACCCTTATACAACTTGTAAATGAATTAAATACAATTAAGCAAAGAATTCATTGTTATGGGGTCTTCAAGCTTCATTTCTTCTTTCTTCTTTTCTTCTTTTTTCTTTCTTCTTTGGTTCTTCCTTTTGGATGGTTGAAAAGTGGATGCTCCAAAGGCTTCATATGGTGCATAAGATGAGATTTTATGACCAATGCTCATCTTAATCCCCATAACAATCATTCTAAAATCTAATTGCAAAATTTATGAAAAAAGAAAAAGAATGAAAATCTAACTAACACACGCAAAATAGAGATTAGCTAAGACAAACCACACAAATCCCAAGCATGTATATTGAACTTATCACAACACACATGACTAAGTCCACGGCCTATTGGATTATGTTTAGGGGTATAAGCACTTGCAAGTAAAAGCATTTATATTTTTATTTATTACAACGCTTCTTAAGCACAATCGCAAAAAAAAATAATGGACTAAGATCACCCTACCATTCATTCACGAGAACATATCCGCCTAAAACATATATCATAAAATAAAAGTAAGCATCAAACCATGCACCGCCTAACCAA
The DNA here is from genome assembly GCA_021442155.1 of Cymbidium sinense. Taxonomy (NCBI): domain Eukaryota; kingdom Viridiplantae; phylum Streptophyta; class Magnoliopsida; order Asparagales; family Orchidaceae; genus Cymbidium; species Cymbidium sinense. The sequence continues at coordinate 90,043,842 of CM038220.1, forward strand.
AAGCTGGGGACTTAGGGACTTAGTTGTGTGGGTTTATATGACTTTAAGTTATAATTTTCTAATTATGAAGCATGTTCAACTTAGAGGAGGGTTTCATTTAAGTGCTTTAATTATTTTGGATTGATTTTATTTCATGTTTTGATTGGGTTTAATTGAATCTTACAATTACTATTATATAGATAGAGAGAAGAGAACTTCTCTTTCCTTCCCTAACCTAAGTAATTTCTAAAGTAAATTCATATTTTGGTTATGTTTAATGAATATTTTGATTAAGTGTTTTAATTAATTTAAGTTTAGATAAACTCTAAACAAACTCATTCAAAAGAAAGACATTTTAAGATTAAATAAAATAAACCAAATTCACAAAACATGCATCACTTCATTTCTTTCCCAACATGTATAACATGCATATGAATCCTAAGCATATCTATACACATAAACGAGAATGTTTAACATACTTTATGATGCTTGCTAAGTAATTCATTTAATAAAATTTGGAAGTTTATGATGCGATTTTCTTTAAGTAGAAAAGAGATTTCTTATCCAATTTTTACATACACACAAGTAAGAAAAACATAAGTGAGTATAGCACTATTATTAATCAAAGGTGTAAGGTACAAGACCTACTTTGGGTAACTAAAAGCCTCACAATCTTGTCACTTATATACTTTCTTAAATACAAACATGTGCACCAAAGAAATGAATGAAAAGAAAGAATGCAAGATTTTGTATTAGTTGATTCATTTTGTTTATGCAATTTATATGTGTAAGAATATGTGTTCTTAAGTGATAGTATAGGAATGAATAGGGCATGGAATTAGGCAAGTGTTAGGTTCTTTCAAATGAACCACACATCTTACCAAATCGATTAAAATTATACTAAAAGCAAAGAGAATGAATACCTACACTAAGCACATCCTTATATCTTACTCACATGCAAACTTGTAATTAGAATGTAAGTAACACACTTTCAGTTTTGATGTTTGGTTCATATATATTTAAAATATTTTGAATTTAATAATAGCCACTCATATTATTACTTTAGCCAATATATGCAAATTTGATATAAAGTAAATATTTTCATTTTAAATTTGAATTTGAAAAGTATGAATGCATGAAACCACATGACACATATATTTAACATGTTGGGGAAGAATTAAAGCAATGAAAGCATGTAAACACATTCACTTTAATTAAATCCTAAAGACAATCTTATGAAATAAGAAAGTTTAAAATAAATCAAAGTTCATTTAGTATGATTTTGTTTGATCTTGAATTTGATTTAATTTTAAAAATGTGAGATAAGTTTGTTGTTCATAACCAATTCATGTGTTTTATATTTTTGTTTAATTTTTAGATGATTAGATTCATTTAAGATTTTTGGTTAGGCTAAGGTATGAATTAATCAAGTTAATTAACCCTTACCTACACCACCTTAGCATAGTTAACCAAGTAATTATGAGCCAATGAGATGACATAAAATCTCACAAGAAATTTAAATTTGCAATACACTAGTAAGAAAAGGGCCTAATGCAATTTAGCTCATAATTAATTAAGCTAAGGGGGTTTAACTTAAGTAATTTCAAAACACCCCTCACACATATGAGTTGTGTTTTGATTTTCTTAATTAAACTTAGGCTCTTGAACACCTAAGTATCTACCCAAAGTTTATTAATTAAGTTCTGGAAGATTTTAAAATTTTTAAAATTAATTAAGAGGTTACTTAATGAATTAGCCCTTAATTAAGAGAGAGGATTAAGGAAAGAAAAGGGGTTTAGGGGAATAGCTTGGGAAATACCCCAAAATTATTACCTAAGCCTTCTATTCACTGGATCTAACCTTAATCAACTCCAATGAGGAATTAAAACACTAATCCCACCCTTAATTATCCTTAATCACATTAAGGGGTAATTAAAAAATACATTTACAATTCCCCAATTAAGCCTTCAATAAATCCCAAGAAAATTAGGGAGGCATAAGTGATCCCCTAAAAGATATCCAAGGAGTTTGGGATTGAGAATTAATTAAGGGATAATTAATAAAATAAGATTTCCTTAAAACCCAAAATACAAAAATAATATAATTCAAAATCCATTGAAATCCTTTTTAGAATATTCTAGATGGAATTATCTTTCAAAAAATTTACCATTTTTTTTGATTTTTATTTAAGGAGATATAAATTTTGAAGCTTAGGGATTAATTAAAACCTTAACCAATGCCCTTAGCTCACACGACTGCGGGCGAGCTTTACGTGTCGCTGTGGGGTTACTAAACATCGCATCACAAAAGTGGCTTGCTCGGGACACGATTTGATCTTGTTCGATCAAGGATCGAACGGCCGTGGATCACCCATGGTTTTAAAGGGATAAATGATTTATAAAACATGCGCTTAATCTCCGTCCATCCAAAATGCGTGGGCGGCCAAGATTACCCCAATTCTTCCATGAGGATCAATGGAGTCCATCCATAATCAGGGAGATGAGTTAGATTGAGGGATTAGGGATTTTACCCACACCATCTTATACTAAGAGCAAGTCTATCCAATGGTGGAATTCTCATGCCACACAATTTCTTTCACAAAGGACCAACACCTCCTAATCCTGGTCAACACAAATTCCATACCCGCAGGTGATCACCGTGCTCGAGTTAGAGGTTGCCTAGTGGAGATGAAGCCTTGTTGAAAGTTTCAAGCATTAGCGTTGAGTAGATCTCTTTATGGACCAACACCTCCTCTCCTTGCTTGCGTTTGATCAAATTCAACTCCTCCTTGCTTTGGGAACTTGTGTGAATGATTGGGTGCACTCGACTTGATCCCAAGGGAGTGTGCAAAGGTAATTGCAAATGAATTGGAGTATGGAAGAAGTTAGTAAATGACTTGAGCTCCCTTATTTTCTAAGGAAGAAATTGAGAAAGCTTGATTTTAATTCCCTCTTAGGAAGCTTAGGAATGCTCTCGATGGTTCCTAACACTCAGAGAACTCAATCGATAATGAAGGTCATGAATTCAAATGGAATTATAGGAGTATATCTCCTCATGGCAATCGACGCTTGAGTTATTATTTTGATCCAATTGACCATATGAAAAGGGTTGTTTGAAGTTGGCACATGGGTTTGAGCTTTTGAGTGGATTGGAAACCTCCCATGTGCTTCAAATCAAGTGGAGGGAGGTTTTCAAATTGACCAATTTGGGGTCGCTTTTGGTCTTGGGTCCATTTGGGCTGACCCAAACCCATTAGCTTGGGTCCACCACTCTCCATTGGGTCCACTTGACATATTAGGAAGGTATCAAGTTGATATGAAGAGGGCTTGACCAAATTCCCCATGGATTTGACAAAAAAATTTGTTCTATGGCCTAGGGGTAGAATGGTCATTTCGATTTGGAATTTTGATATATTGGATATGTTGAGAAAATGGGTTTGTTTCATGAGATTTGAAGTTCATTTGATATGGTTTGGCTCATGTTGACTCATTTAGGTCAAAATGGGTCAACTTGGGTCAAATTGACCAATTGATCAAATTGGGTCAAACCAAGGGTCAAGTTCATATTACCATTTAAAATATTTTGGTGGCTTTGGTTTGATTCAATTTGGTTTAGTTTTGAAAATGGCTCATATGACTTTATTTGGGTCAAATGGGTCAAGTTGACCAATTTGACTAATTTGACCTATTTGAGCTAGGTCATAGGTAGATTTTGGTTTGTTTAGTCATATGGAGTGGATTGATATCTTTATTTCCAATCAATTTTGGTTAAGTTTGAATTTGACTCAACATGACCCCTTTAAGTCAAGTTGGGTTCAAGGTCAATTGGCTAAGTTAGGCTCAAATATCGACTTAGTCAAGTTCAAACATAGTTCATGAACTTAGATCAATGGTTTCAATCAATTTGGCCTATGATGGATTTTGGCTATGTTAGGTTTTATTTTGGCTAAGTGTTGACTTGGTCAACCCTTAGGTTTGATTTTAATTTGATTGATTGATCATCCCATGATAATTGTTGATCAAGTGAGAGGCATATGTGAGTTTGATTCCAATTTGGTTAGGATTAGAATTTGGGTCATAAGGGTACTTCAGTTTAGATTAAGTGAGCCTGGGTCAAATAGTTTGGTCAAAGCTTGATTTGAGTTTGATTGAACTTGTATATGGACTTATGATTGAAATATAAATCCATTTAAAGTGGTTTGAAGTCAAATGAGTTTTGATTCATTTGACAATTTCATATTCAAAGGAAGAATATGAAGGGATTTGGGGTTTGATTTTTGACTTGAGTTTTGATTTGGTGATTGAAGTTTGGATTTATATTTGGATTCATGATTGTAGGGTTGATTGAATCATGAAGGAAAATCAAGAGTTTGGCTTGATTTGAAGTTGATTTGGCTAAGTTCAAGATTTTGACTTGAAAGGCTTAGGATTTTGAGTGGATTTTGAGTTTGATTTTGGAATTGATTTTAATTGTTTGAATTTATATTTCATTTATATATGTGAATATAAATGAGAATATAAAGTTATGAAAAATTTCTTGAATTTGAATTGATTTGATCATGATTTAGGCTAAGTCCATTAAAAGAATTTAAAAACTTAAGAAATTTTTGGAGTATGATGCTTGAATTTTTGAATTTGGTTTGATTGATTTATATTTATATATGTGAATATAAATGGGAATATAAATGAGTTATGAGAAAATCCCATGAGTTTGAATTGGTTTGATCATGATTTAAAAAGTCCATTTAAAGGACTTAGGAAATTTTAAATTTTGGATTTGATTTGGTTGATTTATATTTATATTTATATTTCACTTATATGTGTGACTATAAATGAGAATATAAATGAGTTATTAGAAAATCCCATGAGTTTGAATTGACTTGAATATGATTTTGGCTAAGTCCATTAAAAGGGAATTAAGGACTTAAGAAAAATTGATTTTGAGTTTTGAGTTTGGTTTGATTGGTTTGAATTTATATTTCATTTTATATATGAATATAAATGAGAATATAAATGAATTATGAGAAAATCTCATGAATTTGAATTGGTTTAGATCATGATTTTAGGCTAAGTCCTTAAAAGAAGATTAAGAGCTTAAAAAAAATTTGGACTTAGGAATTTCATTCATAGGTTTCAATCATGGATTTCAATTATGGATTTCAATCACATGGAGTTGATTTGAATTTGAAAAAAAATCAAATAAGATTGATTTGGATTTTGACTTGAAGGAAGGAAGGTGAGGAATGGTTCAAGAAAGAGGCAAATTTTCCTAACACAAGCGTGATTTATTCCTATGACTAACTCTTCTAAAGATCTGGCTAGGTTGAGTGTCCAACCGATCACTAGATGTGCCTTTAAGACTAAGGTCTAAGAGAAGTCATATGCCCAAGATGGAGATTGAGAGCTCTTTCTAAAAAAATAATTCTACCCATTTATCGACTTGCTTCTGAGATTAGTAGCATTAGTGACTAGCTCCAATTACACATTGGTGATGCTTACACGCCAAAGCTTACATTAAACTAGTATCTTTTAAAGCTATATATATCTAAATTTTTTTAAGATATTTAAATTATTAATTATATTTTAAATCATACTTACTTTTAAAAAAGTTGCCTTTTTTCTATTTAGCTTTGCGGTTTAGTAGCATTTAATTTTTTGTTTTTATTTCAGATACTTTTAAAATTTATACGTTTAACTAAATGAGCTTTTAAAATAATTTCGGACTTATCTTTTTAAATAAATATTTTTTTAGAATTGTTGAATGGGAAATCTTGGACCGGAGCTCTCGGCCTGCTTTGATAGAGCCACTTATTATAAAGAATGTTAATATAAATGCTTCCACTTCGTGAATTGTTGGATTTTGATTATTAGAAGCCAATTGGACAGCCTAAATTCTGAGTTTAACAATTTGTTTTTTACCATGTGGCCACTAGTTAATTTAATTATAAATAATAATAATAATATTAATATATTTTTTAAAATTGCTGTTAAATATTATTTTAAATCCCTCTTATTAAGATTCGGCATATCATCATTATGTTTAATTTGCAATAAAAAAATGTTTTTAAATTAAAAGGCATTTTCATATTTACATTTTCAATGCTTTGGAAAAAATTTAAACTGGAAGAAAATACAAGTGAGAATCTCATATTATTTATCTTTACCAAGTCCTAATTGTACCATAAACAAATAATTAAAATAATATTTTTATAATGACTTATTTTTACTTATATAGTACCCTTTTATTTTAGCTAAACAACAAGACACATATACTACAATACAAATTACATTAGCGACGAGATAAAACAAATTGTTACTTAAGTATAATTTATCAGCTGGTAATTAATAATTTGCATGTGGACTAAGTAATAATCGTGTTAATATATATCATTATACCATTACTGATATGAAATGATTAATTTGTTGGGAGATAAACGCGCAGAAAAGCCAATAGGAGATATTCAAAAACACCCAAATTTAACATAGAAAAATTCGAAGAAAAAAAATAAAACTATGAAATTACACTACAAAAAAATTCACTTTGAAAGATAAATTGAGGAGAATATTACTGATTGCACTTATCTCAAATCTCTTCATACTTCAATTACTTTAGGATACTCTCTCTCTCATTCCATTCATAAGAGAATAGTAAAATAAATATTAAAAAATTATATAAAATCACCTAAATACAAAGTCTCTCGTCACGCTGTGATCATGGCGCCACGTCTCCTCTAGTCTTTTTTGTAAGGGTTCAAGTGCTACGATGCTACTCTTGCAACCCGCGGTTCCGATATGGTATAATTTGAATTGAGTCCGGGCCAGGTTTGAGTTAGGTCGGAGTTGACTCACCGAGTGTTGGAACCCTACGAGTTACTAATAATATGGAGGATAACTTCGGATGCGTGACGTTGGATGTAGCGTGTTTGTAATTTGTTGGATCTAATCAAAGTGTCTCTGAGCCGCGGATTGGATTTGGTTTCTCATTGGCCCTTGGATGTGTTACTTGATCACGCGGTTTTGGAGTCTTAATGGAGTTAGTGGATTGCGGTGTGTCGATGATCGTGATGAAGCGAGGATAGATATGCCCGACCAAAGGGGAGCGATTGATCCGATCTGGTCGATGAAGCTTATGGAAGAAACTACTCGTTGAATGGGAAAGGAGTGCAGCATGTCATTTCGAGTCCTTTGAGTTCTGAGAGAGCTGGGAGGAAGAGGGATCCAGAGGGAGATGGTCACGCTTCATCGGTCTAAAGGCTTATTCGCTAAACCCACCGTGAAAAATGCTCGAGAAGGAAGAGGAAGGCGGAGACAAGGAAGGAGGAGATTCTTGAAATAATTCTTTGATCCTGTTATTTTTTTTCTCAACTCTATTTATAGTTTTCTTCCGCTCTCTTAGATCTTGGTCTATGTATTTTTTTGTAACACGATTACTAAGTAGCTTGCTTTTGTCGTCGATTTCGCTCGATATATAGTGGAGCTTGTAGTTGGTTCTCTGGTTATTTATGGCCTTGTATTTTATTTACGGTTCGGAGGTCTTGCTTTTGAACAGTTTAGTATATGATTATATTTAGTTATACCGGTTTCTTTGGGATTTTATATTGTTATAGTAACTTATTTATCCTCGCTTCTCTATTGTTGTAACAAGCTAAGTTGTGATTGTATTATTTATTCCTTTCTAGTCTGCGTAATTTACTTCTCGTTTGATGTTATATTTTCTCCATACTTGTGAAATCCTTTAGCCAATTCGGCCTTCTTCTATCTCTTTTGTTTCGTTGTTGGATTGGGGATATGGATTCATATCATTACTCCCTCCCACACATTGACCTTGTCCTCGGTCAAACTTCGTGAAAGATTTTTTGATTTCTTCAATAGGCATCCAAGAAGCATCTGTAGTAAAGTTCCCTCCCATTGTATTAAGACCTCTTTGATTTGTTTATCCGCTTTTACTACGCTCGCGTGATCCAATACTTTGAATTAAGTTGGAAAGGTTGGATGTAAGGAAGAATCGTCAGATAGTTCGCCTAGATACATGAAATACATTATGGATTCTTGTTGTTAATTCTATTTTATAGACCGCTCCTACCTTCTAGAATTTTGAATGGGCCATAATATCTTCTCTGGGGCTTTGTGTCTTGTTTTCTTGAAAGTAAATCTCTATATGGCGTAATTTTATCAATACCAAATCATGTACTTTAAAATGAAGTTCTCTTCTATGTTTATCGACCATTTGCTTCATCCTATTTTGGACTTCTAGTAAATTTGCTTGAAGGATTTGTATAATCTTGTCTCTCTGTAAACCGACTTCCATGTTAGTAGCATTGGTAGTATTGTAGGGTATGATTGCAAGTGGTTGTCATTAGACAATATAAAAAAGGGGTCATTTTGGTGGAAGTATTGATAGATGTATTATCGATAATTCTTCCCAAGAAAGAAATTGTAACCAATTCCTTGATGTCTCTAGGACAAAACTCCTTAGATATTATTCTAGGATGTTTGTAACCTCGGTTTGACCATCACCGAGGATGATAAGCACTGTGCCTTAATGTTGTGCCACTTAGTTTGAATAATTCTTGCCAAAATTACTTAGGAAGAGTGGGTCTCTATTTGAAATTATGCCTTATGGTATTCCATGTAGTTTGACTATGTTTGCTATAAAGATCGAAAGAAGTCAGAAAACCGGTTGGAAGGGTGAGAAATGTGCATATTTTGATAATCTTTCTACCACAACTAGTATGACAATTTTATTCTAAGATTTTGGTAGACTGTAATGAAATCCATTGATACTTCCTCCCAAATATTGGTATAGAGAGTAGTAACCCCGCAGGCTCGAGTATCATATTTGACTTGTCAGATAGACAAGTTGATATAAAATGTTTTATGTCTGTTTCATTTTTTCTAGAATTCGAGAAATTTTGGCCCTTGTTTTATGAATTCCATTATGGCCTCTGTTGAGTGTAATTCTCGATAAGAATGTTCGATATCCGAATTCTTGGCTAGTATAATCTGTTTTATAGTATAACAATCCATTAGCAATTTTATGTTTTAGAAACATCATTGGATTGTTTGCTATTCCCGTTGTAGTTCATTATTGGAGCTTGTTTCCTCTTTAATTTGTTGGATCAAGTTTGTGAATTGTTGAGTGTAAGCATATAAAGTTAGAGCCATAGAAAATTGACTAATTGACATTAGAATTTACATCGGGTTCTTTTACGGATAGGGCATCGCGTTAGAAACTCACGGCTTATACTCAAGTATAGTTGAATCGTGAGTTTAATTAGAAATCTTTATTGTTGAAGTTTGGATGGTTTGTTGCATTAATTCTCTAATGCTCTTTTGATCTGCTCGATTGTAAACTTATTATCCAACAAATATTGTCTCCATCGGCAACTTCTTTAGTTATATCATAAAGTTCTCTAGCATATGTTGATGTTTTTTGCATTGTAGGAGATAACTTCCTGAAATAAGCAAGAGGATGATTATTTTGAGCTAATACATCTCCTATTCGTTCCCGAGGCATCTGTTTCTAAGATAAAAGGAATAACAAAATTTGGGAATGCTAGTAGTAATGATATCATAGTCTCTTTTAGTTGTTTGAATGTCGCTATTGATTCCTCGTCCATTGGAATTGTTGTTTAGCAAGCATTGTTAAAGGAGAGGCCATTCGCATAATTTTTAACAAACTTTCTATAATATCTGCTTAAGCCCAAAACCCTCTTAACTATTTTACCGTAGTTGGCATAGGCCATCTGCTTTGATTTTCTTGAGATCCACTTCTATCCCTTATGCAGATAATATATGACCAAATACTCTATGTCTTGAATGAAAAAAATATTTGGATGGTTTGACAAATAGGGTATGTTGTTTGATTGCTCTAAAATAGCTTGTAGATGACTTTGGTGTAGTTCCAAGGTTTGGTGTATATGAGTATATCATCAAAAAAATCTTAGGGCAAATTTCCTTAAGAATGGTTTAAGCATTGAATTCATTAGTGCTTGGAATGTTGAGGGGCATTGGTTAATCAAATGGCATTGCTAAGAATTCATAGTGACCTTCATGTGTTCAAGGCGGTTTGTAGATGGCTTCCTCGCCATTCTAATTTGATGGTACCCGGATCTTAAATCGGCTTGGTCCATGTAACTCATCCATCGACTCTTGTTGGGATAGGAAACCTATCGTATAGTGACTTTGTTTAAAGCCCTATAATCCACACAAAATGCCAAGTGCCATCTTTTTTTTTTTTGATTAGCAAGGTGGAGATGAAAAAGAGTGGTACTTTCTCTTATGATCCACGATTCTAATATTTCTTTAATCAATTTTTCTATCTCGTCTTACGAAAGTGGGGATATCTATAATTTTTACTTTGTGAGGTTGAGTTCCAAGTGGCTGTATTTGATGGTCTATATTTCTTTTGGGAGGTAAACTTGGAACGAAATAAATCTTGGTATTGTGCTAATGCTTGTTGTATCCCTTCGTAATTCATTGAATTCCTTTGTAGGGATTCTTTCCTCGGTATTTCTCGATCTGTAAGTATGAAACTATTTCTTTCTTGTTTTACAATTTGGTGAGCGATGGAATGTAATCTTTGTCCACCTTGGATGAGGTATCTCCTTGTAGTTATCTATCATCATTGTGATAAAATTTCATGGTGAGCTTTTATACTGGTTGTACACTCTTAATTATTCTAGCCATTGAATTCCTAACACCACATCTGCTCCTTGCATAGGAAGAAGATATCGATAGTGAAGGTGTATCCCCTAGTTGTATAGGAATATTTGAGCGATTCAACACTTTAATGTTTCTCCATTCCCTACTAACACTTTTAAAAGCGAGGGAGTTCTTGTATGGTCTATAAACTTGGCTAGTTTAGGGAATAAAATTGTGGGTTGAACCACTATCAATAAGCACACACCTTTTGTTTCCAATCACTCCTTGTAACCTTAATGTTAAGGATTTGGTCTGTAAAAGCATTAAGTGATTTGGAAATTCTTCTTGGATTAATTAGTCTTGCGGTGTCGTGCATATTGTAGTCTTGCTCCTCATTTACTACCATAAGGGCAAAAGTTTTGATTTACACACATGGCCTCTATGAAACTTTTTTATCACAATTGAAACATAAGCCTTTTCTTTTCTTCCAATCTGCGGTCAATCTGAATAGAATTTGTGGTGTTTTGGTTATTCGTTGTTGTTGTTTGACATAACCGGTGTAGGAAGAAGTGGAGGTTGTTTATTCATTAATCTGAGATGTATTAATTTTGAGGATCTTCTTGTATAAACTTCATGCTAATCTATCTTTCATTAATTTGGCTAATTGAAAAGCTTGTTGTAATGAATTTGGGCGTGGTGCCCTAACTTCTCTTTTAATATCATGCCTTAAGATTCAAAACAACTTTGTAAGAAATCGGGGAATTCACGAAATCGATTTGCTAATTCTTCAAATTCATTGTAAAATTCTTATCGTGGATTTCTTTGAAGTTTGGCTAGTTCACCCTTTAAATCTCTGTAAATGGAAGGTCCAAACCTCGGATTACTTGATCCTTAAATTGGTGTCATGAATGCAATTATTTATTCATATGCATCCATTGGTACCAACTAAGTGCACCATCCATATAAGCTATTATGAACTTGATCTTGAGCATTATAATATTGGAAAAATTGATCTGCCAACCAACTCATTGGGTTTTCACCATTAAATCTTGGCATGTCAACCTTAAGCCTAGCATTTTGTAATTGAGGTCTAGTAGAATGATTAAAATCTATTGGGTATGAGTTACATACACGTGATTGTCTTGATCTTGAGAAGATTTATCTAATTTCTCTTATAGACAATCTTCTTGAAACTTCATTTAGTATTAGAGTAATTGATGTCATTTGCTCATCATTTTTATTCAGTCTTCCCACACATTCTTCTAAGGTTTTTTTTGTGTGTCTTGTTCTTTCGCCATATTTGTATGATGTAGTCAACAAGAGCACCAATGATATGGTATAATTTCTTGAATTGAGTCAGTTCGAGGTTTGAGTTAGGTTACGTGAGTTGACTCAGAGTGTTGGAACAGAGTTACTAATAATATGGAGGATGACTCGGATGCATTACGAGGCGTTGGATGTAGCGTGTTTGTAATTTGGTTGTTGGATCTAATCACTGGATCAGTGTCTCTTGAGCGAGCCTTGGAGTCGGATGGTTTGGTTTCTCGTTGGCCCGATTTGTTACTTGATCACGCGGTCACGGGTCTTAATGGAGTTAGTGGATTGCAGTGTCATCTGTGATGGTGTGATGAAAGGATAGATGGTCGATGAAGCGAAGGAGCGTCGGTTGATCTCGATCTCTGTCGTCGATGAAGCTTGGAAGAAGCTACTGTTCGAATGGGAAAGAGTGCGGGGAGATTTCATCATTCGAGTCCTTTGAGTTCACGAGAGAGCTCTAGGAGGAAGAGGGATCCAGAGGGAGAGGGCGGCTTCCGGTCTAAAGGCTTATTGCTAAACCCGTGGAAATGCTCGAGAAGGAAGAGGAAGACGGGGAAGGAGGAGATTCTTGAAAGAATGCTTGATCCCTGTTTGTTTTCTCAACTCTATTTATAGTTTTCTTCCTCTCTTTAGATCTTGATGCTATGTATTTTTATGGCGATTTACGTTACATTACTTAAGTAGCTTGCTTTTGTCGTTCGATTTGTTCGGTTAGTGGAGCTTGTAGTTAGTTCTCTTTGCGGTTATTTCTATGGCCTTGTATTTTATCGGTGGTTTCGGAGGTCTTGCTTTTGAAGCAGTTTAGTATATGATTATATTTAGTTATAGTTTGGTTTCTTTGGGATTTTATATTGTTATATGTAACTTATTTATCTCGCTCTGTATTGTAACAAGTTAAGTTGGTTTTGTGATTGTATTATTTATTCCTTCCAGTCCGGGCTTGTAATTTACTTCTGTTTGATGTTAATTTTCTCCATACTTGTGAAATCCTTTAGCCAATCCCTTCTTCTATCTCTTTTGTTTTACATTTGTTTGATTGGGGATATGGATTCATATTAGTGTCTGACCTCTTTGTCTTTCGCACTTGTCGGCGAACTTCTCTATTTCTCAAGTTAAAATCTTCACATCCTAGGTCGATCACAGAGAATCACGGTGTTACAAAAAAATAAAGAAAAAATATTAAAACATTATAATAACGTTATGATATATAACGTTATTCTTAACGTTGTTATAATAAAAATATTAATTATGTAATTTATAACATAGATTAAATAAATTCAAATAAATTAATTCATAACTTAAAATAATAGCTAATAATGATTATAAATCTTAATTAAATGATTTAATATTTAACTCTCATCTTTCACCTATAAATAGATGATAATGTGAGCTTGAATGTGATGATAAAATTTAAATATTTTTTCTTCCTTTCTCCAATCACATATTTTATTGTTATTTTCTTCATTTCATTTTGGTTAATAAGAGACCATTGATTAGTTCAAGTTTTGCAGATCAACATGGCGATCAAGGCATGTGGATGAGTTGTATCAGTAGAAAATAGAGCCATAAATTGGTACGCTGAGCTTGATCTACTTTAAGGATAGTGTCATTGGCGCCCTCTCAAAGGCTATTTCGATCTCATTACTTTTATTTTTATTTGCTTAGTTGTGTTAAATTTATTTCTTAATTGCTAATTTATTTCCTTATAGTTCTAACAATACTAGAGTAGATCATAATATTTTCTTTGTTTTAATTATTTTCACTAGTTAAAAAATATGTCTACACAAATATCATTTTAGTCATGATGATGTTATGTTAGAAAAGTTTATAGGAACACACTTTAAAAGATGTTAAAAGAAAATTATATATTAGTTGACATGTTTAGGATTCATTTTTGCAATATATAATCCTCCTTCATCCCGAATTGGGAAAGAGAAAATAATTCTTATTTCGATGAAGGCTTAGGAAAAGGGAAAACTTCACAAGAGATTGATTTTTTTTTATCTTGGGTACATTCTTAGTGTTCTTTTGATCATCTTTATGACATATTTTGTACATCAATATCTTTTTTTGAGCTTTGGAAAGCACTTGAATCAAAATATGGAAATGAATATGAGAGTCTAGAAAAATATTTGGTTGAATTATTCAATGAATATAAAATGAGTGATTCTTGCACCGTATTAGATCAAGTAAACAAAATTTAAGATATTATTCATGATATAAAAGAACATGACATAAGCATGATTGAAGCATTTATAGTTGCATCGATAATTGAAAAATTATCACAATTATGAAGTCAATTTGCACAAACACATAATAGAAATAAGATGTCTCTTAACAATCTTATTATTATAGTTAGAATAGAAGAAAAAAAAGGAAAAAGATAAAACTCTCACTAAAATTAAATCTCAAACACATGTCAATCTAACTAAAAAAGAATAATTTTAACGAAAAAATTTTAAACCATTTAATAAAAAAGTTTAAGAAACAAATTTTCTGAGTCTAGAAATAAAAATAAAAAAATATAATAAGATTCAATATTGGGCATGGGAGAACCAACCATCTTGTAAAAGGCTTATTATCGGAAAGATAAGACATCCAAAGAAAATAACAAGATCTTTTAGCAAAATCGATCTCAACTACAAATTAATATGATTACGTCCAATGCCAATGATTCTCTTCCTTTGAGGTATGTTAGCCCATCATTTAAAATTAGATTTTCATATTATTCTACCGATTGATGGATAGATACAGGGCAAAAGAATGATGTATATGAATTTAATATCTAAAATAATATAAGTAAAGATGTGGAGTGTGAAATTTGCTCTCAAGTAAAACAAAGTAAAAATCATTTAAATTTATTCTTGTTAAGCAAAATGATTTATTAGATCTTATTCATAGTGATGTTTGTGATTTAAATGATAAGTTAACTAAAAGAGGTAAAAGATATTTTATTACCTTTATTGATGATTCTTCAAAATTTTGCTATGTTTATTTAATCAAAACCAAAGATAAAGTTTTTGATATATTTAAGAAATATAAATTAGAAGCACAAAATCAATTAAATAAGAAAATTAAAATTTTAAGATCGGATAGAGGTGGTGAAATATATTTTACTTTTATTTAATTAATTTTGTGAAAAAATAGTATTATACATCAAGTTACTCCTCCATATTCTCTTAAATCTAATGGAGTAGCAGAATGTAAAAATAGAATATTAATTGATATGGTAAATGCAATGCTAATTTCATCAAATTTACCAAATAATTTTGGAGTGATGCTTTATAAACATCTTATTTTACTTTAAATGAGATTCCTTATAAAGATTATAATAAAACACCTTATGAATTTTGAAAAAATAGAAAATCTAATTTGAAGTATTTAAAAGTTTGGGGTTGTTTTTCTAAAATATCTATTTAAAAGATAATGTATTCATTAGATATTCTCTTAATAGTCATACTTATAGATTTTTTATCATTAACTCAAATTAGTGATATTTTATTAATATAATTATGAAATTTAGTGATGCTATATTTTTTGAAGATATATTTCTTATGGAAAATAAGATTACAAAATCTATTAATAAAAAAAATCTTTAATAGAAAATTCTATAATAAATAATGATGATATTATTTAAACTAATAAAATGAGAAAATATTAGAAAAAATAAAAGAATTAGAAAAGAAAAAAATTAGGTGATGATTTTTATTCTCTTTTAACTGAAATATTTATTTCAAAAAATGATCCTACTACTTTTGATGAAGCTATGAATTTTATAGATACACCATTTTGGAAAAAAAATATTAATAATGAAATAGATTCTATCATATCAAATAAGATTTGGATACTTTATGATTTATCTCTAGTTTGTAAAACTATTGGATGTAATGGATATTCAAAAGAAATTAAAATGAGATGGATCTATAGATAAATATAAATCAAGATCGTAGCCAAAGGATATACACAAAAAAAAATATTGTTGACTATTTTGATATTTATCCTTGGTTGCTAGAATTTTATAATTGCTTTGCTTTTAGCTTTATCTTTAGCATATAATCTAGTTATACTTCAAATGGATGTAAAAGCGTATTTTTTAAATGACGATTTAGATGAAAAAAAATTTATATTGATCTATATGAAGGTTTTTATAGTAAAAGGTCAAAAAAAAAAAGAGTTTATAAATTAGTAAATCTTTAAATGGATTAAAGTAAGCTCTAAATAATGACATGAAAAGTTTGATAAAGTATATTGATATATGGATTTTGATTAGTGAGTCGATTAATATATTTATATTAAAATTGTTGATCATAATTATATTATTTTATGTCTTTATGATGATGATATTTTAATTTTTGGTATAAATCTCAATTTTGTAAATAATATTAAAAAGTTTATATCACTCAATTTGATATGAATGATTTAGGTGAAGCTAATGTAATACTATGTATAAAGATTTATAGAAATACAAATAACATTTCTATTACTCAATCACATTATATTCAAAAATTTCTTACAAAATTTATTTATCAAGATGGGAGTCTTGTAGGCACTTCATATAACTCTAGTTTACATCTTATAAATAATTTAGGTGATAGTGTATCATTAAAATATTCTCAAATAATTGGTTGTCTTATGCATCTAACAAATTATTCTTGACCTAATCTTACTTATGTTATAGGAAATTTGAGTAGATATACTAGTAATCCTAGTGAAACTCATTAAGCAAAAAAAGAATTTTAAATATTTAAAATATACAATAAACTATTGCATTTATTATAGTAGTTTTGTTATAGTACTAGAAGGATGTTATGATGCTAGTTGGATTGTCAATACTAGCAAAACAAAAGCCAGTGTGGTTATGTCTTCACATTTGTGGTAGTGCAATATCATAAAAATCTACTAAACAAACATTAATCTCTAGATCTACTATGGAAGTTGAATTTATAGCATGGTCTTGCTACTTCTAAAGGAAAGTGGCTTGAAAGTTTATTAATTTATTTACCTTGTATTAAAAAACTTATCGTGTTATTTTAATAAATTGTGATAATCAAGTTGCATAGCAAAAGCAAAAGCGTGCAAAATGCAATAATAAAAAAAATATCATATGAGGATAAGACATGATTATTTATATGAATTATATAAAAGAGGTGTTCAAAACAATATTTGGATTCATTGACGAAAGGGCAAAGACTTATATATTGAGATCATTAGAAGGGATGTGGTTAAAATAGTCATCAATAGAAACCCAACCTTCGATTAGAAACACCATTATAGAAAGTTCAATGTGGTAAAAAAAGATCGAGTAACGGTAAAAGCATAATTCTAAATGCTATAAATATCATCTTTATATATATTTGTGTTAAACTACAATGAAAATAAGGTTGAGCTATAGCTCTTAATGAGATCAAAAACAAAAAATTTGTGAGATATTATAATTACGATTGTATTTTGGAAATCTCACCTATATAAGTGTTGTAGTAAGTACTTCAATGAGATCTTATTATGATTCTAAACGCTTATGAATTGAGATGAAAGTGTATGACATTTAAAGCCTTTGAGTAGAACTTATAGCGTGTCGATATTATGTGTATACCAAATGATACAATAATTTATATACTTAGTTCAAAACTTGATTCTTATAGTATTTATTATTGTTAGATTTTGGTTATATTAAGTGAAAGTTCAATCCCGGAAGGTACTTTCATCGAATGCATGATAAAAGTTGTCCAAAATGAAAAATTGATTCTTGATCTTTTATTTTATTCACCTCAAGTTTATTTATAAATATTTTTTTATTGAGAGGGAATTATTACGAAAAATTAAAGAAAAATTATAACGTTATAATAATGTTACTTAATGCTATTATAATAAAAATATTAATTTTGTAACTTATAACATAAATTAAATAAATATAAATAAATTAATTCATAACTTAAAAAATAACAGTAGTAACGGTTATAAATCATAATTATGTGATTTAATATTTGACTCTCATTTTTCACCTATAAATAGATGAAAATGTGAGCAATGTGATGATATAAAATGAATATTCTCTCTCCTTCCTTCCACATATTTTTCTTGTCATTCTTCATTTCATTTTGGGAATAAGAATGCGATTAGTTCAAGTTTTTTCGATCAATCGATGTACACGTGATTAAGACAGAGGATGAGTTGAATCTCTGAGTAAAAGAGAGAAATTGGGACAAGGCTTGATATACTTTAAGGATAATAATATTTGCCTCCTCCTCATACTATTTTGATCTCATTACTTTAATTTTTATTTGCTTAGTTGTGTTAAATTTATTTTTAATTGCTAATTTATTTTTTTATAGTTCTAACAGACATTATTGAATTATATCTTGATTTAATTGATAAAATTAAGCTCTATAAAATAACATAATTAATCCAATTGGTAACTGATTTAAATTTAATAGATATTATTTTATAAGCAACATTCTTTAAAATCTTCGGATTTAAACGCCTGATTTTAACAGTGGAAATAATAATAATAAATCATTACAATTCAAATTAAATACTTTCATCACATTTCTTTATTTTTTATCACCATTTTTTTATTATTGGATGCTTCTTGTACGCATAAGTATTTTGATTTTCATTAATTCTGCAATTAATTGTCGGCGATTTTTTTCTGTAATTATTTAATAAATTTGGGTTTTCAAGTCAACCCCGCCGACCCATATTTAATAAATTCGTTTCATCTGTTTTAATAGATTTCTCTCTTTATTTATTTATTTATTATTTTTTGAAATGGTATCCACCCAATACCTCACTCATCTTGTGGATCGAGATATCATTATAATAATTTTCAGAGCAACATCACATTCATCACTCAAATATTGAATCCTCACTTACTTTTCCCTACTTTAGATATTTAATAAATTTCTCCTGTTCTCATCTGTTCTTCAAACTTATTTATTCTTAGTCAAAGTTTCTTTCGTTGAACTGTTGACTGGTCAATCAGAAATAAATTTAAATTAAAAAAAAAAAAATCTTTTGCACTCTAACCTGCCTAAGTACAGTATCTTATTGATGATTTTTTTTTCCATTATATCATATATCCTATTTTGAAGGGTGCATATATTCTCTCATACTTCTCATGACTAAAGTACATATATTTGAAACCATATATTTATAGTCTTTTAGTTAAATATTTTATAAATAAAATAAAATAATTTAATTTAAAATATTTACCAAAATCGCTAATATTATTAAATGAAAAAAAATGAATATTATTGATTAAATAAAATAAATAAAATTTTATCTCTCATAATATTATAATTTGGACTATATATCTCTTTTTTTTTTTTGATCAAATGTCTTTTAAATTTATTTTTAGGCTAAATATATTTATATTAAAAGATAGAGATAATATATCATATTCATCGACGGGTTCTAAGACTAAGTCCAAGGAGGACTTTCAAACAATATATTAGAATTTTAGGTTAAAATTTTGACTTTGAACTAGTAATAAAAATAATATCAATAATATAAGTTTCCAGTAGAAGTTCCAATTAAGTTTGACTAATATTTGAACATGTAATATTAGGCATGTCAATTGATTTGATACGATAGCTTCACCCCGACTGAAAATTGAGTTGGTTGATCTGAATAATTTTGGGTGGGTTGGGTTGAAAAAAATTGACGTTTATTCGGGTAGGGTTGAGTTGACATGTCAGAAATTAACTTCGATTGGCCTCACTCAATTTGACTCGAAATTCACCTGTGAACTCTTAACATTTTACCCAACCGAATTTGACTCAATTTTGACTTCAAATATAGATCATTGGTCCATCGGTTGGAGTTGAGTTGAGGTTTTGGCCTTTAATAAAAGGCGAGTCAAATTCGAGTCACCCTTCGACACCAAATTGACACTCCTATTGCTTAAACTCAATTTGAATCTAATTCTAAGCTTATTCAAACTCATAAGGGTTCAAAGCCTATATAGTAAGTTCAAATCTAATTTAAAATTGTGCTTCCAATGCATAATTCAAATATATATTTTTTTAAAACAAAGGATCATAAATTAGTTTGATTTAAGTTTAAATTTTGTTCTAATTTTATATGATAGATTTCAAATGAAATTTGAACTAAATTTAAACTTTTATTTAAACTTAAGAATGAAAAAATAGCTTCCAAGCAAAGATTTAAATTTAAGTTTAAACTTCTTATGATCACTTATAAGCCCTAATCGGGACAACTTTTCACTGCTTTATGATCACTTATAGGGTCTATTTTGCTTCTACCTTTTAATATTTTGTAAATATTTTTTAGTGGGAAGCTATATTTTATAGCTTAATCTACTTAGTATGTTGTAGCTATAAGGAAGCTATTATCCAACTTTAAAATTTTTTTTTTATAAAATTCACATTAATTTTAAAATATTAGTTTTTATACAACAATTTTACAATTATTTTTATTACAAAAAAAATTGCAATCTCATCAAATGGACATGTAGCATGTTATTTTTATTTAATCAACTTAATGTTTAAAGTTGTCGCCAAAAAATAGTGTCAACTGGCTATTGATGATCTTAGTGAACTTTAAAATATTTGGTGGCTATTGAGTGCTTTGATTTAGGAAAATCTCTTTATATATATCATATAATTCTTATGTATTTACATATATATATAATAACTAAAGTTAGATATTGACTTATACTTTTCTATGTTAAAATATATATTTCACTTTTAAAAGTGAGCAATAATTATATTTTGAACTGATATTAATGATTAGGATATTATATCTATATATAAATTAAAGTTAATAAATATCTTTTTCAAAGTTGTGCTCATTAAGCAAGTTATTTTCAAGCCAATCTGACAGTCCCTATCTCTTAATAGAGGCAACTTTGTGTGAGCCAACATAATGATAAATGAGCTGAGCTCGGGTTCACAATGCTTTTAGAATGATTTGATTTATTTTTTAATAAAAATTAAAAAAATCAAATTAAATTATAACTCTTTAAAAAAATAAAAAAATACAATGGATATGAAGCAAGGCTAAATTTTAATGAAAATATTATTTAGAAATAAAAATTAATATAGTTAGCAGTCAATTCACAATCTGTCTGGGTGGTGTACTTGGTCATCACGCTAGTCTCACACGCTAGAGTTCCCCGGTTCGAACACGGGCTAAGACAAATTTCTAAATAATACCGTTAGCAGTCAATTTAACTTTTACCAATTAATTGTTTTAAACGCATATAATCCAGATATTGCAATTATATATATATATATATATATATCACACATATAGAATAATGAATTAAATTAATTTTAATAGTTTAATATTTTTTGATGCACGTAGAGGAGTTCAGAATATGATTTATATATGATTTAATATTTTGACATAAAGAATTGAAATCTTTTAACACCTTTTCCTTTAATTTTTCAAATTATATACTATTATTCAAAAATTTTATATGTAATATAATTTTCACTTGCAAATTCTCTCCCTTCTCTTCATTTATTTATTTATAATATGGATAGCACATCTATTGAAACTTAAATATATCTTAAATATCATTATTATGTACATCAAAATAAGAGATATTATAAACTATCTTATCATTAAATTGCAAAAATAAAAATTATATATATATCTCAATATTCCTATGTTAGTATATGTGGCCCTATGCTTTACTTTATCAAGATTTCTTCACATAGTTGGTCCCTTCATTGGGGCGTCTTCGTATGAGCACTCAAAATACATTTTTTTTCTTTTATTTTGAGAGATTGCACAAATTATAATGTTAGAGGTTCAACACAACCTTATTCACATCTCGAGCTCTCAAATGATCCTACTTGAGCCTCTATTGCTCTTCCCATGAGTTTGAATTCAAAAGTCTAAAGAAAAGTGCTATCCACATTAGCATGCTTTCCATTTATGATCATTTAATCAAATCCTTCTATTCTTTATGTGTCAATAGCTTAATAACTCCTTTTATTCTCTAACAAGGAGACATCAAGATGAACTCCTCCACTCTCCACCGCTTCATTTCCTTTACTAGAAAGATTGGATCTTATATATATATCCTAAGTTTATGTTATCGACTTTTCTTTCGTTTCCAAATATACAATGACGATCCTATGCACCGATCGTTTGACTTATCTTGCTAAAGTTTTTGTAGAATACCTTCATTTAGCTCTTGGTTGGGATAATCATCTTTAAGGATAAGGACTTTAACTATCTAAGCTTGGTACCCACCGTCTAGCTTAGTTGGTGGGCGTGCGGAATCTCCGATCTCGTTCGATTATCTCGGGCGCCTATGGAACATCAAGTGGGGGCGTCTGAGTGGGTGATGAATGTGTCACATGACGGATTAGTTATGTGACATCCCACATGATATGGGTGGAGTGTTGGGTGGATACCAAAAAAAAAAAAAAAAAAAAAAAAAACTAAGTTTGGAAGAGAAGAGGTTGTAGAGAATAAAGTCGTTATTAAAGAGATTTGTTGGCATCACTTTCATTTTGACAGCTCATCAAGAGAAAATACTATTTGAATTTTTCTTAATTTTGAATCAAATTGATGTGTTTGTTAATTATCTTATTCTATATGCACGTGGCTCTTCAATGATACAAGAAATCAAGAAATTAATGGATATTTCAATATCGTAAGAGACAGGTTAAGCTGAAGCCAATATAGTATTCCCCAAACATTTTTCTCTCTCATTTGCATATAATTAATATCCTACTCCACAACTTCAATCGGACGAGCCCTTCAGAAACCCTACAAGCTTCGCCATTAACTCCTCCGCCTTGTCGCTCTCCGGCTTAAACAAATGAAAGACATGGCCCTCTCCCTCCGTCTCCACCAATTCCAACACCCCTTCCCACCCTTCCCCTTCTCCTTCAACTCATCTTTCTCCGCCACAAACACCGCCGTCCTCCGCCCCGCCATCCCCTTCAGCGCCGCTTCAGTCTCAGCCGCCATTCAGCCTCGGGTCCATGGTCCCTCCGATCGGCCCTGGGCACACCAAGGGCCACAGCTTGTCCCACAACGTCTCCTTCTCTTTCTCCCCTGTCGAAAATATGGGTGGATGGCCGCCGTCCCTCCACATTCACCCCTCCCTCTGCACCGCCGCACCGCCATTCTATGGGCGATGTTCGCCCCTGCGTTGTCTCCTACGAGGCTGTTTGGCTATTGAACGCAGGTAGAGAGTGTAGTAAACTTTGTAAATTATGATTAAAATATCAAAATTATCTGCATAAATTTTCCTTAAAATATTATATTAATTTTATTTTAAAATAAATATAATATATAAGCAATTAATAAAATTCATCAGAAAATAAATTCAATAAATTTGAACTGAATTTTTATCTAAAATCAGTTCAGAATATGTCCACCTAAATTTATATTAAATATCTTGATTTAAATTTTATTCAAATTATTTTGCATTATAACTTTTGATTAAATTCTGTTAAAATATTTGACTGTTTTAGAATTTAAGATTTATTTGATTAGAAATCTTAAATTCATTAGTTCTTATAAATTGTGTATTTAATCAATCTTGTTTTAATTAATTATGGGCTTAAATAAAATGTATTTAATGACATAATCCATAGTTTCTAATCCAAAATGGTTATTTTAATTTCGGTAAGTAGTTGAATTATTCATCGTTTTATATTCTGTGTTTAGTTTCCACGTAATGGTATTTGTCTTAAGATGTGATTAAATATATTTTGTATTAACAAATCCTATCTTTCAATAAAAAAAAATTTTATCAGTTCAGCAACAAAATATTTATTTTCCTTCAACCAAAAAAATTATTTTCCTTCTAAGATTTTTTTCAATCAAATTAATAAATGAGCAAAGAATTGATTTAATTTTTTATTTCTTTCATATCTTCTTCTCGTTTGAGGTATATATTTTTTTACATTTTGAAGAATTTGTAATAAAAGTTGTATTTTTTAACCACTAACTGTAGTACGGTTAAAAAAGTTTTTAACTTTATAAAATTAAAAAAATATTATATAGTCGCTGTAATATTTCAAATAACAACTTTTCTGTATCATTCCATCATTATTTTTCATATATTTATCTAAAATTGATCCTAAGTATACAAATATTTTGTCCAAAAAAAATATAAATTTAAATGTGCTAGCTAATTTATCAATTAAGATCGAGAAATAATTCTTATAATTATAATTAAACTAAATTCTTGTCAATAATTTTGCATTTGCTTGATTCAGCTCTAAAGAAAATTAAAATTAATTTGAAATAATTTTGAAGATAGACTTACTTGATTAAAGCTTGTTTGGCCTATAGAAGTTTAAATTAATTTTAATTTAATTAATGAATTTCAATTTTAAATATATTTAAAATACTGTTATTTTAAACAAATTTAAATGAGTTTTATTAGTACCCACCTGCGAGAAACACCGATTCAGATCCGCGTGGGCCGCGATCCACGGGTCCGATGCGGCCACAGCCCACCGGAGCGCCGCCCACGAGTCCTCATAGGCAGCAGGGAGCGGGTGCTCGGGAGCGAGGCGGTGGAAACAATAAGAACGCCAGCGCGGGCAGATAGGGAATTGAGATAGGGATGGTAGGTGGTAGAAAAGGCGGATTCGATGCAGAAGCCGCCGCCGTGGAAATACACGAGGAGGGAAGTTTCGAATACGGCGGCAATGGCAGTTGAGGAAGGTAGATGCGAGCGGAGACGGGCGGCCGGATCGATGACGACGTCTTTGGAGGCGACACCGGTGATCGGGTCGCGTGGGGATGGGGAAGTGTGGCGCGAACGGCAAGGCGCTCGATTCGGCCGCTTTTGTAAAGGCGGATGAAGGGGAATTGCTCTAAATCGACCACGTTGGCTGTGGAAGACATAGATAGTGAGTACAGAATACAGCTCCGAAATAGGAAGAGGAAGACGAGAGGCTACGCCTGACAGGGGATGTCCATAAAAGGATCAGCTGAAATATCTTCTATCTCAATCTCAATAGCCTATCATTAAATCCAATTCCTCTATATCAAACAACCCCTCTAAAGTAAACCCCAATGAAACTACTTCTAAAAATGTGAGCTAGTTTGCTTTAAATTTGATAAGAAGTGTATGATTGCTTTAAAAATACTAATGAAAATATTTTTAAGAGTAATCTATAAGATCTTCAAATTTGAGATGATCTTGAGGAAGATAATGCCAGGTGAAATAATAATAGCAAGTGAGATTAAGTAAGTTATAAAAAATGTGCTTGGAGAATAAAAAAAATTTTTTTAATAAAATAGTTGATGGTGAAATCAAATGTAGAAAAGATTAAAAAAAAAATAAGAAGCTTTGTTATAAAATTTGATTTAGATGTAAAACTTAGAATTGAAAATATATAAAATAGCTGTAGATATCTTTACAAAAGTAATATGTGATCTGAAAATTTAAAAATAATAATATATATATTAGATATCAAAGAAATAAGATATATATATAAAATAGCAAGCAAAGATATGAAATAAAAATTTAATTCAAATAAAGTACATTAAGGATGAAAATGTAAAATATTTTTCAAGATGATATTGAATATAAATGAATGAGATATTTTGATAAACTATCAAAGCTATCATCGATTACACAATCTTAATATCAAATAAAATAAGTATATTTTTTATCATATAATAAAATTGAAGTTATAGATTTACAAAAAATGAAGTGTGGAAAGACAAAAGGGAATATTTCAATAAAGTGTGAATGCTTGAAGATCAACTAATCTCTTGACTTACTAATCATTTTAATATTATTTAAAGGCTAAAAAGATGTTAGATGAGTGGAGAAAGAATTTATTGATTCTTATTTTTAAAATAAAAGGGATGCACAAGAGTGTGCAAATTATAAAGGAATTAAGTTAATGTGTCATTCATTAAAATTATAGGAAAGATCTAATATCGCTATAAGGTGTATGATTGCTTTTAGAAAAAAAAATTTGGAGAAGGAATATTTTCTCAATATATGTTATATGTAAGGAGAAGATTGTAGTAATAGATGAAGATAGTACTATAAATGTTATATGAACCCATGCTATCACTAAAGCCAATCTTACAACTAAACCTCACCCAAAACCATTCTAGGTAAGTTGGGTAAATCTGCACCTTGTCTAATCTCATTCTAATTAAAATAGGTTGCTATAATGATCAAATTTGGTGTGGCGTTCTTCATAGAAATAGCTCATATCCTTAAGAAGATCATAATTTTATGACTTGAATATGATCCATTATGGGCATGAAAACACTTACGATTCAAGCATAATGAAAAGATAATTAAATTAGTTCCTATAAAGCTATCGAAGGAGGTCAATTACACGCCTTATAGAATTCTTCCACCTTTGCACAAACCCATTAGAGCTTCTCAAACTAAAAAAAAAAGAAAGGAATACAAAACTATTGATAGCGATATCACCATCCAACGATAGAATGATATATATATCAATACTTGTGAATCTCCTTACAATCTTAGGGTTTAGTAAATCTCCGGAATTCAAATTACAACCTTAGGGTTTAACGCTTATAAGAGTTCAAGGACCCTACTTCTTTTTATCTTACACCTTGAGAAATCCTATTGATATTATGACTCATATCTAAATTAGATGTATTATCTAAATTCATTGATTTGATCCGATGACTTTAAAGAGCTACCATTAAGGGATATACAACATTATGGTGTTTATTTTTTGATGTGGACACCACAATCTTAAGGGATACTTATTGAAGTGATTATGACATTAATGAATGATGTCTACTAAAAGATAAATATATAATGTAATAATCTCAAGACTCCTACATGATGTCTTATATAAGATCTCTCCCCTACTTTATATAGTACGTAAAACAAGGTTAAGTTTTTTTTGAGGCAAGGTTCTATAGTTACATTAAAGAATGAGATTCAAGAATACTCTTGATTAAAGTAGATAATTAATTAAAGATTTCAAAGCTATTAATTAATAGTTATATATGTAAATCAAGTGAGAAAGTTCAAGGAGAAGACTTATTTTAGAAGCCAAAGAGAATTTGATGATAAAAATTTTATTCATTTTATGACTTAAAATAAATAAAAAAAAAAATTAAAATTTTATGAGAATTTGTATTTTAGAGTGATGCTTTTTTTATTATTTTGAAATTTGAGAAAAAATTATTTCTCTTATTATGACTTTATAATATGTATATAGAATCTTAGATAGTTGTTAATATATATTTTATGTGATTAGTTTTGATTAAACGTTTAACAATTTCTAATAATTATTTTTAATTTAGTTGTGCTACGTAAATTATTTAGTACAAATCATTGCTTTGTTATTCCTTAGCTAATAATTTTTAAATTTAAATAAACATGATGACTTATAGTTCAAACATAGATTTTAACAAAATTAGAATTAAAGAACTTATCAACATCAATTCTTAAGATATGAATAAAAACTTCAAAGCATTAATCGAAGGGTTTAATAATCTAAATCAAGTATGTTTATAGTAAAATCAAATGTCTTAACAAAGAAGTGCAACGTCTTGATTTTAGTATCATAAAGATACTTAAATGCTATAAGAAATATTTATAATTAATAAAATTATATACTAATCATCCGATTAAATAATTTAGGATTTAGGATAAATTTGTTAGAATACATCTCCTAAAATATTATAAATTCATTCATATTCAGAAGATTGAGCTGAGAGCTAAATTTAAAGTTGAGAATAAAGCTCAAAGTTAATGACAGTCAATATCCATCATCACTATTATTGTTAATTCTCTATTTTGTAATTCCTCATTCTACAATTGAAAAAAAAGTGAAACCTTATAATTTTAATCATAGACTATTTTGACTGGCCAAATTTTTTTCTATTTTAGTGTTTTTTATATGAGAAATTCTATTATATTTATTTGATTGTATTGAATATTTCTGTTGAGTTAAAACTTTTTTTTTATGTTAAAGAATTTTTTGGTAGGCAACAAACTCAAATAGTCATTAGTTATGATTGGTCCTCTTTGGAGAAAACATCAATGAGACTAATGACATGAATAACATGTCAAGAGAAAGAGGAGAGCCAAGTTTCTAAAAGGATCACCGATTCACCCGAAAATGTTAAATTTAGGATTGTCAAAAAAAATTTATACAAGGGAGCAAATATATTAGTATTAGGATTTTCAAAATTTATTCCTATATTAGAGTGTGATCCCAAATAGCCATGCGACACAGCCTCAATTCTATCCACACGTATTCTCACATGAATATTTCCTTTTCGCCATTAAATAAAAATATATTTGATATATTTATGCTTTTAATATAAAAGTAAATTGTATTTTTTAAATTTATCATTTCTTCTATCATTTCACATTGGAAAAAAAAAGAGAAATAAAAAAAAATACTTCAGTTTAAATGAGATTCAATTGCTAGAATGAATGAGTTAATACATACAAAATAATTGTTGAAATGTAAATAGAAAATAACAATAACAATAAGCAAACATATATTTAATTCTTGATATGTAATCGTAGGAGATTTTGTATGTAGAAAGTTTTCTAGAAATATGATATTTTTCAATGCAACTTGAAATCATATTTATATATTTTAAAATTTTGAAATATTTTATATTTTTTAGAGAATAACTTATATTATGCATTGATATTTTCTTATGATATTGATAAGATATTAAGACCACATCTTGTATGTGTTCAAGTGCAGGATTATTATATAATATGAGTAGTCATATGTCACATTTGATGTTTTGCTTTGATGGAGAGTTACAGGTCATAATTTTTACCCCTACTTATGTTGGTGGGCGTATCCATCTAATTCAAATTTCTCAATTATTAACACTTTCGCTTAAAACAAAAACTTTTACATGTGTTACATCATGATAGTTCAACTCATATAGTCAATCAGTTCGTCAACTTCCTTAGTGGTGGTTTTACCGCAACACATGTTGATGATGATGAAGTATGCAATTTATGTTATTAGAAGCCACTAAGCACAGTGATTGTCTATGTGGAATTGAAGGCCTTCTAACAAATGATCATAATGAAGTTGGTCTCGTTAAAGTCCTATAGACATTATGTCACAATTACCTCAAATTCATAAGTAATTGTATTATGATTATATTAAATATATTATTCTACATTAATAAAAAATAATCAAACATATTTTAGTTTAACCTTTTGACTCCATAGTCTAACTAATTTTCAATTGAAATGTATATGATCTTTGGTTGCTCGATCTCATCCCTCAATGAAAAATTATAGCACTCATCATTCTTTAGATATACCACACTCATTCCTACCACATTACAAGAAATGTTGAACTCATAGTACATCAACCTTCATATAAGGCACAATGCTTTACTAATGTAGAAGGATATGAAACAATGTATAGCGTATAAGCCAATATTTGAGTGAGCGGGGATGATGAAAATTTGGATGAAGGAGAGGCTAATTTGGTCTCTAAGGGCATGACTTAATACATCAACATGCATTATCCAATATAGAGAAAATTAACTCAATCATTGTAAATAATGAGCTTGTACATCGATTAGTACTAAAGAGTGGGATGTGATTGATGCATGTGATGGTCCATCAACTAACACTACTATATATGATGAAGACGTAATACCAAATCAAATGTTAGAAGGGATGATTTCTAGGAGCAAAGATCAACTACAATATGCACTAAATGATTGGTCTATCTTGAATAATGTAGAATATCAAGATCACATCAAATAAAAAAGTCATATTATTGAGTGTGTATATTACAATCATCCTTTATGAACATGACAATGGCATTTACATGAATCTTATATCCAACACTTGGGTGGTGCCTAGAAATTTTTCAATGAGGCCCCACACATGCACACATCCAATTATATCATTAATCATCCAATTACTTAAAGCCAAGAGAAATAGTTGCTTGAATAGAGTCCAAATTCAATATTTGAATTACCTATATTAAAACATATGATGCATGTTGAAAGTAATCAAGTCAATCTTTGAGAGTTATGAGGAATCTTATCGATCAATATTTTATTTTATGAAAAGCATTTATATCACTATACACAGGGTAACTGCGTGTGTTTATTTTTGGGATGTGGGATACCACACTTCTTAGGGATATTTATTAAAGTGATCGGCGACATTAAGAAATAATGCACTATCTCAAAGATAAAAATCATCACCCTATAATGGACTAAATCACAAGGACTCCAGGCATGATGGGTCTTGAATGTACCGGGATATTTTTCCTCTACTTTATGAAAAGAAAAGCATAATTTTTAAAATGGTTATGTTAAGTTCCCTATGGAGGCCCCATAGTTAATTACATCATAAGGAGAATTCCTTAAGAATACTCTCAAAAGTAGACAATTATGGTCTCCAAAGATTTGAAGGCAAGACTATCAATAAATTAGTTATGTTTATAAAATCAAATGGGATTGTTTGAGGAGAAGACTTATTTTAGAAGATAAAGGAATAAATAGAAAATGCTCATGATACTAGGAAGTTTAGTGAGCATTCCAATCATCCAATGGTTGGGCTTTATATGTTTGAAATTGAAGAGATTGATTTATTAAAGTTGATATTTAATTAGATTGCTGGCTTATAATCCATCAACACAAGATTATGAAAATGCCTAAGATGTGAGAATTTATGCTTGTAGCTCAAGGAAACAACTACCTCATTCTAAATCTAGGAATCTTTGGCATAAGCCAAAGCAGCACCTAAGTCTAGCGAAGATGTGTATATGGTTTATCTCCACAAGAGGATAAACCACCTTCTGGACTTATAATAGAGTGATGTGCTAACTCTCCTACGCTTTAAAATCATACATCGATCATATGATTTTGTAAGATTAGTTAGGTTATTGTTTATTTAGAAACTAAAGTCCTTAAACCCACAGAGACTAAAGCATGAGTGGTATGAATAATAACTTAATCTACAAATACAAATCTTTTTTAAATTTTAATTAATTTTGACTCTTCATTTTGACAAAGGCTATGGATTTCTTATGCTAAATCCATGATAAAAAAGGATTATGATAAATCACCGGGAAAGATGTGTTTTTAACTACATAGGAGGTCCTCAAAGGTCAAGCCTTTTCTTATCATGCAAAGATGGAAACCTCTCTTAGCAGAGTGAAATAATATGATATGCATACTATTAGACATTCAACATCCAGATAAGGGGTTGCTAAATCTTTTAATTATCTTATTTATGTCTAAGTTTTATGTGAGGTTGTGAGTTGATTAAAATTTAATTATTAGTGATTAGTTGGGATAGAAAAATTAATAATATCCTAAGAGCCTACCGCATCTAGGCCACACATTCAAACATCAAACATTAAGAAACTATAAAGTATGTTATTCTAACGCACAATCTAAACACAACATCAATCAAACATGTATAAATTGTGTAAAAGAATAAAAGGCCGATGGTCCGGTTTCATCATTACACCCGAAAAAGAAAAGATGGGTAAGAAGCTCTACCCCCAAATTACAAAATAATACATGCTATGGGGTCTTCTTTTCTTCATTTCTTCATATCCTCCGTTTCTTCTTTTTTATTTGATTTACTCCAAAGGTATCATAGGGCCTCCAGAACAAAGCTTTCTAGCCATTTCTCATCCTAATCTCCATAACACTAATCTTAATTCCTAAATAAAATTATATTAAAAATAGAAAAGTAAATCTAACTATGAATGTAGATGTGCATATTTGAAGTTATATTTCTTATTGATTGAATTACTTAATCATGTTAATTTAGAGCTTTGTCCAAATTCTTATACAAAAGACATAAGAATGAATTTAAATAGTAATTTCCTTGTTAAATCAGAAGTAATCAAATGACCTCCTTCTAACTAAAGCCTCTTATTCCGTGACATCCAAACTATATACCCATTTGCATTAAACACATGTAAATTTGTATGTAAGAACATAAGAAAAGAAACCCCAAATCATATGGCTAACTAATTCAATCATTTAGTCTATTATGAAGGCATGTATTCTTAGTAGAAGAGGATTTTCATCCTTGAGCCACACATACATACACATGTAAAGAGAAGTAAGTGACTATGTGCCTTTGTTAAACATGAGGTAATCAAATTACCCTTGGGGCTAGTTAAAACTCTTTCGGGATGTCTATATACTTTTATCTCATTTCATGAATGTATATGTAAGAGAAAGAAAATTATGCAAAAATTACATTTTATTTGATTAGAGTACTTATGTATGTGAAACAAAATTTCATCCCAATTCTAATGTAGGAACACATGTAAATGAAATCAAATAAGTAATGTCATTGTTAAACCAGGAAGTGAGGTAATCAAATGACCTCTTTGGGGCTAACTAAAGCCTCGCATTCAGGGATGTCTAGACTTTATACTCATTAACATTCAAATACATATGAAACTACAAATAAATTAAAGAAAAGAAAGCTCTATTTCACATACTTAAGCTATAAGCACATGCAAACCTATATGTAATCATAACATTCATCATCATATGTTATTACTCTTTCTTAAGAAAGAAAATACATTTGATTTATTTAATAGTGATAATGGCCACACATATATTAAATTAAATCAACACATGCAAGCTTGACATAAAAGAAATTTATTTAAGTTTAAACATTTTAAAAATATGAATGCATGGAACCACATGACACACATCATTTAATATGATTGGAAAGAAATAATAAGACAAAAAACACATGTTTCATTCAATCAAACTAATTCCAGGATAATCATATCAAATATAATCATTTAAAGTAAACCAAAGCTTCTTATTAAGTTATTTTTTGGATGTTTGATTTGATTTAGAGAAAGAGGAGATTCAATCATTTGCTGCTCTAACCTATTTCCATATTGGTTAATCAATTTGGTTCAATGAAAAGGAATTAAGTTGATTTTATAGATTAATTAGGTTGCAATATGAGTTAAGATCATTAATTACCCCTTTACTATATTACCTTAACATATTTACCCAAGTAATGGTGACCAAATATGATATGCATATGCATTAGAAATTAAATCAACTATGATCCTATGAAATGAAAGGGGCCTATTGGCTCATTTGAATGATAAATTAAGCTAAGGGACTTAATCAAGTACTCTTATAATTCTCACACATATGGGCTAATTATAATTTTCTTTGGATTCTCTTAGATTGTTGAACACCTAAGAGTCTACCTAAGAAACTTAATTAGATGAGTTCTAGAATGATTATGATTTTAATTTGATTAATTAAGCCATTTTAATTAAAATTAAATCATTAATTAATCCCAAATTAATTAATTTCCACTCAAATGAAATGAACTTAGGTAAAAGATTAGGAAAGAGTTCCAAATCTCATTCCCATACTCATTCACTGTTATACAATGATTGGTAGGTTTAATTAATGGTTTTCTTACTATTTAACATGTTAATTAATCATCTAATTAATTAAGAAAGAAATTAGGCTAAGACAATCAATTTTCCTAATTTCAAGCAATAAATTCCAAGAAAGAGGTAGGGGTCATCCTATTAATTAATCAGAGAAAGTTTGGAAATAATTACTTGCATAATTAATTAAATTAATTATTAATTAAATCTAAATTAAGCCTTAATTACTACTCAAAAGTAGTTGAAAATATTTTTATTAAATTCTCCTCTAAAATACCTTCAAAACAAATATTTATTTGTATTTTTATAATTTTCTACAATTGGTTATGATTTTCCAAAGCTGATTTAAATGATTTTTCACAATTTTTATAATGTCTATTAAATTTTTTTTTTAAAATAGACTATTTGACATTTAAAATTCAATATCTCCTAATCTAGAAGTAATTTAGGTTTGAAACTTTTATGATTGGTGGATCTTAACTTTAGCTTCAATCTCTGCAAATTTCAACTCAATTTAATTTGTTTTTTGAGTAAATTTTGAAATTTGACTTTACTAAAATTCAAATTAAGCTCACATTTGAGGATTTTGACTTTTTTTTATTGTCTTAGAAAGATGAATATAACGAGCCATTATTTGTAATTTTTTTGGTAAATATTTTATTTTCTATGAATTTTTTAAGCTTCACACAATTTAAATAATTTTAAAATCAAAAATAGGAGATTTTCTCACTTAAATAATCAGCGCCATGCGTAATGCAAATGCGGTACATGGCACCACATGATTGTCGGGTTCTCGTGGCACTCTGCGCCATGCGGCGTCAGCGATTAGCTAGCGTCGCCGCAAAGGTAGGAATGCGAGGCGAGGATCATGAAGTGTGGATCGGATGGACGTTCCATCATGGATCGATGATTCGATCTGCGTAATCCAAAGGCCAAAATTGAAGGATTTTACGAAGCGGCGGATCGAAGTCGATTGGCGTCGTCTCCACAAATGGGAGATCGATGGCGTGCGATCCACCTAAGGGATGCATGGAAACACTATTCGACGGGATTTTGCAATTTTGCAAAAAAAACTGAATGAAAACTTCATTTTAGGCTCAATTTTGCGATCTATGAAAATCACTCTAAAATGTGAGGATGATGAAAAATAAAAATGCAAGGGTAATTTAAATATTTCTAAAATTGCATAAAACTATCATAAAAGCTCTTGTCGGCTATGGTTCTTGAAAATTACCTCACAAGGGATGATTTTACTGGTGATGACCAAGCTCTGAATGTGAGAGGAAGCTTTGGAATAACTTTGAACCTTTGCTTTGCTTTAGAACAAGTGATCACCAAACTTCACCACACCCTCGCTAGAATCCCAACTTTGATATTTTTTCAAATGGCTCAAAGAAAGTGGGGAAGGGATGTTATTTGCTTGGGAAAGCTCTTGGGAGTTGAATAATGACAGAGGAAGATCTTGGAGGCTTTAATTTCTTATCTTTTGGGATAGCCAAAAATCACCATTAAAGGTGATGGGGAGATGGTTGGGAGGTGATGGCTTGATTGGGGACTTTGGATTTAGCTCCAAAGTCTTTCTTTGGGGCATGGAGTCACCTCATTAAATGTAAGTGATGGGGAGAATTGAATGAGATTGGGTGGAATCTTATAGGGGAGGATAATTGCAGATTTGATTGGGTTGGGCTGATTTTGGGTGATCCCAAGTGGGTTTGATCAGCCCCTAGATGTCATGGGTTGGTTTCAAAGGATTTGGCTCAATTTGGGTTATTTGGGTCACATTGGGTCATGTTGGGTTAGGTTAAAAATTTTGTCAAATTTGGTCAAACCAAAGCTTAGGTTAAGTTCAAATGATGATTTAAAGTATTTTGGTATGATCAATTTGATTTAATTTGACCTAGAATTGATTTTGACTCATTTAGAATCAAATAGGTCGAATGGGTCAAGTTGTTCAATTTGACCAAAATTGACCAAATTGGCTTGGGTTATGGGTTGATTCATGTTCAATTGACTAATTGAAGATGAATGTAGTCTTTAGTTTGAATCAATTTTAGATTTAATTTATATTTAGGCCAAATTGACCCAGTCAATTTAGGCTAAGTTGGGTTAGTCGCTCAATTAATGGTCAAGTCATGTTCAAACATTGATCATGGGAACATTGATCATGGGTTGATGTGAATCAATGGTTTCAACCAATTTGGTGTAGGGTGAGTTTTGACTAGTTTTGATTTATTTGGGCTAAAGGGTTGACTTGGTCAAATGACCAAGTTGACTTGGCTTGACCCAATTCATGGTAATTAGTCATCCTAGGTGATCAATGGCCATGGTATGAGACTTGGATGGGCTTGGTTAAATCTAATTTAGGTTGGATTATAACTTGGCAAAAGGGTCCTTTAGGTCGCTTTGGGTCAAGTGAGCCTAAGCGTCAATTGGCTTGGTTTTGACTTGATTTAAGTTTAGTTGAACATATATATGAGCCTAGATTGAAATATAAATTCAACAACAATCAATTTAGGGTCCAAGATTTTGGTTCATTTGAAATTTTCAAGTCAAAAGGGTTAAGTTGGGCTTGGCTTAGGTTGACTTGAATTTGCTTTGATGATTGTAAGTTTCATTTATATTTATATATGTGATCGTAGAAACAATTGATTCAAGAGAAAATCCATTAGTTTTGATTTGATTTGGATAGGATTTAACTAAGTTTAAAGAATCGATTCATGGGCTTAGATTTGGCTTTGATTTGATTTTGTTTTGGTTTTGGTCATTTGAATGTAGATTTTATTTATATTTAAAAAGATAATCAAAGGAACAATTGATTTATAAGAAAATCAATTGAGTTTGAAGTAATTTGATGGAAAATTTGGCTAAGGCTAAGTCCATAAGATAAAATCATAAGGCTTAAGGATTTTAATTTAGATTTGATCATAAATTTCAATCATTTGATTCAAAATTTGGATTTGGATTTGGATTTGGAATTTGAATTTAAATTTGAATTTGAGGTTTGGTTTGAGATTTGGATTTTTATTGGATTTAAGAAGG
The DNA here is from genome assembly GCA_021442155.1 of Cymbidium sinense. Lineage (NCBI taxonomy): Eukaryota > Viridiplantae > Streptophyta > Magnoliopsida > Asparagales > Orchidaceae > Cymbidium > Cymbidium sinense. The sequence goes on from CM038220.1 coordinate 90,080,182, forward strand.
TGCACATGGATTGGGTTTAGGCTATGGATAAGTGATTTGCTTAAGTCCTAAGGCATAGCCAAATATTATGATTGACCCTTCTAAGTCAGAAGGTTAAAGGTTCACCTAATCACTAGAAGTGTCTTATGACTAAGAGATCTTAGTGTCTAGAATAGTCCTAAGTCTAAGAAGAGGAGGTTGAGAGCTCCAAAAGTAAGGTCAAAAAAAGGACCCCAATAGGTGTGGTGTAACCGACAAGGCACATCGCATTACATATTGGCGTTGACCGAAATGATAAAAAACATCGACCATTGAAAACACTAACGAAAATGATCTATACCTAGAAAGGTATACGAACTTAGAAGCGAGTTCAAGCTATCTCTGGCGGGGATATGGATTTGAGGTTGATTGTGAATATGATTAAGTTGGGTGTGTATCCAGATGGGGTAAGAATCTATAACCCACGGGATCAAGATCAATTAATTTTAATTTATTTTATTTTAATTATGTGGAGGCATATCCGCTAGGGATATGTATTTGAATCTGCTAAGGATTGAAAATGTGAACCTTCCACTAGGGAAGTAGGTTTGGGCTATCCAGGGATAAGAGCTTGATTATATTTCTTATGGCTCCATTGGGAGAATGATTTTGAATTAAGGGTACATCCTTGGGTAGATAAGCTAGTTGAATTTGTTAGATTTAGATTTGATTTAGGCTCCACTAGGGAGACTAATCATTGTGCCTCGGGGTGAAGTTTGTTTGATTGGTATATTTAATTTGACTCCTAGAAGGTTGGTTTTGAATTTGGTTTGTTATGGACCATCGGTGTGTGATGGACCCAAGAAAAGAGCCACGGGGCCTTAGCATGTCTTAGATTTACAAGTCCAAAGGGTAGTCCTCACGCCAGTCTGACTAGGGTTACCTTTTAGGTAAATGGCTATCTAGGAAAAAAGCATATAACTTACAACTTTCAAAGCAAGGAATCAGGGTGACCTATTATGGCAACAAATCAAACCTAACCTAAGGATACTAATGAGTGAGTGTCGCTAGGATCTTACCTCAACTTAAGTCGATGATTAATTTAATTTAATTTAATTTAGTGTGTTATGTTATAGGCCTGTTGGTGTGCGATAGACCCGAGAAGGTATATCGCCTTGGCCTATCTTAGATTTACAAATTCAAAGGGGTAGTTTACCGACCACAAGATAGTCTATCCAAGGGTTACCTTTGGTGTGAGCGGCTATGCTAAGAAGAAAGCATATCTTACATCTTTCAAAGGGGAACAATCGTTAGGTGACCTATTGAAATAAATTAAACCGACCTAAGCCAACTACTAAGTGAATGTCGATGGGGACTTATGTAAGCATAAGAATAGGATTAATTTCATTTGTTGGATCCCATCGTGTGTGATGGACCACACCGAGAAGGGGTTATGTTGCCTTGGCCTATCTCATTTCATCCAAAGGGGTAGTCTACCTGAAGGGTGAGACTATATGTAAGGGGTGCATTTCGGTGTGCAATGGATGTACTATGAAGAAAGCGTAGACTTACATCTTCTGTAGGGACCATCGGTGACCCATTAATGTGCAATGATTCGAACCACTTAGGGTTTGTCAAACAATCGTGCTAGAAAAGAATCGTATGACTTACATCTTCTAAAGTAAGGATGACCGCTGTGATCTTGGCACAATAAAGTGAACCCGAGTTAAGGGTGACTCGAGGGGGGCGTCGTTGGGGACTTATCTCAGAGCGTCGATTCTATGGGAGTTTTGCTAACACGCCCTAAAGATTGAATGCCTACTTGAGAAAGGTCATGTGGGGAGTTAATTAATCCATAAGAAAAATATATATTTTTATTTTATATCGTGGACCTTCTTGTGTGAGGACCACCGAGAAAGGGCTATGTGATTGACCTATCTCAGTTCGAACAAGGAGAATCATCCATGAGAATTATGTGGCCAACTCAAAGCATAACTTACTTACGCCAAGAGTGGTGTATCCAAAGGGTGGGTCTTGACATAGCGACACCAACCAACCTAAGGTGCCCATCGATTGCGACAATTAGTCTAAGAGAAGGCATGTAGAATTATATCTCCTAAAGCGAGGCGATTGTTGATAGTCTTTCTTCGGCGGTGTTATCCGACTTAGGGGCTTGTTGGTGTGCAACGTCTATACTTAAGAAGAAAGCATAGCAAACTTACATCTTCTAAAGTAGGGATCAACCGCTTGGGTGACCTATTGATGGCATACAGATCAAAGACCTAAGGGTGACTACCAAGTATGGAGTCACAAAGAAGGGCGGAAACATACTTGTAGTAGTTAGAATGAAAGGAGTCGAGGGACTTACCATAATCCTCAATTCGAGCAAGTCGTTCACGATGGCTAGTTTAAGAAGAAGGCGGCTTACATCATCCTCTTAAACAAAGTCGACGTGATGATAGCTTACCACCGTAGTAAGGCCTACCATGCTAACAAGGTGTTTGTCGGTTTACGCTCAAATTAGGAAAGAAAGAATACCAAACTTACATCTTCCGTAACAAGGGACCATTGGGGTGATGCACTAACAGGTAACACGTCACCGACCTAGAGCAATTAATGAGTGAGTGTGAGTGGACATTATCCCACATCAAAGTAGCCAAAGACAAAAGATGTGTATGTGTGTTTTTTGTTGTGAAAGAAGGAATAGGATGCTTGGGTTCTCTTACACCTATCATAAACACATTAAAGAATGGATGAAATGGTGCTACGGGGCAATGTGACTCCACTAAATAAGGATGCGGGTTCTCTTACACTTAACTTAGTTGTGCTCATCAAAATATGATGCCTCTTGGGTTCTCTTACACCTATCCTAATAGCATTGGAGAAATGTGTGTAGTTTGTGTTTGTGTTGATGAAGGATATGATGCCACTTTGGTTCTCTTACACCTATCCTAAACATGTGTTGTGACGGATTTCCAAACAAAGATGTTTTAATGAAGAAAAGATTTTATGAATGGAAATGGAATCTTTATTGATGATGATTGCTTTCGAACATGATTTCAATATAATATTTCTTTAAATAAAACTTATTGATTGGAAGCATCGGGCACTCTCTTTATGGTTGATGAGTTGGTATGATCCTTCTTGATAAGCCTTTTCATGAAGGGACCTTCCCAAGTAGGTTCAAACTTGCCTCCCATCTTGCAACAAGCAACAATTGGTCCCCTTAGAACTAAAACAAGCTATCCTATTTGAAAGCTCGGGACAAACCAACTTGTTATGAGCTTGAATCATTTTAGCTTTGTATAACTCGAGATTCGCATGACCATGCTCTCTTCCAAAAGTTTGAGCTCTTCTAACCTATCATTTTGTTCTGTTGTGATCTTGCTACCCACTATCCTTAGTGATGGGAGTTGGACTTCTAATAGTAGAGCAGTTGAGACCCATACACTAAGGAGAAAGGAGTGAGTTGGAGTTACGTAAGTGGTGTGATAAGCCCACAAAGCTTTGCTCATGCCATTGTATTTTTCATCGAAGTCTCTTCTTGAGTATTTCAATGAGAGTTTTGTTGAAAGCTTCTACTAGTCCATTCTCGTTGGTGATAGATGGTAGAGTATCTCCAATCTATGTTATGTATTCGAAGTTTTTGATCTTAGTCGTTGAATGCAATATCATTATTAGATATAAATCATCGAGGCACCCCAAACCTATATACGATACGGTTCCTAAGAAACTGGAGCACATGCTAGGCTTTGACCTCCCACAAGGAATCACCTCACTTGGAAAATTAATAGTAGCAAGGATGAATCGATGACCTTTTGAATAATGAGGATCGATCGGACCCACAATAAGTACTCACAACACTTTCGAATGGCCAAGATGCCAATGTTGGATGTAGAATGTTGGGTAGTTAGTGTAGGACCACTCAAGACATTGGTGACAATGCACTGGCTACATCCATCAATCAACATAGGGAAATAATACCCGCTCTTGATCTTGGCCTTCATCTTCAACAAGATTGGAGCTCCGCATAATCACAGTGTACCTCAATCACGCGATCTTACGGGCTTCATGCTTGTCTAAATAACGTTGACCTCACTTTTAGAGTGAGCTCTCAACCTCTCCATCTTAGACATAGGACTCTTTTAAATACTAAGAGTTCCTTAGTCTTAGACACTTCTAGTGATTAGGTGAACACTTAACCTAACCCTAGAGACTTAGAAGAGTTAGCCATAGGAATAGGTTATGCCTTAAAGTATTGCCAACCCTTTAGTTTGAACCATATCCTTACTTCTTCCTTTCAAGTCAAATTCCAAATTTAAATCAATTCCAAACTCAAACCAACTTCAAATTCAAATTAATTCCAAAATCAAATCAACTCCAAATCAAGTCTTAAATCAATTCCAACCCAATTGATTTTAAATCATCAAATCAATTCCAACTCAATTGATTTTCTCAAATATTAAATCAATTTCAACTCAATTGATTTTCTCAAATCATGAATCAATTCCAAATCAATTGATTGAAACCCATGAATTCAAATCACAAAGTTTTCTTAAGCTCTTTGATTTCATCTTATGGACTTAGCTCAAACCTAATCCAAATCACTCCAAACTCAAAAGATTTTCTCATAACCCATTTATATTTTCATTTATATTCACAAATATAAATGAAATATAATTCAAATAACAAAAAGTAAATTCAAAACTCAAATCCAAATCCAACTTAAATCTAACCTAAACTCTTTCAAGTCAAATCCTTGAACTCCTTCAAACAAATCCAAATCATTTCAAACTCAAAAGATTTCTCATAACTCATTTATATCTTCATTTATATTCATAAATATAAATGAAATATAAAATAACCAAAATAAATTTAAAATTCAAATATAAATCTAATCAAAATCCAACTTACACCATTTCAAGTCAAATTCTTGAACTTAGCCAAATCATTCTCAAATCAATCCAAACCTTTGGATTTTCTCTTCAAGCAATCAATCCTTTAATCACATGCCTAAATATAAACATAAACTACAATCACCAAACCAAAATCAAACTAACCCAAGTCAAACCCTTGTTCACCCTTTTGACTTGAAATTGTCAAATGAATCAAAACTCATTTGACTCCAAATCACTTGCAATTGGATTTATATTTCAATCATAAGACCATATGTGAGTTCAACCAAACTTGAATCAAGCCGTGAGCAAGTCAATTGACCCATTTAGGCTCACTTGACGCAAAGTGACCTAAAGCATCTTTTAAGCCAAATTCTAATCTAACCCAAAATGGATTGAACTAAGCCCCATCAATCACTCAAATTGGGTCAAATCAAGTCAAATTAGCCTTTGACCAAGTTAACACTTAGCCCAAATGAAATCTAAATAAGCCAAAATTTACTATAAGCCAAATTAATTAAAACCATCTAAACGATCTAAAATCAATGATTGAACTTGACCAAGCTATCAATTGAGTCAAACCAAGCTAAATTGGCCACTTGACCCAAGTTGACCCAAGTTGACCTAAAAGTCAAAATGGGCCAAACCTTGATCTAAGACAAATTGATCGTAACCAATTACTCAAATTCATTCTAAATCACTTGTTGAACTTGACCAAAGCTTCAATTGGCCTAGACCCAACTAGCCAATTGACCATGAACGCATGACCTAAAGGTCAAATCAACTTGAAATCAAATCAAATCAAAATTGATTGAAACCAAAGCTTATAATGCATTTCAAATGATCAAATAAGTCTAAACCAATCCATGAACTAACTTAATTTAGGGCAAATTGGTCTTGACCCATTTGACCTAAATGAACTCAAATGAACCAAAACCAAATATAAATCAAATTGAACCAAACCAATGATACCCATAGGCTCCAAATGATCATTTGAACTTGGCTAATCCATAGTTTGAGCCAATTTGACCAATTGGTCAACTAGCAAATTGACCTTGACCAAATTGAACCAATTCAAACCAAATGAACTCCAAATCACTTAAAATTTGGCCTAACCTATTTTTGAATCATTTCAAATCTGTACAAATCAAAATCAAGGCCAAATGACCATTTTACCCTTAGGTCAAAGGGTAACCCATGGCCAAATCCACTTGGAATTTGGTCAATTCTTTCTCAAGGCCACTGCATCCTCCTAGTGGACACATGGACACCATGGAGGGTGGTGAACATGACCCAATTGGTTTGGGTTAGCCAAGACCCAACCCAAAGCCAAAGCGACCCCTCCAATGGGAATTCTCCACTTGGATCACTCTATAAACTCACCTAGCACATGGGCACTCCTCTCTTCCCTCTACCTAAAATGATTCACATGGAGTGTTTAATGCCCTAAACCTTTCAATCAAGCAATTGTGCTAAAATGGAAAAGTTAGTCTTGGTGATCCAAGGAGGGGAGATATACTCCCCTCATTCCCACTCAAACCACAATTCGATTGAGATATAGGAATCAAAGGTAAGCTTCTCAATGTCTTGGCAAGCATTCCCAATCTCCCTCCATTTTCTCCTTCTTGATTTTCTTTCAAAATAAAATAAGTCCAACTCACTCAATTCTCCACTAAACCCAAATTAAACTTGCAAGCACCATCAGGCACCTCATCGTGCTCAACCAAGGTGTTTGCCAAGTCTTTTAAGCCACGTGAAGCCACACCTTGATCAAGCCATCACCATTGAAGGGGAGTTTGGTCAAGACATACACTTCAAATGAAAGCTTGATAACTTCAACATGGCTTCATCTCCACTGACTACTTCCTCCATTGGAAGCATAAGTGATAGCCTCGTGAGGTATTACTCAAAACGATCCTCCCTTGAAAATTGGTTGGTCCTTTATGAAGGGAATTATAATCCCATTAGATCTTAGCCATTGGATCTCTTGCTTGCTCCTCAAGGTGTGGGGTGAGTTTGAACTCCATCCGAAGCTTATCGGCGATGATCGATGGATGACATCCGTATATTACCACTGGAAGAGATAAATCATACACCGTCCATTCGCATGATTTGGCGGATGGTTGTGATTTAATCATGTTTAATCTCCTTTAATTTTAGCCTAAACTAAGGATTAATCGGCAATCCGATCATAGATAGGATGGCCATGGAGAAAGCGTGCCGCACCGGTGGCATGCGTAATGTGACAACTTAAATAATCTCATCGCCACATGGAAAGCGCCACATCAGTATCCATATGGCTTAATCACTTCATTAAATGGCTTAATTGATCAAACTCAAAATCAAATCACTGAACCTAATCATCTTTTAATTCTTGGGTAGATTCTTAGGTGTTCAATAATTTAAGAGCCTTTAAAGAAAATTATGATAACTACATGTAGGATGGTTATGAAAGTACTTGATTAAACCCTTTAGATTATTAATCAATATTTGTGAGTTGTATTAGGCCCCTTTACTTCTTAGGAGCATTGCGATTTAAATTTCATGTGTGGTTGCATATCATATGTTGGCTCATAATTATTTGAATAATTATGTTAAAGTAAATATCGATAAGGACAATTAATTTAATTCACATCTTAACCTAAACAAAATATAAAATCAACTTAATTATTCTAAAATTAAACTAAATTGATTCACACATGGGGGAGTTAGGACCACAAACTCTTTTCACATTTTCTAAGTCAAATCAAATCCAAAAATAAAATTTCCATAAAAATTTTGATTCACTTTAAATGATCTTATCTTATAGGATTGTCTTTAGAAATTAATTAGGGTGAATGAAGTTATATTCTTACATCACTTTATTTCTTTTCAAGCATGCTAAATATTATTTTCCATATGAAATCATGCATTCATCTCTTTTAAAAAAATCAATTAAATGAAATATTTCTTTTATGTCAAATTGCATGTTTTGGCTAAAGTTAAAATATGAGTGGCTATTATCACTATTAAGCCAAAATTATTTTTAGAACCTATAAATCAAAGATTATAAATGAAGTCATGCTACTTATAAATACTTATAAACTTACATGTGATTATAGCATAAGATGTGTATTATGTGATTTTATTCTCTTCTCTTAACATGAACTTGTATAGAATTTGCAAAGTGTGTAGTTCATTTGAATAACACAATACTTATTTAAATCAACTCTTATGCATTTCTATGTTATGAATTAAGAAGGATCATCACATTTACACATGTAAATTAAACCAAATCAAACAAAAATTTTGCATGATTCTTCATCCATTTATTTCTTTTGTACATTTACATGTATTTAAGAAAAATGTTTTATTAATCGACATCCGGATTCAGGCTTTAAGTAGCTAAGTAGGTCTTGTATCTTACACCCATGTGGAAAATAATCATACTCACTTATGTCTTTTATACATATGGATGTGCATTTTTTTAAAGGATAAGGAATCACCCTTTTTTCTACTTAATAAAAAACATGCATTCATGGAATATCCAAATTTTCTTAAACAACATCTCTTTGCATTCATCATTAAGGTGTGCTAAGATTTGCATTGCATGTATAATTATGCTTAGGATTATTCATGCATGGTATACATGGTGGAAAGAAATAAATGGGTCTATGTTATGTGATAGTAATTCACCTTAATTAATCCTAAGATGCATTTCTTTTTTGAATAGGATAATTTAGAGTAAATCAACTAAGGAATAATTAAACATATAATAAAATATTCACTAAAGAAAATCATTAATGAATCTACCTTAGAAATTATTTAAGGCAAGGATGAAAGAGAAGTTCCCTTCTCTTTTCTTCTTTTATAACATTTAATAACTAAATGTAGGTTCATTCAAACTAAATCAAATCATCAAATAAAATTGATAAATCAACTAAATCACTTAAAATGAAACCACTCTTCTAAATTGAATCTTCACACTTAAAAAAATTCAAACCTTAAAGCCTAGCTAAGACATGCTACAAGCCTTAAATGGCACACATGTTAGGTTAAGTCACCATTTCTAGCTCTATGTTATGCATGGTTTGATGCCTATTTTTTGATGTAATATCTTTACTGGATGTTAGGGTGCATGTGTAGCTGGATGGTAGGGTGATCTTAGCCAATCATTTCTTATGCAAGGGATTGTGCTTAAGGGGCATTATAATAAAATCTAAATGCTTTTGTTGCAAGTTGCTTATACCTATGCATAATCCAAACTAGGATAGGTGGACTTGGTTACCCATTATGCTAAGCTAAGTCAAAATTATTCATATACATGCTTGGGTTGTGTGGTATATTTAACTAATCTTTGTTTTGAGTTTAGTTAGATTTATCTTTCCCTTTTTCATGTAATTTTTCAATTATAATTTGGAATGAATGTTATGGGGATTAAGATAAACTTTGGTCATAAGACCAAGTCTTATGCACCATGTGATGCCTTGGAGCAACCATATCCCAACCAACAAAAGAAGGAAAGAAAGAAAGAAAGAAATGACAAAAAAAAAATAAAGAAATGAAGAAATGAAGAATGAAGACCCCCATGACATGAATTCCTTCTAAATTGTAATTATTCATTTATAATCTGGGTTATGTAAGGGTAAAGCTCGACTACCCACTTTTTTATTTTCGGGTTTGCGGTGGAGCTCGACCACATTCACACTTCTTAATATTTTGTGCTAGCTTTATAAAATTGTTTCATGTTTATTTAGCTTGTGCATTAGATGGCATGATTTTCCTAATTTATTAATTGCTTGATGGTTGTTGAATGGCTGAGATGATTAGGCTCTTAGGAAAAAATAAATTTTATATCCAATTAATCAAGTCGAAATTAAAATTAAATAACTTATAACCTCACCTAAAGCCTAGAATATAAGACAAGAAAAGATTTAGCAACCCCTTGACTGGATGGTGTATGTCTCACATTATGTATAAAATCATCTTGCTTTACTCTAATGGAGAGCTTCCACATTTGCTAGAGAAAATGTCTTGACCTTTAAGAGCCATGGTGAAAACACACCTCCTTCTTCGATTTTGGCTATAACCAATTTCTCATGCATTAGGCATATGAATCCCATACTATGTCAAATAAAATGTCTAAAAAATCAAAATAAAACGTAACAAAATTTGCATTAGATTAAGTCATTTTCATGCCCTTCATGATCTAGTCTCTTAGGAAGTGTGTTTAAAGACTTAGTCTCCTTTCTAAAAAAATAACAACCTAGCTATCTTGCAAAGCATAAGACTTGCCTACTTGTATTTAAAATTGTAGGAGGAGTTAGTTGGCTACCACTCCTATTGTAAGTCTAACAATCAAGTGGTCTATTCTCTCCTATAGAGATAAACCATGTGCCCATTTTTCCTTAGATTTTGGTCATGCTTTGGCTCTCACCAAAGTTCTATATATTTAGGATATGAGGATGCTATTTCCCTTCGCTACAAGCATAAATCCTCACCTCTTAGATATTTTCATGATCATGTATTATGGAATTATAAGCCCTAGATTTTAATAAAATTCAACTCAAACATATAATTCCCCTCAATTTTAAAATTTAAATCCCAACCATAGGATAGTTTGGAAAGCTTACAAAATTTCCTAGTATCATGAGTATCCCCTACTCATCTACCTTTGGTTCCAAAATAACTCTTTCCCTTTGCTCAAATCCAACTTCATCTTCACTTTAAATGAGACTCAATTGCTAGAATGAATGAGTTAATACATACAAAATAATTGTTGAAATGTAAATAGAAACAACAATAACAATAAGCAAACATATATTTAATTCTTGATATGCAATCGTAGGAGATTTTGTATGTTGAAAGTTTTCTAGAAATATTATATTTTTCAATGCAACTTGAAATCATATTTATACATTTTAAAATTTTGAAATATTTTATATTTTTAGCGGACAACTTATATTATGTCGCATTGATATTTTCTTATGATATTGATAAGATATTAAGACCACATCTTGTATGTGTTCAAGTGTAGGATTGCTATATAATATGAGTAGTCATATATCACATTTGATGTTTTGCTTTGATGGAGAGTTACATCACGATAGTTCAACTCATATAGTCAATCTGGTTCATTGACTTCCGTTAGTGGTGGTTTTACCGCAACACATGTTGATGATGATGAAGCATGCAATTTATGTTATTAGAAGTCACTACATAGTGGTTGTCCATGTGAGAATTGAAGCCCTTCTAACAAATGATCATAATGAAGTTGGTCTGTTCAAAGTCCTATACACGTTACACAATCACCCCAAATTCATAAGTAATTGTATTATGATTATGTTAAATATATTCTTCTACATCAATAAAAAACAATCAAACATATTTTAGTTTAACCTTTTTCACTCCATAGTCTAACCAATTTTCAATTGAAATGTATGATCGGTTGCTCGATCTCATCCCTCAATGAAAAATATAGCACTCATGATTCTTTAGATATACCACATAATTCCTACCACACATTACTAGAAATGTTGAACCCATAGTACATCAACCTTCATATAAGGCACAATTCTTTACTAATGTAGAAGGATATGAAACAATGTATAGCGATAAGCCAATATTTGAGTGAGGGATGATGAAAATTTGGATGAAGGAGAGGCTAATTTTGATACGATCTTCTAAGGGAATGAATTAATACATCAACATGCATTATCCAATATAGAGAAAATTAACTCAATCATTGTAAATAATGAGCTTGTATGACGATTCATAGTTAAAGAGTGGGATGCGACTTGATGCATGTGATGGTCCATCAACTAACACTACTATATATGATGAAGATGTAATACCAAATCAAATGTTAAAAGGGATGATTTCTAGAAGCAAAGATCAACTACAATGCACTAAATGATTGGTCTATCTTGAATAATGTAGAATATCGAAGATCACATCAAATAAAAAAAAGTATTATTATTGAGTGTGTATACTACAATCATCCTTCATGAACATGACAATGGCATTTACATGCATCTTATAGTCAACACTTGGGTGGTGCCGGAAAGTTTCTTCAATCGAGGTCCCCACATGCACACATCCAATTATATCTACTAATCATCTTAACAAGTACTTCCAAGTTTATCTATCATTCTATAGAGTGATCCAAAGAATTAGACTTAAAACCAAGAGAAATTGTTGCTTGAATAGAGTCCAAATTCAATATTTGAATTACTTATATTAAAACATAGGATGCACATTGTAAAGCAATCAAGTCAATCTTTGAGAGTTACGAGGAATCTTATCGATCAATATTTTATTTTATGGAAAGCATTTATATTATTATACGAACTATATATAGAGTACACCTCACTATGGTGTTTATTTTTGGGATGTGGTATACCACATGATCTTAGGGGTAGTTAAAGTGATGAATACATTAAAGAATGATGCACTATCTTGAAAGATAAAATTGTCACCCTATAATGGACTTAATCGCCTAATAAGGACTTAGGCATGATGTGTCTTTGAATGTACATGAAATTTTTCCTCTACTTTATATGGAAAAGTAAAGCGGTTTTTTTAAAACTAGTGCAAAGTTCCTTATGGAGGCAAGCCCCATAGTTAATTACATGCTAAGGAATGAGAATTCCTTAAGAATACTCTCGATTAAAGTAGACAATTAGGGTCTCCAAAGATTTGAAGGCAAGACTATCAATAAATTAGTTATGTTTGAAAAATCAAATGAGATTGTTCGAGAGAAGACTTATTTTAGCCAAAGGAAATAAGCGGAAATGCTCATAATACTAGGAAGCCTGAGCATTCCAATGCTATGGTTGGGCTTTATATGTTTGAAATTGAAGAGATTGATTTTATTAAAGTTGACATTTTATTAGATCTGGGCTTATAATCCATCAACACAAGATTATGAAAATACCTAAGAGGAGAATTTATGCTTGTACTTGAAATAAATAGCTACCTCATATCTTAAATTTAGGGAGCTTTGGCATAAGCCAAAGCACCTAATCTAAGCGAGATAGGTATATGGCTTACCTCCATAAAGAGAGGATAAACCACCGTGAACTTATAAGCTAGAGTGATCGCCGTAACTCCTCCTATGCTTTAAAATCAGTCGATCATATGATTTTGTAAGATTAGTTAGGTTGTTTATTTTAAAAAAATGAAAGTTCTTAAATCTACTCAAGAGATTAGAGCATGATATGAATAATGACTTAATCTACAAATGCAAATATTTTATAAATTTTAATTAATTTTTGACTCTTCATTTTGTCAAAAGTTATAGGATTTCTTATGCCTAAATGCATGATGAAAAGAATTATGGTCTAAATCAACAGGGAAAGATGTGCTTTCCACTACATAGGAGGTCCACAAAGGTCAATCCTTCCCTATCATGCAATGATGGAAACCCTCTCTTAGTAAGAGTGAAATAATATGATATGCATATAGACATTTAACGTCCATAAGGGGTTGCTAAATTTTTTTAATTATATTATTATGTCCTAAGCATTATGTGAGGTTGTGAGTTGATTAAAATTTAATTATGAGTAATTACTTGGGATAAAAAAATTTTATCTTAAGAGCCTCTAGGCCACACATTCAAACATCAAACATTAAAAACTATAAAAGCATGCTATTCTAACACACAAAAAACACAACATCAATCAAATATGTATAAATTAAGTAAAAGAATAAAAGGTGGCTTTCATCAGACACCCCTAAAAAAGAAAAGATGGGTACAGCTCTACTCTTATACAACTGATTATAAAATAATACATGCTATGGGGGCCTTCTTTTCTTCATTTCTTCATATCCTCCCTTTCTTCTTTTTTATTTGATTTACTCCAAAGGTATCATAGGACCTCCCAGACAAAGCCTTCTAGCCATTGCTCATCCTAATCCCCATAGCACTAATCCTAATTCCTAATATAAATTTATATTAAAATAAGAAAAGTAAATCTATATATATATATATATATATATATATATATATATATATATATATATATATATATATATATATATATATATATATATATATATATATATATATGCAAAATAGAGGTTAGTTAAACATACAAACAATCCCAAATAGTTATATCATAATTTGGACTTAGCACACACAAACCAAGCCCATATCCTAACTTGGATTATGCTTAGGATCATAAGCAACATGCAAGTAAAACTTTTATATTTATTTTACACCCCTTAAGAATAATCTTCTACAGAAAATATGATTAGGCTAATCACTACCTAACATCCATTATACAAAACATAAACATCTAGTCTCAAATAATACATCACGAAATAAAATATACATCACACCATGCACCATCCTAACATAAAGTTATGACTTCATCTAATGAGTGTGTATGTGGCTTGTGGTATGTCCTAACAAAGCATTAAGGTTATAATTTTTTAAGTGTGAAAGGATGTTTAATCATAAGAGGCTGATTTCATCTAAGTGGTTTAATTGATTTAAAGATTTTACTTAGTGTTTTTTTTGTTTCATATAGCACTTAGCAACTAAGTGTTATAAAGAGAAGAAAAGAGGTTTGCCATCTTTCATCCCTACCTTAAGCCACTTTCTAAACCATATTAATTTAATTTAGTTCTCTTTAGTGAATGGTTTGTTATACATTTTAAATTATTCCTAAAATTAAGTTCACCTTAAGTGATTGAATTCAACATGAAAGGCTTCTTAAGATTAATTTGAGTGAACTACTAACACATGACATAGATCAATTTATTTCTTTCCATAACATGTAGCATGCATATGACTTAACTCTAAGTATTACTATATATACAATATGTTTTAGCACACTCAAATGATGAATGTAGATGTGCATATTTGAAGTTTATATTTCTTATTTGATTGAATTACTTAATCATGTTAATTTAGAGCTTTGTCCAAATTCTTATACAAAAGATAAAAGAATGAATTTAAATAGGTGTCACATTAAATCGAGAAGCAAGGTAATCAAATGACCTCCTTGGGGCTAACTAAAGCCTCGTATTCCCGTGGATGTCCAAACTATATGCCCATTTGCATTCAAATACATGTAAATTTGTATGTAAGAACAAAAGGAAAGAGACCCCAAATCATATGGCTAATTAATTCAATCATTTAGTCGATTATGAATGCATGTATTCTTAGTAAAAAGAGGGATTTTCATCCTTTATCCACACATACATATACACATGCCAAGAGAAATAAGTGAGTATGTGCCTTTGTTAAACCAGAAAGTGAGGTAATCGACCTTCTGGCAGTTAAAGCCTCAGATTCTCTGGGATGTCCGGACTATATACTTTGCTATCTCACCATGAATGTATATGTAAGTAAGAGAAAGAAAATTATACAAAATTACATTTTCATTTGATTAAAATACTTATGTATGTGAAACACAATTTCATCCTAATAATGTAGGAACACATGTAAATGAAATCAAATAAGTGCGTCATTGTTAAACTAGGGAAGTGAGGTAATCAAATAACCTCTCTTAACTAAAGCCTCATATTCCCTGGATGTCCACTTTATACTTATTAACATTCAAATAAATGTGAAACTACATATAAATTAAAGAAAAGAAAGCTCTATTTCACATACTTAAGCTATAAGCACATGCAAACCTATATGTAATCATAACTACTATCACTTCATATGTTATTACTCATTTTATGCTTTTGAAAATATATTTGGATTTAATAATGATAATTGACACATATATTAAATTAAATCAATACATGCAAGCTTGACATAAAAGAAATTCATTTTAAGTTTAAACATTTTAAAAAATATGAATGCATGGAACCACATGACCCACATCATTTAATATGATTGGAAAGAAATAATAAGACATAAAACACATGTTTCATTTAATCAAACTAATTCCAAGACAATCATATCAAATACAATCATTTAAAGTAAACCAAAGCTTCTTATTAAGTTATTTTTGGATGTTTGATTTGATTTAGAGAAAAGAGGAGATTCAATAATTTTCTACTCTAACCCATTTTCATATTTGTTAATCAATTTAGTTCAATGAAAAGAAATTAAGTTGATTTTATAAATTAATTTGGTTGCACTATGAGTTAAGTCCATTAATTACCCCTTCACTATATCACCTTGACATATTTACCCAGTAATGGTGAGCTAATATGATATGCATATGCATTAGAAATTAAATCAATAATTATCCTATGAAATGAAAGGGGCCTAATGCATTGGCTCACAATGAATGTTAAATTAAGCTAAGGGACTTAATTAAGTACTCTTATAATTCTCCCACACATATGGGCTAATTATAATTTCCTTTGGATTCTCTTAGGTTATTGAATACCCAAGTGTTTACCCAAGAAACTTAATTAGATGAGTTCTAGAATGGTTATGATTTTAATTGATTAATTAATCCATTTTAATTAAAAATTAAATCATTAATTAATCCCAAATTAATTAATTTCCACTCAAATGAAATGAACTTAGGGTAAAAGATTAGGAAAGAGGTCCAAATCTCATCCCATATACTCATTCACTATACAATAATTGGTAAGTTTAATTAATGATTTTCTTATTGTTTAGTATGTTAATTAATCACCTAATTAATTAAGAAAGTAATTAAGGCTAAGATAACCAATTTTTCTAATTAACGAGCAATAAATCCCAAGAAAATTATGAGAGACAAGATCATCCTATTAATCAACCTCAAAAGTTTGGAATTAATTACTTGCATAATTAGGGAGTAATTAAGCTAATTAATTTTTTAATTAAATCTAAATTAAGCCTTAATTACTACTTAAAATCAATTGGAAATATTTGTATTAAATTTTCCTCTAAAATACCTTCAAAGGAATATTTATTTGCATTTTATAATATTTTTATGATTTATTATGATTTTCCAAAGTTTCAATGATTTAAATGATTTTTCACAATTTTATAAAGTCTATTAATTTATTTTTTGTTAAAATAGACTATTAAATTTAGAATTCAATATCTCTAATCCATAATTAATTTAGATTTTAAATTTTTATATGGTGGATCTTAACTTCGGTTTCAACTTCGCAAATTTCCACTCAATTGATTTGAATTTTGAGAATAAATTTTGAAATTTGATTTTTACTAAAACTCAAATTAAGCTCAAAATATTTAGTGAAATTTGAGAATTTTGACTTTTGGATTCCTCTAAAAGATGAATCCAACAAGCGTTATTTGTATTTTTTTGCTAAATATTTTATTTTCTATGGATTTTGAAGCTTTAGGCAATTTAAATAATTTTAAAATCGAAAATAGGCAATTTTCCACTTAAACCAATCGCCATGTGATGCTAATGCGGACGTAGTACCACATGGCACGGCATTGGCCGATGGTTCAAGATGGGCCCCATGCAACACCGCCACTGACTAGCTCGTGTCGAAAGGAGCGAATGCGCGGAGGATCATGAAGCGTGAATCGGATCAGATTGTTCATCGGAGACGATCGATCCGATGTGATCCAAAGGCCAAAATTGAAGGATTTTATGAAGGCGAGAACCAGTCACTGATAGACGTCTCGAATGGGAGATTGACTCAGGGCGATCCGATGGAAGGGATGGATGGAAACACTATTTTGATGGAATTTTGTGATTTTATGAAAGAAATTGAACGAAAACTTCATTTTAGGCTTGATTTTCGCATCTTCGCCAAAAATCACTCAAAATGTGGGATGATGATGAGAAATAAAAAATGCAAGGGTATTCTAAGAAAAATTTTAAAATTGCAAAAAAACTATCACAAATAAATGCTCTTCGGCTATGATTCTTAAAAAATTATCTCAGGGATGATTTTGTGATGAACGACAGCAAGCTCTGAATGCGAGGAAGCCTTGGAATAACTTTGAATCTTTGCTTTGCTTTGGAATGTTGTGATCACCGAACTTTGCCACACCCTCACGAATCCACTTAACTTTGATATTTTTCAGTCCAAATGGCTCAAAGAAAGTGGGGAAGGGATGTTCCTTGTTTGGGAAGCTCTTGGGAGCAGAATAATGGCGTGAGAAAGATTTTGGAGGCTTTAATTTCAAGTATTTTTGGGATGGCTGAAAATCACCATTAAAGATGATGGGGAGATGGTTGGGAGGTGATTGGGACTTTGGATTTAAAAGTCTTTACGCCGAGTCACCCCTCATTGAATGCAAGTGATGGAAGAATTGAATGAGATTGGGTGGAATCAGGAGGATAATTGAGGATTTAATTGGGGCAGATTTTGGGCTGATCCCAAGTGGGTTTGGGTTGGGTTTGATCACCCCAAGATGCCGTTGGTTTCAAAGGATTTGGCTCAATTTGGGTTATTCACATTGGGTCGTTAGGTTGACCAATGCTTCAAATTTGGTCAAACCAAAGCTTGGTTTAAATGATGATTTAAAGTGTTTTAGTATGATTAATTTGATTTAATTTAACCTAAAATTGATTTTGGCTCATTTGGAATCAAACAGTCGAATGGTTGTTGACCAATTTGATCAAAATCGCCAAATTGGCTGTTATGAGTTGATTCATATTCACTTGTCTAATTGAAGATGAATGTAGTATTTGATTTAAATCAATTTTGGATTTAATTTTGATTTAGGCTAAATTGACCTTTTAGGTCAATTTAGGCTAGGGTTAGTCGGCTCAATTGATGGTGGTCATGTTCAAACATTGATCATGGGTTGATGTGGATCAATGATTTCTAGCAATTTGGTGTAGAGTTTTGGCTATTTTTGGTTCATTTGGGCTAAAGGGTTGACTTAATCAAATGACCAAGTTAACTTGGCTTGACAATTCATGGCAATTGATCGCCCTAGGGTGATCAATGGCCATGGTATGACTTGGATTTGATTAAATCCAATTTAGGTTGGATTAGAACTTGCCTCAAAAGGGTCCTTTAGGTCACTTTAGGTCAAGTGAGCCTAAGCGTGCCATTTGGCTTGATTTTGACTTGATTTAAGTTTAGTTGAACTAATATATGGATGAAATATAAATTCAACCGCAATCAATTTGGGGTCCAATAGATTTTGGTTCATTTCAAATTTTCAAGTCAAAAGGGTTAAGTTGGGCAGCTTAGGTTGACTTGAATTTGGTTTGATGATTGTAAGTTTCATTTATATTTATATAGGTGATCAAGAAACAATTGATTCAAGAGAAAATACATTAGTTTTAACTTGATTTGGATATGATTTAACTAAGTTCAAAGAATCGATTCAAAGGTCTTAGATTGAGTTTTGATTTGGTTTTGGTTTTGGTTTTGGTCATTTGAATGTAGATTTTATTTATATTTAAAAAAATAATCAAAGGAACAATTGATTTATAAGAAAATCAATTGAGTTTGAAGTAATTTGATGGAAAATAAGGCTAAGTCCATAAGATAAAATCATGAGCTTAGGAAGGTTTTAATTTAGATTTGATCATAGATTTCAATTATTTGAATCAAAATTTGGATTTGGATTTGGAATTTGAATTTGAATCTGAGGTTTGGTTTGAGATTTAGATTTTGATTGGATTTAAGAAGGTGCACATGGATTGGGTTTAGGCTATAGGATAAGTGATTTCCTTAAGTCCCAAGGCCCAAATCGTGATTAACCCTTCTAAGTATCTAAGCTTAGGTTAAGTGTTTACCTAGTCACTAGAAGTGCCTTATGACTAAGGAGATCTTAGTGTCTAAAAGAGTCCTAAGTTTAAGAAGAGGTTGAGAGCTCACTCCAAAAGTGAGGTCAACAAAAGGACCCCAATAAGTGTGGTGTAACCGACAATGCACCCGCATATTGGCGCAAATGATAAAAACATCCGAACATTGCAAACACTAATGAAAATGATCTATACCTGACCAAAAGGTATATAGAATAATGATCTTAGTAATGCGCTCTCTTTATGCTAAGAAGAGAGGGAGGAATGTGAGGATTGAGTACATGAACTTTCCACTAGAGCAAGTTCAAGTTATCTACCGGGGATATGGATTTGAGTTTGATTATGAATATGATTAAGTTTGGTGTGTATCCATGGGGTAAGAATCTATAACCCAGGGATCAAGATCAATTATTAATTGTTTTATTTTAATTGATGTGGAGGCATATCCGCTAGGATGATGGATTTGAATCTAGGGATCGAAATGTGAACCTTCCACTAGGGAAGCAGTTTGGGCTATCCAGGGGATAAGAGCTTGATTGGATTTCTTATGGCTCTCCGAGAGAATGATTTTGAATTGAGGGTACATCCATTGTGTAGATAAGCTGGTTGAATTTGTTAGATTTAGATTTTGATTTAGGCTCCACTGGGAGACTAATCGATTTGTGCCTCGCTAGGTGAAGTTTGATTGATATATTTAATTTGACTCTACTAAGAAGGTTGGTTTTGAATTTGGTTTATTATGGACCCCCTGCATGCGATGGAACCAGAGAAAGAGCCAGGGGCCTTGTCTTAAATTTACAAGTCCAAAAGGGTAGTCCACCTCCCATGTAGGGTTATCCAACCTAAGGGTTACCTTTGTGAAAAGACTATGCTAGAAAAATGAATGACTTACAACTTTCAAAGCGGAACAATCGGGTGACCAATTGATGGCACAACAAATCAAACTCGACCTAAGGTGACTACTGAGTGCCGCTGGGATTTTCCTTCAACTTAAGAGTAGTCGATGATTAATTTGATTTAATTTAATTTGGTGTGTTATGTTATGGACCTTGGATGGGCCCGAGAAGGGGCTATATTGGCCTTGACCTATCTTAGATTTATAAAGGGATAGTTTTCCAAAGATAGGACTATCCAACCTATGGGTTTCCTTTTGTGAACGACTATGCTAAAGAGAAAGCATATCGACTTACATCTTCGAAGTGGGGAACAATCGGTGACCTATTGATGGCACAACAAATCAAACCTAACCTAACTACTAAGTGGATGCCGGGGACTTATGTAAGCTAGAATAGTCATTATTAATTTCATTTGATGGATCCCATCGCGCGATAAGAAAGGGGTTATGTTGGCCTTGGCCTATCTCGATTCACCGATCCAAAGGGGTAGTCTACTAGCAAGGGTAAGACTACACCTGGGGGTGCCTTTTAGTGTGCAATGGTGTACTGAAGAAGGCGTGAGACTTAGATCTTCTTGAGCGGGACCACCTTTGGGGTGACTCATTGATGTACAACATCGAACCCTACCTAGGGCTTCTGGGCAACAATCGTTGGAAAGAATGCATGCAGACTTACATCTTCCAAAGTAAGGATGACCGGGTGAGTCGGGCACAACAAGTCCAACCTAACTCAAGGCCACTAGGGAGTGTCATTGGGGTCTTATCTCAACTCAATAGTAATCGACGATTCCTATAGGGAGCTTTGCTAACACCGCCTAAAGATAGGATGCCTACTTGAGAGAGCTGGGGAATTAATTCCTAATCCACAAGAAAAAATATAGGTTTTTATTTTATATCATGGACCCTCTTGGTGTGAGGGACCACACTATGAAAGGGGTATGTCGGGGTTGACTTATCTTCTGGACCAAGAGAAAATCGCACATCCACTAAAAGAATCTCCAACCACAAGGGAGCACTTGGTCAATCCAAAAGTAACCCGTAGTTTAAATGGGGTCGCAAAGGATGCCAAGTAGTGCTCGTGGCTACTAAATGCGTTATCCGATCCATGAAGAAAATAATGCTTATAGGTATTGTGGCCAACTCAAGAGAAGGCATAGTAGACTTACTTCTATCAAGAGTGTATCCAGTGGGTCAACTCGATAAAATACCAACCAACCTAAGGTGCGGTGTGCGATAATTAGTCAAAAAGAAGGCGTGAAGACTTATATCTCCTGGAACCGATTGCCAAGATAGTTTATCTTCGATAGGTGTTATCCACCGGGTCGCTCGTTAGTGTAACAGCTTGTACTTACTAAGAAAGCATAGAAAACTTACATCTTCCAAAGTAAAGATCAACCGCTTGGCGACTGATTTGACAACAGATCAAACCCGACCTAAGGGTGACTACCAAGTAGGAGTCACAAAGAAGGACGATCTAGATTTTTGTAGTCGAAGGAAAGGAGCCAATGAGGGACTTACCATAATCCTCAACTCGCAAGTCGAATGATAGCTAAGAAGAAGGCGAAGTATTTACATCCTTTAAAATAAAGTCGACATGATGATAGCTTACGACCGCAGTAAGGACTACCATGCTAACAAGGTGCTTATCGGTTTGCAACATTCAAATCAAGAAAGAAAGCATACTAAACTTACATCTTCTTGAACAAGGGACCACTGGGGTGACACAATAACGGGTAACCAGAGGAGCTAATGAGTGAGTGCAGGGGCATTATCGCACATCAAAGTAGCCCAAGACAAAAGATGTGTATGTGTGTTTATGTTATGAAAGAAGGAAGAGGATGCGCGTGTGTTCTCTTACACCTATCCTAAACACGCCAAAGAATGGATGAAATGGTGCTACGGGCAATGTGACTTTACTAAATAAGGATGTCGCTAGGGTTCTCTTACACCTAACTTAGTGCTACTTGAAATATGATGCCTCTCGGGTTCTCTTACACCTATCCTAATAGCTTGGAGAATTATGTGTAGTTTGTATTTGTGTTGATGAAGGATAGGATGTCACTTCTTTTACACCTAACCTAAACATGTGTCATGGCGATTTGCAAACAAAGATGTTTTAATGAAGAAAAGATTTGATGAATGGAAATGGAATCTTAGTGATGATGATTATTTTTGAACATGATTTCAAGGTTAATATTTCTTTAAATAAAACATGTTGATTTGAAGCACGCTCTCCTTTATGGTTGATGAGTTGATATGATCCTTCTTGGAAGGCATTTTCTATGATAAAGGGACCTTCCCAAGTGGGTTCAAACTTGCCTCCCATTTTACGAAGCAATAATTGGTCTCCTTAAAACTAAAACAAGCTCTCCTACTTGAAAGCTCTAGGATGGATTGACTTGTTGTGAGCTTGAATCATTTTTGCTTTATATAACTCAAGGTTATGACATGTCCGGAATCTCCCTCCAAACCTTGAGCTCTTCTAACCGCAACTTGGTATTTTGTTCTATCATGATCTTGCTACCCACAACTATCCTTAGTGATAAGAGTTGGACTTCTAATAATAGAATGACTTGAACCATACACTAAGAAGAAATGAGTAGATTGAGTTGGAGTTACGTAAGTGGTGCGATAAGCCCACAAAGCTTCAACTAACCGCTTTGCCGCTTATTTTCATCGAGTGTCTTCTTCAATATTTGAATGAGAGTTTTGTTGAAAGCTTCTACCAGTCCATTCAATCCGGTGATAGATGGTAGAGTATCTAATCTATGTCATGTTTCGAAGTTGTTGATTTTGTGCTCTTGAATGCGGTACCATTATTGGATATAATTCATCGAGGCACCACAAACCTATATACAATATGGTTCCCGAGAAATTGGAGCACATCTTTGGTGACCTCCCTAAGAGGAATCACCTCTACCCACTTGGAAAAGTAATCGGTGGCGAAGGATGAATCGATGACCTTTGGAAAAATGAGGATCGATCGGACCCACAATGTAAGCACCCCAACACTCGAATGGCCAAGAGGCCAATGTTGGATGTAGAATGTTGGGTGGTTGGTGTAGGACCAATCCATGCACCAAACATTGGTGACAACGCTTTACATCCATGCAATTGATAATCATCATAGTACCCCAGCCTCTTGATCTTGTCCTTCATCTTCGAACTGGGTGAGCTCCGATAATCTCGAGTGTACCTCGATCTTACGGGCTTCATGCTTGTCTAAATAACTATTTACCTCACTTTTGGAGTGAGCTCTCAACTTCTCCATCTTAGACATAGGACTCTTCTAAACACTAAGAGTTCTTTAGTCTTAAGACACTTCTAGTGATCGTGAACACTTAACCTAACCCTAGATACTTAGAAGAGTTGGCCATAAGAATAAGTTATGCCTTAGTATTAGGAAAACTTGCCAACCCTTTAGCTTGAACCAAATCCTTACTTCCTCCTTTCAAGTCAAATTCCAAATTCAAATCAATTCCAAATTCAAACCAACTTCAAATTCAAATTAATTCCAAATTCAAATCAACTCTAAATCAAATCTTAAATCAATTCCAACCCAATTGATTTTCTCAAATCATTAAATCAATTCCAACTCAATTGATTTTCTCAAATCTTAAATCAATTTTAACATAATTGATTTTCTCAAATCATGAATCAATTCCAAATCAAATGATTGAAACCCATGATTGAATTCAAATTGTGGGTGTGCATTAGACGGTTCAAACCGAAAAAGCAACCAACTAATGTTAATTGGTCGGTTTGGTTCGATTTTTATATTTATTATTTGGTTTTGGTTGAAATTATGGGTTATTTCATGGTTTTGGTTGGTTTTACGTTAATAAATTTTAGTTTATACTGAAAACTAATTATTTCGGTTATAGGGCCTTTGACTTGAGTTCTCGCCTCGAGTCCGTGGACCGCTTGAGTTGAGTCGCTGAGTTGAATAGTTGATTTAGACTTGAGTTGGAGTGTGGCCTTTCATTCCTCGACTCCTTGATGTGATGCCATACACTTCGAGGATGTAGAGTCTCGAGTCTCGACTAGGGCATAAGGCATTGGCAGCATTCTAGGCTTCGGCGATTCTCAATCTCGATCTTTGGGCTTTCATCACTTTCCTATTTGCGCACCGACTTCTCTTTCCTTTTTATTTTTTTGCCTAGCGGATAGCTACCTACAAGTTCTATGACTTATGTCTTCACTTTCACTCTTCACATCGATTTTGAATTTAAGTCTCTTTGAGTCTTTGAGAGGTAACAACCAATAAGAACTAAATCACATTATCTCAACTCCTCTCTCTCTCTCTCTCTCTCTCTACTCCTTCCTTTGTTGTGATTGTTGATGGTTTGAATCATATTGTGATTGTGTGATTGTGTCGTCGTGGACTTTATTGGTTATTGATGGTTTAGGGCTTTATGCTATCTATCTTATTGGTTACTACCTACTCAGCCTTGGAAGTGGAAGAGCCCTTTTGGAAGAAGTTTTGAATTTTTTTTTCTTATTGATAAAGAAAAATATAGCTTCAAGTTATTGACATATTGTTGATATTATGTTATGCGTTTCAAGTTATTGTTGGTTAGTTTTCGGCATATGATATTCAATTGTTCTCTGTTATGCACTTATGTTATGCTATGTTGTGGCTTATGCCATTGCTTGCTTTTTTATCTTACATCACGCCCACACTGTTATGCTCTGACTTATCGATATTCAATTGTTCTCAAGTTATTGTTGGTTACCGGCATTAAGAATGATTTTAGGCCTTTTACTCTTTGACCTCTTTTGGAGTGTTGGGTTTGTGTTTGTCTATTGCTCGCCTTAGTTGCCTGAAATATGAACATGCTAACATGGAATTACATGCCCTTTAGTCTTTACTCTTTACTCTCTATTTGATCAAAAATGATATGAGTATACAATAATATTATGTATGTATGCATCATGCATGCATGCATATGTTAAACAATGTAATAGGATAGATACATATGCAAAGTGAAGACTATTAAAACAACAATTTCTTTTGTCGTGTTAACTGTTCATGGTATTATTAGAATACCTCATGGACCATGGTATCATCGCGAAGTTCCCTACTTATTATTCCTTCAAAATTCTTCTTAATGAATTCTCCCAACAATCCATTTAATACCAAATAAAGAAAGCATTACCTTAGAAGTATATGACATAGAAAACACAAACTCCACCACGCTCAAATTCACGATGATTAAATTTTAATATCAAAATGGTTATCTCTACTCCACTTAGTGCAGAGAACCATCCCATTTGGAAATCTCAATGCAAAGAATTTTAGAACATATATACATGTGGTGACTTTTTTTTTTGGTTATTTTATCATTTCATCATTCTATCGAAGATATAGTATAACATATGATTTGAACTATATATCTCTATTCTCAAGGATAATGGTTCTTATACTTCATTCTAGTATGGCATGTAGATGCATGTCTTGGAAAAATAATGTAAGCCTTATGATGTTTTTTTTATCTTAGTGTTTTTTTTAATGCAACTATGCAAGTAATACAATTTGATTTATTAGGATGGCATGGCTTTAATGAAAACAATATTGAAGGGTAATGTTGAGAAATGTGACATTATATTATAATATTTGGGATACATTACTAGATGGATGATGGAGTTGATTGAGCATTACAATTTGTTAACATGATTCACATGGATTAACACTATACAATTATACAATTCATGTCTTTTTTTTCTTCAATATTGCTTGTCCAAGCGTTCTTTAATTGAAGTAAGTTTTATTGATATAATTTATTAAAGCATGCTTTTTTTATTCTTTTTTAATTTATTTAATTTTGATTCTAGAAATAGAAACATGTCACAAGTTAGAGATAGTTCAAACATTAGTTTCTCAGAGCTATGACCAAAGACTCAAAGTTCAACTTACGAGATGCTGTCGGTGATGAGAAACCACCAATTTCAAAGAAAAAAAGAAAAGCTCCTAGACCTAGATCGATGTTTGGGATCACTTTGTGAGGTATACTAATGAGGAAAGAGAAAAATGAGTAAGTGTAATTATTGTGGGAAATCATATCACGATCCAAAGATTAATGGAACTTCAAACTTAAGGGCACATCTTTC
The DNA here is from genome assembly GCA_021442155.1 of Cymbidium sinense. Lineage (NCBI taxonomy): Eukaryota > Viridiplantae > Streptophyta > Magnoliopsida > Asparagales > Orchidaceae > Cymbidium > Cymbidium sinense. Next base: position 90,106,671 of record CM038220.1, read on the forward strand.
TTTGTGTCAAAAGAATCCTCTTAAAATGAACCAAATCAAACTAAACTTGCATTTCAATTTAGTGGTAAAGGTGAGGAGCATTCTCGCAAGTCTTAAGGCATGGAGATTTGACCAAGAAAATGTAAGGAAAGCTTTAGAAATGATGGTTATTGATGAATTACCTTTCAAGCATGTAGAAGGTTGGGGTTTAAACATTTCAGTGTTATCCAATGTTTCAAATACCTTCACGGTGGACATTGACGTGATTGCTTTAAATTTTATCGGATGAGAGAGGAATTTTAAAAAATCTATTCAAAAGTCCACAGAGTTTGTCTTACTCGATACTTGGAGATCAATTCAACAAATTAACTATATGTATCACCGCACATTTTATTGATGATGATTGGAAACTCAATAAAAGAGTTATAAACTTTGTCCAATCTATAATCATGGGAGAATTATTGGGTCAACAAGTTGAGAAGTGTCTTATAGATGGGGATTGAAGCAATTTTCACTGATGTTGATAATGCAAGTTCTAATAATGGCATCATCATGCACCTACAAAAAAATTTTGGCAAAAGGGGAGGTAGTATTCTAGATGGTCTTACATATGAGATGCATATTGTTAACTTAATTGTGCAAGATGAAAGAGATATCAATCTATCTATCTTGTTCAAGAGTAGTAAGATATATTCACAATCACCTCAAGAGTTACAAAAATTTAAAGAATGCATTGAAATTGAAAAATAAAACTAAAAGCATATTATGCTTAGATGTTCCTACGAGATAGAATTCCACATTTTAATGTTAAGTTCAGTTAAGTTGGAGAGAGCTTTTGAAAGGTATGAGGAGATTGATACTCAATTTAAATCGAATTGGAGAAGGATGATGATGAAAGTCATATTATAAATGGTGTTTTAAGTGATGATGATTGGAATAATGTTAGAATATTGCTCCCTTTCTTGGAAAAATTTTATGAACTCACTTTAAGAATTTACGGTTCTTTGTATGTGACATTAAATACTTTTTTTTCATGAAATTGCGTTCTTTGTCTACTTCAAAATTGGCAAATGGATGGTGATCCAAATCAGAAGTTTGGCTTCCAAAATGATGACAAAATTTGCTAAATATTGGGGTGCCATAGAAAAATGAATTTGAATATATATCTTCTTTTTTTTTTTAGATCCGCTTCAAGCTTAGTTATGTAGAGTTCTTTGTTATGGACATGTATGAAGGACTGATGGTTGCTCTAGCATAACTTACTAGGTCATCATGCTATGATATGTTTCATGATTACAAAATAAAAGTTCTTGGTGAAAGCCAAATAGGAAGTGGTCTCCATGAGAAACCAAATTTTTCAAGGGTCTAGTATTTTACAACCGCAATCTTCCGGATAAGATATTCAATGATAGAGAAATTCAAAAAATCCAATTTGGCAAGGATGATGTAGATAATCGATCTAGATAAGTATTTGGTGAGGAGTGCAAAGTGATGACCGATCGCTTTGATATTTTAAATTGGTGGAAGGTTTAATGCACCAAGATTTTCTATTCTCTCATACATGGCTCGTGATGTTTTAGTTGTTCCAATTTCAAATGTTACCTTAGAAGGATATGTGGTCGTATTCTTGATGCATTTAGAAGTTCATTATCCCCAAAGATTGCACAAGCTCTAATATGTGCACGGATTGGATGCGAGCAAATCGTAAATCCGAAATGTGGAAGAAAACATTAATGACATTGACAAGTTTGATGAAGGTATTTTTTATGCTTAAATTTACAATGATTTATTTTTTTATCGTAATTAGAAATTTAGAATAATTCATTTGTTTTTTTCTGATTTAGCAAAATTAACAAGTGAAACACAAACTTCTTGGCTTAGGTTATGATGAGGATTGCGAATGATTCCAATATGGGATATAGTCTTAAAGACTTTGATTTCAAATTTCATTTGTCTAATGGTCTTCCTTTCAGTTTATCTTATGTTGTTATTTTTTTTTTCTTACATCTCTTATATATTACTATTGGATTGTAATTTTTGGTAATTAGTTTTATCTTAAGGTTTTCATTACAAATAGGCTTTTTTTAGGTTTAGGGGCAATGATAGCAATGATGAAATGATCAATATATACATGTGGTCGGTGACTTTTTTTTTGTGTTATTGCCCTAAGTCTTAAAGGCTTAGAGTGGCAATTTCTCAAAATTATTGATGCCCCAGTATGTATATATGGTGATCATATTTTCAAATATTACACTTAAATCTTGATAATAAAAGATATTTTTATAGAGCTTAAGCCTAAAATCCAAATTTCAAATACTCGTAAGTATATATTATTTATTCTTGTAGACTAATAGGATGTTGGATGACACTAAATATTTGTAATCCTTTTCTTGATCAAATAGAGTAGGTGATGGGTTTAGGTTAATTGAAAGAAGGCGATGGCATCCTTTTCTTGGTGGGCTGGTCATTTGAAACTAAATGGTTTTTCTTGGTGGTATTCATCAATTTGTTAACTGGTTAGCTTAATTGGAAGAAGCTAATGGCATCCTTCTATTGGTGGATGTCGGCTAATAGTTGATGGTTTTTTTTACATTATATAATGATATTAATGATGATCGATACTTGGTAGCTTTTTCGGCCTACACCGCTAAGTTGATGGCATTTTTCTACCCTATTTTAGTGGTCATAAATTTGTGTATATAATATTTCTATTAGTGTTGTTGGTGCTTTGGAATTGGTTTGTCTTTTAGACTTTACAAATCTTCCTCACTGCTTCTTTGGTGGTCGAGTGGCTCTTTCACCTTCAGTATCTTTTGGGTTGGTGATTTGGATTAGTGGATGTTGGCTAGTGTATATTTGTATATTGTTGGTGCTTTGGAATTGGCTTTTCTTTTAGACTTTTATAAATCTTCCTTCGGTGGTGGCTCTATCAACGACACCTGAGTTCTTATGCGCCTATGGTATATCTTACTGGTGCCGACTAGGTGTTTTGATTGGTATGCTATGGCATTTGTTGGTTATTTGTTGGCTAGCTATTGTGTATGTATTATTGGGCTATACATACTTTGGAGTTTGGAATTGCCGAATTGGTTTGTCTAAGTTGTTTTTTCAATTCTTCTTCTTGTCTTGAACTTTGGGTAACTGGTGGTGGCTCTATCACGACCTTCTTAAGATTCTAATTTTATGGGTGGTGTGTGTTTGTGATTGATCTATATGATTTTATTTCAATTTAGTGGTGTTGGTGGCCAATTGTTTCTTTGTCTGCTATCGTTCTAAGCCTTTGGGCTACTTGTTTGACAACTTCGACGGACCACCAACCCCGAGTCCACGACTTACGACTTGGGACTTGCCCGTCTTGTTTGCTAATACAGTTCATGAAGGCCTTTGCTCATTTTGAGCAGTGAACACTAATTGCTTAAAAATTTTGTTCTTTTCATGAATTCTTATGCGACATAGAGGTCGCTTTATGAATGCTTGAAGGAACGTGAATCAGACAAAGATGGAGATGAAGATATTATTTTACATGAACAACCCAGGAAGTGGCCCAACACTTGATTTGGCATCAGCCGCTAAACATAAGAGTCCGTGGTGCATAGTATCTTTGGATTCCTTTTGTGCTCAATAAAATTAAATTATGTTGTAATTTTTTTCTCTTTCTTTGTTAATTGTTTATAATTTTATTTGTACATGAAATTGTATCAATATAAAAACTATTTACATTGTACATTAAATAGCCATGTAAACCTTAAATTCACCATAAAAAAATGCTAGTTCTAAACTAGCAAATTGTAGTCTTTGCAAGAGCATAGTATATGCAAACTTAATTAACCTTTTGTTTTCTCTTCTGGTGTTGCCATGCCCGCCATGAATAATATCCTTTCAAAATGGATTCTGTATTTGAGAGAAGTAGATCACTTGCATTAGTATATAGCGGTATGTACCTTGGTTCAGAACGGTTTGGCCTTTTCAAGATGTTAATTCACAAATTTATACGTCTTTTATTCATTTGGATCACTTAAGTATCCTGCTCATGTGTGAGTAAAGTAAGTTATTTTTCATCTAAACTCTAGCATAAGATGTCTAGCATATCTTTTAATTGGCTTGAGTTTAAAAAAACATGTGCCGCTATATCTATTTTTGAGTTCATGGCTATCATTTTGACTTTCCAAAGCCATTCACTATCTTTGGTTGTCATCTATATTTTTTGGGATCCAATTACAAAGTTTTTCTTCATTTAATTTTGATTTTAAAGAACCAAATATTTCTCGCTTAGATTCAACCATTTTTCCATCCATCACACATGAACAAAGATATTATGAGTTGTAACAATTTTTTCCTTAACAGCATACAGTTCTCCCAATGAAGATCGAACTTTACGTAGATGAGAAAAGGCTTATTTTAGATGGGAATAAATTGTATCAATATGTATCGTTAGTTTAGTAACTTTAGTTAATAAAATTTCTATTATTTGTTTGTTAACTTTAAAATCCTTTTTTTTAATTTGTCATGTAATTCGTTTAGGGAAATGAATAATAAAAATCTAATTGGTTTATTCGGTTCTATTATATATTTTTTTGTGCTACTTTGATTGATTTTTCAAAATAACGGTTTGGTTTATTTGGTTTCACCAAAATCCCAACCGAATAAACCAAAGCGACCAAATGCTCACCCCTAATTCAAATCACAAAATATTTTTTAAGCCCTTTGATTTCATCTTATGTACTTAGCTCAAACCTAATCCAAATCACTCCAAACTCAAAAGATTTTCATAACCCATTTATATTCTCATTTATATTCACAAATATAAATGAAATATAAATTCAAAACTCAAATCCAAATCCAACTTAAATTCAACCAAAACTCTTTCAAGTCAAATCCTTGTACTCCTTCAAATAAATCCAAATCATTTCAAACTTAAGATTTTCATAACTCATTTATATATCTTCATTTATATTCACAATATAAATGAAATATAAAATTAAAATAATTAAATCAATTCAAAACTCAAATCCAAATCTAACCAAAATCCAACTTACACTATTACAAGTCAAATTCTTGAACTTAGCCAAATCATTCTCAAATCAATCCAAACCTTTGGATTTTCTCTTCAATCAATCCTTGAATCACATGCCCAAATATAAACATAATCTACAATCACCCAACCAAAATCAAACCCAAGTCAAACCCTTGTTCACCCTTTTGACTTTTGACTTAAATAAATTCAAATAAATCAAAATTGACTCCAAATCACTTGCAAATTGGATTTATATTTCAATCATAAGTCCATATGTGATTTCAACTAAACTTGAATCAAGCCTTGGTCAAGTCAATTGACCCATTTAGGCTCACTTGACCCAAAGTGACCTAAAGCACCTTTTAATCTAAATTCTAATCCAACCCAAATTAGATTGAACTAAGCCCATCAAAGTTGATCAATCACTCAAATTAGGTCAAATCAAGTCAAACCTAGCCTTTGACCAAGTCAACACTTAGAATGAAACCTAAACAGCCAAAATTCACCATAAAATTGATTGAAACCATTGATCTAAACCAATCTAAAATCAATGATTGAACTTGACCAAGACATCAATTGAGCCAAACCAAGCCAAATTGGCCACTTGACCCAAGTTGACCCAAGTTGACCTAAAAATCAAAATGGGTCAAATCTTGATCTAAGCCAAATTGATGCTAACCAATTGGTAAAATTCATTCTAAATCACTTGTTGAACTTGACCAAAGCTTTAATTGGCTAACTAGCCAATTGATCATGAACTAACTTGACCTAAAAGGTCAAATCAACTTGAAATCAAACCAAACCAAAATTGATTAAAAGCTTGTAATACATTTCAAATAATCAAACAATCCTAAACCAATCCATGACCTAACAATTGGTCAAATGGGTCAAATTGGTCAACTTGACCCATTTGTCCTAAATGAACTCAAATAAACCAAAATCAAATATAAATCAAATTGAACCAAACCAATGATACCAATAGCCTCCAAATGATCATTTGAACTTGACCTAACCCATGGTTTGAGCCAATTTGACCAATTGGTCAACCTAACCCAAATTGAGCCAACTTAACCTAAATAGGTCAAATTGAACCAATTCAAATAAAATGAACTCCAAATCACTTGAAATTTGGCTAACCTATTTTTGAATCATTTCAAATTTGTCCAAATCAAAATTAAGGCCAAATGACTATTTTACCCTTAGGTCAAGGGTAACCCATGATCAAATCCACTTGGAATTTTGGTCAATTCTTTCTCAAGGCCACTTGACATCCTCCTAGTGGACCATGGATACCATGGAGGTGGTGAACATGACCCAATGGGTTTGGGCTTAGCTAACCCAAAGCCAAACTGACTCCAATGGGAATTTTCCACTTGGATCACTCCAAACTCACACAATCCCTCTCCTCCACTTCTGCCTTAAACGAATCATATGGTGTATTAACAACCAATCAAGCAATTGAGCTAAAATGGCAAAAGCTAGTCTCTATGATCCAAGGAGGGGAGATATACTCCCTCATTCCACTCAAACCATGCATTTGATTGAGGTATAGAATCAAGCAAGCTTCTGTCTTGGCAAGCATTCCCAATCTCCTCCATTTTCTCCTTCTCGATTTTCTTCAAAGCAAACAAGGGAGGCTTAAGCCAACTCAACTCATCAATTCTCACTAAACCCAAATTAAACTTACAAGCACCATTAAGGCATCTCCAACCAAGGTGTTTGCCAAGTCTCTAAGCCACAGGAAGCCTCACTTGATCAAGCCCGATCACTATTGAAGGGAGTTTGGTCAACCAAGACATCCACTTCAAATCAAAGCTTGATACCTTCAAGGTTCATCTCCACTGACAAACTATCTCCCATTAGCGTCGGTGATTGCCTCCGGTGGTATTGCTCAAACGATCCTCCTTGAAAATTGCTTGGTCCTTTTGAAGAGAATTATAATTCCATTAGATCTTAGCCATTGGATCTCTTGAATATGCTCCTCAGAAGGTGTGGAGTGATTTTGAACTCCATTCGATCTTGAATGGAGAGCGATTGATGGATGACGCCATCTCTTGCCACTTAGGAGGAGATAAATTATACACCATCCATTCATGATTGGAGCGGACGGTTGTGATTTAATCATGTTTGATCTCCTTTAATTTTTGCCTAAACTAAGGGATTAAAACAATGGTCCAATCTTAGATTCGGCTCATGGAAAGCGCGCGCTAGCATAACATCGTGATGTGATAACTTAAATAATAAATCCCATCGCCATGTGGAAACATGTGATCCATTAACTGGATTAGTTAATTAGTATGCTATCTTTTATCCATTAATCACGAAACTTCATAAAATCATATTTAAATGTAGAAAAATTCAAAAATATAAATGAAGGCTCATCTTAAAGATAATTCAAATAATAATATAAAATTAAGTTTAATTGATTTTGAAGTAACCTTCACATAATTTGGGTTTTTATTAAATTACTCCTTAATTACTTCAATTAATTCTAAACTTCTAGGATTGATTAGTGGGATGACCTCCTCCATGATTTTCTTGAAATTTATTATTAGATTAATTAGGGAATTGCTTGATTCACCTAATCACTCTCTTAATCAATTAAGTGATTAATTAACCTATTAAATAGTGATAAATCCATTCATTAAGCTTACTAATCACTATAAAATAGTGAATGGGGAATGAGATTAGGATTTTATTTTCCAATCATTTCCCCCAAGTTCACTTCATTTGAAAAAATTTAATCAAGTTGTAATTAACTTAATCACTTCATTAAATGGCTTAATTATCAAACTCAAAATCAAATCACTCTAGAACTTAATCATCTTTTACTTCTTGGGTAGATTCATAGGTGTTCAATAACCTAAGAGCCTTCAAAGAAAATTATCAACTACATGTGTGGGATAGTTATGAAAGTACTTAAACTCTTTAGCTTAATTAATCAATAATTGTGAGCCATTTGCATTAGGCCCCTTTACTTCTTAGGAGCATTGGATTTAAATTCCATGTGGTTGCATATCATATGTTGGCTCATAATTATTTGAATAATTATGTTAAAGTGGTATAGGTAAGGATAATTAATGGATTTAATTCACACCTTAACCTAAATAAAATATAAAATCAACTTAATTATTCTAAAATTAAACTAAATTGATTCACACATGGGGAAAATGGGTTAGGACCAATAAACTCTTTTCAAATTTTTAAGTCAAATCAAATCCAAAATAAAAGTCTCTTTAAAGAATTTTGATTCACTTTAAATATTCTTATCTTATAGGATTGTCTTTAGAAATTAATTAGAGTGAATGAAGTCATATGCTTACATCACTTTATTTCTTTCCAAGCATGCTAATATTGTTTTCCATATGAAATCATGCATTCATCTCTTTTGAAAAATCAATTAAATGAAATGTTTCTTTTATGTCAAATTACATGTTTTAGCTAAAGTTAAGAATATGAGTGGCTATTATCACTATTAAGCCAAAAAATTATTTCAAAACTTATAAATCAAGATTATAAATGAAGTGATGCTACTTATAAATACTTATAAGCTTACATGTGGTTATAGGATAAGATGTGTATTATGTGATTTTATTCTCTTCTCTTAACATGGACTTGTATAGAATTTGCAAAGTGTGTAGTTCATTTGAAAAGAACACAATACTTGCTTAAATCTACTCTTATGCATTTCTATGTTATGACTTAAGAAGGATCTTCACATTTACACATGTAAATTGGACAACCAAATCAAACAAAATTATTTGCATGATTCTTCATCCATTTTATTTCTTTTTGTAAATTTACATGTATTTAAGAAAAGTGTTTTTATTAGTTTGGACATCACGGTTGCGAGGCTTTAAGTAGCCCCAAGTAGGTCTTTTACCTTACACCGTGTAGAAAATAATGGTGTCATACTCACTTATGTCTTTTATACATATGGATATGTGCATTTTGTTAATGGATAAGAATCCCCTTTTTTACTTAATAAAAAAAAAACATGCATTCATGGAATATCCAAATTTTCTTAAACAACATCTCTTTGCATTCATCATTAAGGTGTGCTAGATTTGCATTGCATGTATAGCTATGCTTAGGATTATTCATATGCATGGTATACATGGTGGAAAGAAATAAATGGTTGTGTGTTATGTGATAGTAATTCACCTTAATTAATCTTAAGATGCATTTCTTATTGAATAATACTATTTAGAGTAAATATAAACTTAGGAATAATTAAAACATGTAATAAAACATTCACTAAAGAAAATCTTTAATGAATCTACCTTAGAAATTATTTAAGGTAGGGATGAAAAGAAGTTCCCTTCTCTTTTCTTCTCTTTACAACATTTAGTAACTAAATGTAGGTTCATTCAAAATCAAATCATTAAATAAAATTGACAAATTAACTAAATCACTTAAAATGAAACCACCCTTCTAAATTGAATATCTCACACTTAAAAAATTGAACTTTAAATCCTAGATAAGACATGCCACACAAGCTTTAAATGGCACACGTTAGGTTAAGTTACCATTTCTAGCTCTATGTTAGCGTGCATGGTTTGATGCCTAATTATTTTTTTTGTGATATAATGTTATGGTGCATGTGCGTATTTGGATGGTAGGGCGATCTTAGCCTAATCATTTCTTATCTGAGGATTGTGCTTAAGATAATAAAATATAAATGTTTTGATGTCGGTTGCTTATACCCCTAATCCAAACTAGGATAGGTGAACTTGGTTACCCATGTGTGGGTGCCAAGTAAATTATTCATATGCATGCTTGGGTTGTGTGGTATGTTTAGCTAATCTTTATTTTAGGTTTAGTTAGATTTATCTTTCCCTTTTCATGTAATTTTGTAATGATAATTTGGAATGAATGTTATGAGGGATTAGGATAACAGTTTGGTCATAAGACCAAGTCTTATGAACCATGTGATGCCTTGGAGCGACCATATCCCAACCAACCAAAAGAAGGAAAGAAAGGAAGAAACAAATGAAAAAATGATGAAATGAAGAAATGAAGAATGAAGACCCCCATAACATGAATTCTTCTAAATTATAATTATTCATTTGTAATCGGGTTGTATAAGTAGAGCTCATTACCCACTTTTTTGAGTTTTGCGATTCGAGCACATCGACCTCTTAATATTCGCTAGCTTTATAAAATTGTTTGATGTTTGTTTAGCTTATGCAATATGATGACTTGATTTTCCTAGTTTTTTAATTGCTTGATGGTTGTTGAATGGCATGCGATTAAGCTCTTAGAAAAATTAATTTTTTGTCCAATTAATCAACTCAAAATTAAAATTAAACAACTCATAACCTCAGCCTAGAACATAAATCAAGATAAGAAAAGATTTAACAACCCTTAGCGAGATGTTGTATGTCTCACATCATGTATAAAATCATCTTCTTCACTCTTAATGGAGGGCTTCCACCTTTGCTAGAGAAAATATCTTGACCTTTGAGAGCCATGATGGAAACACACCTCCTTCTTTCTAATTTTGTCCATAACCAATTTCTCATGCATTAGGCATATGAATCCCATAGCCTGTCAAATAAAATATCCAAAAATCAAAATAAAACTTAACAAAATTTGCATTCGATTAAGTCATTTTTCATGCCCTTCATGATCTAATCTCTTAGAGTGTGTTTAAGGACTTAGTATCCTTTCTAAATAAACAATAGCTAGCTATCTTGCAAAGCATAAGACTTGCCTACATGTATTTAAAATTGCAGGGATGAGTTAGTTGGGACCCGTGATTGTAAGTCCAACAATGGTGATTTATTCTCTCTTATGGAGATAAATCATGTGCCCGTTTTCACCTTAGATTTAGGTCATACTTTGGCCCTCAACAAAGCTCTCTCTAGATTTAGGATCGAGGTTGTTATTTCCCTTTGTGTAAGATAAATCCTCACCTTCTTCATGATCTTATATTATAAAATTATAAGCCTAGATTTCTAATAAAAATTCAACTCAAACATATAATTCTCTCAATTTCAAAATATAAATCTCAACTATAGGATAATTTGGGAAGCTCACTAGATTATCTAGTATCATGAGCATCCCTCATCATCTCGCTTTGGTTTCAAAAATAACTCTTTCCTTTGCTCAAATCCCACTTGATCTTCTAAAATTACCAATTGATTGATGGTCTATCTTTGAAATCTTTTAAGATATGATCATTTACCTTAATCAAGAATATTCTAAGGAATCTCATTCCTTAGAATGTATTAACTATGAGCTTTCCTCATAGGAACTTAACGAACCCAGTTTAAAATAAACTTTACTTTACTTTACTTTTCATATAAAGTAGGGAAGAATCTTTGGTACATTCAAGTCCAATTATCCTTAGGAGTCCTTATTAGGTGATTAGTCCGTAGGATGGTGAATTCTTTCTTGAGAGATAGTACATCATTCCAATATGCGATCACCCTAATGAGTACATCTGTGGATCTACATGGTGTTCCAATAAATACACAATAATATTTATTTTCAAATTCCCAAAGTTTGAGAAATAAAATAAACACCACAATAATGTAACCACATATGATCAAGGACCGTCGATATAAGCTACCATCAATGAGAGCATGGAAAGGGCTCTGCTTCATGTGAGCTTGTGGCTTCCCGTAGTTTGCCTTTAGTTAGATAGTCTATAAATGGTTGCCTCCAATCTAGCTCCTCATCACTTTTGGCAATGACAACCTCCCCTTCAAGAGTATTTCTTGATGAGTTTGGTATCAATAAGAGATATGACTTATCTATTTTGAATCTTCATTGATATAGACTCATCTTTACATGTCAACTCTTCATGGTAAGCATTGCTAGTGCATCCGCTATTGCGTTCTCTCCTTGAGAGATCTTGAATATGGAACCTCTAGATTTGGACTACTTCCATGGTGTACATGATAATGATGGAGCTTAGACTTGATGACTTTGTAGGATCCAATGATTAGGTTGATGACCTGAGAATCCCCAAAGATGTCGATATTTTGGATGCATGAATGACTGCTAACTGCAATAAAAGCCTCACACTCGCTTCATTATTGGTGCAGGATTGGATAGATGGTATGAGAATCTCATCACATCAAAATTTGGAGTTAGAAAGACTATTCCTACCGCCTTTCTGCGGTAGTAGATTATGGTTCTTCTCCTTTGAGAGAAAATCATCAAAATACAATTCCCATTGATTGCTAGTGTCCCATAAGTTCATGATTTGTTCATTGGGAGATCTTCATTAAGCGGAGAGTTAGGTGGGAGTGGTGTGTTACTAAGAAGTCGCCAATGCTTGTCCTTTCACGCATATAGGGTATGAAAGTAATGTCAAATTGTGAGAGAATCATGGACCATCGTGCAACCATCTAGATAGTGTCGACGTGTCATGAAATACTACAATGTATTGACTTTGGAATCAAGTTGACTTTATGAAAGCATATAATCACGATAGCTTTTGGGATTCAAAGATTAAAGCTAGAGAATGTTTCTCAAGTGGATAATTGGCTTCAATGGGGATTAGATCAAGAGTATTGAAAGTGGACAAGCGCGATTAGAATCATAAGAGAAAGGATCAAAATTACTATAGCTATGATTATTTTCTATACTTGGAGAGTTTCCAACAGAATTTAATCAAGAGTATTAAAAATGGACAAGATGTAAGTAGAATCTTTTCTTCATTGATTTCTTTTTTGGAGGTATATGATAGAAATCAAATAAAGTAAGTGGGGTAAGGGTTTTAGTACCTTTGATACAACACTCTTTATGAAAAGATGAACGGTGAAGTAGTATGCAATGGTGGAGGGAATGCTAGACTTCGATTGGTGGTTCTTGGACTATCCTAAGGTAAGTTTGTTCTCTACTGCTGTGAGCTCCACATTCCCGAGTTATCTTTGGCAACTTATAGACCTTCCTTTTGGAGGTTTAAGCTACCTCAGAGCACTGCAAGGAGAGTTTGTTGATCTTATAAATAATCTTTTAGAGGTTTGGGATAAGGAGATATCCCAACCTTCTTTTATCTTAAGAGGAATGTATCCCCAAGGCTTACTATACAAAGAAGGTTGTTCTAAAAGTATTCCTTAGGGATAACTATCCTAACGCTATGCTCAAGCAGTCCTTGAAAGTGATGCATTACTTTAAGACATGGCCTAACATGTAGTGGTAGGGTCAAAATTTAGGATCATCTCTCTTTCCCACTTTCTCCGACCTCTTAAGCTCGGTGTTGGTTCTTTTAAGAGGTTCTTAAAATCTTCTTGATTACCTCCTCTTGAATGAATAGGGCTTGTTTAACTTGTCTAGAAGCATGTGGATAGTAACTACGGTGGCAGATAGTACCTCGAGTATACTATTGAGGAGGTGGTGGTGATGGCCATTGAGGAGGTTGTGGTGGCTTTTATGATAGCAGGGTGGTGGTAGAGCGATGGATGTTGAGGTGAGCTCTGATCTCTAAATTGAACTCTAGTTCCTTCCCCATATTAACTGATGCACTTCTTTCTCAAAAGCTTTCTATGATTTAGGTTTGGATGACTAGTCTTGAAATGGTAATTATTTGGCTTCTGTAGACTAGCCTTGTTGATTAACTTCTCAAAAGTTTTGATAGTAAATCCCTTGAGCATGAAAGCAACCTAGTCATGAATATTAAGAAGAATTTCTATGACATGTTGTTGACATCGATTTGTATTTCATACTTAAGCTTTGCTACTTGAGAATATAATCAATAAGAGACTCAATGGGCTTTTGTTGTGCTACAACTAGATTGACCACAATCACCCTTCTTGAGCTCCAATAAACCTCTTAATGAAGCTTTGCTCCAACTCAGAAATGCTTTTACCAACCATTAAAGTTCTACATACCAATCAAATGCAATCTCTAAAAAAACTGGTGAATAAGTGAAAGAGCTATAGATGTTGCAATAGCCTTTAAAGTGTGTTATGTCACGAAAGTTCCACTTAAAAATCTTGAAAGAAGGTGGCACAAACCCTTTGGGATCTTGTGATTCCTCCGGGTATGGTCTACCCTTTGGAATGGATGAAGTACCAGCTTGTGCCAATGCTTCACTCACTGTTCCACCATTTGGTTGATGTCCTTCTCTGAGGTACTATCTATGACCTTCCTATGCACTTCCACTATCTTGATCCATGGGAGATGCACTCTTAGGAGGATCTAAAACATGTAGAGCTCAGGCGGTCAGCCCCATAAGACTAGGGTGATGTTGGAGCTTGGTTTTGAAGTGCTAGGGCTGTAGCTAACAAGTTTTCAATCCTCCTCTATCTCCTGCTCATCCTTTTGCTTGGTTGGAGGAGTGTTGGGTTGAATGGTGTCATCCTCTTCAATCCACAACTTCACGGCTGTGATGGTCTCAAGAAGGATCTCGGTTTTGATCATATGGACTGCTAAGTCCTGTAATTGATCATCCTCATCGAGGTCAAAATCTACTCTATCCTCCCTCGATCTAAGAGATCGCTCAAAATCTATTTCTTTTGGCAAAGTACTCTTCTAGGATGTCATCTAAGAAGGTTCTCCTACTTTGTGGACTAGCATAAACACCCACCTAACTACAATCGTAAGACTCTATGCTTTGACTCTATGCATCCACCCTCTTGAATGGGTGTTCTCACTAGGAGAGTCTACTACCATGAGAGTGTCATCCCCTACCTTCTATGTCACTACTATTATTGTGACTATTGTGGTGCGGTGGTGGCACGACAGGACTTTGGGTCGCCACTCCTTCTTGCCACAAGTGGTGGAGGTCAAATGGGAGAGCTCGACCTCACCTCAATAGATGGATGGAATGGGATCTTTAAGTCATAGTAATCATCAATGGGGACTTCCTCTCCCGGATGTAGATATTTGAACCTTGGTAGGAAGGAAGGGACTTGGACAGGTGATGGTGGACAAGGAGGCGGTGATGGGGGTAACACCGACGCCCTTCCACTGGAGCTCTCCTTCGATGGCTTGGTGCCAATGAGTATTATATTGTCTATGTGATCGACCAGTGGCCCACCCACTACGCGCACTGTCTCTCCTACTACCCGCATGGCAACCTTAGCTTAAGTGGCCCTCTCATGGATTTAGAACCGATGCTCTTGGGGATCACAAACCTCATCGAATAATGCCTGGACTCAACCTAGAAAAGGATTGTCCCGAGGCTAGCATGGGTTTCCTTCACGCCTGGGGTGCCTTGTAGTCGATGGTGGTGGAGATGCGATCCTCCTAGCATCCTCCTCTCCATCCAAACAGAGAGGGAGGAATCTACCACCCAAGAAATGGGAGACCTCTTAAGGAGAACCCTCCCAATATGTGATGCGTCTACCTCCCCTGGCTCTCTCTGGTGGCACTTTATCTTCCTTTTTTGTTGTGGCATGGGAGAGTGGTGCGGTGTGAGCTGGAACCTACCTGAAAGGTAGGGAGACTATCTCATGCTAAGATAGCCTTCCCCTTTGAGAAGACCAGGAGGAGGTAATAGCTCGAACTGAGCTATGGAACAAGAAAGGTAGACTAACACACGTGTGGACCTCCACGCCTTCCTCTTGGAGAGAAACTTAGGGTCACTCAACATCAAAGCAGGAGTGGCTTACCATGTCGATAGTGAGGCTACCCCTCATGGGTAATCCTAACCCCTCAAGCCATGACCAAAGTAAATCGATGGGTGGCCTTGATCATGGTGAGATTGGCGATCTAAGGCCAAGTCTACACTAGAGGGGAAAAGAAAAAAAACTTGCTAGAGCCATAACAATATTGACCGAGATAACTAAACCGACTCTAATATCTCGCATGTGAAAATATAATTGAATCATACTTTGACCTTCATATTTGCCTCAATCACCGATTTTTTATTTGAATTTAGAATTTGAACCCACACTCAACAAATTTAAATATGCTAAGTGGGGTTCATTAATTTGGAGAGATTTAGAATTTTAAAGAGAGACTTTGCCATAAGAATTGGTTTGTTGATTTTGGAATCTTCATGCAATAAATTAGGATATGTTGAATGAGGTTCCTCCATTTGAGAGATTTTTGGAGATGATTTTGTTTTGTTAATCCTTTCTTTTGAGATTTTGATTTTGGAGCTTTCACTTAGCAAATTTGGGTATGCTAAGAGAGATCCAAGTGCATATTTGAAAATATTTTTGAAAATAACTTTGTTGTTTGTGATGATTATTTGTCATGTATTTGATTTGTTTTGATTTGACAATGGGATATTTACTTAGAAAATTTAGGTATGCCCAATGTGTTTAATGTATTTTGATTTGATTTTGAAAAATGAGACCCTTACTTAACAAATTTGGTATGTAAAGTAGGGCTCAAGTGTGTTTAATATTTTGAAAGTGAGATTCTTACCTAACAAATGTGGTATATTAAGTAAGATCCAAAATATTTGATGTTTTGTTTTGATTTGAAAATTGAAACCGCTTAACAAATTTGTTATGTTAAGGCTCAAGTGTGTTTGTTGCTTTGATTTGAAGATAGGTCTCTTACTTAACAAATGTGGTATGTTGAGTAAGGTCCAAAATGTTTGATTTTAATTCAAAGTGGGATTCTTACCTAACAAATGTGGTATGTTAAGTAAGTGTGACTTGTATTTGTTTCATTTTGAAAGAGGTGAACTCTTATTTAATAAATGTGGTATGTTAAATGAGGTTCAATTTGATTTTCATGATGTTGTTTGATTTTATAAAAGAAAATCTCATTTGACAAATTTGGGTATGTCAATGGAATTCAATTGTGTTTACTTTGTTTGTGATTTGAAAAAGGGAACTTTACTTAGCAATGTTAAGCATAGTCTAATTTGTTTTGATTTTTAAAAAGAGGGGAATTTTATTTTAGAAGTTTGGGTGTGTCAAATGGAATTCAATGTGTAGATTTTTCATAATTTTGAAAGAAGGCACTCTACTTAGCAAATATGGGTATGCTAAGTAGGATCCAATTTATTTTGATTTTTTTTTGAAAAGGGGAACTCCACTTAGCAACTTTAGGAATACTAAATGGAGTTCAATTATTTGTGTGTGGTTGCTTTTGAAAATAGAACTCTTCATTTGACAAATTTGGGTATGTCAAATGAGATTCAAAATATATATCTTGACTTTATGTGTGATATTTCTTTTCAAAAGAGGGAATTCTTACTTAACAAATTTGGGTATATTAAGTGAGGTTCAATTATATGTTGATTTTAATTTTTCTTTTGATTTTGAAAGTAACTCCATTTAACAAATGGGTATGTTAAATGAAGTTGGTTAATTGCTTTTATTTTAAGAAATGTGCTTTTTTGAAAATCTATGAAAGGGATTTTGATGAATGTAAATTTGATTTTGATTTTGAAAGAGACCCTCATTTAACAAATTTAGGTATGTTAAATGAAGTTTTATTATCTTTTATTTTAAAGAGATTTGAAAATTTTTATGTTTTTGAAAACTTCATGTGGAGTGAATTTAAAAATGATTTTGTTTAGAAAAGTGCTTTTGAAAATATTTTGCAAAAAACTTTACTTGTTTTAGTTTAAGTTTTTTTTTAAATGTGGGATAAACCTTACCTCACCAAGTTAGTGGTAAAGAGGTTCAAAATTTTGTATTTGTTATCTCTATTTAGTTAGTTTATTTTTATCTATTGAGGACTCAATAGGGATTTTATGACCTACAGGAGTGAGGTCCTTGAACCTAAATGATATTTGCTAGCTTTGCTTAAGAATAAAATAAGCTAAGTGCCAATGGAAAGAAAGATGATATTGGGATTATATAAGATATAAGTCCACTATCGATGCTTGGAGATAATAATTATCAACTAAAGATGGAGAGAGGAACTCACCCTCGTGGAGTCACCAAAAAATGGTATGGTTTTATAGACACACCATGCAGATCTTAGGGGTACTTATTGAAGTGATTGGGTATATTGGGAATGAAGCACTATCTTAAAAGATAGAAATTTTCACCTTCTAATGGATGTAATCACCTAACAAGGACTCTAAGGCATGATGGGTCTTCAAATGTACCAGAGATTTCTCCCCTACTACATGAAAAGTAAAACAAGGTTTATATATCAAGGGTTTGTTAAGTTCCCTATGGAGGCAAGCCCCATAGTTAATTACATTCTAACTAATGGGAATTCTTTAAGAATACTCTAGATTAAAGTAGAAAATTAGGATCTCTAAAGGTTTCAAGTCTAGACTATCAATAAATTGGTTATGTTTGGAAAATCAAATGGGATTGTTCAAGGAGAAGACTTATTTAAGAAGCCAAAGAGAATAAGTAGAAATTCTCTTGATTCTAGAAAGCCCGTGAGCATTCTAATCTATCCAATGGTTGGACTTTATATGCTTAAAATTGAAGAGATTGATTTTATTAAAGTTGATAGTTTATTAGAATGTCGGCTTATAATCCATCAACACAAGATTGTAAATGCCTAAGAGGTGAGGATTTATGCACTTAGCCTGAAGGAAATAGTTATGTTAGATCCTAAATCTAGGGAGCTTTGGCATAAGCCAAAGCATGACCTAAGTCTAAGTGAAGATGGGTATATGGTTTACCCTAACAAGGATAAACCACCCTACTACTTATAACCTGGAGTGCCACCAACTAACTCCTTCTATGCTTTAAAATCATGAAGTCTGGTCATATAATTTTGCAAGATTAGTTAGGATGTTGTTTATTTAGAAAGAGACTAAAGTCCTTAAACCTCCCCTAAGAGACTAGAGCATGAGGTATGAATAATGACTTAATCTAAAATAAAAATATTTTCAAATTTTATATAATTTTTGGCATTTCATTTTAATAAAGGCTATGGGGTTTCTATGCCTAAATGCATGATGAAAAGGGTTATGGGCTAAATCAAAGGGAAAGATGCATTTTCCACCATAAGAGGCCCTCAAAGGTCAAGCCTTCCCCTATCGTGGATGGATACCCTCTCTTAATAAGAGTGAATAATAATGTTGTTAGACATTCAACATTCAACTAAGGGTTGTTAAATCTCTTAATTATCTTATTTATATCCTAGGCTTTATGTGAGGTTGTGAGTTGATTAAAATTTAAATATGAGTGATTAGTTGAGGTAGAAAAATTAATTTTATCCTAAGAGTCTATCGATCGCCACACATTCAAACATCAAACATTAAGAAACTATCAAAAGCATACTATTCTAATGCACAATATCAAACATGTATAAATTATGTAAAAGAATAAAATGCCGTTGTGGTTGCCATACACCCCAAAAAAATAAAAGATGGGTAGCTAAGCTCTACCATTATACAACCCATTACAATAATGCTATGAGGGGTCTTCTTTCTTCATTTCTTCATATCCTCCTTCTCTTCTGCTTTGATTTGATTTGCTAAAGGTATCACAGGCCTCCCAAGGCAAAAGCCTTCTAGCCACCGCTCATCCTAATCCTCCATAGCACTAATCCTATTTTCTAATGAAAACTACATTAAAATAGGATAAATAAATCTAACTATACCTAAAAATAGAGGTTAAACGCATATATAATCCCAAGTTATATCATAATTTGGACTTAGCACTTTGCACATGGGTAACCAAGCCCACCTATCTAACTTGATTATGCTTAAGGGCATAAGCAAGTAGAATATTTATATTTATTTTTATGGCCCCTTTAGCATAATCCCTCCATAAAATATGATTAGGCTAATCCAAACATCTAGTTTACAAAATATACCCTAACATCCAGTCTAAAATAATACATCACAAAATAAAATATACATCACACTATGCACCGCCCCTAACATAAAGCTATAAGTGGTGACTTAATATAATGTGTGTGATTAGTATTGTTGGTATGTCCTAAATAGGCATTAAGGTTATGATTTTCTAAGTGTGAAAGGATGTTTAATCATAAGAGATTTATTTCATCTAAGTAGTTTATTTTATTTAAGAATTTTACTTAGTATTTTCTTTTGTTTCATTTTGCCTACACTTAACAACCAAGTGTTGTAAAGAGAAGAAAAGAGGTTTTTCCTCTATCATCCCTACCTAGCCACTTTCTAAAGCATATTAATTAAATTTAGTTATCTTTAGTGAATGGTTTGTTACACATTTTAAATTAATCCTAAGTTTAAGTTCACCTTAAATGATTGCATTCAACATGAAAGGCTTCTTAAGATTAATTTGAGTGAACTACTAACACATGACATACATCAATTTATACTTTTCCATCACATGTAGCATGCATATGACTTAACTCTAAGTATGACTATACATACAACATATTTTAGCACACTCAAATGATGAATGTAGATGTGTATATTTGAAGTTTATATTTCTTATTTGATTGAATTACTTAATCATGTTAATTTAGAGCTTTATTCAAATTCTTATACAAAATACATGGGATGAAGCTAAATAGTAATGCGTGTCATTGTTAACTAGGGAAGAGGTATTCAAATGACCTCTTTGGGGCTAGCTAAAGCATCATGTTCGAGATATCAAAACTATATACCCATTTGCATTCAAAATATGTAAATTTATATACATAAACATAAGAAAGAAAACTCAAAATCATATGACCAATTAACCCAAACACTTAACCAATTATGCATGCATGTATTTTACTAGAAAAGGGAGATTTTCATCCCTTAACCACATGTACATACACATGTAAAGAGAAATAAGCAAGATGCCTTTGTTAACCAAGGAGGTAATCAAATGACCTCCTTGGGACTAGCTAAAGCCTGTATTCTAGGATGTCCGGACTATATACTTTTCTATGTCACTATACATGAATGTATATATATAATAGAAAGAAAATCATGCAAAGATTTTCTTTTATTTGATTAAAACTTTATGTATGTGTAACGGTTCCATCCAAATTCTAATGTAGGGACACATGTGAATGAAATCAAATAAGTAATGCGTCATTGTTAACCATGAAAGTGAGGTACTCAAATGACCTCCGGGGCTAGCTAAAGCCTGTATTCTGGATGTCTAGACTATATACTTATTAACATTCAAATACATGTAAAACTATACATGAATTAAGGAAAAGAAAGCTTTACTTCACATACTTAAGTTATAAGCACAAAACCTATATGTATTCATAAGTAATATCATTTTTAATCAATGTAATTGATTTATATACTTTGAAAAATAAATTTGAATTTATTAGTTATAATAGCCACACATATATTAAGTTAAGCCAACACGCAATAACCTTAATATAAAGAAAATCATTTGATTTAATTAATTTTGAAAAGATGAATGCATGATTTCAAATGACATACACCATTTAGTATGATTGGAAAAGGAATAAATAAACATAAACACATTATTTCATTTAATCAAACTAATTCCTAAAGGCAATAATATCAAATAACACTATTAAAATAAACCAAAGCTTTTATATATCATTTTTGAATTCATGTTTGATTTGATTTAAGAAATGTGAGAAGAGGTTTGCTAATCCTAATAGATTCTTATGTTTGTGAATTAATTTGGTTTAATGAATGTGATTTAGTTGATTTTATGGATTAATTAGGTTGTAATATGCATTAAATCTATTAATTAACTATTACATGTGTTACCTTAAAGTAATTAACTAAATAATTATGAGCCAACATGATATGCATAGAAAATAATAAATTTACAATGATCCTTAGAAATAAAAGGGACTAATGAAATTGACTCATAATTAATAATTAATTAGATTAATGAACTTGGTAAGTACTTTCATGGTTTCCAACACATGCAAAGTTAACCATAATTTTCTTAAATGTCTTTGGTTATTAAACATCCGGAGATCTATCCATGAATTAATTAATTAGGTCATATTTGACTATGTATTTAAATTAGCTAATGTTGACCTCACTTTTTAGAGTGAGTTCTCAACCTCCTCAAAGATAGATTTAGGACTCTTATAGACACTAAGAGCTCCTTAGTCCCAAGACACTTCCATGATTGTGAACACTTAACCCAAGTAGACTTAGAAGGGTTAGCCATGGGATAGTTATGCCTTAGAGATTTAGGAGACTTGTCCATCTGTGGCCTAAACCCAACCTATGTTTACTTTCTCAAACCAAACCTCAAATTCAATACCAAATCAATACAAATTCCAAATAAAATGATTGAAACCCATGATTAAATCCAAAATCAAAACCGCCAAGCCCTATGATTTTATTTTGTGGGCTTAACCAGCCAATTCAATCCAATCCAATTCAATTGATTTTCCAAGATCAATTCAATCCTCAATTATTTATCAAATCTAATTATAAACTCAATTCTAAATGATTGAAACCCAAAATTAAATTTAAACTCTCAAATCCTCCTTGGCCTTATGATTGAATTCCATGACTTAGCCAAATCTCCACCCAATTTAGTCCAAAATTGATTGATCGATGAATCATTTATATATTTTATTTATATTAACAAATATAAATAAAATATAAACTCAAATAACCAAAACTCAATCAAACTAAATCCAAATCCAATCAAATCCCAAGCTAACCCATATGGACCTACTTCCATGAGCTTAGCCAAATCTCAACCCAAATCAAGTAAAATTAGTTAATTTGTTTATAAATAATTATATATTCATTTATATTTACAAATATAAATAAAACCTACATTCCAATAATCAAAATCAAATCAAACTAAATCAATTTTCTTATAAGCCCTTTTGACCTACCTCCATGAGCATCCAAATTTTCTTTCAAATCACTCAAACTCAAGTGATTTTTCATAATTCATTTATATCTTCATTTATATTCAAAAGTATAAATGAAATATAAACTCAAATAGCCAAAACCAAATCCAAAATCAAATCAAAACCTAATTTAAGCCCTTTAAGCCAATTCCTTGGACTTAACAAAACCTACCTAAATCAAGCCAAAATCAATTGATTTTCTCTTGAATCAATCATTCCTTCAATCATCTATCCAAATATAAATGAAACATATAATCATCAAGCAAAATTGAAGTCTACCCAAGTCAAGACCAACTTAGCCCTTTTGACTTGAAAATCACAAATGAACCAAAATCTATCATACTCAATTGATTGTATTGATTTATATTTCAATCTAAACTCATATAAATCCAACTAAATCTTAATCAAACCAAAACAAGTTGACCCATTTAGGTCCACTTGACCCAAAGTGTCCTAAAGAACTCATGAACCAAGTTCTAATCCAACCCAAATTGGATTGAACCAAGCTCATCCAAATCTCATACCATGATCATTGATCACCCTAGGATGATCAATTACCTTGAATTAGGTCAAACCAAGTCAACCCTTAGTCCATATGAAACCTAAATTAGCCAAAACTAACTATACACCAAATTGATTGAAACCATTGATTCACACCAACTCATAATAAATGATTGAACATGACTTGACCATAATTTAGCCAAACCAAACCCAATTTGCCATTTGACCCAAGTTGATCCAAATTGGCCTAAAATGCCAAAATGGGTCAAATCTTGATCCAACCCAAATTGATTACAGCCAATGGCTCAAGTTTATTCTAAATTGATTATTGAACTTGACCAAAGCCATACTGAGCCAAATTTGACCAATTGGTCAACCTAACTCAACTAAGCCCAAATTTACCTAAAGGGTCAAATTGGCCAAAATCCAAATTAAGTTCAAATTAATTTAAACCAAAGCCTACAATCATTTTCAATTAACCAATTGAACTTGAACCAACATCGAACCCAAGCCAATTTGGCTAATTTGGTGAAATTAGTCAACTTGACCCATTTTACCTATATGAATCCAAATGAGCAAAATTAAATCTAGGACAAATTGATTGAAATCACTTGAACTAAAACACTTCAAATCATCATTTGAACCTACCAAGCCTTGGTTTGACCTAATTTAACCAATTGGTCAACCTAACCCAACATGACCCAAATTAACCCATTTGATCAATTTTTCAAAACCCATGGGACCTTGGGAGACCCTAAGCCACCCAAACTCACCTAGGTTAGCCCAAAATCGCCCAAACCCAATTGGAGCCAAACCCAAGGCAAATCCCCTTGGACATGCCTCTTCATGTGGGATTCTACTAAAATTGGCAAAGTCCATTCCCCTATCATCCTTGGTAGGCATCAAGCACCCAAATGGGGCATCACCCACCCAGCCCACTCTAAGTGGGCTAGGTTTTCCATGGACCAAAGGGAGGTGAGTTAACTCATCTCTTCCCAAACTAAGAACCTCATGGACAAAGGGAGTTACAATCACCATGTCAAGCCTTGAGCCATTTCCCCAAGCATTCCTCCACTCAAATCGAGCCACGTGGACTGATGGGGACAACTTCACATTTTGATGATGGCCAAAAAATGGAGGCAATCTGCTCATCCACATCACCAATTGAGGGGTATATTTCCTCAATTCTCATAGGAAATCGAGACAATCATTTCAAGAGAGCTCCCAAGCATTTTCAAACTCCTTAGCACTCTAGCCTCCTTCGATCCTAACTTAATACCCACTCAATCAAATTCCTCCTACATACACCTTCCACAACCTCAAAACTTACCCAAGCCATTTCGAGCTCCAAATCAACCGAGGATGGACTTGATCAAAGCCAAGCGTGCAAAGGGAAAATCTTGGTCTGAGTCAACCACTAGAATCAATTCAATGGATCATCGTGGCTTCCTCTACTAGATGAAGCTACCTCAAGCATATGATCCATGATCTTAGCTCGGTGAGGTAATTGCTTCAAACCTAGCTCTAAGGAGAGAATATGTTGGAGCTTTGTGAAGAAAATTTGCATGTGAGCGATCTTAGCCATTGGATCTTTATGGATCCTCAAGGTGTGGGGTTGTTCTGAATGAATTCAAGCTTGAGCGAGCTCAAATCGAGTGATAAATGGCTAAAGTGCTTTGTCGCTCATCGCCGAGAAAAGAGAGATCGGGTGTCCGATCAACATTGAATGGATGGTGGTGATCGATCACGCTAGATCCTTCATTTTCTACTTCTTTAGCCATGAGTTTGATCATGGTCGTATCTATCAACGGCCATAAGAATTGTCACGCCATCCGCATCAATCGCGAATGTGACTACTTAAATAGCCAATCTGCCAAATGAATAGCATGCCACATGGCCAACGTGATTCAATTTAATTAAGGCTAATAAATTGGTTTTAAGGCTAAAACTTTCATAATTCATAAAAAATTATAGAAAAATCCAAAAAAAATAGTAAAGGCTCATTTTAAAGTTATTTTAGAGAGGAATCCATTAAAATTATCCTTAATTGATTTTGAATAGTAATTTAGGCTTAATTAAAGTTTATATAAAATTTAATTCCCCTAATTACTCCCTAATTAATTAACTAATTACCCTCAAATTTTCTAAGATTATTTTAGAGGATGACCTCTACGCCTATTTTTCTTGGGATTTATTGATTAATTAATTAGGAAAATCAATTAATAAAGCCTTAATTACCTTCTTAACTTAATTAAGTGATAATTAACCATATGAACGAACTTGCTTATTTAATTGGGTCATATATCACTATTTAGCGAAGGAGGCTTAGGAAATTGGATTGGGGGATTCTCTTAATCTTTTCCATAAGTTTCCTTCACTTTTCCAAGAGAAATTAATTATGAAATGAATTAATTAATTACTAATTAATTCAATTAAATTTTAAAACACATCTAACCTAATTAATTTGTGGGTAGATCTTAGGTGTTCAATAGCCTAAAGAGATTTAATGAAATTATGATTTGTCCATATGTGTGGGAAAAATATAAAAGTAATTAAGTTCCTTAAGATTAATTAGCCATTAATGGAGTCAATTCAGGCCCTTTCATTTCAGGTCTGTGATGTTTATTTTGGTGTTAGGTGCTTTGGAAGGCTTAGAAATGGTTTGGTTGGCCGATTGAGTATGAGGATGGTGGTGCAAGGAATTGGGATTTGATTTAGTAGAGGAGTATTGCTTGAAGGAAGGGTGTGTTTTGGTTTACATGGGAGTGGCAATGGCGTTGAGGAGAGGTTGGGGATCCTTGGAAATACTCGAGGGAGTTCAAAATGAACTTAGAATTGAGAGGAGGACATGTCTTTCCTCGCTTGAACAGGGAGTATCCCTCAATAAGCTGTGGACTGACGGATCAATTTTCACAAATTTCATTGATTGGCCACCATCGAGCCATCTGAGGTGTCACCACGCCACATGGCTCTCCGGGTTGGTCAAAGGTAGGAGCTCCAAGGAAAGATATGGAGTGCTAAGGTGGGATTGCTCTTCCTTATGTCCATGGGTTTGGCCATGGAGAGGGAAGAAGCATGGATCCTTTGGTCCTTAGCAAAGGCTATGAAGTTTAAAGTGGGCTAGGAAGCTCTAGGAATACTTCATTTGGCATCTTGATGGATATTAAGGAGATATCAAAGTGGACTTTGCCACTTATGGTAAGGATCTAATGCAAATGGCTTTGTACATTGGTCAATCCTTTCTTGGTTTCAAATGGGTTTAGGCAGATTTGAGGGTGCTTTGAGGCTGATGTGGAGTGAGTTTGATCAGCCAAAGGGGTTCCATAGGGTGGCTTGAAGTGGTTTAGCTCAATTTGGGTAAAAGGATTCAATTGGGTTTACATTAGATTGAGTTGACCAATTGGCCAAATTGGGTCAAACGGCTTGAGTTAGTCTAAATCATGATTTGGAATGTTTTGGTGTGACTAATTTGATATGGTTTGACTTAGGTTTAGATTTGACTCATTTGGATTCAAAGGATCAAATTGTTGACCAATTTGACCAATTTGACTAAATTAGGTTCTAGGTATTGAGTCAAGTTCAATTAGTTGATTGAAAATGATTGTAGGCTTTGGTTTAATTTAATTTGGAATTAATTTGAATTTTGGTCAATTTGATCTTTAGGTTAATTTGGCTAAGCAAAAGCTAACCAATTGGTCAACTTGGCCTTAATCATGGCTTTGGTCAAGTTCGAAGTGATTTGGAATGAACTTGAGCCATTGATTGCAAATTTGGATTAAATTATGATTGACCCATTTTAGCTCTTTAGGCCAATTTAGATCAACTTAGGTCAAGTGGCCAATTAGGCTTACTTTGGCCCAATTGACGCTTTGTCATGTTTAATCATTGATTATGGATAAGCTTGAGTCAATGGTTTCAATTAATTTGACATATGATGGATTTTGGTTAGTTTTGGTTTAATTTCGCCTTGGTGTTGACTTGGTCAAAGGCTAGGTTTGACTTGATTTGACCCAATTCAAGGTGGTCGATCACCCCATGATGATTGTTGATCATGATTGAGGTTTAGATAGTTTAGTTCAATCCAATTTAGGTTGGATTAGAAATTAGCTTAAAAGATCCTTTAGGTCACTTTGGGTGAGCTTAAATGGATCAATATTGATCATTATTTAATTCAAGTTTAGTCAACTCACATATGAGCTTAAGATTGAAATATAAATCCAATTGCAATTGGTTTGGAGCCAAATGGGTTTTGGTTCATATGACAATTTCAAGTCATAAGGGTTAACTCATGCTTGATATGAGTTGGCTTGGATTTGATAATGGTAGTTTATGTTTATATTTGAATCAATGATTGTAGAATGATTGAATCATGAAGAAATCCATGAGTTTTGAGTTGATTTAGTTCATTTAGCCAAGTTCAAAATTTGGCTAAAAGGGTTAAAATTAGAAATTTGATTTGATTTGAGTTTGGTTTTGGTCATTTGAGTTTATATTTCATTTATATTTATGAATATAAATGAAGATATAAATGGGTCATGAAAATCATTTGAGCCTGAGTGATTTGGAAGCAAATTTGATTAAGCTGTGGATATAAGTTATAAGGGCTAATTTGGATTTTGATTTAGTTTGATTTATTTTTTGGTCATTGAGGGTGGGTTTCATTTATATTTATGAGTATAAATGAATGATTAATTTATAAAGAAATCAACCAAGTTTGAGTTGATTTGGATCAAGATTTGATTAGCTTATAAGAGTAGGTCATTGACCTTTTAGAATGAGCTCTCAACCCTCCATCTTAGGCTTAGGACTTCTCTTAGACTTTAAGAGTTCCTTAGTCTTAAGACACATATAGTGATTAGGTGGACACTCCTTCCCAGCCCCTGAGACTTAGAAGAGTTAGCCATAGAATAGGTCATGCCTGGGGTGAAAAATTTCCCACCCTTAGCTTAAACTATTCCTCACTTCTTTCGTTAAACTCCAAATCAATTCTATTTGATTTTCTCAAACTCAATTCAATTCCATGATTGAAATCCATAATCAAAATCCATCAAAATTCTTCTGTTCAAATTTTCTAAATCCTTAACCCCCTTAAGGACTTAGCCAAAACTATGATTCAAAACTATTCAAATATTTGAGATTTTCATAATCATTTATATTCTCATTTATATTATAAATAAATATAAATTCAAATTCAAATTCAAAATTCCAAATCAATCCATGAAAATTTTAAGTCCCTTTAATTTTCCATAAATTAAAATCAACTCTAAACCTTTATCAAATCTCTTCAAACTCATGGGATTTTCTCAAAACTTATTTATATCCCCATTTATATTCTCATATATAAATGAAATATAAAGATAAATCAATAAATCAAGGTTTTTCAAATTAAAATTTTGAAATTCCTTAAATTTTAATTTTAATGGATTTAATTTAAACTTTGATCAATTATTCAAACTCATATTTTCTTAAAATTTCTAAATCTCTTAAATTCTTTAATGGATTTATCCTAAATCACTATTAAACTCTTTCAAATTCTTGAAATTTTCATGATCCATTTATATTATCATTTATTTTCAGATATATAAATTAAATATCAAACATCAAAACAATTAAAAAAATTAAACTCAAATCCATTCAAAATCAAATCTAAGTCCTTTCAAGCTAAATCAATTCAAATCAAGCCAAAATCTTGAACTTAGCCAAATCAATTCCAAATGCCAAATCTTGATTTTCTCTCATGGTTCAATCAAACCTACAATCATGAGATCATATATAAATCCAAACTTCAATCATTCAATCAAAACCCAAATCAAAAAATCAAACCAAGACCCTTCATATTTTTCTTTGAATATGAAATTTTCAAATGGATCAAAATCCATTTGACTTCAAATCACTTGTAAATGGATTTATATTTCAATCATGAATCCATATAAAAGATCAATCAACTTCAAATCAAGCTTTGACCAAGTCATTTGACCACTTAGGCTCACTTGACCCAAAGTGACCTAAAGTACCCATTTGAGCCAACTTTTGATCCTAACCAAATTGGATTGAACCAAACTCATATTTACCTCTCATCATGATCAACAATCATCATGGGATGATCAATCAATCAAATTGGGTCAAACCAAGTCAAACCTAAGGGTTGACCAAGTCAACACTTAACCTAAAATGAAACTAACATAGCCAAAAATTCACCATAGGCCAAATTGATTGAAACCATTGATCTAAGTTCACTCATGACCTATGTTTGAACTTGACCAAGCCAACATTTGAGCCTAACCTAGCCCAATTACTTGACTTAAAGTTGACCCATTTTGACCTAAAGGGCCAAAATGTGTCAAAACTTGATCTAAGCCAAATTGATTGAAACCAATGGGTCAAGTCCATTCCAAATCACTTATGGAACTTGACCAAAGCCTCAATTGGCCAACTAGACTCAACCTAGCTGGACTTTAGACCCAACATGACCTAAAGGGGTCATGTTGAGCCAAAATTGAACCTAACCCAAATTGATTGGAAACAAAGATACCAATCCACTCCATATGACTAACCAAATCTAAACCTACCATCAACTACCTTAAATAGGTCAAATGGGTCATATAGGTCAACTTGACCCATTTGACCTAAATGAAGTCATATGAGCCAAAACCAAATCTATATAAAATTGAATCAAACCAAAGCCACCAAAACATTTCAAATGGTCATATGAACTTGACCCAACACTTGGTTTGTCCCAATTTGACCAATTGGTCAACTTGACTAAAGTTGACCCATTTTGACCTAAATGGGTCAACATGAGCCAAACCCTATCAAATGGATTCCAAATACAATGAAATTTGGCCTATTTTTCAACATACCCAAATTTTAAAAAATAGCAAAATGTTCATTTTACACCTAGGCCATAGAACAAATTTTGGCCTAACCCCATGGATATTTTGGTCATACCCTCTTCATAATCACTTGAGGCTTTCCTAAAAGATCAAGGGGACTTAGTGATGAGTGGTGCACCCAACCCAATGGGTTTGGGTCAGCCCATTTTGGCCCATACCCCCACATCTTGAAATTGAGTTTTCAAATTCCTTCTTAAGCTCAATGCACATGGGAAGTTGGCATTCCACTCAAGGGATCAAACCCATGTGCACACTCAAAGTAGCCTAAACAACCTCTTCAATGATCAATTGGATCAAAATGACAAGGAAGGGTCCGCCCATCCATTGTCATGGGGAGATATACTCTAATTCAATGAAATTTCAAGACACTCTTATTGATTAAAGCTAGGAACCCAGAAACCACCTAAAGCATTCCCAAGCTCCTTAGATAGGATTTGAATAATTCTCATTTTGCATACAAAAATGGGGAGCTTAATCCATTAGCCAACTTCCTCATACTTGATCTTAATCCAATTCCTTCTACACTCTCCTCTAAGGACCAATCCGCTCCAAGCTCACATTGAGTTCCCATTGCAAGGAGAGGATCAATTCAATCCATAAGAATCTTCAAGTGGTGTTGGTCCATGAAAGCCACTCAATCCCAAGGCCTAGAATTTCAAGGCTTCGCTCTCCACTGACTAAGCTACCATCGATCTCGAGCACCGGTGATTACCCATGAGGTATGTAATTTTTGACCACTTAGATTAGAGGTGTTGGTCCTTTGTGAAAGAAATGTTCATGGCATGTGAAATCAATCATTGGATAGGTTGGTAATCATGTTTAGATGGTTTGGGTTGAGTTTTGTATGATTCTATGCTAGATCGCTGGATCTCCTGATCATGGATTGTTTCCATTGATCCAAGAAAGAACTTTTCATCTCACTCCCATCCGTGCATTTTAGATGGACACGAGATATTTAACACGTTTTAGAATTCATTTCCTTTTAAAACCATGGGTGAATTAGCCATCCGATCTTTGATCGAGATATCGCGAATAGCCATTTGGGATGTGATGTTTAAGTCACACCCTCACAATGACATGTAAAGCACCTTGACCGCCACGCCATGCCATGAGCTAGTATTAATCAGGGATTATTTACCTAATTAATTCCTAATTAATCCATAAAACTTTAAAATTCATAACTCTTCATAGAAAAATCAATAATAAAAGGAAAAATGATATGGAAATATAATTTGATCTAGAATATTTTAAAAATGGTTTCAATGGATTTTAAATTCACCTTTTCTCTGAATTTGGTTTCTTTAGGAATCTTAATTAGCTAATTATCCTTTAATTAGGTCATAAATTAATCTTAAATTCTAGGGTTCATTTTAGGGGATGACCTCTATCTCTCCTTAATTTTCTTGAGATTTATTGAGGGCTCAATTGGAAAAATTGATATTCATCATTCCCTAATTACCCTTTCATGTAATTAAGGGTAATTAAGGTGTGATTAATGGATTTATCCTATGATTAGGTTTGATTAAGGTCGATCCAATGAGTAGAGTTTATGAATAATTTTGGGTCATTTCCCTAAGCTATTCCATACCCCATTTTCTCTCCTTAATCCCTCTTAATTAAGGGTTAACTCATTAATTAACCCATTAATCAATTTTCAAAAATTCTAAAATATTTCAAAACTTAATTAATCTACCTTGGGTAGATGCTTAGGTGTTTAATATCCTAAGTTCAATTAAGAAATTAAAACCCATTCATAAGTGTGAAGGTGTATTTTAAAAGTACTTAAGCTAAACCCTTAGCTTAATTAACTTTTAATTGTTAGTCAAATTGCATTAGGCCTTTTCATTATTAGGTGCATTGCAAATTTAAATACCTGGGTTTTATGTCATCTCATTGGCTCATAATTACTTAGTTAATTTTTCTAAGGTGGTGTAGGTAAGGATTAATTAAGCCACTTAATTCATATTTTTAACCTAATCAATGCTTAAAAATGGATCTAATTATCTAAAAATTAAAAAAAATACAAAACACATGTGAGAATGGGTTAGGAACAGTAAACTTATCTCACCTTTTAAAATTAAATCAAACTTCAAACTAAACAAAAATTATTTTGAAATTCACTTTGATTTATTCTAAATTTTCTTATTTCTTAAGAATGTCTTTAGGATTTAAGTAAAGTGAGTTTGTTTACATGCTTTCATTGCTTTCAATCTTTCCCAACATGTTAAGTTATATTTCATGTGATTCATGTTCATAATAAATTATTTACTTTATGTCAAATATGCATATGTTGGCTAAAGTAAAATATGAGTGGCTATTATCACTACTAAATCTAAAATATTTTCAAAACTTATAAATGAAATATCAAATCATAAAAGTGTGCTATTCATATCTTAATTCTTAATTTGCATGTGATAGATTATAAAGTCATGTTTAGTGTAGCCCTTTCTTTCTTTCTTATGTTAGTATAATAGAGGTTGTAAGATGTAGGTTCATTTGAAAAGAACCCAACACTTAATTAATTATATACCCTATTCATCCCTATGCTATCATCTAAGAAGGATTGCCTATACTTCCATGAATAAATTGCATAAACAAAATAATTCCATTTAGCAACTTTTGCATCTTCCTTTTCTACTTCATTTATTTTATTTGCATGTTTGTATTTAAAGAAAGTGGTATATTAGTCCGGACTACCCAGGTTGCAGGCTTTAAGTAGCCCTAAGTATTACCTTACACCTGGTTAATAATGGCAATGTACTCACTTATGTCTTTCTTACTTTCATGCATGTATGTAAAATTTTGGATAAGGAAAATCTTTTCTACTTAAGAAAAATCATACATATTCAACTTCTAAATTTTCTTAAATGGATTACTTATGTATGCATCATAAAGTGTGTTAACTACTCATTTGCATGTATAGATATGCTTAGGATCCATCCATATGCATGTTATATATGTTGGGAAAGAAGAAGTAATGTGTGTTATGTGAATTTTGATTCATTTTATTTAATCTTAAAATGTCTTTTTTTGAATAGGTTTGTTTAGAGTTTATCTAAACTTAGAATTAATTAAAAGATTTAATCAAGACATTCACCTAAATGAAACTAAAATATGAACCTTTAGAAAATTACTTAAGATTAGGGAATGAAAGAAAAGTTCTCTTATCTTTGTCTTTCTTCATTACTTAGTAATTAATTATAGGTTTCACTTAAACCAAATTAAAATATGAAATAAAACAAACCTAAAACACTTAAACAACTTAAATGAAACCCTCCTCTAAGTTGAACATGTCCTTCACACTTAAAAAATTTGAACCCAAAGTCCTAAGCTAAGCATACCACACAAGCCTTCAAAGCACACACATTAGCCTAAGTCACCACTTCTAGCCTTAGGTTAGTCGGTGGTTTGATATTTTGTTTTATTTTGTGATATATAGTTTATACCGATATTAGGGTGTATGCTCAGAATGAATGGTAGGGACGTTAGTCTAACTAACTATTTTTTCTCAGGGGATTGTTAAGGGCTATCATAAATAAAAATATAAATGCTTGCTTGTAGGTGCTTATACCCCTCATGTAATGCATAGTCGACTTAATCACCCATGTGTGGGTGACAAGTCTAATATGTATGCTTGAGATGTGTGGTGTGATTTAACTAACCTTTATTTTGCGCGTTAGTTAGATTCCTTTTCATGTAAAAAATTTGTATAATTAGGATTTTGGAATGATTTATTATGGGGATTAGAATGAACATTGGATCATAAGATCTATCTTATGCACCATGTGAAGCCTTGGAGCATCCACCTTCCAAACCATCCAAAGGAGGAACCAAAGAAGAAAGAAAAGAAGAAGAAATAAAGAAGAAAGAAGAATAAAGTTTGAAGACCCCATAACAATGAATTCCTTTGCTTAAATTGTAATTCAATTCATTTGTAATCCAAGTTTTATAAGGGTAGAGCTACCCACATTTGATATTTTTGGATTGGTGGTGCCCAATCACAAATGACCATTTATTCTTTTGTGATTAGCTTTATAAATTGATTGATGATTTGTTTAACTTTTGCATTAAGTGGCAAGCTTTTCCTAGTTTCATGCTTTATGTATAGCTGGATGTGGATTAGGCTCTTTAGAGAAAAATAAATCTTTTACCCAACTTAAAAATTCAAATTAAAATTAAGCAACTCATAACCTCACCTAAAGCTTAGGTTTAATATCAAGATAAAAGAATTAGCAACCCTTAGTTGGATGAGCTTTTCTTTATAATATCATACACAACAGCATCTTATTTCACTCTTGATTAGAGGGCTTCCATTTGCTAGAGAACCTAGCTTGACCTATGAGAGTCATGGTGCAAACTCACCTCCTCCCTTCTCACGATTTTGGCCAATAATCTGATTTCTCATGCATTAATCATAAAAATCCTATTAACCTAAGTCAAAATATTTGTCTAGAATGAAAATAAAATGAAATTTGAAATGCATTAGATTTTAAGTCATTTGAATCATGTCCCTTTACATGATCTAGTCTCTTTAGAGAGTGAGTTTAAGGACTCCTCTTTTAAATAAAAATAATTTAGTTATCTTGCATAAGCATAAAGACTTGCCTACATGTATTTAGAATTATAGGAGAGTTAGTTGGTGGCCACCCAGGTTGTAAGTCCAAGTCGGTGGTTTGTCCTCTTGTGGAGGCAAACCACTACCATTTTCACCTTAGATTTAGGTTGTGCTTCAGCCTCGTCAAGCTTCCTAGATTTAGGTTCGAGGTTGCTTTTCCCCTTTGTGGGTCATAAGCATAATTCCTTACCTCTTAGGCATTTCTTTAATCTTGTGTTAAGGAATCTTAAGTCCTAAAACTCTATTGAGAAATACAACTCAAACAAACTAAATCAATTTCTAAAATGTAAAGCCCAATTTTAAGATAATTTGAGATGCTCGCTAGGTTTCCTAGCATAGAGCATCTCCTACTTATTTTCTATTTTGGATAATAACTCCCTCTTTTGATCAATCTCATTTGATCTTCAAACATAAACCAATCGATTGATAGTCTTTCCCTATTAAAATCTTGAGACAATGATCATTTACCTTAATCGAGAGTTTTCCTAATGGATCCCATCCCTTAGGATGTAATTAACTATGGGGCTTATCTCGTGGGGGAACTAACCCGGTTTAAAATAAACCCCGCTTTACTTTTTCATGTAAAGTAGGGAAGAATCTCGGTACATATGTTAACCCATCCTAGGAGTCCTTATTGAGATTAGTTCCATTAAAGGGTAGTGACTTTCTTTGAGATAGTATACTATACCTTGATGACGATCCGATCACCTAAATAAGTACATCTGGATTTGCATGACATCTTAACAAGACAAATTTTATAAGGTTCTTTCTTTTCACCGGAGATTTGAAAGGCGACTCCCAATTGAGATTTATTCTCCACATTTTCTAGCGACGGTTAAGGATGGTTCCTCTCTCCATCTTTGGTAAATGATCACTTTCTTTGAGTAACGATAATGGGTTTTATAGTTAATCGGACCTTCCCAATAGGTTTATGGTTGAACTCTTTTTAAAATAGTATAACGTGTCATTAATACAATATATTTCACTTACCTATAGGAGAGATGCCTATAAATATTGACCTCACTTTTGAAGTGATGACTCAATCTTCCCATCATAGATCTAGGAGTCTTCTACTAAGAGCTCCTTAGTCATAAGACACTCTAGTGACTAAGTGAACACTTAACCTAAACCTAGAGACTTAATGATTAACCTTAGGTTATATTATGCCTTAGGACCTAGGGAAACCTACCCAGCCTATAGCTAACCAAATTCATGCCTACCTCCTTAGCCTAAAACCAAAACTCAAATCAATATAACCCAATCCCAAATCAATCCCAAATCAAAATAAAAATCAAATCCAAATGATCTAAACCAAAGCCCATGATTCAATCCATGGACTTAGCCAAAATTCCTTCAATCAAACCAAACTCAATTGATTTCTTCAAACCATTCCAATAATCATTCCAAATAATACCAAAACTATAATCAAACCAATCCAACCAAAATCAATTCAATCAACCTAAGCTAGACCATTTAAACCCAAAATGTCCAAATGAGCCAAAATCTAATTAAATCCAAATCAATTATAATTAAAGCTATAAACCAATCCTAAATCAAAATTCAAACTTAACTTAACTTGATTTAGCCCAAAATTGATTCACTTGATCCATTAGGCTCACTTGACCCAAAGTGACCTAAAATACATTTGAGCTAATCTTCAACCCAACCCAAATTAGATTGAACCAACCTATCCAAACCCTTCTATAATGATCATTGATCATTCTTGATTGATCAATTACAATCAATTATGTCAAACCAAGTCAATTTGGCCATTTGACTAAATTAACCCAATTAACCTACATGAGCCTATATGAACCAAATCTCATCCTATACCAAATCAATTGAAACCAATGATTCATACTAACCTAAAATCAATCCTTGAACATGACTTGACCATCAAGCCAAATAAAATCCAATTAGCCTCTTGACCCAAGTTGACCCAATTTGATCCAAAGGCTAAATTGAGCCAAATCAAGTTCTAACCCAAATTGACTACAACCAATGGCTCAAACCTTTTCAAATTGATTATTGAACTTGATCAAAGCCTTGAATGAGCCCAATTTGATCAATTAAACCCAATTGACCCATTTAGCACAAATTGTCCTAAAGGGTCAAATTGGTCTAAATCATTTTAAATCCAAATTTATTGAAATAAAAGCCTACAATAATCTCCAAATTATCAATTAAAATATAAACCAACACGTAACCCAAGTTAATTTGACCAAGTCAACTTAGCCCATTTGACTCAAATGAATCCAAATGGGTCAAATTCAAATCCAAGCTAAATTAAACCAAACCAATTGAACCAAAATATTCTAAATACTCATTTGAACTTGACACAAGCTTTGGTTTAACCCAATTTGACCAATTGGTCAACTTAACTAACCTAGCCCAATTTGACCTACATGGGTCAAATTGAACCAAACTCATTCAAACCAAGTCCAAACCTATTGAAACTTAGCATGGCCCATCCTTAGGTCACCTTAGGGCCCAAATCCTCAACCAAAAATTGAACACAAATTGACCCATTACCCAATGGGTAAAGTCTTCCATATTAGACAAAACCCACATTTGGATGATCAAACTCACTCTCCTCCCTTTGCCCATGCTCTAAATGGGAATAAGGACCACGTGGAGGTGAGCTAACAAACCTTCCCATTTGAACACTTGGAACCCAAGGACAACCACCTCACCAAGGACAACCACATCTCCTCCCTTGGCCACATAAATTGGCCACCTCATTAATTTGTTGCCACCCACGGTCACTTGGCGGTTGGATGCCTACAAATGACAAAGAAGATCATGGCCGTCCGATTTGAGGGAGGAGGGGGTATACTCATTTCTATTCGAAATGAACAATTGCACATCCTCGAGCTTTAGCACCTTAAGATCAACTCCCCTAAGTGTTTAGCTCCCAAGGCTTCCCCATCACCGGATGACTAAACCAGCCAAACCAAGGCTTAGTTCTATCCAACCACCTCCAAACTACACCACTCTCTAATTAACTTTTCCCACATGTTCACCAAGCTGAGACTAAACAAATCTTCACCAAATCGATTTGAGTAGCGAAAAGTCCATCCTAGACCAACTCGGTAAGTTTTATGGTGACGATTGGTCCACAGGGATGCTAACGATGAGTCAAGGCGCCATCTTCTCGAGAACTTTGCCTCTTCAAGGCGAAGATACCTCGATTAATGCCGGTCTTGAGCTCCAACGAGATATTTTTTAAACCGGTTTTGGCCTTAAGTGTTGGTGCTTTTGAAAGATTTTATGATTTCGCAAATCCCATCATAGGATCCTCCTAGATCTCTCTTGTGCATGTTTTAAAGTTGAGCCTCTATGAGCGCGAGCTGGATCAAGCGGAGGAAGGCGATGATTTTCGTGTTCCATCGCTAGGAGACGGATCATCGCCGTCCATTTCGCATGATTGGAATGGACTTGATCTTCCATTAGATTTAATCTGATTTTATCTATAGGAACCATGGATTAATCCCCACCGCTCGATCTTAGATCAAATGGCGGATGAAAGCGCCACGCCACACCAAGTCGTCGATTGTTTAAATGGCCTCTGCGGCACCAGTGCTACCACATCAATGGTCCACGAGGCGAGATTAAGGGTTAATTAGGCTTAATAATTCATATTAGTGACTTAAACTTCATAATTTCAACTAATTGTAAAAAAAAATACAAATAAATACTCATTGGAAAGGTAAAACAAAGAAGATTTTATTAAAAATAATTTCATTTGATTTTAAATAGTGATTAAGTCTTGATTGGGGTTTGAATGTTTTTCTAATTAGTTTAATTAAGCTATAATTACTTGGTTAATTAATCTCAATCATGGTGTGTTGACTTAATGGGATGACCTATGCCTCCCATGATTTTTTTTTGGGAATTTATTGCCTACATAATTAGGGGAATTGGTAATTCAAACTTTAATTACCCTTTAATCAAATTAGTAATTAATTAAGATTCTAAACAGCAATAATTAATTAATTTAGCTCTATTAATCCGATTAATAGTGAGGTAATTTGGGAGAGTGATTATGACCTATTTCCTAATTACTTTTCCAAATTCATTTCAAAAAAGAGTTAATGTGAGGTCTAATTAAGTGCTTAATTAATTAATGATGAAATCAAATTAAATTAAAATGTTAATCACTTGGATAATGAACAATCAAATTAAGGGTTCCTCTTTATGTGTTCAATAACATAAAGACCTTTAAGAAAATTATGATTAATCTATAAATGTGAGAAAAATCATAAAATTAACTAAATTATTTAATTTAATTAATCTTTAATTATGAGCCAATTGCATTAAGTCCAATAGAGCATTGCACTTTTATTTTCCTCATGTACATATCATTTGTGGCTCATGATTAAATGATTAATCAAATTAAAGAAGCATAGGAAAGGATAATAAAATGATTTGATTAATGATTCAACATAATTAAACCATAAAAAATTACTTAATTATTTTTCTTAAATAAATTAAGATCA
Source organism: Cymbidium sinense (assembly GCA_021442155.1). NCBI lineage: Eukaryota > Viridiplantae > Streptophyta > Magnoliopsida > Asparagales > Orchidaceae > Cymbidium > Cymbidium sinense. The sequence goes on from CM038220.1 coordinate 90,145,806, forward strand.
CTAAGATGGGAATAAGATTAAAACAACAAGTAATCTCTCCTCTTAAGCTTAATCAAAATCTAAAAAAAATCAAAGATTAATACAAAGCTTTGGTTTCCTTTAAATAATTTCATTTAATGTGATTGTCCTTAGGAATTAGTGTACTTGAATGAATCATATGATTGTGTTTAGCTATTCCTTTTCAATCACTTTCAATGTTGTATGCCATGTGATCTCATGCATTCATCTTTTCAAATTTAAATGAATCAACTGAAATTTATTCATGTAAGCTTGCATGTGTTGGCTTAATTTTATTATATGTGTGACTATTATTACTAATAAATCCAAATCTATTTTCCAAAGTTTATAAATTGATAACAATGTTTAGAATGATAGTAGTTATGAATATACACTAGATTTGCATGTGTTTATAGCTTAAGCATGTGAATGTGAAACTCTCTTTTTTATATTCATATATAGATTTACATAGATTTGAATGATAATGAGTACATAGTCTGGACATCCCAAGAATAGATTTTAAGTAGCCCCAAGGAGAGGTCGCTTGATTATCTCACTTCCCTTAACAAAGGCACACTCATTTAATTTCATTTATATGTATATTAGTATTAGAATTTGGATAGAGATTTAATTCATATATATAAATAATTCAAAAAAGAAATACAATTTTTGCATGATTTTAATTCTTCTAATTATGTATACATATGTATGTATTTAAGATAGTATATAGTTTGGACATCCCGGGAATATGAGATTTTAAGTAGCCCCAAAGGTCGCTTTGATTATCTCACTTCTAAGGTTAATAATGGCACATTCTTGCTTACATCTTTAATACATATGTATGTGTATTTAATTAAAGAATAATAATCATTTTTCTATTAAAAATACATACATCCATAATCATTTAAGAATACAAATATGTATTACATGTAAATCTAAAACTTTCTTTCCTATGTTCATGTATATAGATCTACATATATTTGAATGTTAATAAGTATATAGTTTCGAACATCTGGAATACGATGCTTTAAGTAGCCTAAGGAGATCATTTGATTATCTCACTTCCCTAATTAATAAAGGCACATACTTATTTAAGTTCATTATATATATTTCTATTAGAATTTGAATAGAGCTTTAAATTATGTATATAAATAATTCAATCAAGCAAAATATAACTTCCAAATGTATATATTCATGATCATTCAAGTGTGCTAAAATATATTGTATGTATATAAATATGTTAAGTGTTAAATCATATGCATATTATGGGTGATGAAAAGGAATGACATAATATATTTTATGTGATTGCAATTCAACCACATTAATCTTAAGATGCATTTCATATTGAATAGGATTATTTAAGATTAACTGAACTTAGGATTAATAAAACACTTAATAATCCATTCATGAAGAAAACTAAATCATAAAATGTGCTTTAGAAAGTGGCTTAAGATAGGGATGAAGGAGGTTAAGCCTCTTTCTTCTCTTTATAATACTTAAATATTAAGTGTAAATCAAATGAAACAAAACAAAATATAAATTATGATTTGCAAGTCATCTAAACAACTTGAATTGAAAACAACCCTCATGTTAAATTAAATAATTTTAAATTTAGAAAATCATAACTCTAATGCTTAATAAGACATACCACATAAAGTCTTAACACACACATTAATTAAACTTCCTAAGTTACGATGTATATATGATATAATGTTTTAGATATTGTGTATTTATTATGATTGGATGTTAGGTTAGCTAATCATATTTTCTGGGATTGTACTTTTAGGCTTTAACCATTCAATTTAAGATTTTAGACTTTTAGCCATCAACCCAGCTAAAAGTCAAAGATGTTTTTTTGTATTTACATAAATAACATATATTTTGTATATAAATATATTTCAAATATCTAAATCTTCATATTTATTTAAAAGCATCTAAATTTTTATTATTATATCAAAAATAAAATCCATCATAAAAAAAATTTGTATCGAGTTATTGTCTCTTCCACTCCCATATTTTTAACATATAATAACACATTAAAATCATGCAATCCTTTAAATGTAAGACGCAGTCACGCAGTACTTCTCAATAAAATTCACTTCATTACATGTATTTTTATTTTTTGACTGTTCATTTCATCAAAACTATAATTAAAATATTATATAAAAAACTACAAATTAAGTATTATATAAAAAAATAAGTTATGCTGTAAAACATTTTTTTTCATAATAATTTATCTCATTTTAGGAAGCTAGAATATTTAAGAACTATTTATTTGAAATATTTTGAGCTTTTAAAGTTGGGTTGTAAATCAAATGCAGAAGTTTAATTTTTTATATTCAGTTATATTTTAAATTAGTTTGATATCAACACCAACAATGATGGTTGGTGATGCAAGAGACAGTCGGGGGATGGTTGATTTTAATAGCAAATGAATGATGAGCTAGATGCATGATGATGATGATGGAAGTATGGTATTGTGTGTTATATTTGAAAATCAATCAAATAGGATAATTTTTTTAATTCATCAAAAATGAATTAAAAATTAAATTTTGAATGCATCAAAATATTACTAAGCATTTATTTTACATCCAATTCTTTGCCATAATTTCATAAACTTTTATGAATGAAATGGAATATAATAATTTTACACCTAATCAAATAATATTTTTAGTTTAATTTATTTATTAAATCTAAGATAAAGAGCTTTTCTTAGTCTTACGATAATATTTGTGGCTCTATTAATGTAATTAATAGATATACTAAACAAGAAAAGCCTTCTTTTGTGATAAATTTTATATAATTTTTTGAGATTTTTATTAATTAATCATCAAATATATATGTATTTATAATTTAAGCAGTATTCTTATTTTTTTTAACCATGGGACTCATATATTTTTGTATACCACCAGGCTTAAATCATTGAGAATTTAATAAAAATGAAAAAAAAAAGTTAAGCTTTTGTTATGAATTTTAATATTTTAATGTTAATTTGAAAAAAATTAAGATTAAAAGTGGTTGATTTGTAGATATAGAAGAATATGAGTCTTCATATGTAAAAGCCCCTATTTTAGATAATTAGATAATTTGATATGAGCCCAAATCCTCTAAATGGCCAAATAAGAATTACAATGATCACAGAACCAATGCAGTAAGGAAGACCAAATGATTCAATTTCTTCTTACAATGATCACGAACCAATGCGAAGGAAGACCAAATGATTTAGAAAATCTTCTTACAATGATCGAGAAAATACATTAGACATCAAAGCAACCCGGAATAATACAACGAGAAATTACTCAAATTACAAGGGGAAGCGACTACAATGGAGATAATAAAAAACCAAGAAGAAATAGGAACATTTTCATAACAAAATAACCACCAACTGTCAGAACGAGCAGGATAAAAGACAAAATTCAAAACAATAATGCAAATCGAATAAGTGTAACTTCCCAACTTGTAAAAGGAAAGCATAGATATAGGTTATAGAAGAAAACATAATGTATAAATAAAAGAAACCAAACAAGGATACTCAAATATTCAAAGAAACTCTTCTCTCAGATCCTTTCTTTTCCCTCTCCTCGAACCCCTTCCCGACCATCAGAATCCGCCTTCATCACCGCTTGGAAAACCTTAGGTTTCTCCTCTCGCCCTTCCCTTCCTGAGGCGGCTCGAACGTCAAACAAAACAAAGCAAAGAAAGAATTAAGGTAAGTTGCATCTAGAAGCATCATCCCACGTCCGAAAAATGCCTAAGCTAATATCAAAGGCTATCAAATCGTGATCGGTCAGGAAGGCGTGTAATCCACTAACTCCTTAGAAATCAAGAATCGCTTGATCAAAGATCAAATCAAGGCGATAAGAGGCGAATTCAATCCGACGGTTCAAGATTCAACCCAAAAGAAACTCAAGAGATCCAACGATGTGAGGGAAAAGGCAAAATCCAACGGTTGAAGGCATCGATAATTCCGTAGCTATTCCACTCGGGTTCATTCCACTCAAAACGAACCAAAACCAATAACCAAACTGAAATTTCAACCAAGAAAAGGAACATATCATAATTCCAGCACTTATATTATATATATAGTAAATAGTATGAGAGGATATATTTTTTATAATCAAACATAATAGCGTGTACAAACTATACAAAAATTATTGCTCTTTTAAAAAATATAAAATAGAATATTTTAGCATGAAATGAGTCCCCTTTAAATTATTACAAATTATATGATACTATCTCCCATATAATTTTCAGTTTTTTTTATATAAAATCCATTCATATGCATATAACTAATTTGATTAACTTCCCGTCCTTATTCATATTATTATGAGTGATGTAAATCAGTCATATTATTATATATTAATTGTATATTATTGTGCATATCTTTTGTGTACATAATAATACACAGTCATCGTGTAATTCTGATTTGATATAATATTGATTTGATGATAAAAATTTTATTCCTTTTATTACTTAAAATAAGTAAAAAAAATTTAAATTGTTGTGAGAATTTGTATTTTTGAGTGATGCTTTTTTATTATTTTGCAGTTTGAGAAAAAATTTATTTCTCTTATTACGACTTTATAATATGTATAGAATCATGGATAGATGTTAATATATTTTTATGTGATTAGTTTTAATTAAACGTAAATTATTTAGTACAAATCATTGCTTTGTTATTCCTTAGCTAATAATTTTAAATTTAACTAAACATGTAAACTTATATGTTATCAAATGAAATCACAAAAAAAATATAAATGTGAGATAATATTAGTTTTAAAATTAATATATTTTAAGTTAATTATTTTAAATTATCATGGTTGACTCAATTAATAAAATCGAACGGTTCAATAAAAAAATGTAATGTGTCCAAGATCACATGTTTTTAGTTTCATAAAGATACTTAAATTCTATAAGAAATACTTGTAATTAATAGAATTAACACTAATCATCCGATTAAATAATTTAGGATTTAGGATGAATTTGTTAAAACACATTTATCTAAAATATTATAAATAGACCCTCATTCATATTCTTAGAAGAAGATTAAGCTGAGAATAAAATTTAAAGTTGAGAATAAAGCTCAAAGTTTTAGGATTATTTTTATATGAGATGTTCTATTATATTTATTTGCTTGTATTGAATAATTTTGTTGAGTTAGAACTTTTTTTTTTTATGTTAAGAATTTTTTGGTAGGCAACAAACTTAAATCCCCTTAGCGCTCGACAAAGTCATAAGTTATGATTTGCCCTCTTTGGACAAAAATATCAATGAGATCAATGACATGAATGACATGTGAAAAGAAAGAGGAGGGCCAAATTTCTAAAAGGATCACACTATGATGCATCGATATTTTTAAAAATAAGGTATGTAGTCTTACAGCAACAATACACTGTCCGACATGTGCACACGATAGAAGTCCATTAAAATGATATTAAAAATTAAAGGACACGCGTCATTAATAATTGAATTAAAATTATAAAAAATATTTTAAATATAGTTTGTTATATTTTAAATAATTGTAGAGAGTTTTGGAGATTTAGAAAATGAGATTTGAGCTAAAAGAGAAAATAATAAGATATGTTCATTATAAATAATTAAAATAATAATAATTAATAATTAATTTTATAAATTCAAAATTGATAAATAAAATTTAATAATTAAATGACTTATTTTATTATTTTTAATATTTTATTTATTTATTTTATACATATTCTTAATTATTATATAATATATATTCAATGTGTGTTTTTTAAAAATAAGAATGTCCGTGTGTATCTTTATGTACATCATAGATCACCACCAACAACAACAATAAGCCTTTATCCCATTAAGTTATATATGAATATTTATACTATTATGTCAAATTCTCAATTAATTATATATTTTTTTATACATCTTAATCAAGTCTTTTGGTATCTCTATTTTCTTAACATACACAAATTTAATCGGCCTCTTAGCCATCTGACCACACTTTTAAACCATCTAAGACAAAGTCTCTAATCTTATCTATATTTAAACTTTTTCTCCGAATATACTCATTTTGCATTTTATCACCGAAAATATTAAATTTAGTAAAAGAGCGTCGTTAAAATTTTATATAAATGAGCAAAAATATATTAGTAATTAGCAATTTCAGAATTTGTTTTCGTAAATTAGAGTGTGATCCATCGTGCAACCCGTTCGACACAGCTCCACCAATTCCGCCCACGCATAACCCCGCATGAACGTCTTGGCTCCTCTTCGCCCCTCGCGTGAAGTCATCGAGGCCTATTGTTAGCTATTATTAGTATCCGTGATTTTGCCCTCTCATAGTTATATAAAGGGTGTCGTGTTTATTAAAGTATCATCCACTTCACTTAAGAATTTTTTTCACATTATTTTCTTCTCGCTTCTTCATTTACTCATATTGTGATTTCTTCTTTGTTGAGTAAGTATTAGAAAATCAATTCGCGTTAAAATTTCGTCCTCAACTTATATAAATCAAAAAGATATAAGAGAATAAAATTTTTTTGAAAAACTCAAAGAATAGGAGAAAAATCACCGAACCTTACTCACCAAAATACACTATATATCTATTTAATACAAAGTAAGTTCTGATACGGTTCTACAATCAATTCGAGCAATAATAAATATGCAAATGATAGTTGGTGTATCGCGATAATAATAGCGACGGCGAATAATCTGATGAACTCAACTTAACTCTATAAGAATGTGTTCCTATTTATAGGATCCGAAGTGCATTTTGGTCATTATAAATAAATCTCAAAACACTCAATTGGACGATTCGCCAATTCATTTGATCACGAGAATAATTTTGTGACTTGATCAACAAATGACCTTCGATTTGAGTGATTTCCGTTGGATTATTCTGCTCAGCCGATTTTACCAAGACGCCAAATTTAGAAGTTATTTGATCATCATTAGTATCTCAAGTTTGTATGTAACTTTGATTGAGTTCATATTTTCATTCAATTATTTGTTGTACTCATCTTATTGAGTGATTAATTTTATCATATACGCTTTAACTTGAGATTGCTTGATTTATAAATTTTAGAGAGATGTATCAAAGTTATAATTTTTTACAATTAATTTAACATATTTATTTTTTAAAGAAAATTTTTAAAATAGATTATGCTTTAAATTATATTGATAAAATTATCTTTTAAAATTTATAAGATTTTTATAAAATTGACTTGTGTTTCTTCCAATATAAAATCTTAGCATTTCATTTTATTTTATTTTATTTTATGATTTTAATTACTGGCATATAATATTTATCTGTTATTTAATTGATGCATTTTGCTATTAATATTTATTGCTTTGAATTTTATAAAATAGATTATGCTTTAACTTATATTTAATATCTTCTTATTAATTTTTTTTAAATCTATCCTGGTATAGGCAATCCGACTACATGCAGTTAAAGCCAAATTGTGTAATTCCTTACATAGGCACCTATTTGAATTAAAATAATTTATTTATTTTATTAATGCTAAAAATACTTTTTTAATCTTCTTTAATCAGTATCGATAGCTGTAAATACTAATGTATAAGATAATATATTTAAAAAAAGTTTAATCTCTCAATTAATTAAGCATATTTAATTTTTATAGCTGCTTTTATTCTTTATTCATATATTTTTTTACAATTAATTTAATATGTTGGATTTATTTCTAGTTAATCATAAAATGCAAAAAAATTAGTGGTATGTTATTTTGGGTGGAAATTTTTTATTTTATTTATATTCTACCATTAAATAAAAATATATTTAATATATTTATGTTTTTTAATATAAGAATAATTTATATTTTTAAATTTATCATTTTTCTATCATTTTCACATTGGAAAAAATATGAGAAATTAAAAAAATACTTCACTTTAAATGAAACTCAATTACTATAAAAGAAGACATCAAGGTGAACTCCTCGACTCTCCATTGCTTCATTCCCTCTACTAGAAATATTGGATATTATATATCATAAGTTTATGTCATCAACTTTCCTATCATTTCCAAATACACAGTGACGATACTATGCACCGATCTCTTCAACTTTAATGCATAATAAAGATAAAATACTATTTGAATCTTTCTTAACTTTTGAATCAAATTGTAGAATACCTTAATTTAGCTCTTGGTTGGGATAATCATCCTTAAGGATAAGGACTTTAATGCATAATAAAGAGAAAATGCTATTTGAATTTTTCTTAACTTTTGAATCAAATCGATGTATTTGTTAATTATCTTAATCTATATGCAAGTGGCTCTTCAACGATACAAGAAAATCAAGAAATTAATGGACATTTCAATATCGTAAGAGACAAGTTAAGCTGAAGTCAATATGGTTCACGATGACTCACTAGAACTAGAAAATTAAAGAAAGTGAGCCTTTCAAGATCACAAACTTGGAAATTTAGCAAATTTATGACTTAAAAATTGATTGTAGTAACCTAAACTTCTAAACTATAAAATCATTTGTATTTAAATTTTTAATTTTGACAATCAATTAAAATCCTAAAACTTCTCTCTCAATTCTTTAGATTTTATCCTTCTCTCTTTGCTTTTTTGTTTTGTACCTTGGGTGATGTTAATAAAATTTTGATATTGATCATATACAAATTTGAATTCAACTACTTTTAACTTCGCTTGTTTTACTTTTTAGTATCGCAAATTCCAGCAATCATGGTACAATGCAAGCATGGAGAGATTAATATAAGAGTCAACTTTTATGCGTGTTTGACTGTATATTTAATATTTAATACTATATATAATACATAATTCATAATAATTATCAAAAAAATTTATTATTAATATTCATAACATAATATATATTAGGATGAAAAATAAAAATAAAAAATCTTGACACAGATATATTTACTTTCATTTTCAAATAATTTTAATTTTGAACATATAACTTAATTTTGAGTTTTTTTATTTATCATCTTAACACAATTATATGATATTATTCCCCAAACATTTTTTTTAATAAAATTCACTCATTTACATAAAATTAATATCCTACTCCACAACTTCAATCGGACGAGCCCTTCAGAAACCCTACAAGCTTCGCCATTAACTCCTCCGCCTTGTCGCTCTCCGGCTTAAACAAATGAAAGACATGGCCCTCTCCCTCCGTCTCCACGAATTCCACCACCCTTCCCACCCTTCCCTCACCACCTCAAAATAAGCCTTCCCCTCCTCCTTCAACTCATCTTTCTCCGCCACAAACACCGCCATCCTCCGCCATCCCCTTCAGCGCCCCTTCAGTCTCAGCCGCCATTCAGCCTCGGGTCCATGGTCCCTCCGATCGCCCCTGGGCATACCAAGGGCCACAGCTTGTCCCCAGCGTCTCCTTCTCTTTCTCCCCTGTCGAAAAATATGGGTGGATGGCCGCCGTCCCTCCACATTCACCCCTCCCTCTGCACCCGCCAGCACCGCCATTCTATGGGCGATGTTCGCCCTGCACTGTCTCCTACAAGTAGAAAGTTCTTTACGAGACTGTTTGGCTATTGAACTCAGGTAGAGAGTGTAGTAAATTTTGTAAATTATGATTAAAATATCAAAATTATTTGAATTATAGGCCATCGTTTTATATTCTGTGTATAGTTTCCACGTAATGGTATTTGTCTTAAGATATGATTAAATATATTTTGTATTAACAAATCCTATCTTTCCAAATAAAAAATAAGAAAATTTTATCAGTTCAGCACAAATTTTTTTATTTTCCTTCAACCAAAAAAATTATTTTCCTTCTAATATTTTTTTCAATCAAATTAATAAATGAGGAAAAAATTAATTTAATTTTTTTTTATTTCATATCTTCTTCCAAATTACTTTAAACAAAATAAAGCAAAATGTCTCATTTGAAACGTTGGTGACAATGCAGTGTCATTTAGAGTACTACATTTTAATTATATTTTTGAAAAATTTATAATAAAATTATATTTTTCAATCATTATATAGTGACGGTTAAAAGTATGATCTGACTGTATTCTTTAAATAATAACTTCTTCTATAGCGTCATCATTATTTTTTCATATATTTATCTAAAATTGACCCTAAGTATACAAATATTTTGGCCAAAAAAAAATATATTTAAATGTGATAGTTAATTTATCATTTAAGATTAAGAAATAATTTTATAATTATAATTAAACTAAATTCTTGTCAATAATTTTGCATTTGCTTGATTCAGCTCTAAAGAAAATTAAAATTAATTTGAAATAATTTTGAAGATAGACTTACTTGATTAAAGTTTGTTTGGCCTATAGAAGTTTAAATTAATTTTAATTTAATTAATGAATTTCAATTTTAAATATATTTAAAATACTGTTATTTTTAAACAAATTTAAATGAGTTTTATTAGTACCCACCTGCGAGAAACACCCGATTCAGATCCGCGTGGGCCGCGATCCACGGGTCCGATGCGGCCACAGCCCACCAGCGCCGCCCATGAGTCCTCATAGGCAGCAGGGGGCGGGTGCTCAGGGAGCAGGCGGTATTCGGAAACAATAAGAACGCCAGCGCGGGCAGATAGGGAATTGAGATAGGGATGGTAGGTGGTGGTAGAAAAGGCGGATTCGATGCAGAAGCCGCCGCCGTGGAAATACACGAGGAGGGAATTTTCGAATACGGCGGCGATGGCAGTTGAGGAAGGTAGATGCGAGCGGAGACGGAGCGGCCGGATCGATGACGACGTCTTTGGAGGCGACACCGGTGATCGGGTCGCGTGGGGATGGGGAAGTGTGGCGCGAACGGCAAGGCGCTCGATTCGGCCGCTTTTGTAAAGGCGGATGAAGTGGAATTGCTCTAAATCGACCACGTCGGCTGTGGAAGACATAGATAGTGAGTACAGAATACAGCTCCGAAATAGGAAGAGGAAGACGAGAGGCTACGCCTGACAGGGGATGTCCATAAAAGGATCAGCTGAAATATCTTCTATCTCAATCTCAATAGCCTATCATTAAATCCAATCCCTCTATATCAAACAACCCCTCTAAAGTAAACCCCAATGAAACTACTTCTAAAAATGTGAGCTAGTTTGCTTTAAATTTGATAAGAAGGGTTATATATAAAATCAATGTAGGGCAAAATCATGTTTCTAGATGCATTGAAAGATTTAAAAGAATATGATATTGAAAAGTTACATGACGATACACTTTCATTTGATAAAGAAGTAGATCCAAATATATAAAATCTAATATCAGTATAAGGTGTATGACTGCTTTTAGAAAAAAAATTTTGGAGAAGGAACATTTTCTCAATATATGTTATATGTAAGGAGAAGAGCTGTAAGCTAGTAATAGATGAAGATACTATAAATATTATATGAACTCATGCTATCACTAAAGCCAATCTTACTGAACCTCACCCAAAACCATTATAGGTAAGTTGGGTAAATCACATAGCCTTCAATAATGGATATTTCATTCTAATTAAAATAGGTAGCTATAATGATCAAATTACATTGTGGCGTTCTTCCATGGAAATAGCTCATATCGTTAAGAAGATCATAATTTTATGAGTTGAATATGATCCATTATGGGCATGAAAACACTTATGTATTCAAGCATAATGAAAATTAATTAAATTAGTTCCTATAAAGGCGATCGAAAGGAGGTCAATTACACATTATAGAATTCTTCCGCACCTTTTGCAAACCCAGTTCGAGCTTCAACTCAAACTAAATCAAGAAAGGAATACAAAACTCCAGGTTGATAGCGATATCACCATCCAACGATAGGAATGATACTTACGATATATATATCCTAATATATGTGAATCTCCTAGAATTTAAATTACAACCTTAGGGTTTAGTAAATCTCCTAGAATTCAAATTATAACCTTAGGGTTTAAATGCTTTTGAAGAGCTCAATGACCCTACTTCTCGTTTTATCTTACACTTTCGAAATCGCTATTGATATTATGAATGAATCTCTATTGTAGTCTTAGATGTATTATCTAAATTCATTGATTTGATCCACGATGACTTGCTTAACGAAACCACCATTAAGGGATATACAACAACATTTATTTTTGATGTGGGATCTACCGCATCTTAAGAATGCTTATTTTGATGGGTATGGCATTGAATGATGTACTTAAAAGATAGAAATATCACTCTATAATAGACTTAATCACCTAATAAGACTCACAACATGATTCTTGAATGTACCAAAGATCTCTCCCCTACTTTATATGGTAGCATTAAAAGCAGGTTAGTTAAGTTTTTTTATGGAGGCAGGTTCATAGTTAATTACATCCAGAGAATGAGATTACTGCAGAATACGATTAAAGTAGAAAATAGACTATTAATAAATTAGTTATATATGTAAATCAAGTGGGAAAGTTCAAGGAGAAGACTTATTTTAGAAGCCAAAGAGAATTGATGATAAAAATTTTATTCATTTTATGACTTAAAATAAATAAAAATTAAAATTAAAATTTTATGAGAATTTGTATTTTAGAGTGATGCTTTTTTTATTATTTTGAAATTTGAGAAAAAATTATTTCTCTTATTATGACTTTATAATATGTATATAGAATCTTAGATAGTTGTTAATATATTTTTATGTGATTAGTTTTGATTAAACGTTTAACAATTTCTAATAATTATTTTTTAATTTAGTTGTGCTACGTAAATTATTTAGTACAAATCATTGCTTTGTTATTCCTTAGCTAATAATTTTTAAATTTAAATAAACATGATGACTTATAGTTCAAACATAGATTTTAACAAAATTAGAATCAAATTAAACATTTAGATAAGACGAACTTATCAACATCAATCTTAGATCAATACAAATTGAAATGGGCTCATATCAATTTTAAGATATGAATAAAAACTTCAAAGCATTAATCGAAGGGTCTAATAATCTCTAAATCAAGTATGTTTGTAGTAAAGTCAAACGTCTAAACAAAAGAAGTGCAACATGCCGAGATTTTAGTATCATAAAGATATAGCTATAAGAAATATTTATAATTAATAAAATTAACACTAATCATCCGATTAATTAATTTGAGATTTAGGATAGATTTGTTAGAACACATCTCTAAAATATTATAAATAGACCCCCATTCATATTCTCAGAAGAAGATTGAGCTGAGAGCTAAATTTAAAATTGAGAATAAAGCTCAAAGTTAATGACTGTCGATACCTATCATCAAGTTCCACGAAAGATTGTTGAAGGCTGTTTATTTTTTTTTCAAGACTATTATTATTTGAATTCTCTATTTTGTAATTCTTCACTCTCCAATTAAGAAAAAAATTGAAACCTTATAATTTTAATCATAGGCTATTTTGATTGGCCAAAGTTTTTTTTTCTATTTGTGTTTTTTTTATATGAGAAATTCTATTATATTTATTTGATTGTACAATTAATTTAACATATTTATTTTTATGAAGAAAAATTTTTAAAATAGATTATACTTTAAATTATATTGATAAAATAATCTTTTAAAATTTATAAGATTATTATATAATTAATTTGTGTTTCTTCCAATATAAAATCTTAGCATTTCATTTTTTTATTTTTTTGATGATTTTAATTACAGCAATACAATATTTATCTGTTATTTAATAGATGCATTTTGCTATTAATATTTATTGCTTTGAATTTTATAAAATAGATTATGCTTTAAATTATATTTAATATCTTCTTATTAATTTTTTTAAAATCAATCCTGGTATAGGCAATCCGACCACATGCAGTTAAAGCTATATTGTGTAATTCCTTACATAGGCACCTATTTGAATTAAAATTATTAATTTATTTTATCAATGTTAAAAATACTTATTTTTTTAATCTTCTTTAATCAATATCGATAGTTGTAAATAAAATTAACATATATAGATTTTGTTAATGTATTTAGTGAGATAAATAGATTTCATGGACTGATATTCATTTCATAAATATATGAAAAAAAAAAAGTTTTAAATTTAATTATTATTCTCAAAATTTCACAAATATGTGAAATTTAAGCATCAAAATATTATATTCTATTATAAAAGTTATGTATATATAAAATTAATAAAATATTTTTATACGGATGTAGAGACAACATATTTAAAAAAAAGTTTAATTTTTCAATTAATTAAGCATATTTAATTTTTATAGCTACTGTTTACTCTTTATTCATATCTTTTACAATTAATTTAATATGTTGGATTTATTTTTAGTTAATCATAAAATGCAAAAAAATTAGTGGTATGTTATTTTGGGTGGATATTTTTTATTTTATTTATATTCTACCATTAAATAAAAATATATTTGATATATTTATGCTTTTTAATATAAAAAATAAATTATATATTTTTTAATTTATCATTTCTTCTATCATTTCACATTGGAAAAAAAAAGAGAAATAAAAAAAAATACTTCACTTTAAATGAGACTCAATTGCTAGAATGAATGAGTTAATACATTCAAAATAATTGTTGAAATGTAAATAGAAAACAACAATAACAATAAGCAAACATATATTTAATTCTTGATATGTAATCGTAGGAGATTTTGTATGTTGAAAGTTTTCTAGAAATATGATATTTTTCAATGCAACTTGAAATCATATTTATACATTTTAAAATTTTGAAATATTTTATATTTTTTAGAGAACAACTTATATTATGTCGCATTGATATTTTCTTACAATATTGATAAGATAATAAGACATCTTGTATGTGTTCAAGTGCAGGATTATTATATAATATGAGTAGTCATATGTCACATTTGATGTTTTGCTTTGATGGAGAGTTACGGTCACAAATGATTTTACCCCTACTTATGTTGGTGGATAACCATCTAATTCAAATTTCTCAATTATTAACACTTTCGCAATCAAAACAAAAATTTTACATTTGTTACATCATGATAGTTCAACTCATATAGTCAATCGGTTGAACTTCCGTTAGTGGTGGTTTTACATATGTTGATGATGATGAAGTATGCAAATTTATGTTATTAGAAGCCACTAAGCACAGTGGTTGTCTATGTGGGAATTGAAGCCTTCTAACAAATGATCATAATGAAGTTGGTCTGCTTCAAAGTCCTATAGGCGTATGGCACAATTACCCCAAATTCACAAGTAATTGTATTATGATTATGTTAAATATATTATTCTACATTAATAAAAATAATCAAACATATTTTAGTTTAACCTTTTTGACTCCATAAGTCTAACTAATTTTCAATTGAAATGTATGATCTTTGCTCGATCTCATCCCTCAATGAAAAATTATAGCACTCATCATTCTTTAGATATACCACACTCATTCCTACCACACATTACAAGAAATGTTGAACTCAGTACATCAACCTTCATATAAGGCACAATTCTTTACTAATGTAGAAGGATATGAAACAATGTATAGCATATAAGCCAATATTTGAGTGAGCAGGGGATGATGAAAATTTGGATGAAGGAGAGGCTAATTTTGATCGTCCTCTAAGGGCATGACTTAATACATCAACATGCATTATCCAATATATAAAAAATTAACTCAATCATTGTAAATAATGAGTTTGTACATACGATTCATACTAAAGAGGGTGGATGTGATTGATGCGTGATGGTCCATCAACTAACACTACTATATATGATGACGTAATATCAAATGTTAGAAGGGATGATTTCTAGGAGCAAAGATCAACTACAATATGCACTAAATGATTGGTCTATCTTGAATAATGTAGAATATGGAAGATCACATCAAATAAAAAAGTTATATTATTGAGTGTGTATATTACAATCATCCTTTACATGACAATGGCATTTACATGCATCTTATATCCAACACTTGGGTGGTGCCTAGAAAGTTTCTTCAATGCAATGCATCAATTATATATGCTAATCATCTTGTAATTCCAAGTTTATCGTCATTATATAGTGTGATTCCACAATTAGACTTGAAGCCAAGAGAAATAGTTGCTTGAATAGAGTCCAAATTCAATATTTGAATTACCTATATTAAAACATAGGATGCACATTAGAAAGCAATCAAGTCAATCTTTGAGAGTTATGAGGAATCTTGTCATCAATATTTTATTTTATGGAAAGCATTTATATCACTATACACAGGTGTATATAGAGTACAAGTCACTATGGTGTTTATTTTTGGGATGTGGGATACCACCACAATTCTTAGGGGATAGTTATTGAAATGATGAGGCGACATTAAGAATGATGCTTTATCTCGAAGATAAAATCATCACCCTATAATGGACTTAATCACTAATAAGGACTCAAGGCATGATGGGTCTTTGAATGTACGATTTTCCTCACTTTACATGGAAAAGTAAAGCATTTTTTAAAAGGTCATTAAGTTCCCTATGGAGGCAAGCCCCATAGTTAATTACATCTAGGAATGAAATTCCTTAAAAATACTCTCAATTAAAGTAGACAATTAGGGTCTCCAAAGATTTGAAGGCAAGACTATCAATAAATTAGTTATGTTTATAAAATCAAATGGGATTGTTGTTCAAGAAGAAGGCTTATTTTAGAAGCAAAGGGAAAAACTCATGATACTAGGAAGTCTAGTGAGCATTCCAATATGTCCTATGGTTGGGCTTTATATGTTTGAAATTGAAGAGATTGAATTTACTAAAGTTGACATTTAATTAGAATGCTATGGCTTATAATCCATCAACACAAATTATGAAAATGCCTAAGAGGTGAGAATTTATGCTTGTAGCGAAGGAAACAACTACCTCGGATTCTAAATCTAGGGAGCTTTGGCATAAGCCAAAACACGACTAAGTCTAAGCGAAGATGGGTATATGATTTACCTTCACAAGAGAGGATAAACCACTTAGTTGGACTTATAAGCACAGAGTGATGTAGCTAACTCTTCCTACGCTTTAAAATCATACATCGATCATATAATATTGTAAGATTAGTTAGGTTGTTGTTTATTTAGAAATAAACTAAAGTCCTTAAACCCACACCCTAGAAGACTAGAGCATGAGTGGTATGAATAATGACTTAATCTACAAATACAAATCTTTTTTAAATTTTAATTAATTTTGACTCTTCATTTTGACAAAGGCTATATGGTTTCTTATGCTTAAATGCATGATAAAAAAGGATTATGGGCTAAATCACCGAAAGATGTGTTTTCCACTATAGAGGAGGTCCTCAAAGGTCAAGCCTTTCCTATCATGTAATGATGGAAACTCTCTTAGCAAGAGTGAAATAATATGATATGCATATCATTAGACATTCAACATCCATAAGGGGTTGCTAAATCTTTTAATTATCTTATTTATGTCTTAAGTTTTATGTGAGGTTGTGAGTTGATTAAAATTTAATTTTATGAGTGATTAGTTGGGGTAGAAAATTAATAATATCCTAAGAGCCTACATCTAGGCCACACATTCAAACATCAAACATTAATAAACTATAAAGGCATGTTATTCTAATGCACAATCAAACACAACATCAATCAAACATGTATAAATTGTGTAAAAGAATAAAAAGGTCGATGCGGTTTCATCGACACCACGAAAAAGAAAAGATGGGTAAGCTCTACCCTTATACAACCCAATTACAAAATAATTCATGCTATGGGGTCTTATTTCTTCATGTCCTCCTTTTCTTCTTTTTTATTTGATTTACTCCAAAGGTATCATAGGGCCTCCCAGAATAAATCTTTCTAGCCATTGCTCATCCTAATCTCATAGCACTAATCTTAATTCCTAATATAAAATTATATTAAAAATAAGAAAAGTAAATCTATATATGCAAAATAAAGGTTAGTTAAATAAACAAATAATCACAAATAGTTATATCATAATTTGGACTTAGCACGCATGGGTAACACCTATCTAACTTGGATTATGCTTAGGAGCATAAGCAACATGCAAAAAATATTTATATTTCTTTTTTTTGACCATTAAGCATAATCCTCTGAGAAAACATGATTAGTAATCATGGCCTAACATCTAGTCTGAAACATACACCCTAATATCTAGTCTAAAACATCACGAAATAAAATATACATCACACCATGCACCATCCCAACATAAAGCTAAAGTGGTGACTTCATCTAATGTGTGTGTATTAGGGCTTGTGTGGTATGTAACTAGGCATTAAGGTTATGATTTTCTAAGTGTGAAAGGATGTTTAATCATAAAAGGTTGATTTCATCTAAGTGGTTTAATTGATTTGAGAATTTTACTTGTATTTTCTTTTGTTTCATATGACGCATATAAGTGTTGTAAAGAGAAAGAAAAGAGCTTTATCTTTCATCCATACCTTAAGCCACTTTCTAAAGCATATTAATTTAATTTAGTTCTCTTTTGTGAATACTTGTTACACTTAAATTAATCTAAGTTTAGGTTCACCTTAAATGATTGCATTCAACATGAAAGGATTCTTAAGATTAATTTGAGTGAACTACTAACACATGACATACATCAATTTATTCCTTTTCATAACATGTAATGCATATGACTTAACTCTAAGTATGACTATACATACAATATATTTTAGCACACTCAAATGATGAATGTAGATGTGCATATTTGAAGTTTATATTTCTTATTTGATTGAATTACTTAATCATGTTAATTTAGAGCTTTGTCCAAATTCTTATACAAAAATACATAAGAATGAATTTAAATAGGTAATGTCATTGTTAAATCAAAAAGTAATCAAATGACCTCCTTGGGGCTAACTAAAATTTTCATTAGGGCGTCAAACTATATGCCCATTTGCATAAAACACATGTAAATTTGTATGTAAGAACATAAGGAAAGAGACCCCAAATCATATGGCTAATTAATTCAATCATTTAGTCTATTATGAAGGCATGTATTCTTAGTAGAAAAGATGGATTTTCATCCTTGAGCCACACATACATACACATGTAAAGAGAAATAAGTGACTATGTGCCTTTATTAAACCGAAGTGAGTTAATCAAATGACCTTCTTGGGGCTAGTTAAAACCTATTCCGGATGTCCGGACTATATACTTTGCTATCTCACTACATGAATGTATATGTAAGTAAGAGAAACAAAATTATGTAAAATTACATTTTTTTTATTTGATTATGTATGTGAAACAAAATTTCATCCCAATTCTAATGTAGGAACACACATGAAATCAAATAAGTATGTGTCATTGTTAAACTAGGGAAGTGAGATAATCAAATGACCTCCTTGGCTAAGCTCATTATTCAGGATGTCCGGACTTTATATTTATTAATATTCAAATACATG
Organism: Cymbidium sinense; assembly: GCA_021442155.1. NCBI lineage: Eukaryota > Viridiplantae > Streptophyta > Magnoliopsida > Asparagales > Orchidaceae > Cymbidium > Cymbidium sinense. Next base: position 90,165,022 of record CM038220.1, read on the forward strand.
TGAAACTACATATAAATTAAAGAAAAGAAAGCTCTATTTCACATGCTTAAGCTATAAGCACATGCAAACATATATCATAAGCTATCACTTCATATGTTATTACTCTTTCTTAAGCTTTTGAAAATACATTTGGATTTAATAGTGATAATAACATATATTAAATTATTTCAACACATGCAAGCTTGATATAAAAGAAATTCATTTAAGTTTAAACATTTAAAAAAAATATGAATGCATGGAACCAGACACATCATTTAATATGATTGGAAAGAAATAATATGACATAAAACACATGTTTCATTCAATCAAACTAATTCCCAAGGACAATCATATATAATCATTTAAAGTAAACCAAAGCTTCTTATTAAGTTATTTTTTGGATGTTTAATTTGATTTAGAAAAGGAGATTCAATCATTTCTGCTCTAACCCATTTTCATATTAGTTAATCAATTTGGTTCAATGAAATGAAATTAAGTTGATTTTATAGATTAATTAGGTTTATATGAGTTAAGATTATTAATTACCCCTTTTATATTACCTTTACATATTTACCCAAGTAATGATGTATTTAATATGATATGTATGCATTAGAAATTAAATCAATAATGATCCTATGAAATGAAAGCTAATGCAATTTGGCTCACAATGAATGATAAATTAAGCTAGGGACTTAATTACTCTTATAATTCTCTCACACATATGGGCTAATTATAATTTTCTTTGGATTCTCTTGGGTTCAACACCTGAGTCTACCTAGAAACTTAATTAGATGAGTTCTAGAATGACTATGATTTTAATTTGATTAATTAAGCCATTTTAATTAAAAAAAAATTAATTATCCTAAATTAATTAATTTCCACCCAAATGAAATGAACTTAGGGTAAAGATTGGGAAGAGATCCAAATCTCATTCCCCATACTCATTCATTGTTATACAATTATTTGTAAGTTTAATTAATAGATTTCTTACTTTTGGCATGTTAATTAATCACTAATTAAGAAAGTAATTGCTAAGACAACCAATTTTCTTAATTGATCAAGCAATAAATCCCAAGAAAATTATGAAGGTAGGCCATCCTATTAATCAATCTCTAAAGTTTGGTATTAATTACTTGCATAATTAGAGAGTTATTAATTAAGTTTTAATTAAATTTAAATTAAGCCTTAATTAAAACTCAAAATTAGTTGAAAATATTTTTATTAAATTCTCTGAAATACCTTCAAAATGAATAATTATTTCCATTTTATAATTTTTCTACAATTTATTATGATTTTCAAAGCTTAAGCTAATTTAAATGATTTTCACAATTTTTTTAAAGTCTATTAATTTATTTTTTGTTAAAATAGAATTAAAATTTAATATCTCTAATCAGTAATTTAGGTTTGAAATTTTATGGTTGGTGTATCTTAACTTAGTTTCAATCTCTGCAAATTTCAACTCAATTTGATTTGTATTTTGTGAGTAAATTTTGAAATTTTATTTTACTAAAACTCAAATTAAGCTCAAAATATTTAATGAAATTTGAGGATTTTGACTTTTGGATTCTCGGAAAGATAAATCCATGAGCCTTTTTTAATTGTTTACTAAATATTTTATTTTCTATGAATTTTGAAGCTTCATAATTTAAATAATTTTAAAATAAAAAATAGGTGATTTTCTCACTTAAACTAATTGCCATGCGGTGCTAATACGCGGGACCACATGCGTGATTGGCTATCGATTCTACATGGAACTCATGCAATGCAGGTGAGTCGCGTGTCAAAAGCGAATCGCGAGAATAGGGATCACAAAGTGTGGATCGGATCGACCGTTCCATCGGTCGGATGATTAGATGATATGCGTCAAAGGCCAAAATTGAAGGATTTTTATGAAAGAACAGAGAATCGAGTGCTGATATGAGTCCGTCTCGAATGGAGATGGTCGGGCAATCACAGAAGAGATGGATGGAAACACTTTATTGATGGATTTTGCAAAAAAAATGAACAAAAAACTTCATTTTAGGCTCGATTTTGCGATCTTTCTTGAAATTACTCAAAATGTGAGGATGATGAAAAATAAAAATGCAAGGGTAATCAGAAAATTTGCATAAAACTATCACAAATAAAAGCTCTTGAGGTCTGTTCTTGAAAATTACCTCGGGGATGATTTTCGACGGTGAGTGAAACAAACTCGAATGTGAGAGGAAGCTTTGGAGTAACTTTGAACCTTTGCTTTGCTTTGGAACATCGTAATCACCAAACTTTGTCACACCCTCGCTATAATCTCCTTAACTTTGATATTTTTTGGTCAAATGGCTCAAAGAAAGTGGGGAAGGGATGTTATTTGCTTGGGGAAGCTCTTGGGGCTGAATAATGGGAGGAAGATCTTGGAGGCTTTAATTTCTTATCTTTTGGGATGACCGAAAATCACCATTAAAGGTGATGGAGATGGTTTGGAGGTGATGGCTTGATTGGGACTTTGGATTTAGCTCCAAAATCTTTCTTTGGGGCTGTGGAGTGATCTCATTGAATGCAAGTGATGGGGAGAATTAAATGAGGTGGGTAAAATCTTATGTCGGGGAGGATAATTAAGGGATTTTATTGGGTTGGGCTGATTTTGGGTTGATCCCAAGTGGGTTTGGGTTAGTTTGATCAACCCCAAGATGTCAGTTGGTTTCAAAGGATTTGGCTCAAGGGACATTTGGGTCACATTGGGTAATGTTGGGTTGTGACCAATTGGTCAAATTGGTCAAACCAAAGCTTAGGTTAAGTTCAAATGATGATTTAAAGTATTTTGGTATGATCAATTTGATTTAATTTGACCTAGAATTGATTTTGGCTCATTTGGAATCAAATAGGTCGAATGGGTCAAGTTGATCAATTTGATCAAAATTGGCCAAATTGGGTTATGGGTTGATTCATGTTCAATTGACTAATTGAAGAGGAATGTAATCTTTAGTTCAAATAAATTTTGGATTTAATTTTGATTTAGGCTAAATTGACCCTTTTAGGTCAATTTAGGCTAAGTTAGTGCAGCTCAATTGATGAGTCATGTTCAAACATTGATCATGGGTTGATGAATCAATGGTTTTAACCAATTTGGTGTAGGGTGAGTTTTGGCTATTTTTTAGTTCATTTGGGCTAAATGGTTGACTTGGTCAAATGACCAAGTTGACTTGACCAATTCATGATAATTGATCATCCTAGGGTGATCAATGGCCATGGTATGAGACTTGGATGGGCTTGATTAAATCTAATTTAGGTTGGATTAGAACTTGGTAAAAGGATCCTTTAGGTCGTTTGGGTCAAGCTGAAGCGAATTCAATTGGCTTGATTTTGACTTGATTTAAGTTTAGTTGATATATAGTTAGGATTGAAATATAAATTCAATCAATTTAGGGTCCAATAGATTTTGGTTCATTTGAAAGTCAAAAGCTAAGTTGAGCAGCTTAGGTTGGAATTTGGTTTGATGATTGTAAGTTTCATTTATATTTATATAGGTGATTGAAACAATTGATTCAAAAGAAAATCCATTGGTTTTGACTTGATTTGGATAGGATTTAACTAAGTTTAAAAGAATCGATTCAAAGGGCTTAGATTGGGTTTTGATTTGATTTTGGTTTTAGTTTTGGTCATTTGAATGTAGATTTTATTTATATTTAGAAAGATAATCAAAGGAACAATTGATTTATAAGAAAATCAATTGAGTTTGAAGTAATTTGATGGAAAATTTGGCTAAGGCTAAGTCCATAAGATAAAATCATAGCTTATGAAGGATTTTAATTTAGATTTGATCATAGATTTCAATCATTTGATTCAAAATTTGGATTTGGATTTTGAATTTGAGGTTTGGTTTGAGATTTGGATTTTGATTGGATTTAAGAAGGTGCACATGGATTGGGTTTAGGCTACGGATAAGTGATTTGCTTAAGTCCTAAGGCATAGCCAAATCATGATTAACCCTTCTAAGTCTGTGGGATTAGGTTAAGTGTTCACCAGTCACTAGAAGTGTCTTATGACTAAGAAGATCTTGGTATAGAATAGTCTAAGTCTAAGAAGAGGAGGTTGAGCTCACTCCAAAGTGAAGTCAACAAAAGGACCCCATGGGTGTGGTGTAACTAACAAGGCTGCAGGTACATATTGCATTGAAATGATAAAAAACATCTTGACCATTGCAAACACTAATGGAAATGATCTATACTGGCAGAAGGTATACAAAATAACGATCTTAGTGCAATGTTGTTCTCTTTATGCTAAGGGCATAAGAGAGCCATAAGAAGCGGAATGTGGGGGATTGAGTACATGAACCTTCCACTGAGAAGCGTTCAATTATCTGGGGATATGAATTTGAGGTTGATTGTGAATATGATTAAGTTGGGTGTGTATCAGATGGGGTAAGAATCTATAACCCTTGAGATCAAGATCAATTAATTTTTAATTTGTTTTATTTTAATTGATGTGGAGGCATATCCCAGGGATATGGATTTGAATCTGAGGGAAATGTAAACCTTCCACTAGGGAAGCAGTTTTTGGGCTATCCAATAGGGATAAGAGCTTGATTGGATTTCTTATGACTCCCAGGGAGAATGATTTTGAATTGAGGGTACATCCGGTTGGGTAGATAAACTGGTTGAATTTGTTAGATTTCAATTTAGGCTCCACTGGAGATCGATTTGTGCCTCGATGGGGTGAAGTTTGGTTTGATTGATATATTTAATTTGACTCCAGGTTGGTTTTGAATTTGGTTTGTTATGGACCGTGTGATGGACCCATTGAGAATGAGCCACGGGGCCTTGGCACGTCTTAGATTTATAAGTCCAAAAGGGTAGTCCACCATAGGTCTATCGACCTAAGGTTACCTTTCGTGCAATGGCTATGCTAGGAAAAAAAGGTATAACATACTTACAAGTTCCAAGCAATTGTCGGTGACCTATTGATGGCAACAAATCAAGCGACCTACTGAGTGAGTGTCATGAGGGGATCTTACCTCAACTTAAGAGTAGTCGATGATTAATTTGATTTAATTTAATTTGGTGTGTTATGTTATGGACCTTTGGTGTGATGGACCCACGAGAAGGGCTATATCGGCCTATCTCATTTACAAATTCAAAGGGGTAGTTTACCGACCACAAGATAGACTATCCAACCTAAGGGTTTCCTTTTGGTGTGAGCTATGCTAAGGAGAAAGTATATCGACTTACATCTTTTGAAGTGGGGAACAATCGTTAGGGTGACCTTGATGGCACAACAAATAAACCGACCTAAGGCTCGAGTGAATATCTGGGGACTTATGTAAGCTCTAGAATAGTCGATTAATTTCATTTGATGGATCCCATCGTGTGTGATGGACCGGAGAAGGGTTATGTTGCCTATCTCGATTTACCGATCCAAAGGTAGTCTAGAAGGGTAAGACATATGACCTAAGGGGTGCCTTTTGTCGCAATGGTACTTGGAAGAAAAGCACTTACATCTTCGAAAGAGGGACCAACCCCGGGTGACCCATTGATGTGCAATAGATTGAACCCGCCTAGGGTCGCGTGTGCAACAATCATGCCGAAAGAATGCGTAGTGACGTACATCTTCTAAAGTAAGGATGACCGCCGGGTGACATGGCACAATAAGTCGAACCTAAGTTAAGGGCGACAACCGAGGGAGTGTCGTTGGGGACTTATCTCAACTCGTGAGTAGTCGCATTCCTATAAGGAGTTTTGCTAACACGTGCCTAAAGATAGGATGTCAACTTGAGAAAGTGTCTGGGGCGTAAATCCTAATCCATAAGCAAAAAAATATATATTTTGTTTTATATCGGACCTTCTTGGTGTGTGAGGGACCACACGAGAAAGGGCTATCGGCATTGACCTATCTCGATTTACGGATCAAGGGAGAATCGCACATCCACCGAATAGAATAATGTGGCCAACTCAAGGAGAAAGCATAACATTCTTACTTCTAAGAGTGGTTATCCACCGGATGGGTCGTTGTCAACATAGCACCAACCAACCTAAGGTGCCTGCACGAAAATTAGTCTAAAGATAAGGCGTGTAGACTTATATCTCCCTAAAGCGTAACCGATTGGGATAGTGTGTCTTCGCCTCGTGTTATCCAACCTGTCGCTTGTTGGTGTGCAACTACTTAAGAAGAAAGCATAGCAAACTTACATCTTCCAAAGTAGGGATCAACCGCTGGGGACCTATTGACGGCACACAAGATCAAACCCGACCTAAGGGTGACTACCAAGTAAGGAGTCACAAAGAAGGATCGGATCACTTATAGTAGAAGAAAGGAGTGAGGGACTTACCATAATCTTCAACTCGATTAAGTCAGTTCGATAGCTAGTTCAAGAAGAAGGCGTGCATACATACATCCTCTTAAACAAAGTCGACGCGTGATGATAGCTTACCGACCGCATAGTAAGGCTACCATGCTAACAAGGTATTTGTCGGTTTATAGCATTCAAATCGGGAAAGAAAGCATACCAAACTTATATCTTCAACAAGGGACCATAGGGTGACGCCTAACAGTGGTAACACGTCACCACCGAGGAGTTAATGAGTGAGTGTTATAGGGGACATTATCCCACATCAAAGTAGCCCAATACAAAATATGTGTATGTGTGTTTGTGTTGTGAAAGAAGGAATAGGATGTCGCTTGGGTTCTCTTACACCTATCTAAACACGCCAAAGAATGGATGAAATGGTGCTACGGGGCAATGGGACTCCACTAAATAAGGATGTCGCCGGGTTCTCTTACACCTAACTTAGTAGTCAAAATATGATGCCTCTTAGGTTCTCTTACACCTATCCTAATAGCATTGGAGAATTGTGTGTAGTTTGTGTTTGTGCTAATGAAGGATAGGATGCCACTTTGGTTCTCTTACACCTATCCTAAACATGTGTTGTGGGATTTCAAAACAATGATGTTTTAATGAAGAAAAGATTTGATGAATGGAAATGGAATCTTTATTGATGATGATTGCTGAACATGATTTCAAGGATAATATTTCTTTAAATAAAATTTGTTTTGGAAGCATCGGGCACTCTCCTTTATGGTTGATGAGTTGATAGGATCCTTCTTGATAGGCCTTTCTATGACAAAGGGACCTTCCCAAGTGAGTTCAAACCTCCCATCTTACAACAAGCAATAATGGTCCCCTTAGAACTAAAACAAGCTCTCCTTCTTGAAAGCTCTAGGATGAACCAACTTGTTATGAGCTTGAATCATTTTAGCTTTGTATAACTCGAGGTTGACATGCGTGTCTCTCCTCCAAAGCTTCAAGCAATTCTAACCGCAACCTATCTTTTGTTCTCATGATCTTGCTACCCACAGCTATCCTTAGTGATGGGAGTTGGACTTCTAATAGTAGAATGGCTTACCCATACACTAAAGAGAAAGGAGTTCGTAGAGTGAGCCCACAAAGCTTCAACAAACTGCTCATGCCATTGTATTTTTATCGAGTCTCTTCTTGAGTATTTGAATGAGAGTTTTGTTGAAAGCTTCTACTAGTCCATTCCCGGGTGATAGATGGTAGAGTATCTCCAATCTATGTTATGTCTTGAGTGAAGTTGTTGATCTCGTGCTCTTGAATGCTACATTATCAAATATAATTTGTCGAGGCACCCAAACCTATATACGATATTCTCAGAACTGGAGCACATCGGCTTTGACCTCCTTGAGGAATCACCTACCACTTGGAAAATTAATCGGTAGAAGGATGAATCGATAACTTTTCAAAGAATGAGGATCGATTGGACCCACAATGTAAGTACCCCCAACACTGAATGGCCAAGAGGCCAATGTTGGATGTAGAATGTTGGGTAGTTGGTGTAGGACCATTCCATGCACGAACATTGGTGACAACACTTGGCAACATCCAAGCCGGTAATCATCATAGGCAATAGTACCCCAATCCCTTGTTCTTGGCCTTCATCTTCAAAGATTGGTGAGCGATAATCGAGTGTACCTCAATCACGATCTTACGGGCTTCATGCTTGTCTAAATAACTACCTCACTTTTCGAAAAGAGCTCTCAACTTCTTTCATCTTAGACATAGGACTCTTCTAAACACTAAGAGTTCCTTAGTCTTAAGACACTTCTAGTGATAGTGAACACTTAACCTAACCCTAGAGACTTAGAAGAGTTACCATAGGAATAGGTTATGCCTTAGGCATATTAGGAAATCTTGCCAACCCTTTGCTTGAACCATATCCTTACTTCCTCCTTTCAAGTCAAATTCAAATTCAAATCAATTCCAAACTCAAACCAACTTCAAATTCAAATTAATTCCAAAACAAATCAACTCCAAATCAAATCTTAAATCAATTCCAACCCAATTGATTTTTAAAATCATCAAATCAATTCCAACTCAATTGATTTTCTCAAATCTTAAATCAATTTCAACTCAATTGATTTTCAAATCATGAATCAATTCCAAATCAATTGATCGAAACCCATGATTGAATTCAAATCATAAAATTTCTTAAGCTCTGATTTCATCTTATGGACTTAGCTCAAACCTAATCCAAATCACTCCAAACTCAAACGATTTTCTCATAACCCATTTATATTCTCATTTATATTCACAAATATAAATGAAATATAAATTCAAATAACCAAAACTAAATTCAAATCAAATCTAAATCAACTTAAATCCAACCAAAACTCTTTCAAGTCAAATCCTTGAACTCCTTCAAATAAATCTAAATCATTTCAAACTCAAAAGATTTTCTCATAACTCATTTATATCTTCATTTATATTCATAAATATAAATGAAATATAAATTCAAATAACCAAAAATCAATTTAAAACTCAAATCCAAATCAACCAAAAAAATCCAACTTACACTATTTTAAGTCAAATTCTTGAACTTAGCCAAATCATTCTCAAATCAATCCAAACCTTTGGATTTTCTCTTCAAACAATCAATCCTTTAATCACATGCCCAAACATAAATAAAACTACAATCACCAAACCAAAATCAAACTAACCCAAGTCAAACCATTGTTCACCCTTTTGACTTGAAATTGTCAAATGAATCAAAACTCATTTGACTCCAAATCACTTGCAATTGGATTTATATTTCAATCATAAGTCCATATGTGAGTTCAACCAAACTTGAATCTTGATCAAGTCAATTGACCCATTTAAGCTCACTTGACCCAAAGTGACCTAAAGCACCTTTTGAGCCAAATTCTAATCCAACCCAAATTGATTGAACTAAGCCCATCTAAGCGATCAATCACTCAAATTAATCAAATCTAGTCAAACCAAAGCCTTTGACCAAGTCAACACTTAGCCCAAATGAAACCTAAAGAAGCCAAAAATTCACCATAAACCAAATTAAAAAAACCAAATTGGCCACTTGACCCAAGTTGACCCAAGTTGACCTAAAAAAGTCAAAATGGGTCAAATCTTGATCTAAGCCAAATTGATTGCAACCAATGGTCAAATTCATTCTAAATTACTTGTTGAACTTGACCAAAGCTTCAATTGGCCAACTAGACCCAACCTAGCCCAATTGACCATGAACCCAACTTGACCTAAAAGGTCAAATCAACTTAAAATCAAATCAAACCAAAATTGATTGAAACCAAAGCTTGTAATACATTTCAAATGATCAACCAAGCCTAAACCAACCATGACCTAACCAATTGGGTCAAATGGGTCAAATTTGTCAACTTGACCCATTTGACCTAAATGAACTCAAATGAACCAAAACCAAATATAAATTAAATTGAACCAAACCAATGATACCCATAGCTCCAAATGATCATTTGAACTTGACCTAACCCATGGTTTGAATTTGACCAATTGGTCAACCTAACCCAAATTGACCCAACTTGACCTAAATGGTCAAATTGAACCAATTCAAACCAAATGAACTCCAAATCACTTGAAATTTGGCCCAACCTATTTTTGAATCATTTTAAATCTGCCCAAATCAAAATCAAGGCCAAATGACCATTTTACCCTTAGGTCAAACCCATGGCCAAATCCACTTGAATTTGGTTAATTCTTTCTCAAGATCCACTTGGCATCCCTAGTGGACCACATGGACACCATGAGGGTGGTGAACATGACCCAATGGGTTTGGATTAGTGAAGACCCAACCCAAAGCCAAACCACCTCAATGGAATTCTCCACTTGGATCACTAATAAACTCACCTAGCACATGGCACTCCCTCTCCTCCACTCCTCTACCAAAATGAATCACATGAAGGTTTTAACAGCCAAACCAATCATCAATCAATTAATTGAGCAAAATGGCAAAGCTAGTCTTGGTCGATCCAAGGAGGGGAGATATACTCCCCTCATTCCCACTCAAACCACATACATCAATTGATTGAGCTATAGAAATTAAAGGCAAGCTTCTCCAAGTCTTGGCAAGCATTCCCCTCCTCCATTTTCTCCTTCTCGATTTTCTTCAAACCCAAAATAAGGGAGGCCTAAGCCAACTCAACTCATCAATTCCTTGCAAGCACCATCAAAGTCGAGCTCAACCAAGGTGTTTGTCAAGTCTCAAGCCACAAGAAGACTTGATCAAGCATCACCATTGAAGGGGAGTTTGGTCAACCAAGACATCCACTTCAAATCAAGCTTGATACCTTCAACAGGGCTTCATCTCCACTAGATGAAGCTACCTCCATTGGAAGCAGTGATAGCCTCCGTGAGGTATTACTCAAAATTGATCCTCCCTTGAAAATTATTTGGTCCTTTTGAAGGGAATTATAATCCCATTTAGTTGTTGGATCTTTGCTTGTGCTCCTCCTCAAGGTGTGGGTGAGTTTGAACTCCATCCAAAGCTTTGATCGTGGCGATGATCGACGACATCCATCTCTTGCCACTGAGGAGATAAATCATACACCGCCCATTCCGCATGATTGGAGATGATTGTGATTTAATCATGTTTGATCTCCTTTAATTTTAGCCTAAACCAGGATTAATCCATCCGGTCCGATCGATAGACGCCCATGGAGAAAAGCATGCACCTTGATGTGCCATGCAATGTGACAACTTAAATAAACAATTTCATCGCCGGAAAGCGCGCACCACTGGCCGATGGATTAGTTAATTAATTAGGCTATCTTTAATTATCCATTAATCACAAAACTTCCTAAAATCATAATTAAATGTAGAAAAATTTAAAAAATATAAATGAAGGCTCATTTTAAAGATAATTCAAAGAAAAATATAAAATTAAGTTTAATTGATTTTGAACAAGAATTTTCTTAATTTGGTTTATTAATGTAATTATAATTACTCCTTAATTACTTCATCAATTAATTCCAAACTTCCTAGATTGATTAGGGGATGCCCTCACCTCCCATGATTTTTTTTGAAATTTATTATGATTAATTAGGGAATTGCTTGATTCACCCCTAATCACTCTTTTAATTAAGTGATTAATTAACCTATTAAATAGTGAAAAATCCATTAATTGCTTACTAAACACTATGAAACAAAGTGAATGGACTTAGGGAATATTAGGATTTTTTTCCAATCTTTCCCTAAGTTCACTTCTTTTGAAAACATTTAATCAAGTTGTAATTAATGGCTTAATCACTTCATTAAATGGCTTAATTATCAAACTCAAATTCAAATCACTCTAGAACTTAATCATCTTAATTATTGGGTAGATTCTTAGGTGTTCAATAACCTAAGAGTTCAAAGAAAATTATATCAACTACATGTGTAGGATGGTTATGAAAGTACTTATTAAACCTTTAGCTTAATTAATCAATAATTATGAGCCATTGTTAGGCCCCTTTATTTCTTAGGTGCATTTATGATTTAAATTCCATGTGGTTGCATATCATATGTTGGCTCATAATTATTTGAATAATTATGTTAAAGTGGTATATAAGGGATAATTAATGGATTTAATTCACACCTTAACCTAAACAAAACATAAAATCAACTTAATTATTCTAAAATTAAACTCAATTGATTCACACATGGGGAAATGGGTTAGGACCAGCAAACTCTTTTCACATTTTCTAAGTCAAATCAAATCAAAATAAAAAATCTCTTAAAGAATTTTGATTCACTTTAAATGATCTTATTTTATAGATTATCTTTAAAATTAATTAGGGTGAATGAAGTCATATGCTTACATCACTTTATTTCTTTCCAAGCATGCTAAATATTGTTTGCCATATGAAATCATGCATTCATCTCTTTTGAAAAATCAATTAAATAAATGTTTCTTTTATGTCAAATTGTATGTTTTGGCTAAAGTTAAGAATATGAGTATTATCACTATTAAAAAAATTATTTTCAAAACCTATAAATCAAAGATTATAAATGAAGTGATGCTACTTATAAATACTTATAAGCTTACATGTGATTATAGCATAAGATGTGTATTATGTGATTTTATTCTCTTCTCTTAACATGGATTGTATAGATTTGCAAAGTGTATAGTTCATTTGAAAAGAACACAACACTTGCTTAAATCAATTCTATGCATTTCTATGTTATGACTTAAGAAGGATCTTCATATTTACACATGTAAATTACAACCAAATCAAACAAAAATTCTTTGCATGATTCTTCATCCATTTATTTCTTTTATACATTTACATGTATTTAAGAAAAGTGTTTTATTAGTCGGACATCCCGGGGTTGCGAGGCTTTAAGTAGCCCCAAGTTGGTCTTGTACCTTACACCGGTGTGGAAAATAATGGCATCATACTCACTTATGTATTTATACATATGGATGTGCATTTTGTTAATGGATAAGAATCCCTTTTACTTAATAAAAAAACATTCATTCATGGAATATCCAAATTTTCTTAAACAACATCTCTTTGCATTCATCATTAAGGTGTGCTAAGATTTGTAGTGCATGTATAGTTATGCTTAGGATTATTCATATTAATAGTATACATGGTGGAAAGAAATAAATGATTATGTTATGTGATAGTAATTCACCTTAATTAATCCTAAGATGCCTTTCTTATTGAATAGGACTATTTAAAATCTAAACTTAGGAATTAATTAAAATATATAATAAAATATTTACTAAAGAAAAATCATTAATGAATCAACCTTAGAAATTATTTAAGGTAGGGATGAAAGAGTAGTTCTTCTTTTTTTCTTCTTTATAATATTAATAACGAAAATGTAGGTTCATTTAAACCAAATCAAATCATTAAATAAAATGACAAATCAACTAAATCACTTAAAATGAAACCACCCTTCTAAATTGAATCTTTCACATTTAAAAATTCAAACTTTAAAGCCTAGCTAAGACATGCCACACACAAGCCTTAAATGGCACACACATTAATTCACCATTCTAGCTTTATTTTATATTATGCATGGTTTGATTCTTATTTTTTGATGTAATGTTTTAGATTGGATGTTAGGATGCATGTGTGTAGACGGATGGTAGGTGATCTTAGCTAATCATTTCTTATGAGGGGATTATGCTTAAGCTATAATAAAAATATAAATATTTTGTATGTGATTATTTATACCCCTAAGCATATCCACTAGGACATGGGACTTGGTTACCCATGTGGGTGCTAAGTCAAATTATTCATATACATGCTTGGGTTGTGTGGTATATTTTAGCTAATCTTTATTTTGCGGTTTAGTTAGATTTATCTTTCCCTTTTTTTCATGTAATTTTGTAATTATAATTTGAATGAATGTTATGGGGATTAGGATAAACTTTGGTCATAAGACCAAGTTCTTATGCACCATGTGATGCCTTGGAGCAACCATATCCAACCAACCAAAAAAGAAGGAAAGAAAGAAAGAAAGAAATGAAAAAAAATGAAGAAATAAAGAATGAAGACCCCATAACATGAATTCCTTCTAAATTGTAATTATTCATTTGTAATATGGTTATAGGGTAGAGCTACCCACTTTTCTTTGGTTTGCGGTGGAGCTCAACCACATTGGCCTCTTAATATTTTATGCTAGCTTTATAAAATTATTTGATGTTTATGTAGCTTGCATTGGCATGATTTTCCTAATTTAGTAATTGCTTGATGGTGTTGAATGGATGATGCGATTAGGCTCTTAGAAAAAATAAATTTTCTATCCAATTAATCAACTCAAAATTAAAATTAAATAACTCATAACCTCACCTAAAGCCTAGGACATAAATCAAGAAAAGATTTAGCAACCCCTTCATTGGATGTTGTATGTCTCACATCATGCATAATAATCATCTTCACTCTTGCTAATGGAGGGCTTCCACCTTGCTGAGAAAATGTCTTGACCTTTGAGGCATGGTGTAAACACACCTCCTTCTTCTGATTTTGGTCATAACTAATATCTCATGCATTAAGCATATGAATCCCATAGGTCAAATAAAATGTCCAAAAAATCAAAATAAAACTTAACAAAATTTGCATTAGATTAAGTCATTTTTCATGCCCTTCATGATCTAGTCTCTTAGGGAGTGTGTTTAAGGACTTAGCCTCCTTTCTAAATAAATAGCTTAGCTATCTTGCAAAGCATAAGACTTGCCTATATGTATTTAAAATCGAGAGGAGTTAGTTGGCGGCCACCCACGTGATTGTAAGCCTAATAATCACGTGGTTTATTCTCTATGGAGATAAACCATGTGCTCATTTTCCTTAGATTTAGTGCTTTGGCCTGCCAAAGCTCTAGATTTAGGATCTGAGGTCTTATTTCCTGGCTACAAGCATAAATCCTCACCTCTTAGATATTTCCATGATCTTGTATGGAATTGTAAACCCTAGATTTCTAATAAAAATTCAACTCAAATAATCCTCAATTTTAAAAATGTAAATCCCAACCATAGGATAGTTTGGGATGCTCACTAGATTTTCTAGTATCATGAGCATCTCCTACTCATCTACTTTTGGTTCCAAATAACTTTCCCTTTGCTCAAATCCAACTTGATCTTCTAAAAAATAACCAATTGATTGATAGTTCTATCTTTGAAATCTTTGGAGACAATGATCATTTATCTTAATCGAGATTATTCTGGAATCTCATTCCTTGGGATGTAATTAACTATGGGCTTGCCTCATAGGGAACTTAACTAACTCATTTAAAATAAACCTACTTTACTTTTTCATGTAAAGTAGGAAAGAATCTAGTACATTCAAGTCCAATTATCCGGAGTCATTATTGGATTAAGTCCATTAGGATGGTGAATTCTATCTCGAGAGATACATCATTCCTCAATGTCGCACCGATCACCTAATGAGTACATCTCAGTGGTGTCTAGTAAATACACACAATATTTATTTTTGAAATTCCCAAAGTTTGAAATAAAATAAACACCACAATAACATAACCATATGATGAACCGATATAAGGTGCCATTGATGAGAGCGTAGGAAAAGCTCTCTACCATCTCGATGGGCTTGTGACCTCTTGAGGTAGTTTGCCTTTAGCATAGTATAAATGATTTCCACTTAGCTCCTGCCATTTTAGAATGGAAACCTCCCATTCAATAGAGTATTTCAATGAGTTTAGTATCAATAAGAGATGACTTATTTATTTTGAATCTTCATTGATATGGACTCATTTTTTGACATGCTAACTCTTTGGCAAGTATCAAGAATATTTCTTGAGTTCTCCTCAGAGATCTTGTATATGGTAATCTCTAGGATTTGAATAGTTTCATGGTGTATTTGATAATGATGGATCTTAAACTTGAGGACTTTAGGACCCAAGATTAGGTTGATGACAGAATCAAAGATGTCAATGTTTTGAAAGAATAGCATGATAACTCTGCAATAAAAGCCTCACATTTGTTCATTGTGAAGGATTGGATAGATGATATGAGAATCTCATCACATCTGAAAGTTAGAAGGACTTCTATCCTACCTTTCTGCAAGAGTAGATTGTGTTTTCTCCTTTTAGGAAGACACCATCAAAATACAATTCTCACTGATTTCTAGTTCCTTGATGATTTGTTCATCGGGAGATCTTCATTAAGCGAAGAGTCGAGTGGGTGTGTTTACTAAGAAGACCAATGCTTATCCTTTCACTACATGGATGGGTACGAAAGTAATGTTGATTGTGAGAGAATCATGGACCATCATGCCAACCATCCGATAGGTCGATCGTAAATGAGAATCAGTGTATTACTTTGGAGATGTTGACTTTATGAGAAAGCATATAATGTGGTAGCTTTGGGATTCAAAGATTTCGGATAATGTTTCAATGGGTGGATAATTGGCTTCAATAGGATTAGATCAAGAGTATTAAAAGTGGACAAGAGCTCGATTAATCAAAAGGATCAAAATCACTAGAGCATTATTATTTTCTAGACTTGGAGAGTTTCCAACAGAATTAAATCAAGAGTATTAAAAGTGGACAAGATGTAGAATTTGCTTTCATTGATTTCTTTTAGGTGGAGGTATGATAAAATCAAATAAAGTAAGCAAGGGTTTTAGTGCCCTTGTTCGTTGATACAACACTCTGAGAAGAAGGGTGAAGTAGTAGCAATGGTGGAGGAATGTTAGACTCGGAGGTTACGCTACTGACTATCTCTATTCTTTCGAGCTCCCACATTCCCTAAGTTATCTTTGGCAACTTACAAACCTTCCTTGATGTTATAGGTTTAAGCTACAGGCACCGCAAGGAGAGTTTTATCTTAAAATAATCTTTGAGGTTCGAGATAAGAGATCTCCCAACCTTCTTTGTCTTAAGGGATCACATGTATCTAAGGATTACCAACTAAGTTATTCTAAAAGTATTCCTTAGGGATAAACAGTTACTTGTAGCTATGCTCTCCTTGAAAGTGATAAGTCCTACATGGCCTAACATGTGATGGTAGGGTCAAAATTTAGGATCATCGCCTTGCCCACTTCTTCCTCTCTTAGGCTGTAGCAAAAATTAAGTTTTTAAGAGGTTAAAGATATTCGACTACCTCTGAATGAGTAGGACTTGTTTAACTTGTCTAGAAGCATGGTGGATAAAGCTACCCCAATAGAGTACCTTTCGGTATACCATTGAATGGTGATGGTTGAGGCGGTGGTCTTATGATATATGGTGGTAGAGGTGATGGATGTAGAGGCTGAGCTCAGGTCTCTTAAATGAACTCTAGCTCTCTGCTTATAAGTGATGCCACCGGCTTCTTCTCAAAAACTTTTGATTTGGTTTGGATGACTATTGAATGGTAATTAGGCTTCTTTTGTAGACTATTTGTTGATTAGCTTCTCAAAGGTTTTGATAGTAAATCCTTGAGCATGAAAGCTGATGAATATTATTAAGAAGAATTTTATGACATGTTGTTCATTTAATGGTTTGTATTTCATACTTAGGTTTCTCGAGAATATAATCAAGGAACTCAAGAGTTTTGTTGTCAACGAGATCGCATAGTCACCCTTTATTGAGCTGAAACCTCTTAATGAAGCTTTGCTCAACTCAAAAATGTCTTTAAAGTGAGATTTAACATACTAATCAAATGCAATTGAAAGAGGCCACTAATAAAAGAGAAGTCAATTACACCATGTTGCAACCACTCTAAAGTATGTTATGTTGTCGAGGGTTTCCACTACCATCAAAATCTTGAAAGAAGGTGGCACAAACCCTTTGGGATACAAAATTCAAATTCATCTAGGTAGTCTACCCTTGGAATGGATGAAGTACCGACTGTAATGCTTTACTCGTGTCGCTCCACTTGTTTGATGTCCTTCTAGTATGTGGTACTATCTATGACCTTCTATGCGGCTTCCACTATCTTAATTCACGGAGATGCACCCAAAGGATCAAAAACATGTAGAGTCGAAGTCCATAAGACTAGGCTATGAGCTTGGAAGTGCTTTGAACTAATAAAAGTCTTCAATCCTCATCTATATGCTCATCCTTTTCTTGAGCTATTGGAGGAGGTGTTGGGTTGAATGAGCTTGTCATCCTCTTCAACCATAATATATTCTATGTGATGGTCTTAAGAAGGGATCCTCGATTTTGATCATATCGACTTCTGCTAAGTCATAATAGATCATCCTTGAGGTCAAAATCTACTTTATTCTCCCTTGATAGAGATCATTCCCAAAAATCTTCTTTTGGCAAAGTAGTGTTCTAGGATGTCATTTAAAGAAGGTTCTCCACTGGTCACAAACACCCGACTACTAAAGACTCTGTTGACTTATGCATCCACACGCCACTTGCTGCTCACTAGAAATTCTAATGCCATGGGAACTATCTGTCATCCCCACCTCCTATGTCATCACTATTATTCTGGTGGTGACTAATCTGTGGTGGCAATAACAACTTTGTCCATTCTTCTTCACAAAAGTGAGGTCGAATGAGCAACCTCACCTCAAAAGTAGATGGAGTGGGATCTTTAGGTCATGGATCATCGATGAGGACTTCCTCTCCTGAGCGTGATCTCTAAACCTTGGTAGAACATATGAAGGGACTGACAGTGACGCAAAAGGAATGAGCTGTGATGGGAGTAACACCACCCTTCCGCTGAGCTCTCCTTCGATGGTGGTGGTGCCTGAGTACTATAATGTCTGATGGCCCTTGGCCCAGATGGAAATCATAGATGCCAAACTGCTCTCCATATTGCTCACTACAACCTGGCCTAAGTGGCCTCTATGGATTTGGGAACCGATGCTCGGGAATCCATCTCGATAAATAATGCCAACTCAACCCAGTGAAGGATTATAGGCAAAGATAGGGTTTCCTTCCCTACGGTGCCTCAGAAAGTGGTGGTGGTGGACATGCATCAATCCTCCTAGCATCCTCCTCTCCATCTAAACAAAGAGGGGTGGAATCTACCATCAAGAAAGGGGAGACCTCTAGGAAAACCCTCCTCAAGAAATGTGATGATGTTACCTCGCTCTCTTGTGGTGCGCCTTTATCTTCCTATTTTGTTGTATCGGGAGAGCTGGGTGCGGGATGGAACCTACCTCAAGGTGGAGACTATATTAGATGCTAAGATAGCCTTCCACTTGAGGAGAGGAGAAGGTAGCACCATCAGGAGGGAGGAACAAGAAAAGTAGACTGAAGCTAGCACCAAGACTGCGGGGTGGATCTCCACCTTCCTCTTGAGAGAGGGAAACCATGGGTTCAACATCAAAGAGGAGGATTATGCCACCTCCCCTCAGGTGAGGGCTACCCCATGACTAAAGTAAATCGTGGGTGGCCTCGACAGGGTGAGATTGGCATCTATGTCTACACCTGAGGGAAAGAGAAAACAACTGCTAGAGCCATTACAAATGTATTGAAATAGAATCAACCATTGATATCTCATGTGAAAATATAATAATCATACTTTGACCTTCAAATTTTCCTTCAATCACGATTTTTATTTGAATTTGAATTTGAACCCACACTCAAATTTAAATATGCAAAGTGGG
Organism: Cymbidium sinense; assembly: GCA_021442155.1. Taxonomy (NCBI): domain Eukaryota; kingdom Viridiplantae; phylum Streptophyta; class Magnoliopsida; order Asparagales; family Orchidaceae; genus Cymbidium; species Cymbidium sinense. The sequence continues at coordinate 90,184,306 of CM038220.1, forward strand.
GTTCATTAATTTGGAGAGATTTAGAATTTTGAAGAGAGACCTTTCCATTAGAATTGGTTTGTTGATTTGAACCTTCATCCAATAAATTAGATATGTTGAATGAGGATCCTCATTTGAAGAGATTTTGGAGATTTTGTTTTGGTTTGTTTTGAGATTTTGATTTTGGAGCTTTTACTTATTAAATTTAGGTATGCTAAGAGATATCCAAGTGCATGTTTGAAAATATTTTTGAAAATATCTTTGCTATTTGATGATTATTTATCATGTATTTAATTTGTTTTGATTTGATAATGGGATCTTTACTTAGCAAATTTAGGTATGTTATGAAGCCCAATGTGTTTGATATATTTTGATTTGATTTTGAAAATGAGACCTTACTTAACAAATTTGGTATGTTAAGTAGGGCTCAAGTGTGTTTAATATTTTTGAAAGTGAGATTCTTACTAACAAATGTGGATTTGAAAAGTGAAACCCTTGCTTAAGAAATTATGTTAAGTAGGGTTCAAGTGTGTTTGTTGCTTGATTTGAAGATAGGGCTCTTACTTAACAAATGTGGTATGTCAAGTAAGGTCCAAAATGTGTTTGATTTAATTCAAAGTGGGATTCTTACCTAACAAATGTGGTATGTTAAGTAAGTGTGACTTGCATTTCATTTTGATAGTGAACTCTACTTAACAAATGTGGTATGTTAAGTATGTGACTTGCATTTGTTTCATTTTGATAGAGGTGAACTCTTACTTAACAAATGTGGTATGTTAAATGAGGTTCAATTTTATTTTCATGATATTGTTTGATTTTATAAAAGAAAATTCTCATTTGACAAATTGGTGTATGTCAAATGGAATTCAATTGTGTTTAATTTGTTTGTGATTTGAAAAAGGAACTCTAAGCAAATGTGGGTATGTAAGCAGAGTCCAATTTGTTTGATTTTTTAAGAAGAGGAATTCTATGAGAAGTTTGGGTGTGTCAAATGGAATTCAAATGTGCATTGATTTTTCATAATTTTGAAAGAAGGCACTTTACTTAGCAAATATAGGTATGCTAAGTGGATCCAATTTATTTTGGTTTTTTTTTAAAGGGGAACTCACAGCAACTTTAGGAATACTAAACAGAGTTCAATTATTTGTGTGGTTGCTTTTGAAAATAGAACTCTTCATTTAAAATTTGGGTATGCCAAATGAGATTCAAAATATATATCTTGACTTTATGTGTGATATTACTTTTCAAAAGAAATTCTTACTTAACAAATTTGGGTATGTTAAGTGAAGTTCAATTATATGTTGATATTGATTTTTCTTTGATTTAATGGAACCCATTTAACAAATTTGGGTATGTTAAATGGAGTTGGTTAATTGCTTTTATTTTAAGAAATGTGCTTTTTTTGAAAATCTAAAGGGATTTTGATGATTGTAAATTTGATTTTGATTTTTGAATGAGGACCTCATTTAACAAATTTAGGTATGTTAAATGAAGTTTGATTGTCTTTTATTTTAAAGAGATTTGAAAATTTTATGTTTTGTAAACTTCATGTGAGTGAATTTAAAATGATTTTGTTTAAAAAAAGTGCTTTTGAAAATATTTTGCAAAAGACTTTACTTATTTTACTTTATGTTTTTTTAAATGTGTGATAAACCTTACCTCACCAAGCTAGTGGTGAAGAGGTTCAAAATTTTGTATTTTGTTATCTCCTTTATTTAGTTAGTTTATTTTACCGCTGAGGGACTCAATAGAAGTTTTATGACCTACACGAGTGAGGTCCTAGAACCTAAATGATATTTGCTAGCTTTGCTTAAGGATAAAGCTAAGTGCCAACGAAAAGAAAGATGGTCTTGGGCTTATAGAAAATATAAGTCCACTATCGATGCTTGGAGATAATAATTGTCAACTAAAGATGGAGAGAGAACTCACTGGGAGTCGCTAGAAAATCTTTGTATTTAGTTTTGGCATTTGGGACACCACGCAGATCTTAAGGGTACTTATGTCATGAGTATGACATTAAGGAATGAAGCTATCTCAAAATATAGAAATTGTCACCCTAATGGACGTAATCACCTAATAAGGACTCTTAAGGCATGATGAATCTTCAAATGTAGGAGATTTCTCCCTACTTTGCATGAAAAGTAAAGCTAGGTTTATTTTAAATAGATCCATTAAGTTCTGGAGGCAAGCCCACATAGTTAATTACATCATAAGGAATGGGAATTCTTAAGAATACTGAAAAGTAGAAAATTAGATCTCTAAATATTTCAAGGCTATCAATAAATTTATGTTTGGAAAAATGGGATTGTTAGGAGAAGACATTTAAGAAGCCAAAGAGAATAAGTAGAAATGCTAAATTCTATGAAATCTAGTGAGCATTCTAATCTATCTTGGTTGAGCTTTATATGTTTAAAATTGAAGAGATTGATTTTATTAAAGTTGACATTTTATTAATTGGGCCTATAATCCATCAACACAAGATTGTGAAATGCTTAAGAGGAGAGGATTTATGCACTTAGCTCAAGGAAATAACTGATCCTAAATCTAGGGAGCTTTACAAGCTAAAGCATGACCCAAGTGTAAGTGAAGATGGGTATATGGTTTAAGTTAACAAGAGAATAAACCACCATGGATTTATAATCGCTGAGTCGCCACTAATTCCTTCTATGCTTTAAAATCATGTAGTTTGGTCATATAATGTTGCAAGATTAGTTAGGTTGTTGTTTATTTAGAAAGAGACTATAGTCCTTAAACCCACTCAAAGAGACAGAGCATGAGTGGTATGAATAATGACTTAATCTAAAATGAAAATATTTTCAAATTTTATTTAATTTTGAATTTTATTTTGACAAAGGTTATAGGGTTTCTTATGCCTAAATGCATGATGAAAAAAGGTTATGAGCTAAATCAAAGGGAAAGATGTGTTTTCCATACTGAGGAGGCACTCAAAGGTCAAGCCCCCAATCATGGATGGATATCCTCTCTTAACAAGAGTGAAATAATATGATATGCATGTTGTTAGACAACATTCATAAGATTCAAAATAAGTTAAATCTCTTAATTATCTTATTTATGTCCTAGTTTTATGTTAGTTGTGAGTTGATTAAAATTTAATTATGAGTGATTAGTTGGAGAAAAAATTAATTTTATCCTAAGAGCCTACCATCTGGCCACACATTCAAACATCAAACATTAAGAAACTATGAATAGCATGCTATTCTAACCATAATCAAAATACAATATCAATCAAACATGTATAAATTATGTAAAAGAATAAAATGCCTATGGATTGTCACACACCTCAAAAAAAAATAAAAAATAATTGAGCTCTACCTTATACAACCCAAATTATAAAATAATACATGTTATGGGGTCTTCTTTCTTCATTTCTTCATATCCTTCTTCTTTTTTTTTTTATTTAATTTCTATAGGTATCACAGGCCTCAGGACAAAGCCTTCTAGCCATCATCCTAATCCCCCATAGCACTAATCCAATTTCTACAAAAAAATTACATTAAAAATAGAAAAAGTAAATCTAACTATACCGCAAAATAGAGTTAGTTAAACATACATACAATCCCAAGCAATTATATCATTATTTAGACTTAGCACCCATACATGGGTAACCAAGCCCAATTCTAACTTGGATTATCTTAAGCATAAGCATAAGATAGATTAGTTAAACCTACATACAATCCCAAAATCAATTAATTTTCTCTTGAATCAATCATTCCTTCAATCATCTATCCAAATATAAATGAAACCTACAATCATCAAGCCAAATTGAAATCAACCCAAGTCACCAACTTAGCCCTTTGACTTGAAATCCTAAATAAACCAAAATCTATCATAGCTCAAATTGATTGTAGTTGGATTTATATTTCAATCCTAAACTCATATATAATTCAACTAAATCTTAATCAAACCAAAACCAAGCCAATTGACCCATTTAGGTCCACTTGACTTAAAGTGGCCTAAAGAACTCATATGAACCAAGTTCTAATCCAATCAAAATTGGATTGAACCAAACTCATCCAAACTCATATGATGATCATTGATCACCTAGATGATCAATTGTCTTGAATTGGTCAAACCAAGTCAACCCTTAGTCCATGAAACCTAAATTAGCCAAAACTCATCATACACTAAATTGATTGAAACCATTGATTCATGCCAACTCATAATAAATGATTGAACATGACTTGACCATTAATTGAGGAACCAAACCCATTTATCATTTGACCCAAGTTGACCCAAATTGGCCTAAAGGCCAAAATGGGTCAAATCTTGATCCAACCCAAATTGATTACATTTAATGGCTCGATTCATTCCAAATTGATTATTGAACTTGACCAAAGCCATAATTGAGCCAAATTTGACCAATTGGTCAACAACAATTTAGCCCAAATTGACCTAAAGGGTCAAATCCAAAATCTAAATTAAATCTAAATTAATTCAAACCAAAGCTACAATGATTTTCAATTAACTAATTGAACTTGAACCAACACCCAACCCAAGCCAATTTTAATTTGGTCAAATTAGTCAACTTGACCCATTTGACCTATATGAATCCAAATGAGCAAAAAATTAAACCTAGGCCAAATTGATTGAAATCACTTGAACTAAAATCTTCAAATCATCATTTGAACCTAAACCAAGCTTGGTGTGACCTAATTTGACCAATTGGTCAACCTAATTCAACATGACCCAAGTTAACCCATTTGACAAATTGAACAAAAACCCATGGGACCTTGGGAGCTGACCTAACCCTACCCAAACCCATCCTAGGTTAGCCCAAAATCAGTCAAACCCTATTGGAGCCAAACCCAAGGCAAATCCCCTTGGATATGCCTCTTTATGTGGGATTCTGCTAAAATTGGCAAAGTCCATTCTCCTACATCCTTGGCACCATCAAGCACTTATCATCAAAGCCACCCAGCCCACCTTATGGGCTAGTTTGCCATGGACCAAAGGGAGGTGAGTTAACTCATCTCTTTCCCAAACCGAGAACCCCATGGACAAATGGAGTTACAAATTAACCATGTCAAGCCAGCCAACTCTCAAGCATTCTTCACTCAAATCGAATGGACTGATGGGACAACTTCACATTTTGATTGTGTCTAGTTGGTCAAAAATGGGAGGCAATCTCATCCATCCACATCAACCAATTGAGGGGCATATTTCACCTCACATGAAATCATAGACAATCATTTCAAGAGAGCTCCCAAGCATTTTGAATCTCCTTAGCACTCTAGCCTCCTTTTGATCCTAACTTTGCCAATACCCATTCAATCAAATTCCTCCTACATACACCTTCCACACACCTCCAAAGTTACCCAAGCCATTTTTCGAGCTAAATCAATGAGGATGGACTTCAATCAAAGTCAAGCATCCAAAGGGAAAATCTTGGTCAACCGAGACCACTTGGAATCAATTCAATGCCGATCAACAGGCTTCATCTCTACTAGATGAAGCTACCCCAAGCATGCCACTTGTCATAGCTCAAGTGAGGTAATTTCAAACCAAGCTCGAGAGAAAATGTGTTGGAGCTTTGTGAAGAAAATTTTCATGTGAGCGATCTTAGCCATTGATCTTTGTGATCCTCATGGAAGGTGTGGTGTTGTTCTCGAATGAATTCAAGCTTGAGTGAGCTCATCGAGTGATCCATGGCAAACAGGCCGCTCGTTGCTCAAGAAGAGAGATTCGCTCTCAACATGGTTGGAAGAGAAGATCGATCATGCCGATCCTTCATTTCCTTCTTCTTTAGCCATGAGCCATGAGTTCGATCATGGTTGTTCGATCTTAGATCTAACGGCTCATGAGAATAATCCGTTGCAAGAGGTCAATCGGATATGACTACTTAAATAGCCAATCCCACGGTGACACATGAAAAGCGCCACATGGCGTTGATGAAATTCAATTAAGGCTAATAAATTAATTTTAAGGGTGAAACTTCCATAATTCATAAAAATCATAGAAAAATCCAAAAAAATTAGTAAAGGTTCATTTTAAAGTTATTTTAGAGAGGAATTCATTAAAATTATCCTTAATTTATTTTGAATAGTAATTTAGTCTTAATTAAATTTTATATGAAAAGTTAATTATCCTAATTACTTTTAATTAATTAACTAATTAACCTCAAATTTTCTAAGATTATTTAGGGGATGACTAATACCTCCCTATTTTCTAGGATTTATTGGTTAATTAATTGGGAAAATTGATTGATTAAGCCCTAATACCTTCTTAACTTAATTAAGTGATAATTAACCATGGTTTGGTTGGCTTGGTGAGTATGAGGATGGTGTAAGTGCAAAGAATTGGGATTTGATTTAGTAGAGATGGAGTATTGCTTGAGGGAAGGGTGTCATGTTTCGGTTTGCACATGGGAGTGGCAATGGCCAATCGAGGAGAGATTGGGGATCGTTGGAAATACTCAGGAGTTCAAATGAACTTAGGGACTCGTGAGGATATGATTGGTGTCTTTCTCACTGAATTGAGGGAATATATCCCTCAATTAAGCTAGGTGGATGGACAAGATTGAATTCACAAATCTAAATTGGCCACCATCGGGTCAGAGGTGTCACCAAGTGGCTCTCGGGTTGGTCAAGTGGTAGAGCTCCAAGGAAAGATATGGAGTCTGTGGGATTTCTTTTCTTGTGTCCATGGGTTCGACCATGGATGAGAGGGAAGAAGCATGGATCCTTTGGTCATTAGCAAAGGCTAGTTTGAAGTGGGCTAGGAAGCTCTAGGAATACTTCATTTGGAATCTTGATGATAAAGAGATATCAAAGTGGACTTTGCCACTTATGGTAAGGACTTGCACATTGTTCAATCCCTTGACTTGGTTTCATTAGTTTAAGCAAATTTGAGGGTACTCTGTGGATGAGTTTGATCCAAAGGGGTTTCATGGTGGCTTGAAGTGGTTTAGCTCAATTTGGGAAAAAGGATTCAATTGGATTTATATTAGGTTGGTTGACCAAATGGCCAAATTGGGTCAAATCAAAGCTTAGTCTAAATCATGATTTAGAATTTTTGGTGTGTCTAATTTGATACGGTTTGGCTTAGGTTTGATTTGACTCATTTGGATTCAAAAGGGTCAAATTGGTTAAGTTGACCAATTTGACTAATTTGACTAAATTAGGTTCGATTAGGTATCGAGTCAAGTTCAATTGGTTGATTGAAATTCATTGTAGGCTTTGGTTTAGTTTAATTTGGAGTTAATTTGAATTTTGGTCAATTTGAGCTAGGTCAAGTTGACCAATTGGTCAACTAGGCTTAATCATGGCCTTGGTCAAGCTCAATAAGTGATTTGGAATGAACTTGAGCCATTGGTTGCAATCAATTTGGATTAAATCATGATTTGACCCATTTTAGCTCTTAGGCTAATTTGGGTCAACTTAGATCAAGTGGCCAATTGCTTACTTTAGCCCAATTTAATGGCCGTGTTCAATCATTGATTATGAATAAGTTTGAGTCAATGGTTTCAATCAATTTGACATATGATGGATTTTGGCTAGTTTGGGTTTCATTTAAGCTTGGTGCAACTTGGTCAAAGGCTGTGACTTGGTTTGACCCAATTCAAGGTGGTTGATCACCCCATGATGATTGTTGATCATGATTGAGGTTTAGATGGGCTTAGTTTAATCCAATTTGGGGTGGATTAGAAATTAGTTAAAAGATCCTTTAGGTCACTTTGGGTCAAGTGAGCCTAAATGGATTAATTAGCGTCAATGTTTGATTCAAATTTAAACTCATATATGAGTTTAAGATTGAAATATAAATTCAATTGCAATTGGTTTGGAGCCAAATGAGTTTTGGTTCATATGATAATTTGGTCATAGAATTAACTTGGGCTTGATTTGAGTTGGCTTGATTTGGTTTGATAATGGTGGTTTATGTTTATATTTGGATCAATGATTGTATGAATGATTGAATCGAAGAAATCCATGAGTTTTGAGTTCAAATTTGGCTAAAAGGGTTAAAATTGGAAAATTGATTTGATTTGAGTTTGGTTATGGTCATTTATATATTTCATTTATATTTATGAATATAAATGAAGATATAAATGGGTCATGAGAAAATCATTTAAGTCTGCAGTGATTTGGAAGCAAATTTGATTAAGCTTAGGGATATAGGTTAAAAGGGATAATTTGGGTTTTGATTTGGTTTGATTTATTTTTGGTCATTGGAGGGTGGGTTTTATTTATATTTGTGAGTATAAATGAAGGAATGATTAATTTATAAAGAAATCAACCAAGTTTGAATTTATGAAGAAATCAACCAGGTTGAGCTCATTTTAGAATGAGCTCTCAACCCCTCCATCTTAGGCTTAGGACTTCTCTTAAACTTTAAGAGTTCCTTAGTCTTAAGATGCATCTAGTGATTAGGTGGACATTCCAACTATCCCTATAGACTTAGAAGAGTTAGCCATAGAATAGGTCATGCCTTGGGGTATTAGAAAATTTCCCACCCTTTTTTAAACCATTCCTCACTTCCTTTTTTCAAGGCAAACTCAAATCAATTCAATTTGATTTTCTCAAACTCAATTCAATTCCATGATTCAAATCCATAATCAAAATCCATAAGAAAATTTTTAAGTTCAAATTTTCTAAGTCCTTAACCGTCTAAGGACTTAGCCAAAACTATGATTCAAACCTATTCAAATCTTTGAGATTTTCCCATAACTCATTTATATTATTATTTATATTCATATATAAATGAATATAAATTCAAACCATCAAATCAAATTCAAAATTCCAAATCAATCCATGAAAATATTTTTAAGTCCCTTTAATTTTCCATTAAACTTAAGCCAAAATCAACTCTAAACCTTGATCAAATCTCTTCAAACTCATGGGATTTTCTCAAAACTTATTTATATCCTCATTTATATTCTCATAAATAAGAATATAAATATAAATCAATTAAATCAAGGCAAAAATTAAATTCCAAATTTAAAATCCTTGAAATTCCTTAAATCCCTTAATTTTCCATTAATGGATTTAACCTAAACTTTGATCAAACCTATTCAAACTCATGGGGTTTTCTCAAAACTTATTTGTATTCTCATATATAAATGAAATATAAATATACATCAATCAAATCCATTCACAAATTAAATTTCAAATTAAAATTTCCTTTAATGGATATATCCCAAATCATGATTAAACTCTTTCAAATTCTTAAATTTTCTCATGATCCATTTATATTCTCATTTATATTCACATATATAAATGAAATATAAATTCAAACAATCAAAACCAATTCAAAACCAAACTCAAATCCATTCAAAATCAAATCTAAGTCCTTTCAAGCCAAAATCTTGAACATAGCCAAATCAAGCCAAATCCTTGATTTTCTCTCATGGTTCAATCAACCTATAATCATGAGCTCATATATAATCCAAACTTCAATCATTCAATCAAAACCCAAATCAAAATCAAGCCAAGACCTTCATATTCTTCTTTGAATATGAAATTTTCAAATGGATCAAAATCCATTTGAATTCAAATCACTTGTAAATGGATTTATATTTCAATCATAATTCATATACAAGATCAATCAACTTCAAATCAAGTTTTGACCAATCCATTTGACCCAATTTAGCTCACTTGACCCAAAGTGACCTAAAGTACCTTATGAGCCAACTTTTGATCCTAACCAAATTGGATTAAACTAAACTCATATTTACCTCTCATCATGATCAACAATCATCATGGGATGATCAATCAATCAAATTGGTAAAACAAGTCAAACCTAAGGTTGACCAAGTCAACACTTAACCTAAAATGAAACCTAACATAGCCAAAATCCACCATAGGCCAAATTGATTGAAACCATTGATCTAAGTTCACTCATGACCTATGTTTGAACTTGACCAAGCCAACATTTGAGCCTAATTACTTGACCCAAGTTGACCCATTTTGACCTAAAGGGCCAAAATGTGTCAAAACTTGATCTAATAAATTGATTGAAACCAATGGGTCAAGTCCATTCCAAATCACTTGGAACTTGACCAAAGCCTCAATTGGCCAACTAGACCCAACCAAGCCCATGACTTTAGACCCAACATGACCTAAAGGGTCATGTTGAGACAAAAATGAACTAACCCAAATTGATTGGAAACAAAGATATCAATCCACTCCATATGACTAACCAAACCTACCTACCATTGACCTATCTCAAATAGGTTAAATGGGTCAAATATGTCAACTTGACCCATTTGACCTAAATGAAGTCATATGAGCCAAAACCAAATATATACAAATTGAATCAAACCAAAGCCACCAAAATATTTCAAATGGTCATATGAACTTGACCCTTGGTTGACCTAATTTGACCAATTGATCAACTTGACCCAAGTTGACCCATTTTGACTAAATGGGTCAACATGAGCCAAACCCTATCAAATGGATTCCAATGAAACTTGGCAAAACCTATTTTTTGACATACCAAACATACCCAAATTGAAAAATAGTAAAATGACTATTTTACCTAGGCCATAGAACAAATTTTGGCTTTATCCATGGGTATTTTGGTCATACCTTTCACAATCACTTGAGGCTTTCCTAAAAGCTCAAGGGGACTTAGTGATGAGTGGTGCACCCAACCCAATGGGTTTGGGTCAGCCCATTTGGCCCATAAAACCACCACATAGCTTAAAATTGAGTTTTCAAACTTCTCCTAAGCTCAATTTCAGCACATGGAAGTTGGCATTCCACTCAAGGATGAAACCGACCATGTGCACACTCAAAATAGCCTAAACAACCTTCCAATTTCAATTGGATTAAAATGAGAAGGAATGGTCCATTATCCGATTGTCAAGGGAGATATACTCCCCTAATTCAATGAAATTTCATTACACTCTTGGTTTATTGAAGCTAGATCCTGAGAACTACCAAAAAAGCATTCCCAAGCTTCTTGGATAGGATTTGAATTCTAATTCTCGTTTGCATAGTGCAAATAAGGAGCTCAATTCATTAGCCAACTTCCTCTATACTTGATCTTAATCAATTCCTTCTACACCTCTAAGGACCAATGGAGCTCCAAGCTCACATTGGAGTTCCCATTACAAGGAGAGGATCAATTCAATCAAAGCCAAAGGATCTTCAAGTGGTGTTGGTCCATGAGCACCTCAATCCCAAGGCCTGGAATTTCAAGGCTTCATCTCCACCATATGAAGCTACCTCATCGATCTCGAGCACCGATCACCTCCAAAGTATGGAATTTTCTAACCACTAAGATTAGAGGTGTTGATATGTGAATGAAATGTTCATGGCATGTGAATTCAACCGCTGGATAGGTTGGTAATCATGCCTAGATGGTGTGGGTTGAGTATGATTCCATACTAGATTAGCTGATCTCCCCTTAGATTATGGACTCCTTGATCCTCGGGAAGAACTTGGTCATCTCACCGTCCATCCGCACATTTTAGATGGATGGTAGATTATTTAACACTTTTTAGAATTCATTTCCCTTTAAAACTGAATCTTTAGTCGTCGATCTTTGATCGACAGGATATTAGCGCATGCCGCCATTGCCATTTGGGTGAATCTTTAGCCATCTCAATCCTGACCACCGCCGCCACCCATCGCCATGAGCTAGTATTAATCGTGGATTAGTTAATTACCTAATTAATTCCTAATTGATCCATAGAACTTCTAATATTCATAACTCTTCATGAAAAATCAAAAAAATAAAAGAAAAATGATATGGAAAGATAATTTCATCTAGAATATTTTAAAAATGGTTTCAATGATTTTTACCCCTTTTCTTTGAATTTTGGTTTCTTTAGGAATCTTAATTAGCTAATTATCCTTTATTTAGTCATCAATTAATCTCAAATTCTAGGGTTCATTTGGGGATGACGCCTCCTCTAATTTTCTTGAGATTTATTGAGGCTCAAGGGAAAATTGTTATCTCATTTCCTAATTACCCTTTCATGTAATTAAGGGTAATTAAGGTGTGATTATGGATTTTACCCTATGATTAGTTTGATTAAGGTCAAATCCATGAGTAGGGTTTATGGAATAATTTTGGGGCATTTTTTCCTAAGCTATTCCCTAGACCCCATTTTCTCTCCTTAATCCCTCTTAAGGGTTACTCATTAATTAACCCCTTAATCAATTTTCAAAAATTTTAAAAGTTTCAGAACTTAATTAATCTACCTTGGGTAGATGCTTAGGTGTTTAATAGCCAAAGTTCAATTAAGGAAATTAAAACCCTTTCATAAGTGTGAAGGGTGTTTTAAAAGTACTTAAGATAAACCCTTAGCTTAATTAACTTTTAATTGTGTGCCAAATTGCATTAGGCTTATTTATTATTAGGTGCATTGCAAATTTAAATACCTTGTGGGTTTTATGTCATCTCATTGGCTCATAATTACTTAGTTAATTTTTCTAAGGTGGTGTAGGTAAGGGTTAATTAAGCCACTTAATTCATACCTTAACCTAATCAATGCTTAAAAATGGATCTAATTATCTAAAAATTAAACAAAAATTCAAAACACATGTGAGAATGGGTTAGGAATAGTAAACTCATCTCACCTTTTCAAAATTAAATCAAACTTCAAATTAAACAAAAAAATTATTTTGAAATTCACTTTGATTTATTCTAAATTTTCTTATTTCTTAAGAATGTCTTTAGGATTTAAGTAAAGTGAGTTTGTTTACATGATTTCATTGCTTTGAATCTTTCCCAACATGTTGTTGTATGTCATGTGATTCATGTATTCATAATTCATCAAATTTTAAAATAAAAAATGTTTACTTTATGTCAAATATGCATGTGTTGGCTAAAGTAAAATATGAGTGGCTATTATCACTACTAAATCCAAATATTTTCAAATCATATAAATGAAATATCAAATCTAAAAAGTGTGTTATTCATATCTTAATTATAAGCTTGCATGTGATAAATTATAAAGTCATGTTTAGTGTAGCCTTTTTCTTTCTTTCTTATGTTTGCATAGTTTTGAATAGAGTTGGTAAGATGTAGGGTTCATTTGAAAGAACCCAACACTTACTTAATTCTATACCCTATTCATCCCTATGATATCATCTAAGAAGGATTTATACTTGCATGAATAAATTGCATAAACAAAAAAAAATTCCATTAAACAACTTTTGCATCTTCCTTTTCTACTTCATTTCTTTTATATGCATGTGTATTTAAGAAAGTGGTATATTAGTCTGGACAACCGAGGTTGAGGTTTTAAGTAGCCTAAGTAGGTCTTGTACTTTACACCTCGTTAATAATGACTGTTCACTTATGCCTTTCTTACTTTCATGCATGTATGTGAAATTTTGATAAGAAAACCTTTTTCTACTTAAGAAAAATCATGCATATTCAACTTCTAAATTTTCTTAAATGGATTACTTAGCATGCATCATAAAGTGTGTTAACTACTCATTTTCATGTAAAGATATGCTTAGGATCCATCCATATGCATGTTATATATGTTGGGAAAGAAGTGAAGTAATGTGTGTTATGTGAATTTTGATTCATTTTATTTAATCTTAAAATGTCTTTCTTTTGAATAGGTTTGTTTAGAGTTTATATAAACTTAGAATTAATTAAAAGATTTAATAAAGACATTCACCTAAATGAAACTAAAATATTACTTAAAAAAAAATTACTTAAGATTAGGGAATGAAAGAGAAGTTCTCTTGTCTTTCTCTTCATTACTTAATAATTAATTGTAGGTTTCACTTAAACCAAATTAAAACATGAAATAAAACAAACCAAAAACACTTAAACAACTTAAATGAAACCTCCTCTAAGTTGAACATGTCCTTCACACTTACAAAATTTGAACCCAAAGTCCTAAGCTAAGCATACCACACAAGCCTTCAATACACATTAGCCTAAGTCACCACTTCTAGCCTTAGGTTAGGTGGCATGATTTGATGTTATATTTGTTTGTGATATATGTTTTAGACTGAATGTTGATATATGCTCATAGAATGAATGGTAGGATGTGCTAGTCTAACTTTCTGTAGGGTCTTATGCTTAAGGGGCTATCATAAATAAAATATAAATGCCTTGCACGCGTTTATACCCTTGCATAATCCATATATGGTGGACTTAGTCACCCATGTGTGGGGTGATAAGTCCAATATACATGCTTGGGATTTATGTGGTGATTTAACTAACATTTATTTTGCAGTGTAGTTAGATTTCTACTTTTCCTTTTCATGTAAAAAATTTATATAATTAGATTTTGGAGTGATTTGTTATGGGGATTAGAATGAACATTGGTTATAAGATCCCATCTTATGCACCATGTGAAGCCTTGGAGCATCCACCTTCCAACCATCCAAAGGAGGAACCAAAGAAGAAGAAGAAGAAGAAGAAGAAGAAAAGAAGAAAGAAGAAGAATAAAGTCGAAGGCCCCATAATAATGAATTCCTTTGCTTAAATTATAATTCAATTTATTTGTAATCAGTTGTATAATGGTAGAGCTCTACTACCCACATTTGATATTTTTGAGTTTGTACGGTGCCCAACCACACAAATGAACATTTATTCTTTTACAATTAGCTTTATAAATTGATGATTTTGATTTTAGCTTTTGCATGCAAGTTTTTCCTAGTTTCTTTCTTTATGCTTTATATATGGCCTAAGATGTGGATTAGGCTCTTTAGGAAAAATAAATCTTACCCAACTTAAAAAATTAAAATTAAAATTAAGCAACTCATAACCTCACCTAAAGCTTAGGTTTAATATCAAGATAAAAGAATTAGCAACCCTTAGTTGGATGAGCTTTTCTTTATAATATCATACAACATTATCTTATTTACTCTTGATGCATCCACCTTGCAGAACCCAGCTTGACTATGAGAGTCAGGTGCAAACTCACCTCCTCCCTTCTCACCGATTTTGGCCAATAATCTAATTTTTTCATGCATTAATCATAAAAATCCTATTAACCTAAGTCAAAATATTTATTCAAAGTAAAAATAAAATGAAATTTGAAATGCATTAGATTTAAGTCATTTGAAGCATATCTCTTTACATGATCTAGTCTCTTTAGGGAGTGAGTTTAAGGACTTAGTCTCTTTAAAAAAATAATAGCTATCTTAAGCATAAAGACTTGCCTACATGTATTTAAAATTGTAGAGGTGTTGGTCCACCCCGTGCAATTGTAAGTTCAATGGGTGGTTTGTCCACTCTCAGGCAAACCAATTACCCATTTTCTCCTTAGATTTAGGTTGTGCCCTGTCAAGCTCCCTAGATTTAGGTTTTTTTGCTTGTGGGCCATAACATAATTCCTCACCTCTAGAATTTCTTTAATCTTGTGTTAAGGAATCTTAAGTCCCAAAATTCTAATGAAAATACAACTCAAATAAACTAAATCAATTTCTAAAATGTAAAGCCCAATTTTAAGATAATTTGAGATGCTCGATAGATTTCCTAGCATCGTGAGCATCTCCTACTTATTTCATTTTTCTTCGATAACTCCCTCTTTTGATCAATCTCATTTGATCTTCAAACATAAACCAATCGATTGATAGTCTTTCCCTATTAAATCTTGAGACAATGATCATTTACCTTAATCAAGAGTTTTCCTAATGGATCTTGTCTTAGATGTAATTAACTATGGGATTGTGGGAACTTAACTAACTGATTTAAAATAAACTCGCTTTTACTTTTCCATGTAAAGTAGGGAAAGAATCTGCACATATAACATCATCTTGGAGTCTTATTGTGGGTGATTAGTTCCATTAAAGGGTAATGACTTCTATCTTGAGATAGTACTATACCTGATGACGATCGATCACCTAAATAAGTACATCTCATGGACCGCATGGCATCTTAACAAGACAAATTTTATAAGGACTTTTCTTTCTTTCTCCATAGATTTGAAAGGCGACCCCAATGAGATTTATTCTCCATGATTTTCTAATTTAAGGATGATTCCTCTCTCCATGTTGGTAAATGATCACTTTCTTATCGATAGTGATTTCTTATAGTTAATCGGACCTCCAATGGCGGTTTATGGTTGAACTCGATTTTTAAAATAGTGGACGTAACGATGTCTAATTAAAACATATTTCACTTACCTATAGGAGAGATGACTATAAATGTTGACCTCACTTTTGAAGTGATGACTCAATCTTCCATCATATGGAGTCTTCTAGACACTAAGAGCTCCTTAGTCATAAGACACTTCTAGTGACTAAGTGAACACTTAACCTAAACTTAGAGACTTAATGATTAACCCAGGTTATATTATGCCTTAGGACCTGGGAAACCTAGCCTATATAACCAAATCATGCCTACCTCCATTACAACCAAAACTCAAATCAATATAACCCAATCCTAATTGAATCCCAAATTAAAATAAAAATCAAATCCAAATGATATAAACCAAAGCCCATGATTCAATCCTATGGACTTAGCCAAAATTCCTTCAATCAAACCAAACTCAATTGATTTCTTCAAACCAATCATCATTCCAAACAATACCAAAACTATAATCAAACCAATCCAACCAAAATCAATTCAATCAACTAAGCTAGCCCATTTAAACCCAAAATGTCCAAATAAGCCAAAATCTAATTAAACCAAATCAATTATAATACTAAAAACTAATCCTAAATCAAAATTCAAACTTAAGTCAACTTGATTTAGCCCAAAATTGATTCAATGATTTATTAAGCTCACTTGACCCAAAGTGACCTAAAGACCCATTTGAGCTAATCTTCAACCCAACCCAAATTGATTGAACCAATCTATCCAAACCCTTCTATAATGATCATTGATCATTCTTGATCATCAATCAATCATGTCAAACCAAGTCAATTTGGACATTTGACTAAATTAACCTAATTAACCTACATGAGCCTATATGAACCAAATCACATCCAATACTAAATCAATTGAAACCAATGATTCATACTAACCTAAAATCAATCCTTGAATATGACTTGATCCAATTGGCCTCTTGACCCAAGTTGACCCAAAAGGCTAAATCAAATCAAGTTCTAACCCAAATTGATTGCAAACCAATGGCTCAAATCTCTTCAAATTGATTATTGAACTTGATCAAAGCCTTGAATGAGCCCAATTTGATCAACTAAACCCAATTGACCCATTTACAAATTGTCCTAAAGGGTCAAATTGGTCTAAATCATTTATAAGTTCAAATTTATTGAAATAAAGCCTACAACCATCTCCAAATAATCAATTGAATATAAACCAATACAACCCAATTGAACTTAGCCCATTTGACTCAAATGAATCCAAATGGTCAATTTCAAATCCAAGCTAAATTAAACCAAACCCAATTGAACCAAAATATTCTAAATACTCATTTGAACTGACACAAGTTTTGGTTTAACCCAATTTGATCAATTGGTCAACCCTAACCCTAGCCCAATTTGACCTACATAGATCAAGCCAAACCCATTCAAACCAAGTCCAAACCTATTGAAACTTAGCATGACCCATCCTTGGTCACCTTAGTGCCCAAATCTAACTCAACCAAAAATTGAACACAAAACATTACCCAATGGTAAAGTCTTCCACATTAGACAAAACCCACATTTGGATGATTAAACTCACTCTCCTCCCCTTTGCCACCTTATGCTCTAAATGGGCATAAGGGACCACATGGAGGTGAGCTAACCCAAACCTTCCCATTTGAACACTTGGAACCCACAACCACCTCAGCCCAAGGACAACCACCTCTCCTCCCTTGGCCACATAAATTGGCCAATTTTATTCTCTCTGAATGAACAATCAGACATTCTTGAGGGAGGAGCTGGCACCTTGAGATGAACTCTCCCTGAAGCTCCCAAGGCTTCCCCATCGCCATGATGATGAAATGAGCCAAATTGAGGCTTAGTTCTATCCAACCACCTCAAACTACACCATTCTAATTAACTCTTCTCACATGTTCATCAAGCCAGGTGAAACAATCTTCACCAATCGATAGCAATAAAGTCCATTCAACTCCCAAGTTTTGTGGTGATGGTAGGTCCAGGATGCTAGTAATAAGTCAAGCCATCTTCTAGACTGCCTCTTCAAGACAAAAGATACCTCGCTTGGTTAGGCCATGAGCTCCAACGAGATATTTTTCCAAAGAAATTGTGGTTTTGGCCTTAAGTGTTGGTGCTTTAAAGTTTTATGATTTCGTGCAAATCCCATCGGATCCTTTTAGATCTCTCTTGTTGTTTTAAAGTTGATCCTGCCTCTACGAGCTTTAGCGAGCTCGGATCGAGGAAAGGCGATGATTTTCGTTCCATCACTGGGGACAACGGATCATCTACCATCCATTTAGGTGATTGGAACGGATGGATGTGATCTTCCATTAGATTTAATCTGATTTTGTTCCTATAGAATTGTGGATTAATCCCCACCGCTCGATCTTAGATCAAATGGCGGATGAAAGCCGCCGTCGCCACACCGCCACGCCGTCGAATGATTTTAAATGGCCAATCTCACACATGGAAAGTGTTGCCACATCTGGTCCGCGAGGCCGAAGGGATTAAGGGTTAATTAGGCTTAATAATTCATATTAGTGGTTGAAACTTCATAATTTCATAACTAATTATAAACAAATGTAAAAAATATAAATAAATACTCGTTGGAAAGGTAAAATAAAGATTATTTTATTAAAAATAATTTCATTTCATTTTAAATAGTGATTAAGTCTTAATTGGGGTTTGAATGTTTTCTAATTAGTTTAATTGCCATAATTACTTGGGCAATTAATCTCAATCTTGGTGTGTTAACTTAATGGAATGACCTATGCCTCCCATAGTTTTTTTTTTTTGGGAATTTATTGCCTACATAATTAGAGGGAATTGGTAATTCAAACTTTAATACCCTTTAATCAAATTAATAATTAATTAAGATTCTAAACAAAAAATTATTTAATTTAGCTCTATTAATCACCGATTAATAGGTGATGAAGGAGAGTGATTAATTCTTTCCAATTACTTTTCCAAATTCATTTCAATAAAAAGAGTGATTAGACCTCTTTATGTGTTCAATAATATAAAGACCTTTAAAGAAATTATGATTAACCCATAAATGTGAGAAAATCATAAAAGTAAATTAAATTTTAATTTAATTAATCTTTAATTATGAGTCAATTGCATTAAATCCTTTAGAGCATTGCACTTTTATTTTTCTCTCATATCATTTGTGGCTCATGATTAAATGATTAATCAAATTAAAGAAGCATGTAAGGATGATAAAATGATTTGATTAATGATTCAACATAATTAAATCATAAAAAATTACTTAATTATTTTTCTTAAATAAATTAAGATCACTACCAATGGGAATAATATTAGAATAACAAATAATCTCTCCTCTTAAGCTTAATCAAAATCTAAAAAATAAAAGATTAATGCAAAGCTTTGGTTTCCTTTAAATAATTTCATCTAATGTGATTGTCCTTAGGAATTAGTGTAATTGAATGAATCATATGGTTGTGTTTAGCTATTCCTTTTCAATCACTTTCAATGTTATGTCATATGATCTCATGCATTTATCTTTTCAAATTCAAATGAATCAACTGGAATTTATTTATGTAAACTTGCATGTGTTGGCTTAATTTTATTATATATGTGTGGCTATTATCACTAATAAATCTAAATCTATTTTCTAAAGTTTATAAATTGATAACAATGTTTAGAATGATAGTAGTTATGAATATACATTGATTTGCATGTATTTATAGCTTAAGCATGTGATGTGAAACTCTCTTTCCTATATTCATATATAGATTTACATAGATTTGAATGATAATGAGTATATAGTCCGGACATCCCAAGAATATGAGATTTTAAGTAGCCCCAAGGAGGTCATTTGATTACTCACTTCCCTAGTTAACAAAGGCACGCATCATTTAATTTCATTTATATATATTAGTATTAGAATTTGGATAAAGATTTAATTCATATGTATAAAAATTCAATAAAAAAGAAATATAATTTTTGCATGATTTTCATTCTTCTAATTATGTATACATGTATATGTATTTAAGATAGCAAGTATATAGTGGACATCCCGGGAATATGAGGCTTTAAGTAGCAAGGAGGTCGTTGATTATCTCACTTTCAAGGTTAACAATGGCACATTTGCTTACATCTTTTATACATTGTATGTGTATTTAATTAAAGAATAATAATCCTCATTTCTATTAATATATACATCCATAATCATTTAAGAATACTAAAATGTATTACATATAAATCTAAAACTTTCTTTCCTATGTTCATGTATATAGATCTACATATGAATGCTAAAAGTATATAGTCTTTGAACATCTCGAATACGATGCTTTAAGTAGCTAAGGAGGTCATTTGATTATCTCACTTCCCTAGTTAACAAAGGCACGTACTTATTTAATTTCATTCTATATATATATTTGTATTAGAATTTGAATAGAACTTTAATTTACATGTATAAATAATTTAATCAAGCAAAATATAACATCCAATGTATATATCCATGATCATTCAAATGTGCTAAAACATATTGTATGTATAAATATGCTAAGTGTTAAATCATATGCATGTTATGGGTAATGAAAAGGAATGGCATAACATATTTTATGTGATTATAATTCAACCACATTAATCTTAAGATGCCTTTCATATTGAATAAGATTATTTAAGGTTAACGAACTTAGAATAATAAAATACTAAATAATTCATTCACTAAAGAAAACTAAATCATAAAAAAGTGCTTTAGAAAATGTCTTAAGGTAAGGATGAAGGAGGTTAAGCTTCTTTCTTCTCTTTATAATACTCAAATATTAAAAGTGTAAATCAAATGAAACAAAATAAAATATAAATTAAAATTTTCAAGTCATCTAAACAACTTGAATTAAAAATAACTCTCATGTTAAATTAAATAATTTCAAATTTAGAAAACCATAACTCTAATGCTTAATAAGACATACCACATAAAGCCTTAACACACATACTAGAATTAAGCCACCATTTCTAGTTCTAAGTTGGACGGTATGTGATGTAATGTTTTAAACGCATGTTATCAGTATGATTCGAGACTGGTTGTTAGTTGATCATATTTTCTCGCGAGTTGTGCTTTTAGGCTTTAACCATTCAATTTTAAGCTTTTAGGCTTTTAGCCATCAACCGAGCTAAAAGTCAAAGATGTTTACTTTTTTTTGTATTTACCTAAATAATATTTATTTTATATATAATTATATATCAAATATCTAAATCTTCATATTTATTTAAAAGCATCTAAATTTTTATTATTATATCAAAATAAAATCGTTATTACTTTTAAAGTAAGATTCATCTTTTTATGCATAGAAAAAAATTTTATAAATATCAAATTTTAAAGATTAGATATGTAAATACATAAGAATTATGAGTTATGTATATAAATTCCTTTTTTCATAAAAAATAAAACAAATTTATATGATA
Source organism: Cymbidium sinense (assembly GCA_021442155.1). Classification (NCBI taxonomy): domain Eukaryota; kingdom Viridiplantae; phylum Streptophyta; class Magnoliopsida; order Asparagales; family Orchidaceae; genus Cymbidium; species Cymbidium sinense. The sequence goes on from CM038220.1 coordinate 90,205,701, forward strand.
GTTGGATAGAAACTTTATTTTTCAACAATCCCTTAATATAACAAATGACAAATGGATACACTTAAATTGCTCATTCTTTTAATTTATTTTACATTATCTATCATAGAAAAATTTGTATTGAAGTTATTGTCTCTTCCGCTCCATGTTTTTAACATATAATAACACATTAAAACCATGCAATCCTTTAAATGTATGACGCAGTACTTCCTGATAAAATTCACTTCATTACAAGTATTTTTATTTTTGACAATTCATTTCATCAAAACTACAAATAAAATATTATATAAAAAATACTACAAATTAAGTATTATATAAAAAATAAGTTATGCTGTAAAACATTTTTTTTCATTATAATTATTCTCATTTTAGGAAGTTATGCTATAAAATAAGTTATGTCTCTATAATATTTAAGAACTATTTATTTGAAATATTTTGAGCTTTTAAAGTTGGGTTGTAAATCAATTGCAAAAGTTTAATTTTTTATATTCAGTTATATTTTAAATTAGTTTGTTATCAACACCAACAATGATGGTTGGTGATGCTGAAATGCTGCAACAGACAAATCGGAGATGGCTAATTTTGATAGCAAATGATGACGATATTTAGATGATGGTGACAATGTAGACGATACAAGTATATTTGAAAATCAATCAAATAGGATAATTTTGTTAATTCATCAAAATGAATTAAAAATTAAATTTTGAATGCCATACTTTCATCCAATTGTGTGTTACATCCAATTCTTTGCCATAATTTCATAAACTCTTATGAATGAAATGGAATACAATAATTTTACATCTAATTAAATAATATTTTAGTTTAATTTATTTATTAAATCTAAGATAAAGAGCTTTTCTTAGTCTTACGATAATATTTGTGGCTCTATTAATGTAATTAACCGATATACTAAACAAGAAAAGCCTTTTTTTGTGATAAATTTTATATAATTTTTTTGAGATTTTTATTAAATTAATCATCAAATATATATGTATTTACAATTTAACCAGCATTCTCATTTCTTTAACCATGGGACTCATATATTTGTGTATACCACCAGGCTTAAATCATTGAGAATTTAATAAAATGAAAAAAAAAAAAGTTAAGCTTTTGTTATGAATTTTAATATTTTAATGTTAATTTGAAAAAAAATAAGATTAAAAGTGGTTGATTTATAGATATAGAAGAATAGGAGTCTTTGTATGTAAAATCCCTATTTTTAGATAATTAGATAATTTTAGCACTTATATTATATATATATATATATCTTAAATAGTATGAGAGGATATATTTTTATAATCAAACATAATAGCGTGTACAAACTACACAAAAATTTTTGCTTTTTAAAAAATATAAAATAGAATATTGATTTGATGATAAAAATTGTATTCCTTTTATTACTTAAAATAAGTAAAAAAAATTAAATTGTTGTGAGAATTTGTATTTTGAGTGAAGCTTTTATTATTTTGCAGTTTGAGAAAAAAATTATTTCTTTTATTACGACTTTATAATATGTATAGAATCATGGATAGATGTTAATATATTTTTATGTGATTAGTTTTAATTAAACGTAAATTATTTAGTACAAATCATTGCTTTGTTATTCCTTGGCTAATAATTTTAAATTTAAATAAACATGCAAACTTATATGTTATCAAATGAAATCACAAATAAAAATATAAATGTGAGATAATATTAGTTTTAAAATTAATATATTTTAAGTTAATTATTTTAAATTATCATGATTGATTCAATTAATGCTAATTATTTTAAAAATAAAAATATCAAAAACTAAAAAAAGAATAAATTGTGGATTACACATTTAAAACTGAAACCTTGCGTAGCACTTAAAAAAAGAATAAATTGTTGAAGCTGTATATTATAGAATCTTCAAAATTAAATTCAAAATTATTCGAGTGTAGATTTTAACAAAATTAGAATCAAATTAAACATTTTGATGAGATTTCAAAGTATTAATCGAACGGTATAATAATCTCTAAATTCAATATATTTGTAATAAAATCGAACCGCTCAATAAAAGAAGTGCAATGTGCCCAAGATCACATGATTTTAGTTTCATAAAGATACTTAAATTCTATAAGAAATATTTGTAATTAATAGAATTAACACTAATCATCTGATTAAATAATTTAGGATTTAGGATGAATTTGTTAAAATAGATCTCCTAAAATATTATAAATAGACCCTTATTCATATTCTTAGAAGAAAAATTGAGCTGAGAACTAAATTTAAAATTGAGAATAAAGCTCAAAATTAATGGCAGCCGATATCCATCATCCAGTCCAATAAAAGATTGTTGCAGGTTATTTATTTTTCTAGACTATTATTATTCGAATTCTATGTTTTGTAATTCCTCACTCTCCAATTAAGAAAAAAAAAATAAGTGAAACCTTATAATTTTAATCATAGACTATTTAGTAAAAGAGTGTTGTTATTTTGAAATACAAAGTTTAAATCTTCTGAATAAAAATATGAAATTTAGTAAAAGAGTGTCGTTAAAATTTTATATAAAAGAGCAAAAATATATTAGTAATTAGTAATTTCATAATTTTTTTCGTATATTAGAGTGTGATCCCACCGTGCAGCCTGTTCAACATAGCTCCACCAATTCCGCCCACGCATAACCCCGCATGAACGTCTTGGCTCCTTTTCGTATATTAGTATTGATGATTTTTGGCCTCTCACAATTATATAAAGGGTGATGTGTTTATCAAAGTATCATCCACTTCACTTAAGATTTTTTTTCACATTTTTTCTTCTCTTCTTCATTTACTCGTGTTGTGATTTCTTCTTTGTTGAGTAAATTTATTGCACGCCGTAAAAATCAATTTTAGAATAAAACTTCACGCCTTGGTTTATATAAATCCAATACACCACGATAGTTGAAAAAAAATAAGAAATTTCAATTTTATATGAAAAAACTCAAAAGAGGAAAAAACTACCGTCTGCCAAGAAAATACTCCACTATATATCCACTTTAATACAAAGCTTTAAGTCTTCTTAATAACGGATTACAATATCAGATGAAAGCGATAATTGTATCCAAAAGCACGTAATAGCAAATATGCGATAGTTCAAATTATTAATGACATACGATGATAATAAGACCATCTACCACAACGATCAAGAGATTATGCTTTAACTTATATTTAATATCTTCTTATTAATTTTTAAAAATCTATCTGGTAAAGTAACCACCACATGCGTTAAAGTTTGTTTTCGTTCTGATTTGAATCTGATGAATATCAGAAAAATTGTTGTAGGATTACTTTATATTGTTTGAAGATTTTACATGATTTTGCATTTTTTGTTTGGTTGACAAACGTAATATGAAAGTGACGTCGCGGTGCTTGCCCGCGGCCACGCGGTGGCGGTATGGGGTGTAAGCGTGACCTACGGTCGCTAGACGCTGAAGGCCGCAGGCGGCCTCGGCTACCGAGCCCGCCACATCACTTTAGATTTCAGATTTGGAATTCAGATTGAATTAAATACACGTAAACTTTTTACAGATTTGAAATCGTAATTTTACTTTTTGAACCAAACGCTGAAATGTTCAAAAGCATGCATTTGAAATGCACACTACCAAACAACCCCAATTTGAATTAAAATAATTAATTTATTTTATTAATGTTAAAAAATACTTTTTTTTAATCTTCTTTAATGAATATCGATAGCTGTAAATAAAATTAACATATATAGATTTTGTTAATGTATTTAGTGAGATAAATAGATTTCATGGATTGGTATTCTTTCCATAAATATATGAAAAAAGTTTTAAATTTAATTATTATTCTCAAAATTTTACAAATATGTGAAATTTAAGCATCAAAATTATTATATTCCATTATAAAAGTTATGTATATATAAAATTAATAAAAAAAATTAAATACTAATGCATAAGATAATATATTTAAAAAAGTTTAATTTCTCAATTAATTAAGCATATTTAATTTTTATAGCTGCTTTTATTCTTTATTCATATAATTTTTACAATTAATTTAATATGTTGGATTTATTATTTCTAGTTAATCATAAAATACAAAAAAATTAGTGGTATGTTATTTTGGGTGGATATTTTTTATTTTATTTATATTCTACCATTAAATAAAAATATATTTAATATATTTATGTTTTTTAATATAAAAAATAATTTATATTTTTAAATTTATCATTTTCTTGAAAAATCCAAAAGAGTGAAAAATTACGATAAAATCCCAACATGATTGTGAAAATACAAAATTTTTCCGAAAAACGGATTAAGGTAATTATATAGAAGGGAACAACAACTATAAAGTCACGCTCAGTATGGTAAGAGGTGATAGTAGCCGAGGACATCGAATGACGGCGAAGGCCCTGATGGAGCGGCAGATATTGATATGATCACGAAGGATTTTGAGTGGCACAATTGGAAGATCTAAGCTTGAGCTCTCTCTGGCCTCCTCATGGTGAATGAGATTTATATGGAGTGACATTTCTATAAATACATGCAAAATCAACCACTCCACTTCATGGACGGCCAAAAATGATTCCTTTGATCGATGTATTTTAAGTATCAACGCCAAATGAAGTCGAATTATGAGATATTCTCATTAGATCCCGCCGAGATGCTCGATTTGATTAAACACTCCATGTTTGAGAATTATTTAGGGATTTAACCGACATCCCAAGAGGATATTTTAAGTGCTTGCTTGCTTCAACTTGACGCCTTACTTTAAGATCAAGATTCGCTTACTAGTAGTATTTTAAGTGTCATATCCTATTTTTGTATGACATTATCTCAATCATCTAAAATATATATGTTAAATATTTGAAAATAGCAAATTCTTCAATGAAATTTGAGGTCCATTAACCACACATTTTGAGAGAGAATAGATCTTCATGAGCACAAGATTATGACTAAGCGAGGTGTGGATGTGTGTAGATATACGCGGTGTGAGATTTTGAGGTTATGAACCCATCCTGCAACGCCATGAGTGCTCACGGCCCCACTGCGCCGGTGCCATGATCTCGGCACAGCGCTCGAGTAGAGGTCGTGGGAAGTCCACCAAGGACATTTTGACCTATCCTAGGTTGTTTGTCGAGTCTTTGCTCGATGACGTTAACTCATGGAAGAGGTCAATTGAATCCACGAGAATTTTGACCTATCCGAGTCGCTTTGTCGAGTCTTACCCGACGACGTTAACTTGTATGGAAGAGGTCACGGATGTCCACCAATGACCTTTTGACTATCCAGGTATCAAAAGTGTTACTTGACTTCTTACCAGATGAAAGAGGTCCCATCAAGTCTCCTTGGGATTGATCGTGTTGAGATACAACGTGAGTTGTATATTTCAAGTGGGAGGATTAAATGAAGAAGAAACAAGCTTGTAAGAAAAATCCATAAACTCATTACTTTAATAATGTTGGTGATACAATATTATCACGAGATAACTTAACAAAATGGACTAAATATATTTTAGAGAGTTAACAAAGATAAGAGGTGGAGAGAAAAGATAAATGGGGTAAATTAAAGACTACAATATTTATGTACTAAGGATTACATATAACACTTTTTCGTGAGACCCTTCATGTTCCACATTTTAGGGAGATTTTTCCTTTGGATCTTTGGTCATAGCTTGATTGGTCATTTGATAACAAGTGGGGAGCAAGTCTTTACAGGAAAAATACTGAGGTACTTCTTTATCTTGAAGATTAAAATTTCGATGTTGAAGGTCACCGCGGCGTATTGATTCTGAGGTAACATGATTGTGCTATTTATTGATTTCCTGCACTACTCCAACCTCAATGGGAGTTTGAAATTTCATCTTAAGATGAGGTACCGGTGACAAGATCAAGATTGATTGAGGGGTCTTCCAAAGATAACGCTAGTAATTTGACTTGACTGAATGAACCGAGTGAGTGACTTGTCGAGGAAATTCTCCAGAACAATAGAATGGTGATTGTCCCTCTACTGCAAGCATTATCAAACTCATATAACTGCCCCGCTTGAAGTTTTTCCTTAACTAGACTCATGCTAAGAAAGGTGGAATAAAATAAAACATCAACGAACTCACATTATTAATCAAAATTCTCTTAACAACATAACATGGGTCACCAATCTCCGTGACCGATGATAAGAGAATCTTGATGCTAAACTTGGACTCTTCCAAGTTTGAGTCATTGAAAGTGATGGGATGATTAATACAAGATTTTTTAACTCCCACTCTTCAAAGGTGGATGAAAACTTGATTAGATAGTGGCCCACTTGCAATCAACTTTTCTCAACTATTTTGGCTACTATTAGTTATTTCATGATGATGGTTCCAAATTCTGAATGAGTTATGTTTGTTTTAGCCGCTTGCTTTACAAATTGATGTAGATATTCCCCAAGCCAATGAGTTCTTTTAAAGTGTAATGAGGTTCCGCCGGAGGGAGATCATCACTTCTTTTGATGGGATTGTTGACTGTGTTTCAGAGCACTCTTATATTTTTCGTGATTGTTCAAATTATTTTCGATGGGCCTTAATAGCCTCATCGCCAGAAATTGTGGTTTCCACGGCGTGAAATGCATCAGACTATTAAGGAGTAGAAGGCAGAGCGGGGAGAACTCCTCTTAGTAATTGTGTGCGGTATTTGAAGCTTTTGAGGAGAATCTCCGGAAGTATTCTTTAAGTGATTCACCCTCATTTTGATGAATGTCGGAGAGATGGGAGGAATCTTTAATGATCCTCCATTTGCAATGAACTGTTCTACAAAAATCTTGGCGAGTTCGTCAAGGTATGATAGATTCCTCGGGAGGGAGTAGAACCAAGTGCGCTTGCCTTGAGGTTAATCGGAAAGACCGACAAAATAGGTCGAGCTCGGATATGCATGATGGTCTGTAATGATCGATATGTTCATAGTTGTCTCATCATAGGAATCAATGCTCGTAAGCTTGAAACCTATGGGAATTCTCGCCCCTAAACGCCGCTATCCACAATAATTGGTAGATTAGCAAAATGTTAGCATACATGATGGATGAATAAACTGGCAAGGTAGGAGATCGATCACTGCAAAGCGAGGAACTTCATCCGTGAGATTAGCATTTTGACCTCCACCCAACAATGATCGATCTTGGGGAGATGTTTGCCGCGAAGTAACTATGTGTTCCTCGCAAAATTGATCATCTCAGAGACTCTTCCATTCTACGACATGATCTTCTAAAGAGATTCATGTCGCACCTTCAATGGTCACCTTATCATGGGAGGTATAGAAGGTTGCCCTGTCTGGATTGGTTTCGAGAGGAGAGTTAAGCGGAAGTCGTTATTACGAGTACCGCGCATATTAGCCATGACGGTGTTCACAAAAAATTATGATTGAGGGTTTTTTCCCAGACGGCCAAATTATGCGTGTTAGAAAGCCACCAGAGAAAAGTTTACGCCTTGTTATAAAATTCACATACACATGTATTTAAAGAGTGAACAAGAAAACTCCATAAATTTTTATGTGAAAAACCTCAAAAGAGGGAAAAAAATGGCCTAGAAAAAATCTTCCACTATGTATCGTTTGAGTACAAAATTTTTCTCGATAACGGATTACAAAATATGAGAAGGGAACAACAACCATGTAATCACGCTCGTGGTAGTAGTTGCTAGTGGTACAGATGATAATGAACGAGGAGGATATCGACCGACGATGAAGGTCGCCCTGATGGAGACCGACGAGATTGACGACGGCGGCGAGGGCGTACGGCATGCGTGGCATTGACGTCAGTGAGCGGTGGCACGACAGGATGATCTTCAAGCTTTAGAGCTCTCCTCTCTCGCTTGGGTCCCCTCATGAAGAATGAGGACTATTTATGATTGGATGAGTGATATCTCCAGTAGATACATGCAAAAATCCAACCACTCCACTTCATCTGGACGGCTCAAAATGATTCCTTTGATTAGTTGATGTATTTTAAGTATTTGAATGCTCAAGTCGAATTATAAGATATTGGGCTCGTTAGATCCGGCCCGAGACGCCGATTTGACCATAAACACTCCATGTTTGAGAGTTATTTAGGATTTAACTAACATCCTAGAGTTTAAGGATATTTTAAGTGCTTGATCTCACCGCCAACTTTGACGCTTGCTTTTAGCATCAAGATTCGTCTTCACTAGTAGTATTTTAAGTGCCATATCACTTCTATCATTTTCACACAAAAAAAATATGAGAAATTAAAAAATACTTCACTTTAAATGAGACTCAATTATAATGAATGAGTTAATATATACAAAATAATTGCTGAAATATATGGCCCAATGCTCTACTTTATCAAGATTTTTTTCACATAATTGATCTCTGCATTGGGACGCCATTACATGAGCACTTAATCCATTTTTTTTTCTTTTGAGAGATTGCACAAATTATAATGTTAGAGGTCAAACACAATCTCACCCACATCTAGAGCTCTCATATGATCCTACTTAAGCCTCTATTGCTCTTCCCATGAGTTTGAATTCAAAGTCAAAAGAAAGTGCTATCCACAAGCTAACATGCTTTCCATTTATGGTCATCTAATCAAATCCCATTATTCTTTGTGTCAACAACTTAATAACTTTTTTGTTCTCTAACAAAGAAGACAACAAGGTGAACTCCTCGACTCTCCATCGCTTCATTCCTTCTGCTAGAAATATTGGGTCTTATATTAATAAATCCTATCTTCTCTAATAAAAAAAATAAGAAAATTTTATCAGATCAGAAACAAAATTTTTATTTTCCTTGAACCAAAAAATTATTTTTCTTCCAATATTTTTCAATCAAATTAATAAATGAGCAAGAAATTGATTTAAAGAAACTGATTATAGTTAGCTTGATTTAATTTTTAAGCGATGTTCAATATTTCAATATAATTTAAAAGTTAAATTAATAAACTATCATTGCTGTTTGAATAATTTATATTTTTTTAATCAAGAAATAAAAGTATCTTTAAATAAAAAAATTATATCACATTATATTAATCTCTAAATATTTTAGACATTTTATTTTTTTGGTTAAATAAATTAAGTGAAATTTAAAAATATTTAAAAATCTTATCATAATTATGAAAGAAAAATATATTTAAATATGAATTATATATTAATTATGATTGAATATAGTAAATAAAATAATATATGATATTAAAAGTAGATTTGATATAAAATTGATTAGATGACAAAAATTTTATTCCTTTTAAGCTTAAAATAAGTAAATTTTTTTTTAAATTTTGTGAGAATTTGTATTTTAGAGTGAAGTTTTTTTTTATTTCTTATTTTGCAGTTTGAGAAAAAAAATTTATCTTATTAGGGCTTTATAATATGTATATAGAATCATAGATAGATGTTAATATATTTTTATGTGATTAACTTTGATTAAATGTTAACAAATTATAATAATTATTATTTTTAATTTAGTTGTGCTATTTAAATTATTTAATACAAATCATTGCTTTGTTATTCCTTTGCTAATAATTTTAAGTTTAAATAAACATGATAACTTAAATGTTATCAAATGAAATCACAAATAAAAATATAAATGTCAAATAATTAAGGCTGTTAGCTTAGCTCAAAAATCGAATCAAATTTGGATGACAGATCAATCGATTACATGAAATGAAGCTATGAGCCAAAAAATTTGGATCGAACTTTTTTTGAGGTGATCTCGAGCATTACGATCGGATCAAACCATGAGATCGGATCGAATTTATTTATTATTAAAAATATTTAAATTTATATATAATATTTTTAAGTTTGTAATAATAAAATAATTCCTAAAATTAAGTGTATAAAGTTATAACTTGTAATCTTTTAAAATAAATATAATATATTTATAAGTATAAATATTATTTCTTTGAAAATCATATTGTTTTTCATTTTATCCACTTAATTCAATTCTTTTAAAAATTTTTAATAATCATCTTTATTAAATTCAAATAACTCAATCAAAATGAGCCAACTCTATTCAATTCGAGCAAAAAAAAAAAGTTTAAAATGTTAAATTTGAGTTGGCTAAATGAAAATGAGCAGCTTAAAAATTAGAAAATGAGATGAACCGGCTTGAAATCAATTGTTTGAGCCATACCATCTCGAGTCGCTCAAAAGTATTTCGATCGAGCCTGATCGTTCAAATCGTTAATAGCCCTACAAATAATATTATTTTTTTAAATTAAAATAATTCAAGTTAATTATTTTAATTGTCCTGATTGATTCAATTAATGATAATTATTAAAAATATAGAATATCAATAAAATAAAATAAATAAATAAATTGTCCATTATAAATTTAAAAGTGAAACCTAGATGTAGCACTTAAAAAATCTAGTTGAATAGGCACACATGTTGATACATATAAAAATATATTAGAATCTTCAAGAATTAAATTTAATTTGACAAAATTAGAATCAAATTTAACATTTAGATGAGACAAATTTATCAACATTAAATCTTAAGAGTATGAATAGAAACTTTAAAGTGTTAATTAAAAGTCTAATAATCTTCAAATATAATATGTTTATAATAAAATCGAAAGACTTCGATGAAAGAAATGTAATGTGCCTAAGATCAGTTGATGTTAGTGTCATGAAGACACTTTAATGCTATAAGAAAGATTTGTCATCAAGAGAAGGTAATACCTCTTGCTCGCTAAACCTCGATGAAGCAGCTTCGCTTCTCATCGCCACCTGTGATTCTCAACTTGTCGTCGCCGCGTGTTTTTAAAGGTAGGTAAGTTCTTCACGTCCTGAGTCTTCTTATCTACGATCCTTAGTTTTTTTATTTTTAATTTTACTTTTGGGGTTTTACATACATACCATGGCAAACCATCTAATTTACTCATTTAACACATAAACTTTAATATTACATGTATACCATGCTAAACAATGTAACTCATTTTTAGCATTAAGTGTTCGTAAGCGTGGAGACAAACGTGGACGGACTCATTTCGCGCATTTCTCGTCGGCTTCGCTTCACACCAGACGCTTTTGCTCCTCTTGCTTTCTACCGCAGATTTCTAATCCTCGGCGCTTCGCTCTGTCAGATTTAGGTCGGAAGAGGAAGAATCTCTAGCTGCCGCTCCTCTTGCTCGGTTCCAATTCAATACCTCTCGCTCGCTTCCTCTTGTTCGGTTCCAATTCGAATCTTGGTTGCTTGTGGCACTTTCTGCGGTAACGAGCTCATCGCATACATGCTCTTGCTATTGTTGATCCCATCGTTTACTATTGCTCGTGTCTTCTTCCTTGCCACGCCGCATATAATCTTGACTCATTGATCTCTTATTATTGAACCCGTTGGATCACTATTCCCTTACTCGATTCCCCTTGCTTGAAGTCATGCCTAATGACCTAAAAAATACTATATGAGTCAGTATTACCAAAGCATTGATTTGAAGTTGTTGTAGAAACCGACAGTGAGTGTTGTTGTTGGATCACTTGCATTCCTTCTAAGCTTGCATTTTATGGTTGCCATATTGTTACTTAAATTGTTGAATTAAGTTGTTCTGCTTTCCTTTGATGTGTCATTTTGGACTATAGTGAGGGCTTAGGAATCAATAGTTTGTGTTTATTTACATTGTAGCTAAAATAAATGGTGTCCTGTGATGCCTTGTTCATAAGATGCATGTTCTACACTGGGAAATTTTGCTACTGCCTCAACATAAGCCCCAAAAGAACTTTTAAAACATTGGCTATAAATCTCTTACCACAGGGAATGAATCTATATGGATCATTTACTTTTTTTTCTTTTGTGGATAGACTTGGAAGTTTCCATTTGTAATGCCTCAACCAAATATATAGTTTTATGCAGCATGCATTATTATTATTTAGAAAATGGAGAAGCATTATAAACTCATTTTGTATTTAAAAAATTATCTTATCTTATCTTTTAAGTATAAGTGCTTATGTTTTATGACAGCTTTCTAATTTGGATTTATTTTTTTGGTCGGATCGCTTCCTCAAGACATTAATAGTTATACATAGGTTTCTAAGAGAGGGTGATCCAACTTTCCGTGAAGAGCTTCTCAACTTCTCTCGAGGGCGCATTCTCCAGTTATCAAACTTCAAAGATGGTTCAAGTCCCATTGGTTAATACTTCACTTGATATTGTCATGAGATTATCAAACCTCATCGTGGTTAATTGTTACATTAGGTTCCTTTGTTATCTTTCTCACAAGTTTTTACGCATGTCATGTTCAATTACCGCTTTTGTTGAAGGAAACAATTCATTAGATTTGTAAATATTCAATTAGGAGCTTGAGTGGTTCATGGTATTTTGCACTTCCTTCTTATTAATGATATATATATATATATATATATATATATATATATATATATATATATATATATATATATATATATATATATATATATATATATATATATATATATATCTCCTTTGAATTATTACTACAAAGATGTTGTTAAATGACATTTAGTTTTAACAACCTTCAATCATTCTACTTAATTGATAGTTATACTCATGAGGAACTGTATGATCTATTGTTGCAGATTTAAGTTTTTATATCAAGATCTCTAATAATCTTTCGCCAAACAAAGGCATGCCATCAATGAGCACAAATGAATCTTCACCGAACGCTTCATAAGGAATATCAAGTCAATTGTAAGTGTACAATGTGTCTTATACACATCCCGTAAAGGTAGAAGTTTTGGCAAGAAATTTTTAAGATGCCCACAAAATCGAACAAATGAGGATTGGCTACTTCAAGTGGTTAAATAACGATGACAACGCATTGTATGATATTGAGAACCAATCACGCTGCTTTTCAGAGAACACGACGAAGAAACTTGAGATCCTCTCAAAACAAAACAAGATTATAATGGGAATGCTAATTGTTGTTATTGCAATATTTTTCTTCATTACTAAGTTAGTTTTGCAAGCGATGATGATGTACTAATTTGATTTATTATAATTGTATCTTCTAATGTATTGTGAACACATCTTATTAAGGAATATTTTCGGTAATATTAAAGTTTATTGTGTTAAATGAGTAAATTAGATGCTTTGTCGTGGTATGTATGTAAAACCCCTTTTTTGTTCTTATTCATGATCTAGTGTGGTCAATTATGGTTTAATTTGCCCGATTTTGTTGTAGATTTTAGTCTTATTTAGCAATTTGAGTAAGTGAATCAACATTTGCAAAGAGTGTGTGTTGATGAAGAGGTTCGCCTTTATCTCTTGATTTTATATTTTGAGTGAATCTTGGTTTTAAATATAAGAATATTTTCATTGACAATAATTATTGCAATCTTCCTTTATCATTGATGCACTCTTTTGCGATTAGATTTGAGTGTTTAATCTTGGTTTTAAATATAAGAATATTTTCATTAGTTGACAAAATTATTACAATCTTCCTTTATCATTGATGAATTTTTGCTAGCAATCTTTACAATGCAAGGCTTCATATCTCTTATGTTTATAATTCAGATCTTCTTTTAATTAAAGGATAGAGAGTGCCCATTTTACTTTTAAAATAATTATTTTTAAGCAAAGTCAAATACTAATGACTTCATGCATGTTTCATTTTGGAATTTCATACACCATTAGGAATACAATAGCAAGTGTCGCTGCATGAATACATGAATTCAGATTAGTTCTCGATACTCGATGTTTTAATATCACATATGCTTGCAAAACTATAAGAGACATGTATCGGCATTAGTTCTACACATCGTCTACTATAGTTTTCTCAAGATCTTGAGGGAAGCATTTGTGGCCCACAACACAGATCTGGCGACATTCTGGATCACATGATGGTCTCTTAGCTCGTTATAGATCATCCATTGTGCGAGGTTAAGGGAATTTAGTTAGTATTGTCCACTACTTATGGAGTCGTAGTATGTTCAATAAATTCGAAGCTTCTCAAGAGGACTACTTATCCTAGCATGTCAAAGTTTTGCATTATCGTTCATGTTCTTCCTTTATTTAAGCAATGGTATTAACTCGTGAAATTGAGTTGACAACAAATTTTTGCATTATCGCTTCATATTCTTCCTTTGGATATGGAGCACTCATCGAGGGTTCCTAGTAGATGTAACCATGCTCACTGGGTTGATCTTGGCTTCGCAACATATACACAAAAAAAAAAAAAACTTTGAAGAACAAACTTGCTGCTATCATATCAACATCAATGAACACAACGGAGTGGATAACTGCATGAACAACAAAGCGCTTTACTAAATTCATGGATTCAATAAAAATAATTTGATTGCATGATGGTTCTCTGTTTTCAGCAAAATAATAAAACCGCAATCAATATGAAGTATATGAACATAATATGTCAAGATAAGGTGGAAACAAACTATACAAAAATTTAGCATGTAAGAGACAACCCAAAAAATCTATTTGTATATTGTTAAGCAAAAATTCAGATCCAAATCATAATTTTCTATGATGACCGCAAAAAAAATTCAGATGTCAACCAAAATTTTCTATTCAAAATCTAATTGATAGTCTTCATTTTCATTGAGAACTTCATCACGCTAACCGGGAGTTTTGTTTGCATTCCAATTGTACCATAAATATTGTCCGGCCCACATTTGCTTGATTGGAGGCAATGGATCGAAGATTGATTTATGAGGTTCTTGCATGTGCTCTATGATGACCCCATAGGCGCACCGATCACATTTGTGAACACTTTTACTTTTATAATTTCTTCTAGAAAACTTTTTAATCTTCGCTTCTTCTTTCGCCTCTAGCGTAATGCGTTGGTACACCAATATTTATGTCATCATCAACCACTATCCATTGATCTTTGGGGAGAGTGTCTATTGCACCTTCATAAGCCTTGTGATATCTGTAAAACAATATAAAATATGGTTTCATATAGATTAATAAATGCACAAGGGAAAATATAATTACATGTACCTCACAACATGATAAAGCTCATCAACATATGTATGTCATAGTGGTAGATCTTTTATGCCCAAAAAAGCAATTGCATGAATACAAGGCAATCCACTTATTTGCTAGAAATTACATGTGCATTCTTTTTTGGTGATATCTACTTCTTCTCTCTCATGATTTCCTTCAACATCTGCTTTAAATGGCGTAGAATGCCTAATAATAATAAAATTTTCTTTTCTTGTACCGATCTCTAATGTGCTCTTCCGCGGTACCAAATGGCTTCTCCAAGCAAGGAGGAAATCTTTCTCATGCACGTTGTTCCATTAACATCCCTCTAAGCATATCGACCAAATCCATTGCTAGTTTTACCCAAACTTTCCCAATCCATGAATTGAATGACTCCATGTTATTTGTGTTATAATAATTTTTTATCTCATTAGAAAATTTAGATCTTGACCACTTATATGGTAGTGAAACAAGATATGCATGTATATGTGGACTGAATGAATATTTCTTTTTTTTTTTTTGAAATTCTAATTTTGAGTATGTATTAGTTCTGATAATACTTTTGAGTGATGAGTATCATCGAATGGAAAATTTTTCGTGTTCTTCCATAAATGTCTTATACACACTCTGCTGCATTTGGGAATGTAGATTTAATAGCCTCGCTTAAACCCTTTTCCATATCTAAAATAAAAGTCAAAGGAGCAACCTCAGTAAATGACTCCTCCAAGTTGTGTAGAACCACTCCCAAGTCTTCTTTGATTCCCTCAACAAAGAAAAGCAATTGTGAAAAGTCCATTGTTCCCATCAAGAGAGTTTGCGAAAGTAAGATACCCGGATACTTGGATTTTAGGTGACATGCATCTAAGCCTAAGAGGCCTACATCCCCGCCAAAAATCCATCGATGCAAACCTTAAAACTTACATAATCTCATGAATGAATTGTCAACCATATCATACGTGTATGTGATATGTGAACTGGATTTCTGAATGAGTTCTACTCTAAGTGTCGGTACCCACTTGTAGTTCTCATCAACCGATCCGAATGCTCTCGCTAATTCCTAGAATAGCGCATATAAGGGAGTGATAATCCATATGCACTTTCTAGCTATTATTGATCGACCGGGGTATATCGTGATTCTTTTCATAATATCTTTTATTTGGAGAGCCACCCAACTAGAAGTTGCTTGTTTATTTCGCTCTATTGACTCCTGGGCATAAATGTGCACTTCTATCTTCTTCCTCACTTGAAATGTGTGATCGCCGACACAAAGTCGCTTTATCCTCCATGGGCACCCTCGATGTGCACAAATTGCTATAACTCGAAGTTTATCACTCGCTTTAATCTTCACTCCAAAATTATTCATAATTTCTTCTATGTGCTTGTTGAAGCTCATAGCATCTTCAAAACATGAACCGATATATAAAGCATTGTTGTCTCTTCTTTCACTAATAAGTAATTCATCATTACATTCTTCAACTCAAATCATCTTTCGGTGGGTCTTTACTAAACACATAGGCTCATCAACTACAACTACATCATTTTGTATTGAAATGACAACTTTGACACGTCGATCTTCATTGGAATTTGAATAATCGCCAAATCAATATCATAACTTATAAGTTTATACCTTAGGTGACGCCCCATGAATATGAGAATGTAATTCAATGCATGATCTTTCAACCAAGAGAAAATTAACATAACTTCTTCTCTAAGTACAAATAAGTTGATTAAATCTTTATCAAGCTTCAAAGTCTTCGTTTCCACCTTCATATTTTTCCTACCTTGATTTCTCACTTCAACCCAATAACCACCAAACTTCAAAACAATGCGAATGATTCATGTTTGAAGCTTGACACCTACACATATAAATATTTGATATGAATAAATATGGACTAATCCTGAAATATATGAAGAAATTTGTTTGTGTAAACCAAAATGAAACAAACACTTTATATGAAACACTAAGTGATGCCAAGTTTGACTTGATCCAAGATCAACAAGTTCATTTATAGACAAAAGAGACTCGCTTAGACACAAGGGAGACTTCATCACCCTCACCATGACTATAAGAAGACTACACAAATACTTTTCAAACCAAACTTTATAAGGTGTTAAAGAGATGTTTGGCCTTTACTAAAATAATGAGGATGTCATATTGTTATTTAAAACCAATATTAAGCTCAAGAATATTTGTACTTGCACTGAATATGCATCCAAAAAATTATTTCCACAAATGTGTTATTGATAATAAGTGGCATTGGTGCAAGAACCTTCAAAAACTATTTCACAATAAACTTCATAAATGTAGAGCTCCTCCATGACTATAGCATTTTAATGGAAAACTATACATAAGGATGAACCAATATGAACTGATGAAATGATTAAATCTGGGGCACTTAGGTTGCATTCAACAAGACAATGCAAGGTGGAAGCACCAATATGTCCATCACATTAAGACAAAATTTCAATACAATGGAACTAATGAATCGACTGTGCAACTTGATCGATCTGTTGTTTAATTTAAGCGCACTTATGCTTAGCCAAGACTAGCAAGATAATATATTCCCCATATTAGCTCCAATCCAATCGGACGGACTCACGCTCACTACTCTATAGTTATCGATTATATGGTATTATCATAAGAATGTAAAACTAGGGATAAAAGGGAGAAGCATGTGCACGCCCAAGCACCGCCCAAACGTGAGTCTTGGCAAGCCGTCTAGCAAGATGCATATGCTAGTTATGTCCGCTAAATGCCACAAGCAACCAAGATTTAATTAGAATCAAACAAGAGGAGCGTAAACGGAGAGGTATCAATTGGAACCGAGCAAGAGAAGCGTAAAGCTAGAGATTCTTCCTCTTCCGCACCGACCTAAATACTACCGAGATGTAAATGCTCGAGAATTAGAAATGCACGAGCGTGAAACGCAAAGAGGAGCAAAAATATGAACCGAGTGAGGAGCGAAACGTTGAAATGCTCACAAATGAGTTCGTCTCGCTCGTCTCCACATTACAACACTACGAATGGTAAAATGAGTGGTATTGTTTAGCGGGTTAATTTTAAAACCAGCTTTAAAATGCGAATATGTGATTAGGCACGATAAAAAAAATTTAAAATAGCCTAGCGATCGTCACGGGTCGCTGTTACCGCCAGCCTGGCGGATCGGCGATAATAATAATTTTAAAAAAAATTGGAAGAGATACATTTTATGGTCGATTTGCTCAACAAATGTCGATTTGGGAGTGCTTGGTATCGTTGGAAAGATAATAAAAAATCCTACAACTTTTATGTTCACCACTACCTAATCTCCGAGATGCGATGTTTACAAATGCGAATTCAGAAGTTACAAAAAACTTAGATATTGAGTTTGAATCTTTATGCAATTCTCGGTTGAATCTCAACTCTTAGCATTTGATTTAATCAAAATATTCAAATAATATAATACTGGAAATAATACAATAAAAGGTACATGAATGACTAAGAGATCGAAATATAAAATAACATAGAGTACAACCCCTCCACACTATCTTGGCGATACGTGGTGGAATCGCATTTGCACAGGTGTAATGTGGTCGCCATTGTCCAGCAGATGATGTTCGATGGTCCTCCTCTTCTTCCTTTCGGCGAGGTTGTTGCGAATACCCTAAGTGCAGAACATGAGGTATATCGGCCGACCCTGCGTAGCAGCGAATACCAGCATCACTATGGTGGTGTCATATGGAATGGTGGTGGTCCATATGTGGGTACGCTTGTGCCATGGGTGCATCACGAGACCACATTACTGCGATATGAATCTTGGGGTGAGAGAATGTATGCGTGGCCCCACCGGTGTCGAGGATGGCCCCACATCCATCGGCCGAATGTATCGCGATGATGCGAAGTGCACGGTGTATATCACGTAGGTGTCGGATATATGCATCAAGTCCACCTCTTCATATTCGTTGAAAGATCTCGAACTTGTATCTTCATCTCTGCCAAATAGTCTTTGGAATATTCCCTCGTCTTCAAGATGTGCGCGCATATAGAAGATTTAGATCGATTTCATTGTAAATAGGAAAAACAAATTAAAATACTTTGCGTACATACTAACCATCAAAGCGTTCCCGGTGCTGGGGGTAATATGTCGAGGTACCCGGTGCCTTGAGCATGTAAAGTGATGCCCATGAGCGATACCATCTCATATAGCGATTGATTCGCGACACGGATCATCTTTGAGATGAATCGTGATAAGTAGTCGCGTCTATGCTCCCACTGCAATGAAGTGGTGGAATTGTACCCAATCAACATCGACCTTTCCTCGTCCATCATGAATGATGGATCTATCGGTCGACATCGTGGAAGGAGGAATGCCAAATCTAAACACACGATCGGGTAAGTCCACCCTCTTCCAACATATCGTGGTACTCTAGCTAGCCATATCTCTCCAGAACATATATTCCAGATGCGGATTTGATGTCCATATGGCTCCCAGATGCACATACGATAAATTATTCTTTCGCTTTATCATAGTAAAGAATTTGCGAAATAAGATTACATCAATTGACTCACGACTCTCGAAGAAGTCGTCCGCTCATCCACACACTCACGATTGCCTAATGGCATTTCTCGAACATACCCCTTCGTTCCAAAGCCAACACTAAGCCCATCAATGTCGGAAGGATCAGAACACATAACGTAGGTCTTGACATGAATGTGCTCCCGTGCCCATACATGTAGTAAATGTACGCATCCGCCATGTTCGTGCGCTTTGGTTTGGTGGCTTCATGTAATTCTCTATAGATGGGCGAGTATAGAACCGGAGACAACTCCACGAATGTATCAATAGCCTCAAGTAGCGGTAGATCTTGCAAGTGAACCTCGGACCCCGAAGTATCGGTAGAATGATCGATCCAAATAAAATGTAAGCTTCGACATGCATGGTGAACTTCGAGCTCGGTAGATCTAAATAAGAGTCACGATAGTGTCCACCGCACCGTAGAGGTAAACAAATGCGCATGCGCTGTCCCATGCGAAACTTCGGATGTGATCTGGATGGGCGATCATGGTAAATGATATGCGACTCGGATGTGCTCCAATCATCATAACAATCGGCCATGAAGCCCACCTTCTCTCTCCACCAACAACAAGTCTACCAATCATCGTTGGGCCATCTATCCAGGGCCTAAAATCATCGCCACATCACCGAGTAACCGTCATCTCTCCGTTGGAAATGAATAATTTGTCAGGGGCACCGTTCAAGTCTTTGTCGGCAAATGATGATCAAGCTTTATATAATTTGAGATACACAATCTAAACGGCAATGCATCCATAAATGCAGGCGGTTAACGAGGCCATTCCACGAACATCGTAAGTGGCGGACCTCAAGAATAAAACGCAATCAAATGAATCATGTTTAGGATGTATCGGTAAATTAGAAATGAAGCACAAAACCAAGAAATAATGATAAAAGAAAACCCATTACCAAATCGGATGTGCGACTCTGCCTCCGTGCGACTATGCTTTGGACCTCGGTAGGTCGGGCCGTAATCCTCAAGTAACCTCACGGTCGTCGCCTCCTCCATGGGGTCGAGGAGCTTCATCATGAACATGTTATCATTACAAAGTTAGCGGTAATATTGAAAAAATTATATAAAATGTCAGTCTTTTTTTTTGCGAAGCGATCAAGTGTAGTTCATTAAGGAAAAGTTACATCAAGTTATCCGATCACACATGTCACTACCAACACAAAACTATAACAAGTACTACAACACAAAACATAAGTAACATCGAATAACATAAAAGAAATTACATTCGCCTCGAGGACAAGTTGTTGGCTGCAGTTTACACACAAATTCGAACTTCTAGAAATGCTCTCGTCCATTGAATTCCTATATCTCCTTGTCTAGGGCGTCCGACTTTCTTTGATGTTTGGTGGGCCGATCTTGGGTATGTCGCTTCTTGAAATGTTCCATCCATTCTTCACGATCACAATAACATGGAACTTCGCTTTGGTAGGTTTTCATGTAGTTTTGTAAGCTATAATAGAGGAGACACAAATGTCACATGACTTATGCGCGTTGACTCGAGCAATCACATGCGCTGCAGTGTGGTAAGCGAGGTTGTCGCATGTACACTTGGTCGTTGTTCTCTCATTTACCTCAACTTTGAAAGTTACGCTTGTGGCATCAAACACTTGGTACTCATTAATATTTATCCTCATTAGTTCGTAGTCTGACTCGTTCATTGTCTACAGCAAGAGCTTTAATGCGGGGAGAACAAGGTATCTGTTGGCTCTGCGTGTGGTGGATGATTCAAGTCGTTTCATGAATATTGTAACTATATTGTAGTAGACCTGTAACCAATGCTTGGATGGGTAAACCACGAGCTCTCTCTTGAGTACACCGTTGAAGCACTTTCATTTGTGGTCATTGTACCATACCTATAACCCTCATCATGAGTTAAGGACCACGCTTGACATCCCTTAAGACCGACCAATCATATGCTTCACCTTAATATTCTTGATGTCCGTCATGTATCTCCTAAATATCCGAATATCATCGTATTCCCCAGCGTACATCTTCCAAATGAACTCAACATCATGATACTGGTAATTGTCGCGCTCTTTTGAAGTTCTCCCTCTCTGGTGTAGCAAAAATGATGTAGCCAAGGAAAGATTTCTCTACGACCCACTATACCTGCATGTCTATCGAGAGATGAGATCTCCTCTTGTAGACACCGGTGGGATCAAATCTTGTAATGTACAAAAAATCCAGGACTCGATGCACTCGATTCCACAACGAAGGCCAATGGGAACAAGCCATTATTTGCATCGATTCCAAGCACTTAGTAAAAGTATTTACCCAAAAGAAAGGTGCCATCTAGACAAAGTCTTGGGCGAATGTTGCCAACCGTGATTGAAGGTTCAAGGACCGAACAAAGCGTTGGAATTTATTTGATCTGAGTGTACGATATAATCCCGAGCATTGATGAGCATCTGCGAACTTCTCGTTCTATAAGATTCTTCCCAACTACCAAAGATTGCCTTTCTTGCTTTCCGTGCATCCCAAGCCTTCATGTAAGACACTCTAATATTGAACTTTGCCTCGCTACAATTTCCGTGGTTTTATATCTAGGCGATTTAATTATCGGTTTATGAAATAAGCGATGAATTCGATGTACATTGTCTATGACCGCAGAGGCGAATGCAAATGGTGACCCAATCGAACCAATCTTCCATGCACCCCTAACCTCTTAAATGAACGTGCATGTACGCCATAAACTCACGTGCAGTGATGAGTGCACGATGAATTTAGATTTGTTGAAGCATATATGACATAATCAACATTGTTTGTGATACACCGCCTTGAGCGAAATTGTAGTTGTTTCTTGTCACGAAAATAGATACCTTCTAAGTTCATTTGGAATGCGGTTCTCGCCTCAAAGATTGAATTGTCAAGTGGGCCATCAAATGTGACGTCCTCATCCCACTCTCTAGTTGTTTGGGCACTAAATAGTCATTGCTACGTATCAAGTGTTGTTGTGTGGCTTGTTCGCTTGAGTAACGCAATCAAATCTCTAACCACGGATGGTTTTCTCCCTCAAATCATTGCATGGGTCGCTATCATCCTCTTCTTCATCATCACTACCTCCACTAGGCATAGTTTCATATCCTTGGTCTTCGAGGAGATGGTAGATTAATATCATCTGTCTTGGTCACCCATAGCGTAGAACTTGTCGCCAAATATTCATGTTCTCTAGCTCCGGACCCATAATACTCCACACGAGAAGATAGTGTAATGTTCTCGGTCTTTGTTGACCTAATTGGCATTCCCCTTTTATCTCCCTATCACCACGGATGTTCGTTAACTTCTACATAAATGACAATAGGTTTGCATCTTTGCATTAAGCACAACTTGACAAACTTCATCCAAAATGTATGTTGCAATAAATCCATTACCTGGCTACAAGATTAACAGATATCTTGGATCCGGCGTCAGCGACCTCATTATTATTTGTTGTAATTCACCAAATTGAGTCCGTCGTGGGATTTGAAGCGATTTCTCCCCAATGTATGTTGGAATGAAGTCGCTAACTCTAAGTTCACCAGTAAAGAACTATGAATACGTCAATTCATTCTCAACTATTAGTAACAAAACAACACTTTCCCAACTAAGATGAATTTGGCAAATAAGTTCAATCGAAAGTCCACAATGTCGGTAAAGTCCACACTCATACACCATAAACTTGCACTACATGTTCTACATGATAATCTTACAAATTCCACAAATATCACATTCAAGAACGGTGACACTTGCAAATTACATCATAAATTCATGTTTATAAAACAATAATTTTGTAAAAATTAACAGACAAACTACGCTTCACAACCAAATCGACCTCATTTCCTTCATCTCACTAAATAATTTACACATTATGCTCAAATAAGCATAAGCATAACCAAACCAACTATAATTTCCCTCATAACATTTCAAATCACATATCTCTCATTTGAACCAAAAGCATCACCTTCATAGATCTTTTCAAAGCTCACTTCACTTATCATCATTATACACATCTTTAATAATTTTATACGCACCAATATTTCTCAAGCTAGTTAATGACCCATCATACACATCTTTAATAATTTTAATAATCATTAACACATATTTTTCTTAATACTCACCAAATCAATTTTCATAATACTTAACTATATGATTTCTCAAAATCAATAAAGATCATTTCTTTTTGATATACTTTCTCATTAATTGTATAAAACAAACAATGTCGCTATTATGGATTTTCCTTCAAAACAACTACACCATGAAAAAAAAACTTGCATTTTGAAGATGAAATAGCTTGTCGACTTCTTGAGAGCACATAAGAAACACAAAACAAACCATCTTACAGCTTTTTCCATATACTTTATTCAATCATATGCAAAAATTTATCTCAAATAAGCATAAACATAACCATCCAACTCAAATCTAACAAATTTCCTTCAAAAAATCTCACTAAATAACATCTAACAAATATTTCCTATCAAAACAACAAATCCAAAGTAGATCTGAAATTTATTTTGCATTTACTAAAAATACCTAAATCGTGAAAGATCTCTCAAAGCCACAAAGTGGAAAGAAATAATGGTGGCGACCTTTGGCGGTGCGGTGTCTTCCGGTGATAACGCAAACGACGGGATGCAGGAGAAGTAAAAGCGGGAGAAACCAAAATTCAGCGTCACGCTGAGCTCTCTCTCTAATTTTAAGTGGATCGGCGACGACGGGCGGTAGTCGCTGACTGAGCGACTGCTGCTTTTAAATTTTTTTTTTAATAATGCCTAATCACATAATTAGCATTTTAAACTGGCCTAGTTTAAAATTAACCCTTGTTTAGCATGGTATACAGGTAATATTAAAGTTTTTATGTATTAAATGAGTAAATTAGATAGATGATTTGTCATGATATGTATGTAAAAATCCCTTTACTATTTTTGGCAGGTTTTAGGTTAAATCCTTTTGCAGATAGTCCCTTCTTCGCTTCGCTCGTGGCTTCTATACTATCGACATGGCGGAGGATTCTATTCTAGGTTTTCTGCAAAACAACGAAGTGATCTCAGACTCGCACCAGTTCGCTGCTAGTGTCGGCATCGATCATAACGAGCTCGAGAATGTTATCAAGAGTCTTCGTGGTTTCGAAATTGTTGACGCTCAGGTCAAATCTTTCGCACCGGAACTCTTCCATATTTATCTCGATCACCATGTTAGAAACTAAACAAGCAATTTGCTTCTGTGAGCAGGAATTCCAGAAGGATCGGTGGTTTCTTAAAGAAGAAGGCAAGACCTACGCGCGGGAGGGATCACCGGAGGTCCAGATATTCAATGCAGTGCCACCTGAAGGGATTTCTAGAGAGGAACTGCTGGTATGGACTATCTTGCTCACGGAACTTTTGATTGCAGCATAAATGCTGATATTGGCGTTGAAAAAGCTGGAGTGTTTTTTTTTTTTTGTATTTCTTAGTAGCAATTCATGATTTTTTTTTTAGTATTTTCTTTGTTTTGTAACTGTTGATGCAACAGAAGAAGATTAATCCCACGGTTTTCAAGATTGGATCTTCCTGGGCAATAAAGAAAAAATTTGTGGAGATTGGTAGGCAAGGGGTTTCTAGAAAGGTCAGTCTGTTTTGCACATTTTGTAATTGCAGTTTTAATTTGTTCATTATTTTGCGTTGTTTAGATAATCATTTTAATACTCTATTATGCTATGTTTTCATAGACCATTATATGAGGCCTTTATATTGGTTAGATGACCTCGGGGCATTTGGGTGTTTCCGTTCTAAAAGTAAATTTTACACTACTATCAGATGTTGTTGTTCCCTGATTGGTGTCATTAAGTTTTATCTAATCTGAGAAGGTGGAATAAAATGCCTTGATCTATCTCATCATGTATTGTGTATTGTGTATTGGATGTGGATTGCAAGATCTTTATTTTATCATATGTTGTGTATTCGCAGTAGAAGTCTGTAAACTAATTAATGAAGCAGCTGGAGTTATTCTCTTTCTCTTCACAATTGCTTACTGATCAAAATTTTTCGGTTCTTGCTTTTTTTTAAGTTACCTTCCTCCTGTATTCATCACCGGAAAGATAACTGGAAAGATATAAAAGAGTTTTGGTATCAAAATGGTCTTTGCACTATAAAAGACAGAACTTGCTAAATCAAAGGAAGCTGTAAAGGTATTATTATTCTACTGCAAATCAAGGTTAACACAAATAATAATTCTGGCAATTTTAGGCCATGAATGAATGCAAAGTTTGATGAAATTGAAGTCTTAATTATAATAGTTGAGACAAGTTCTTGATAAGAGCTAAACAAAGAAACCTAAAGTAGTTGCTGGGACAGATAACAAATATTTAGATCAACAGAATGAGTTTATGCTTTATGAAGGAAAGAAAAGTTTTTATTGATGAAAAAGTTTCCTGTTGATA
Organism: Cymbidium sinense; assembly: GCA_021442155.1. Classification (NCBI taxonomy): domain Eukaryota; kingdom Viridiplantae; phylum Streptophyta; class Magnoliopsida; order Asparagales; family Orchidaceae; genus Cymbidium; species Cymbidium sinense. The sequence goes on from CM038220.1 coordinate 90,231,518, forward strand.
CTCTTTATAGAGTGCATGGTGAATTGAAAACAATCTGAACTCCACTTTCTTCCTTACCATTACATCCCCTTAAACAAGTAAAAAAATTGATTGATCTACTTATAAAGCGTGAAGCACAGGTGAAGAGAAAGTAAAATAAAACCATTACAATTTAGGACATATGTTTGAAAGGGTAGAATATTGATTATTTTCACATCAATATTAAGAGAATATGCTTTTGAAGAATAAAATGATTTAGGAATTGGAGCATATTGGGTATTATTAAAGATAACATAGTATTAGTGTTTTTCTATTTGAAAGGTAAGAGAAGAGATCAAAACAACTATCAGTGAATGATGCCTACCAATGGCATTAGACCAATGTTTACTCTAGGATTACTTAAGCTATAGCTTATTGCCAAACAATTAGGGACAAACATCACTATAGATTTAATAGTTGGGTTGCCTTATTTTCATATATCATTTTTTTGTTGTTCATTGGTTGAACAAATATTTCCTTTGACACATTTGTTCATAATATCAATGGTTGCTAGTTAAATTGTATGGGATACTGATGCAAGAGTATGGCCATTCATATGGAGAGAGATTCATACTTTGTTAACTTTTTCCTTAACTTATACTTTGTATTTAGTGTATATAATGTCATGTCTAATTCCTTGTTTTTGACTGTTTAACCCTTGTGTTATTAGCAATCTTCAATATAAAAGTTTTTTTTTCTTTATTTTCATCTGTCATTATGATTATTGATCGAAACTATTTGAAAATCTTAGCTTTCTTTCAATCCTATTTGATCTAGATTCTCTCTATGATTTGTATGGTCTCGTCCTCCAAATCATCTCTCTCTCTCTTATTATTCTGAGTCCACAAAAAAGTGTAAATGAGATCAAGATTAGCTTTGTTGCACATTAGTCTATTATTTAGTATTAGAGAAAATTCATCCAAAAGGTCACAACTCCTATAATGCATTTTTACTTTTTTTTTCAATTTGTATATGCCTTCTTCTTTCCCTCTTATTTTGATGTGCATCACCTTTTTTCCCTCATGATTTAACACCCACTTGTTAGAATTCATACCATGCACTAATTTTTATGTTGTGATTTCCATTTCATGCCCAAAGTCCCTAAATGACCTCTAGATTCAAAACCTAATCTCCATATCACCTTGGAACTCTCACACTCTATGAAAGCATTAAAAACCTTAAAGCATCTTCACATCATCATAATCCTCATTGGTTTACATTTGAATTCCAAAGCATGTTATGCAATTTGTCCCATTTCCCTTTCATCCTGGAATGTAGATTATGTTATCTCCCATACACCTAAAATCATACTCTGACCCTATTTTTATCATGAATCCATGACAATTTAATTTTCTCATGGAACAAACATCTGCCTTAATTTTAATTTTATAAAACTATGATGAGAAAAGTAATGCGAGACAGGAAAATCAATTCAGTGGGATCGCAACATCAAAATCATGTTCACCGCATACAAGAAACCATATGTATGTGTTTTATGAATACCAATTTATTTATATTCATGCTCATGTTGATAGAAATCATTGTATATATAAAATTATACAAGTGCATGATGTGGAGCTTGGGGAGGTGTTGGTGTACAAAATCTTACATTTGCATTTAGAGAGGTTGTTTCTGTAATTAAATCCATGACCTCTAAGTCACAATGAAGACAATTTAACTGCTAGTTGAGTTAGGCCTCATTTATTTTATTCTAGGTATCACATATCATTTCATACCCTACCATATAATAAAACCTCAATTCCTACGATTCAGTTCCTTTAATGCCTCAAAAGTTAGCTCATAACATGCACTATAATTATTTATATCCATAAACTCAATAATGGATAAAGATCTTGAAAACTGGAGGAAATTTGATGGAAATCAACCCAAAATATGATTTTGTTTTCATGCATCCATATGATTTGAAAGATGAAATCAAAGGTAGTGCCTTCATGAATTATTTTATGTTATGGTTTGTTTGATTAAAGTTTTGAAGACATCAAACTATTATTTAAAAAAAATTGGCATAAGAGTAACACAAATTGTTTGGAATTTGATCAACTTGAGCTTGAGCTCAATAAGTTTGTGATTATAGTTCTTGATTTTTTTGTAGATACTATTGATTGTTCTACTAAGCATCATTTATATGATTTTCCAAAATGCATTCTCCTACTAAAGCTAGTTGCTAAGATATATTTATTGCCATCACATAGCTATCATCATCATTTCTTTGCATTGATTGCCAAAAGCTCATTTTGCTACTATCACTATTACTACTTTTTAGTACAATGTATTTTGCTAAGGTGATGCAGATGGTTGAGATTTACAAAGTCTCTATTTTTTTGCCTTGTATTAAAACCTTCAATTTGGTTTTAATTTTTATACAATAACTCTTGATTTTATGGATTTATGATATGTACATGTTCTATTCTTGCCACCTCTCGGTGATCCTCACTTATTAGCTTGTTAGAGAATATACCTTTGTAGTTTAGGAGTTTGATGCAAGCATGATCATCTTTCCCTCATCTAATCTATAGAGATAACATCATTCTTTATGTTTAATTTTTACTTACTTTGTATTTCATCTTCACTTTATATTTTCATATCCTATTTCATGTTTTAGGATATGATGATGATGATCATCATCATTGGATAGTTTACTTCTTGTTTTATGAGCTCTTTTCTTTATAATGGGTTTACAATGTTTATTTTCAATAGATTATTGAAGCACTTATGCTATTATGTCTTATTTCATGTTTTAGAAAGGATATTGGCCATTATTATTATTGTTATTATTATTATTATGGATAGTTTAGTCCTTTTGAGCTTCATCTTTATAAAGGAGTCTATAGGTTATAACTTTATTGTGGACAACAACTGTAATAATAAAATTGTTGAAATTAAGGGTTTTTTTTTTTTGCTCTTTTAGGTTTGTTGTATTGTATGAATTCAATTATTTGTTTTCAAGAGTCATTGATAGATAAGTTGTATAAAGTAATAGATCAATGAGAATATTAAATTGGATATATGGGAAAATTACAAGGGAAATTACATACCAACCACCAAATTTTTTATAGATTTTTAATTTAAATAATTTTCTTCTTCTTATTATTTTTGAACTGTCCAATTTATGTATTTGTGTATGTTACAATCAAATCATTGAGAATTTTATAAGAATGAAAAATATGGATTGAGCTTTTATTATGAATTTCAATAACTATGTGCTAATATAAAATATTGCGATAGGAGAGTGTTTGTGTTCCAAATATATAAGAAATTGGTGATGTTGTGTAAAAGCCCCAATTTAGAATGCTAAATTAAGAATGACTATGTTAGAGGAGCGGTTGGAAGTGGACTTGCATGATTTGAATATGGTATAGCAAATGATAAAAATAAATTTCTTATGCAATCATATACAATTAGTATTTAGGGGTTAAGAATGAAAAAACTTTTATGGTTAAATTTGTGGAAATTGTTCAAATGTTTTGCAAAGAATTGGTTTAATACATTAATAAATAAAAAGTGTGAATTTGTAATGATTATCCTAAATATTTTGAGTGATGAGAATGATGATAAGATGCCTATTTAGCCTACTAGTAGTTCAAAAGTGCTCAAAATTGAATTTTGAAAGTGAGATATGCTGTTGTATTGATTTACATACTTGAAATTTACTTCAAATATTTCAACCATATCTTAAATAAATGTGCTTTTCTTATTCAATTTGTTGAATGTGTGTTATGGTTTTGAAAGGTCATAGTTGGGATGTATCTAATGATAATGATTAATGATTTTACTTTAATTTCAACTACTTTTTCATTCCCTTTTGTAGAAAATGATGATCTGCAGATTAATGTTAATGTGTTCTTTATGAAGTGCTTTTCTATGCTAACAATAATTATAAATGTCTTTTAGGTTGAACATGTAGATGACAAAATCCAAGAGTTGCTGCAGCAGATTGAAAATGGGGAGGTATGTGGTATTTTGATGTCTTTTATTTTTAATTTAGGAAGATTTACAATACCACAACTCTTATGCATTTATATATCTAACATCTAAAATATGATATTTATAAATATAACACTTTTCCTATGCATGAAAAAGTGCATTTCATTTTAACAAGTTAATGATGATGCTATTTTTTTATGTAATATTAAAGATTTATGTGCTATTTATGTAAGTATGAAAGTTTAGGTGTTAGATATGTAAATATACACTAATTTTGTGATATGTATGTAAATGCCCCTTTAATTTATGAATCCACTATTCACATTTTGTATGTTTTTCAGGGTTTTGTGGAGTTGATGTCATTTGTTCTTAGTGCCTAGTTTGATATCTTGAACCTTAGCCTATTCTCTTTTATTTAACATCCTCTACTCAGCAAATTAATTTGGATATTTGAGTAATTAAACTTGGTTATGCAATTTAGCCTATGTAATTTCTTTTTTATCTCATTTTGAATCCATAGCAGCATGCTGGATTCTATTTTTTATAATTCCTTAAGTTTGGTCTTGTCCATCTTATTCAGTAATGTTGTAATGGTAAATTCATTGGGTAATTATCTATACTTGGGATTGTGAGTTTGTGGGGAATTGTGGACCCATGCACAAAACATTTGTTTTTTTAATTCTCCTTTCAGAAATTAAACTGGTTTTCTTCTAAATGAATGGACTTGCAGAATGGGTATAGACTATTGAGGAATTGATAAAATGAATAGAACTTGAATGATCTCCAAATGCTGGCAATCAAGCATAGCATCCTGCCTATATAAGCGGAAGGCTGGGTCATCTATATGTACTTCAATGAATCTGTCAAAAGCAAGCATGATTCTTAAATTCTGACTGAATCGTAAGTCAGGTCCCTTGTAATTTATTCCAACAATATTTGGATTTCAATCAGTCCACTCGCCTCTATCATGGACGCTTGGTGTCCACATTTTAGCATTTGCATTTTAGTGTTTATGCTATACCATGTCATATTGATGACCTTTGACTTAGAGGACATATAATAAAGCACAAAATTTGAATAGTTTTAAGTTTTAACCATTTCTAAGTTGTGATATTTTTATTGAAATGCTATTTTTACTTTTTTCATGAAAGCATTGACACACTGGAAGCTCAGTCATTAGGTTTATATAAGTACAAAGTTAATATTATTTTTAAAATAAGGCATTTTTCCTATCACTTGATTGTAATGAGCCCATAATCCTTATATGGTTTAACAAATATCCGATTAACCCTCATTCGCTTCTACCAAATTGCCACCATTAATTTTCCATTATAGATTGCAGAAGAAGTTAAAAAGAGGTTTTTTGCCTTTTGTAAAACCTGATCACAATTGAGTCGTTCCTGTCAAATCCTAATCCTTCATCTCTGATTCACTAGAAATCCTCGTAAAGGTGAATGTCGTGCTGACAGTGAGATCGTAAAGCTCAGGTGTGTTGAGGAGTGAACAAAGGAAGTTGAAAATCATATCTACAAGGTTTTTTTAATTTTTTTAATTTTTTGGGATGTTAACAGTGATGATGATGAACAAGAGTTAATATCATATCTATACGTTTTTTTTTTCAACAGGGTCATGGGTGTTGTTGGTTGTAGGGGGGAGGAGGTTTTGGGTCTGTTTGATGAGGCGACTATGCTGGCTTCAACAAAGTGTGGGTTCATTTAACAAAAAAAAAGGTGTGGGTTTGCCATGTTGGTGTCAGAGATGAGAGGCTGTCTTGGCTTTTGGTGTTTAGAGAAGATTGGTTGGTATGGGATTTTGGAGAAAAAAATTTAGTTTTGGAATGAAAGGAGGGGTCAGTGGCACCTAAAGATAGATTCTTTTGGGAATAATGTTTCTTCTGCCAACTCGGTAGAATAGTTAGCAGTTAAGATTTGGTATGAAGAATATGGTTTCATGCGTTTTTAAATCACATCATAATAATGTGCTCATTAAAATAAATCATGTGGGGTTAAATTGTATTTATTTCTTAAAATTAATCTGTTACATTTGTTTTTTATGCTAATATCGATAATTTTCTTCTTTATGATTTCTATTGCAGGTTGTTGATGAGAAAGATCTTGCAGAACTTAAAAGTAGGAAGCTCGTTGAATTTAGGTAAGCATATCGGATCATCATTTTACTTAGATTCTTTTGGCTATATTTATTGTTTTGTAGTTGTGTGTCTATGATTGGGCTTGCACTAACACTTTATAGGGATGATTGCTTCTATTTGACTTCTTTTCTCTCTTTTCTATAGGCCATTAAAGGGCTACTCTTTAAGGAAAGGTCCCAAGTATGTTTCAAAGAGGAAAAAGGTTGCAACAGATTTAACACGGAGCATTTGTTGAGGTACAACTTTCCTCTATGATTAAATACCTCAAGTCACTGACTTCATTACTTAGCATTCTGTATTTCATATTGACTGCTGTTTGTGCTTTTGGAATGTGGCTACCCCTATTATTATATTGCTTTGCCTTTGATAACACCTCGATCATTGTACTAACATTTTATAATTTCAAATTTGTTTCTCTATGAAGGGGTGACTGGAGGAATTTAGAGTTCAAAGAATATAATCTTAATGCTCAAGTACAGCCTATCAAATTGGTTACCTACATCCTCTGCTTAAGGTATGGCCGGGAGCAATCTACCTTGTTAAAGGATGCAATATTCATCATGGACATTTATGTATTAATTGATAAAGTAAAATTAGTTTTCACTTATTACTATGATCAGACTGTTTAACAAGGCTCATAAATACCCCACAAATGTTAACTTTCATCTTAAACATTATGTCAACTTCAAATTTACATAATAGCCTCAAAAGAAACTCATTAATTTTTATTCATTGCATTTTTTTTTTAATGATGTGCACTGTTCCATTTCTTACTAGGAATAGCCTAGAAAGTTGATCGTATTGCTTTGATACTATATTTTTCAAAACTCAGCTTGAGAACTTGATTAACTTAGGCGAGAATGAATGTTCACACGATGATAGGGTTGCCCAAGCCTCTCCCGATCTATTGTTATCATAAAATTTAACAACATAATAATAGTATAGTGGTTGTAGCATGAGGAATCCTAACATTCGTTACATATAACACATGCAGTTTATATTTATTAAAATAGTTATCTGAGTATTTAAATCCAAAACATAATCATACCATCCTTATAATAATTAAATACCATATAGCACCATATAAAGTTCAATCCTGAATTATTTGCAATTATTTCAGTAGCTAGATACTATTTATCTAAGTAAGACTTATTCATTCTTGATTTGGCTTCTTTGACACAAGTAATATCAAAAAAATATTATTCTCAAAATGACATCAACATATATTAGAGTGAATTACATAAATAGCTCAATGGATAAATCTCAAATTTATGTAACAATAAATAAAATGGAAAGAGAAGCAACATGCATGTTGTTCATTGACAATTTTAGTTAAGAAGTTAAGATTTGTAATTAGATTGTCTAATCATGTGATTTTTTAATGGCTTTCAAGACATATACTCAAAGAAATTGATGGGAAATCAAGTTATAACTCAAGTGGAGAATGTATTACTAATGAGAAGTTATAGTATGTGGCATAACATAGGGATGTCATAATCATGGACTATCAAGTAATCATAAAATAGAATGAGATAAATTTTGTATTACAAGATAAATAATTATTTATTTGATCTTGGGAGTCCTAGTAATTGTTGCTGGTCAAAATTCTAACTGATCATTGGCTTATTCATTCCCCTTGGCATAATAGGGCACATCTTGCTTTTGCCTTTGTTTATGGTGGAAAGGCTTCAAAATCATCATTAGCCAACACATTTAGGCGTAGCTCTTCTTCTGTTGTTGTTTGTGTTGGAAAACTTAAGAGTAATGAAAGCGTAGATAAATTAGCATTCCTAGCTAATATTATAAGAGGGCTCCATTTATGAACATTCACATATAGAAGTTTCTTTGCATAGGTTGTTTTATCAGTGGGGCATTAACTTTTGATTTGCATAATAAGATTGTGGCAGCAATAGAGCAAGTGAAGATCAAAATCATGAATTGTAAATTGCATTGAACCGTAACTATTGTAGTGGCTTAAAAATAAAATCATAGATATATACTAGAAAGAGGCCATGATATTTATGAATTTTTGAGGTAGTGTAGCATTGCATGCATGATTCACAACAATATGATGATATTAAACAAAACAGACAAATAGTAGTGTAATTTTATACAAATTGTATTCTATGGAAACAAATTTTAATAGTCAAGTTGAAATAAATTAAAATATATCTTATGGGTCTAGAGGAAGGAAACATTACTTTTACTTATAAATAAATTTACAAACATTTTAGTAACTTGGATTATGAGCGTAAGCCTTGGCATCACTTTGGAACTTCCAGCTCAGTATGGATGAATCCTCAAGCTTAAGGTCCATAACATTCAATTTTTTGTTAAACTTTTGCTACATTTATTCATCTGAACTTTTAGTTCTCTTATCTTTCGATCCTCCTTTTATATTAGGTTCATCTAGTTTTGTTTCCTTTTCTCTAGCATCAAATTAACGCCTTTTTAGGCCAATCAAAGCAAGGAATGCACATGAAAAGATCTAGGAAGTTATTTTTCATGCGTTGTGATATTGTAGAAATCACTTTTTTTTTACTTGTATAATGTTAAAATTTGACCTTAGCTAGAGAAATTCACTTGTTGTTGAGACAAATTCATAACTTGCTTACATAGCCTCATCTAGATTCAATTATGAGTATTATTGCATCAATGATTAAACCATTTAAGATGTGGTACCTTGATACATATTATTTATAGATCATATTTTAAATTGGTTGATTGTTGCTAAAATAGGTCAAAATTAGAACCATGGTAGACATTTATATATGATACTATGACTTTGCTAGAGAGATGGTTACTATGTTTGAAGGTTGGTGAATTGGTGGAAGAGGTAAGTTTGGGGAGACTAAGAGAAAAGGTTGACTAGTTGAGGGTTTTAGATATATTTTGTCTTAGAATTTTTTTGCAATAGATGGCTAAATTTTTTGAATGGAAAAGGGTGATGACATGTTAATTAACTAATGACGATAATTTTAGATAAAATGAATTTGTGGTTAGGAAGTTTTAATTTTTTATTTGGACAACTAGATTTAGGATTTTGTGGAGGAAATTTTTTTGTGACGGTTGAAGTGGTTTAAACTTTGGTGGTGAGGATATAGAAGAACAAACTTATTGAGGGATAGAAACATATAAGGGTTCACAAACTATGACTGATTTATAAATCAATTCAAAAGCTGGCAACATGCCAATGCCTTGGAGCACACAAATTTTGCAAGAAATTAGAACTTATTTTTCATTGAAATGACAAAGGATTTAAATAATGCATGAAGTACTGTAGAAAAGAGAAAACATTAAAAAAAAATACACAAAATTTCTCTCTATAAAATTTGTACAGGACTATAGTAGTTGACCTTGCATGATATCTCCCTATTTAAAACCAACACCACTCAATTTTTAGGATTAAATAAAATATTTGATTGCTTCTTTTGAATCTTTAATTTGAGTTGACTTATATGATTCTCAAAGTAGGTTATTTAAATTTTAAATGTTCCATTCACACTCACATGACCTACTCTCAAATTCCAAAGAAAATAAAACTAAATAAATTACAATCAATTGTCATGAAATTGTGCCTTCATACTTGATCTAATGAGAGATCTTACTTTTCATATATCATGCTTAACATAAATAAGATTGAATATGCTATATGTAATTTAGTGAGATAAGATTAATAAGTAGCTGCAAATATGATTTAGAATTCATTTGATACCAAATGATGAGAGTTTAATGTGTGCATTTGAAATGAATAGTGTTATATATTAAGATATATCTTTTAGAGTTAAGAACAAGTAACTTAAATAAAAATGTGACAAAAGTTTTATGTGATAGGAAATTGGCATGAGGAGTCAAAGGTAACTTCATAAAATCTCAATCAAGATGATGATGTTATATTGATTTGAAGTGTTGGCGATAAAGAAGTTATGGATGGACAAATTGAGCATGATATGAATCAAATGTTAGGATAGTTATTATGAAACCAGATATTAGATTGAGAGATAATTACTTTTCCTAAATCTTGGCAATAACACTAATAGAAGATTTTGAAAAATAGAAGTAGATGGTGTTTGCTTACACAATAGAGGATGGTAGATATTTCAATAAGGCAATGGTGAAAAAAATTAATGTGGAAAGATTAAAAGTAAAATGGGTAAATCAAAGATAACATTGTTAGAATTTAGAATAATGTGGAAGATATTTGTTAAATATTATAAACATCTTATGCAATATTGCAAAGAAATGAATGAATGAAGAATTGAAGAGTATTCATATAATCTATCATAATTGGTATGAATAACTCTCATGATTATGATGTTGATTTTCTTAAAGAGAATGTTCTGTAAATATTATCATGAAGAATTATATTTTTTAGAAAAATGGCAACATTCAGATATATTGTCATCAATTCATTATGTACTTATTATCTACTGTTTAGAATGCGTTAGCTAATAAAGTTGCATTTATGTTTTTCTTCTAAAAGAATAATGGGCTATTTTGTAGGATTTAAACTACATCTTGCCAAATCAATCAAAATGATAATGTTAAATACCACCAATTTTAAATCCAATTTCTCCTCCATTTTACCTTAAATTCCACATTTAGTAAATCCTAGCATTGATTAGATTTAACTTTAATCTGCTAGTCTCATGAACACCTCTTCTTTTCACATACCAGTCTCATGAACACCTCTTCTTATTTTGTAGGATTTAAGCTACATCTAGCCAAATCAAGCAAAATGATAATGTTAAATACTACTGAATTTTAAATCCAATTTCTCCTCCATTTTACCTTAAATTCCACATTTACTAAATCCTAGCATTGATTAGATTTAACTTTAATCTGCTAGTCTTATGAACTCCTCTTCTTTTTCACATGCTGTTAGTTGTCATGCTGGGAATGAAGAATGAGGGTTCATATTTTATTAATATGATGTGCTATTTTTAAATAAGATATATTATCTAAAATTTTGAATTAATTTTAATAAGTAATATTATTTAACTTAAATATTAATTTAAATTTGTATTATTATTTGTGAGTTAATTTGATCAAATAGAAGTTATTATGTTTAATCAGTTTTTAAAATTACTGATTAATTATTAATTATTGTATTACTTTTCACTAATTTATTAATTACAATTATTAATGATTAAAGCAATTAATTTAATTTTAATAATTGATATTAGTTAATTTAAAATATTATCATAAGTTATTTGATATTATTATTTTTAATTTTTCTGAATAGAATTTATTATTTAATTAGATAGGTAAATTATTAATCAGTTATTGAGATATTTGATTTTATTAATTATAATTTGATTATTTTAATTAAGGTTAATATAAGTAAAAAGTAAATATAATAGGATGTTTTAATCATATAAATATTTAAACTCTGAAACATGTAGTTAAATAGTTTGTGGATTTAATTGGATTTAGCACTTATCATGCTAAACAGTTTTAGGATTTAACTCACGTAGGATTTAATAAATACGGATTTACTAAATTCTACTTGAGTTAAATCCTATTGCAGCCAAACAGATAATTCCTATAGGATTTTATGTAGCTGTTTTGAAGAACATAGCTGACCCAACATTGTTTGATTTTGGCATCATTTCCTATGAAGGAAGATGTTATCCCTGTTTGTCCGCTAAGTTATGTATTCCCACTAGATGGAAACACGTTTCCTTACAAATGTTTTTCAGTAAGTAAATGTGTGAACAAGGTTGGATTCTTAGTTACTACTAACCTCTAAGTTTTCTTCTTTATTTAATTTCTTATCACTCTCAAATTTTATTCAATTGCAAATTCAAATTCTGCAGGTGCGTGATGCCATCCAAAGTATTTTTCTTCAGATGGGGTAATTTAAATTATCATTTTCACTTGCTAAAGGTATAGTTGATAAATATTTGTCTGATGAACACTTTGGCGCAGCTTCAAGAAATGCCAACTAATAATTATGTGGAAAGCAGGTAATGTTCTTTCTAATATTCTTTCTTATTTATAAACTATAGTTTTGGATCCCCATTCCACGATGAAAAAAAAGTAAAGGAACTTTTCTGAGATTTTACCTGTCTTTTCTCAATTAGATTGAATATAAGGCATAAATTCTCAAAAAAGGAAGGGGAGGGCATCAAGTTTGTTTTATGATATTTAACTAATTATATCCAATTCGTTAATGGTATTTATATTCCTTGTTGAGACCAGACCAACAGATATTTTCTCTCAATTTGTTTATTTTTCTTTGAGTGCTTTATTAGTCTTAAGCGTTGTTTATGGGAACTCTTGATCATTCTTCTAAAGGGCTGTTAAGTGGAATAATTTTATACTGATTGATTAGTAATTTTTTTCTTCTTTACCTCTTTTAGCTTCTGGAATTTTGATGCTCTGTTCCAACCTCAACAGCACCCAGCTCGTGATTCACACGATACTTTCTTTCTCAAAGGTTTTGAATTTACTTCTTAGGATTTTTGATTTTGTGCTATTTGAAGTTTTAATGAATTGTGTGGTTTTGATTGCAGTTCCTTCGTCTACTAGAGAATTACCCGAAGATTATGTTGCCAAGGTGAAACGTGTTCATGAATCTGGTGATTATGGATCTGTAGGGTATGTTGACTATAATACTATTGTTATTCTTCAATGGTCATATTCTGATTCATCCTGTCTGTGCAGGTATAGGTACAAATGGAAACAAGAGGAAGCAGAGAAGAACCTGCTTCGGACTCACACAACTGCAGTATCTGCAAGGATGCTGTATAGGTTGGCTCAGCAGGTGCAGATCTGCGTTGTCATGTTCAATTATTTGTCTTATGAGATATTTCTTTACACATGTTCAAACCTTTTGTTTTAATGAGAAATTTTTAAAAATCTTGCATGCAGAACGAAATGTGTGATGCATGGTAATGTATTAGATTTTATGTGATTCAACATATAAGAAATGGTTTTAACTAGTTAAAACTAATAATAAATCTGGAGAATTGAGGAGTGTATGCCATGAGATGTATAACTAGTCACAAATGTCTTATTGTTGGATATGTGTATGTCTTTGTTAAGATCTACGTAGAGCATGGGCTTCAGTGTCAAACATGATCTTTATAATATGGATGATAATCTGAAATAATTATGTTGTTTGAAAAATTAGTATGTAAAATTAAATAGGTATTTTAGAGATATCTTAAGGAAAAATTGAAATGAAATTATAATAATATTTCTTTTACTTGATGTGAGTGGAAGAAGCCCGAGTTAATATTGTATTTTGTGTCCAGAAATCTTTTAGTCCCAAGAGGTATTACTCTATTGATCGTGTTTTCCGCAATGAAGCTGTAGATAGAACACATCTTGCAGAATTTCATCAGATTGAAGGTATTATAATGATTTTTTGTCATTTAATTTTAGTATTGATTTTCATTGAATTAAGCTGTTAAGTTACGGTGATAAGGTCTCATTTGCGATCGAGGTCTCACTCTTGGTGATCTTTTGGGAGTATTGGAGGACTTCTTTGCCCGTCTTGGTATGTGACACTTTCTAATTAAATTATTTTGCATCTTTGCTTTATCTTGATTTAGAGAATTGAAGGCCATCCTTGCTTTCAGTTTAATCATTTATTTGTGTAGCTTGGTCTTTGGAATACAGCTTTCTGTAATCCTTTATTTAAATCACTATACCTAGTCACAAATTTAATGATGATTAAATTTCACAGGATGGTGAAAGTGTCCACAGGCTTTAACTTTTTTCGTTATGGTGGATTATTCATATATAATGCAATATCCATGGTTTTGAGTATTTGTCGCGTCTTTTATAGATCTTGGTTCAATATTGAGTTTATCTTGAAGAAACTTGCAGAAATAGTATGTTTTATCTCCTATTGTTTTTCACTTTTTTCAACCATCATTAGAAAGGTAATTGAGGATATATTGTCTAGCTTTTATGTGTTGTAGTACTTTTCTTTTCTATATGGTCCTAAAGTAATTAACTATATTTCTGATTTGTTCTTCATTTTTTGGGTAAAATAGCCTGAATTTGAGTTATCCCTATAGTCTTGTTCTTCTAAATATGCAGATCAACTCGATTGATCACTTTGCATAGCATACATTGACTTTTGTTATTCATCATAAAACATCTTAATGATGCAAGTTTCTTAAGGGTCATGAATTCTTAATACAACTATGATGATATGAATGGTCATTACACAAAAAAAATAGAATTCATCGATCAAAGATCATTAATTATTGTGTAAACTTGAAAGTACATAAATCAAAACTAAGATAATAAAATTATTGTTTAACTCAAATATATCAATAAGAAACAATAAAAAATTCAACAAGTAATTGAATTTTTATACATAACTTGAGATTCCTAGTTATATTAGAATTTTATCGAGATCAAAATGCTTGCAATACCAATAATTAATTGCTTAGGAAGGAAATGATAAAGGAAATCATCACCAAAGTGGAAAAAATTATACCATATTCCCTTGTTTAAAATTGCATAATAAAAATAATGTCTTAAAAGTTAGTGCTTTTTTTTAAAAAATCATGAGTGAGGCTTACACCTCATCGGTGTTATGTGAGGCTTAAGCCTCAGATGATTTAAGGCACACCTCACCTCAATATTTGTGAAGTATTCACTTTTAGGTATAGGTTTTTTAAAAAATCAAATATAAATTTTAATTATTTGAATAATACATGCAACCGATTTTAGGATAGAAATTGCCAGCCTCTTGTGCTTTATTTGTTCATGCACAACACTGGGCATATTGCCACTATCATTACTTGTGATATTCTTACTTTGATATTGGATCATTGAAGTAGAAGAGAAAACTCATTATATGAAATCTATTTAGAATTGTTGTTGTAAGTTCTTACTTTAGTATCTTATTTCTTCATGATTTGATGCCAATATATTAATATGTTATTTGATATTTTGTATAATTTATTATTTTCTATTATATTATGATGTTAATGTTTGCATTTTTATATTCAATTGGTTAGGTTATTAACATATTATTTTTTTGTTTTATAGTTTGATATGTGTACAATTTCTTAAACTTGTTGATTATGAGGCTTACATCTCAAAACACTTTGAGGCTTACACCTCACCTTATGAACAAAATATGCTTTGATACCCGATCATAATTTTAAACTTTACCCCATTCTGTTATAAGGTGATATCCTTTTCTGGAAGTTGTGTATTACATTACAAACACCCTTGAAGGAATCCCCTGCTAATCAGGTATTGACGACATTGAAGACAGTAATATGAAATTTTATTGATAAAATTTCCCCAATACATATATTGGATTAGATATTTATAATCATCTAAAGCACTTAGTCTATCTTGAATCGGTTCAACTTCTGTTGTTGTGAAATTCAAATTACGCATAACTAACGAAAAGCTGCTGATTTGTACGTCAAACTTAATTTTATATTTCTATCACACGTCTTCCATTGTTGGAGACTCATTTCTCGAGGACAAGTAGTTATTTTTTGCACCCATTCTATTGATTACTGGTAGCTTGAATTTGATACCAACAGCAAAAGAAACTAGCAATATAGCAGCAACACAAGCGGAGCAACAAGGCAACAACGAAAACAATAGTGATGTAACGTTTAGTAGTTTAACAACGACAGATTTAAATTGTGGCAAAGGATTTGCTCCCCTTCAATTTCTGCTATAGGAACCATTGATCGCTTATAGGCTGGGGAAATTTGATTGAGGGGAGAGGAAAATGAAATTATTTGGATGTGTTATGATTGCCTTTTGTGGAAAGAATTTTAAGTTTTAAATTGTTAGGTATAGTAGTGATAAGATCTAATTCATAGCAAAATAAAATCAACAAAAGAGAAAATTCTATCTATTGTTATAATAAAATTCAAAATAATCTTATGCAAACAAGTTTTGCAGTTCAGACTCAATTATTTTGTCATAAACTGAATTTTGATTTAATGTTCTGAATTCTGAAGCTTTGATCACGTTCATATGATATCCGATTGACGATTTGATAATACTTATAGATTCTGATGGTATTCTTTTGATCTCCATGATGTTATCTAAGAATCACCACTTTTAATAATTTTCATAAAAATAATTGAATCATTAAAAATTCAATGAAAGCAATCTCTTTGATCTGTCCATACTCTGACACTCAAATTTTAATCATGGGCAATTTGATTTATCGCCTACTATATCTATTCCTTTGAGTGATAGGTTCACTTCTAAGTGTATTTCTCTACTATGAAATTATTTATCGCCTACTATATCATTTTTTTTTGAAAAAGTGTATTGTTGCCTACTCCCTCATTTTATCTCAACACTAATATGTTCATCCGCACTAATGAGTTCAGTCACTTCTTTTAACTCCAATGCAATAGCATAATAGGGCTTATTCTCCATTCAACCATTTCAAGGAAGGATTCATGATGGCATCCTTTGTTTGTGAAATAACCTCTTTAGTTTTCCCTCTTTACGTTTTATTGACACATTCGCCATTGCTTCTAAAGATTTGAGTGATCCCATGACCACCATCTTGTTTGAAGTTGCTTCAATTGCATAACCTTATCTCCAATAGCATTGTCCTTCCCACCATCTTGTAAAGTCATTTCTTTTTGTTCTTCTAAATCTTATCCTTCATGCAGAAGTAGTTTATAGGCAACTTACATATTAGAGTCATAGTCGTATAGAAATCATGAATCAAGGGAACAACAAAGAGGCACTCTTCATTTTGAAATTCCATAAAAATATTTATATAATCTTGACATGAGGTAAGCAATAAGAATTAAATTTAAATTTTAGCTCTTGGATGTGATCTCATCTGTTCAGATATTATTTCAAATTTGATATGCGTTAGAAATCATGAATTCTTTCACGCAACCATCCCTTTATTATTTTAGAATTTTTTAGCAAAGCCAGACTCTCTTTAGCTCTAGTCCTAGACTTCTTAAGAGTTCTCTTTAAAGAAGAATCTACACCTCCATGATACATTTGTATTATATATGCACTAATCAAATGTAAATAACAAAAGGAGCAATCTGTTGAGCATGCTCTCAAATCTCTGCTCGCTTCTCTTCTTGGAGCATGTTTATTTTTCTTAGCAGCTTACAAGTTTACATAGTTAGGTTGGACGATCCTTGCAGGATGTTGTTATTAGCCTTCATTATTTCTAATTACTCTGTATTTCCTATTGTAGGCAAATATTCTAGGCAATCTCTTAGCTATCTCTGCTTGCATGCGATCTCTTGTTTTCACTAGCTATAATGTCGTTGCTTGATAACACATGAAGCTTAATTCTTTGCACTTGATGCCCATTTTAACTTGGCTTGGTTCTCAATTTGACAAGACAGAGTTCATGTATTCTAGCTTAGTTGTTCATTTAATTTATGATTTTTTTTTAGGTTTCTGGAGGGTTAGATTACAAACAAGAGAGGGAAGTACAAAAATAAAAAAATAAAAAAAGACACTGAAATAAACCAAAACCTTATGTTTGTATATTTGCATGCTTGTTACTCGTTCACTCTCCACTCTCCACTTAATATAACTCAAGTAGAACGTTTTTCTTATAGCTTTTGAACTCAAGATGTTTGTCCATCACTAGTTGATTGAATGGACTTGATAGTGTTACTAATCATGATGTTTCAATCAATTCCAAGAACAATATGCATGATGGTGGACTAAGAAGTTAATATTTGATTGCTCAATGTTCACCTATCTGACATAAATGTGCAACCATCCCCAATTGTTTTGTTCTTTTGTATTTTTTAGGTGCTTCTATTTCTCTTTCAAACAGAGGGTCTATCAACTTCTGATAAAATGGGAGTTTAAGATCTGATTCATGATTCCTATAGTCTCTATAATATGTTTAAAGTTCACGAATTTGCTGCATTAAAAGGGGTGTCAGCTTGATAGGAGTTTCTTGTTATTTATTTTATGGTTCTATTCCTTAATTTCTCATCTACATTCTCTTTTGTCACTATTTGTCCCAAATTATTTCTTTTCCTAACTTCCCTTGAGGTTTTGGATGGATAAAATGATCCATGGATCTTTCATCTTGGGAGCTTTGGCCAAAGCTAAGTGCTTCATTGCTTCTTATTCTAGAAATTAATTCCAAGGGTCTGTCTCATTAATGCACATGGACATTCTTCGTTATTCTTTAACACACTTTATCACACTTCATTATATTGAATGCATAATTTTTTGTTTCAACTTTTTCATCCCTTATTTATAAGCAAGTACTTCCTCTTTTATCTTTGATGGAATATTATTTCATAATCACATTGTTCTTTTGGACATCTCAATAGGGCCAATGAAGTTCTTCATCTTGATAATTTCCTCCACTTGTCTCTTTATCATAATAAATACATTTGTTAAATTATACCTCACTTGGATTCTAACTTTCTGTGCTTTATATTCAAAGGCTGTCCCTGCATTAGAATGAACCATGTATAACAATTTAGTATCATCAAACCTTTATAAATAACAAATCATAAAAATATACCAAATATTTATATCAAAATAATGATATATCTAATTTAAAACTAAATTTATAATACACAATTTTTAGACACTTCAAAAAATTTGTAGAGCAACTCAAAATCTAGCAGTTATGAAGTTTAGAAGCATAAATTTAGGCAGAAATTAAATAATCCAATGGTTTCAAATTTGAGGAAGAATCATGTTTAGAATACCAAAAAATCAACAAGATCATGTGAGTTCAAGAGTTGAGTCTATATTGAGAGTTGTCTGAGTACGAGGGCTTTGTTCGATTTAATGTAAGGTGTGATCGATCAAAAGTGACTTGTTGATTGTGTGGCTCTTTAGGCTTCGAGTTAAGAAGTGGCTTGTCGTGTTGCTGTGAACTTGCACTCGAGTGTGGAACCTGGAGGTTGGGGGGATCACAGATCCGTGCTCGTGTGACAGAAGGCACACTAACTGGAATTGCTGCGTCTGGACGAGTTGTCAGCTTGTGGCTCAGAAAGGTGCCGCATCACAATATTAGTTTTGAAGCATGCTTTGATGACACAATGCTTCAATACTAGCATGTATGTGGGCTGCTTCTTTAAGGAGTAAGCAGTATCCGTTTGGGAGGGTTTTAGTGCTTTTTGAGAGTGTGAATTTTAATTTTGATCCGTTTGAATAGTGTACTTTTGAAGCGTTTTAGCTCCATCTCAGAAAGTTTTAGCTTTTCAAAAGCAAAAGACAAAACTTTTCGAAATACTTTTAAGCCAAATTTTTCAGAATCAAAACTTAGTCAAACGTAGCTCAATTAAAGTCAGTCCCTTCAGAAATTTAAATTTATTTGCCACTTTTCCTACCCTTGCTAATAATTTTAGCCTTATAGCTTATATTCCACTCTTGTCTTGTTTAATGTTTATATGAACTTAACATTTGTGTAAATAGCAAAATCAACTGAAATTTACAATCAGTTTTAAATCTGAAATCTTGGAATCCAACTTCATCGTAGGCATGACGAAGCTGCGCTTCAAACCTGCTTATAATCCATACACCGAACCAAGCATGGAGATTTTCAGGTATGCGATCTTATTAATGAGTTTATATTTAATCTTGACGATCTTTTCTCTTATTATCATTATTATTATTATTATTATTATTATTATTTTCTTCCAGTTATCATGATGGTTTGAAGAAATGGGTTGAAGTTGGAAACTCCGGGATGTTTCGACCAGAAATGTTACTGCCAATGGGTCTTCCAGAGGATGTTTCTGTCATTGCATGGGGGCTTTCACTTGAGAGGTAGCTAAATTTTTCTGATTAATGGAATAATATATATATATATATATATATATATATATATATATATATATATATATATATATATATATATATATATTATATTAGCTCAAATCAAAATCTATGTATAATGTTTGATTTTTCTAAATTTTTATCTCTCACTAACCAGATATTTAAGTTTGTTTTTGCTCCAGATTAATCCAATTACAGTGTAGATTTTAAAATTTTAATTGTATATTTTTTTTCTCATAATCAGGCCAACAATGATTTTGTATGGCATTGATAACATTCGGATCTCTTCGGACCGAAGGTATTTATTGTTTTATTCTATTCAAATTTCTCTGCTTCGGTAATAGTGAACAACAACTTTATTTTATTATGATTTTTTTGTCAGGTGGATTTCAATGTTATAAAGAACAACCCAATCTGTAGACTGGGCCTTGACTAAAGCGCTTATAAGTTTAAAAAAAAAAGGTTCTTGACTGGTCCTCTTTCAGGATTCTGAAGACTTCAAAAATTTGTTTTTTTTTAACTTTATTTATGTTTTTAGCTTTATTTGAAAATGGTATATGCTATCAACTATAAATGATGCTTATTTTTTATATTTGAGGAATGCGTTGATACAATATTATATATAAATTGTATAGAGAATTTCATGGTGAAAATTAGAAGCCTTATTGTTATGAAGTAATTTATTTCATATTTGATCGTTCTCTTATGAGGGAAGATAACAGTCTTTTAACAGTTTGGTGTAAATTTTGGCTTTTGATATTGGGAATTGGAATTGGAATTGGTTTGGAGTACATTGATTCTATTAACAATGACATGGGTTAATGATAAATGAAGTCGATGAATGTTAATCTTGATGTTGATGATATGCTTAAGTCTTAAAAGTATTGTGTATGTCAATGTTGTTCAAATTGGCTAAAAAGACAATTGTCATCATGGATGTGTATGCATGAATCTAATAGGTAAAATTGCTTGTAGCGCTTAGCAAGCATCAAACATACATTAGTGTTGGTGTTGATAATATCGTTCTTGACACTCTTAGTAACCAGGTTAGGGGCACTAGTTTGGTGGATGATGGTGGTTGGAAGTTCATAGTTAGGTGTTGGTAGTTTGGAGATTATAGTTGGGTGATAATAATTGAGAGATTATGTTTGTGTTATTATGATTTGAAAGAGTTTGAGTGGCGATAATTTGACCATGTAGTTAGGCAATCAAGTTGTTGTGGAGATAGGGTGACAATGGATTTGTGTTGATGGTTCAATGATATCCCTCGGTGACAATGATCTAATTGTAGTGATTTGTGATTGCGGTTCAATAGTGATAGTTGGACAATTGCGGCTGGATGGCACTTAGATGGAGCTTTAGGAATCTTTAAAAACTCTAATATTTTTTTTAATCATGTCTCAATTCTCCTTCCCTCATATAGAGAATGTTGTCTATTTAAAAATTTTCAAAGTGATATTTAAAATTTTTTGAAGTGATATTTTGGTTATCTTCATCTAAATCACAAACCCTTGATGACAATTTTAATGGATTAAGCATTTGAATGATACCAAAATCATGTGATCGAGATGCTTAATTTAATTATAAGTGTGCAAAAGTTAAAAGCTAATTTGACCCTCTAATTATTCTTTTGATTATGCTTCAAGTGTTTGATTTAAGTTAAGTGGGGCCTAATCTCTTTTAGTATCAATGTATTTGTTTCATTGAAACATTAATTTTAATTTTAGTAAATTGTCTTAAATTTTATTAAGAAGATTTTAATTTAAAGACTATATCAAAATTTATATTTGATTATATGAATTTTGATTGACATAAACATCTTATTATCTATATTATCTTCAAATTAATGAGGTGTAATTTTTTACCATAGTTTTAGAAATCAACTTGAGTTGGTTGGTTTGACCATTTTGATCTTGAAGCGGTCCTCTTGCAAATAAATTAAGGTTGAATCGATGAATCAAATTAATTTTAAAAATCAATTAATTTTAATATTTGTTAAACTTATCTTTTGATTTTGATCTTTGATAGGATAAAATTTCATGACATAAAAAATTTTAATTTTAAATTATATTAAAAATTTTGAGCAGTTTGACTTTGAAACAGTTCTCTGGCCAATTTAGTCCAGAGTTTGCTTAAATCAGGAATGAATCAATGAATCAGATTAATTTTTTGAAGAATCAACCAATTTTAATGTTAATCAATTTTTAATTTTGAATGGATGATTAGGAATAAATAATTTAAATTAAAAATAGATAAAATAATTAAAATTACAGATCTTAAATTTTAATTAAAATATTATATTAAAAATTATTATTATTTATTATTTATTATATTAAATTATATTATTAATTATTTGATTCACTCTAATTAAATCACTAAATTTTATGTTTAAATTGATTTTTAAAACCTGAATTTTTATTAGGAAAACGAGCTTAGAAAGCAATAATATTTATTTAAAATATATTTTCCATTTGAAAGATTTATACATATAGCACGTAATTTTTATCCATTTATATATATAGTATTTAAATTTTAATGTTTATAAATATAATATTTTTTATATATGAAAAGATAAATTTAACTTAAGAAAATAAATAATTATGATATTTTTAATATAATATTAAAAAATTAAATATTATTTATATAAATATTAAGATTAAATTATTAGATATATAAATGAATAAGAATTATAAATCCTTTCTTTTTGGAAAATGTTGAGGGCTTTCCAATTCATTCCAATGTGAAAAATGGTTACAATAAAACTAAAAGGAAAAAAGACATAAAGAAAAGACTACAAAGGAAACAATAGAACACAAACCCCAGAAAACCTGAGGCCAAAATCACCTTGTATCCACTTTTCTATAACAAAACAAAAGAAAGCCAAAAGCTATGGAAAGAGCAAATCAAACAAACCACTATCTGGACTCAGACACCCAAAAGCTCAACAACCACGCCAACAATCATATGAACCTCGGTTACCTTCAGCCTACCAATGGATGATGAAAATATTTTACACTTCTACCGGGATGCTAAGAAGGTCTTCCTAGCAGAGCCATAATAGAATAGTCGAATCAAAGGAACTCAAAACCACTCATCATCATCGGTTTGTATTTTCATGTAACGTTAAGAAGAAGAAAAGAATGGTATAGGAAAGAGAAAAATTAGAGAGTATCTAATGTCTCCAAAGTCAGTAACTTTTGTTTAACTTGGATTGGCCATGATTCTTTCCATTTCCATCTTGATATTTTGAAACCAACTCGACTTTTGACTTGGGTGATCGAGATTGGGAGAGGAGAAAGATGATGAGAATATCCTGTTATTCATTTCCCTCCATATAATATAAATCAAAACAGTTGTAAGATAATGAAGTTTCTTGATCATTTTATGAGCTTGAACATCCGTCCCAAAATCGATGAAGAGTGGAATTTAGAAGAATGAATTGACCATTAGAAGAAGAGATCTAACCAATTCCATAGACAAAGGACATTCAAAAAAGATGTGAGTGAGATTCAAGTATGACAAAAATAACACTCAATAAAACCCTCTTTTCACAAGCACATCCAATATTTTTGGGCCCCTAGATATGTCATCAACAATAAAGCATAGTTTATAGCATGCCCTTTGAACCATATCTCCTTATGCGGATGATATTAGGAAGGGACTCAAAAGAGCTTTCTTGAATTCCCATTAGAGGGAACTTTTTTTGTTATTCCAAGAGAGATCCAATCCTCTCCACCATGCGGTGGTGTCTGCAATTTTTCAAACAAAGGAGAATTCGTGATAAGAATCCCATGGGAGGCACCATCTCCCATTATCAATTAGAAGACTTTGGCATCTTTAAGAATCCCGACTTGCTTACTCCATTCACCCCAAAAGATTAATCAGTGTTATCTTCACACGGGATCATTAAAAGAGACAATGAATTTCCATTTCAATATGATAATGAAACTTCTCCTTGAACCTCAACCCAAAGTTCCCAACTCCTTCCAGGGAATACCTTTGATTAGTAATGACCATACCATATTTTTGTTCACACCAAGTGGCAAAAGAGATTCCTTTTAAGAGCTTTCCACAATGTTTTGATCTTACTAAAGGAGTAAAGGGAGGAGGCGATAGGAGGCAGAACCCCTTTTTCTCACGGGAAGAGTAGTCTTGCCTAGGAAATAGTATATAATTTCTTATTTTTCCACTATGGTAAAAGAACTTGGAAGTGAATGCAGATTTTCTTAATAATACTTTAAGATGAATGGTTGACCTAAACCAATAAGATATCAGATTATTTACTAAGGATCGATAAGTTGATATCTTCCCCTAAAGAAAGAAATTTGTATTTCCAACTAGTCATCCATATATGAAGTTTATCAAAGAGGCAATTGAAGTGAACCATCTGATTGGGCCCAAGGCCAATGGGATACCAAGATAATTTATAGGGAATGAGGCTTTCTTGATATTTTGAATTTTGTAAAATATCATCCACCCTAATTGCCTATTTGGAAAATAAATAACGATTTATAATGTTAACCATCAACCCCATGTATTTCTCAAGAGCCCTTAAGCAATATTTTAGAGAACTTAAAGAGTAGCTATTTGCTTTCCCCATTACTAATAAGTCATCACAAAGGAGATGAGAAATATTATAGGACTTCTGAGAAAAAGGGTTGAATCGCTTTAGATTCACTTCTCTATCCATGAGGCATGAGAATGTATTGATGGCTATGGTAAATAAGAATGGAGAAAGAGGACATCCCGCAACCACTGGAAGAGACAAACAAACCCTTGATTTTCTCATTGAGCACAGAAAATGGAACCTCCATAATACAAGCTTCCACCCATTTCACAAAACACATGAAACCCCTTAGCCAATAACGTTAATTAAAGATTTTTATTGATAGAATCAAAGGCTTTCCTTAGATCAAGTTTAGCAAGGATTTTCCCAATTGAAGATGGGAAGAGAATTGATAGTGATCTCATGTGCCATGCTAAGTTATCACAATGTCCCTTCCTTTGATAAATGCATTGAGCGATTAATCGAGACATAAGTACTCTCTTCAATCTATTTGCTAGAACTTTTTGCAATTACTTTATAGAAAATATTGCAAAGGGAGATAGGATACTGGATATTACTTGAGTGCTTTAATTTTGGTATAAGAGAGATAAGAGTGTGCTTAAAACGGTTAGGTAATCTCAGTTTTGAAAAATGATGAGCGGCTCTAAGAAATTGCTTCCGTGAGTTCCCAAGTATCAACAAAGAAACTAGAGTTAAAACCATCGGGGCACGGTGCCTTATTCTCATTGATGCTTTGGAGTCGAAATGATTTCCTTATCACTAATATCCTTCTCCAGATCTTCAACTTGCCATTAAGCAATCACCCATGGGGATATCAAGTGTAGAGAATCGACATTTCTACAATTGAATAAGGTAGAGTAATACCTGCATCTTCGGCCATCATATCTTGATCAAATATCATCCCCTTGGTTTGTAATTCCCAAATTAGGCGGCATTTTCTCTCTTTGATAAAACTATATAAAATTTGGATCGTCATCGAATGAGTGAGTGAGCCTTTGCCCGTTGCTTAACCACATACTTTTCATTTTAATTAACTTTGCATATCTATTTTTTACATCTTTTGCATCCGTATTAAAACCATTACGACTCCTTATCAAGCTTTGATAGAATCTCCAATTGGTCCCTCTTTGCTTGGCTAATTTGAACAAGAGGGCAGGGGATCCCATTTTCTACCCTTAAATGCCTTCTTAATTTGAGCTAATTTCTTTGAGAACATGAGCGAGGGTCACGACACATGCAGGTCAAGCTTCCTTAGTTACTAAGTGAAAATCCTCATAGTAGACCAATGAATGATGGGACATGTCGATGAGAGGATGGTTTGAGGAGAGGGGAGGAGGAATTTTGTAATAGGAATTTGGAAACAAATGGAGCCAGAGTTACAAAGAACCCTATCTAACTTTGAAAAAATTGGGTTGTCAACCTCGATTCACCAAGTAAAGAAGAGTCATGAGCTTGGAAGCTCCAATAGTTTGTCATTTACACACTCCTTAAAATCTGGCGAGTTGTTAAGTGATATTGGGTTACCTTCCGACTTTCTCATTACTGAGACGAATTAAAATCTCATGAGAATCCACGGATCGAGATGGTACTTGCTAAAGACCTCAAAGAGCTCCATAAGGGAAGATTGTGCGAGTTTTCTATATACATGTCAATAAGAAGGTCGCACAACCCACAATTGAAATAGAACCATGAATCAATTGGCTCATGATAAGAGGTTTAAACTCAATTACAAAGCACCATTTAATCCAGATAACCCCTTCTATATCAATATTGGAATAGTTAGAATCAAAAGAAAAGATTGAATTTGTGAAGAGAAGACTCGATGAAGGGATATTTTGATTTTAGTCTCAAGAAGACAAAGGAGATTGACACGATACTCCTTGATAATCCTTAAGCAATTAAATTTTTACGCCCTCGTGAGAGCCCATGGACATTCCATACCAAGAATTGGAAAAATCATTGAGAAGAAGAGGTTGTGGGCTTCTTGCCCTTCTTTTGCTTCCCTTTATGTGTTGTAGGGGTCAAGTTTGAATTCAACTTTGGGTTCTCTCCTTCTTGAGATTTCCCAAGAGTACTAATGATTTTTCCTTTGGACTTTGAGTTTTCATTCGGGAGGTAGTGCAGATCTTGTAATCATTTAAGTTACAAAAATATCACTTTGATTCTCTGAATTAGATTGCTTGTCTACATGCCTCAATATTTATAATGTTTACCTCTTGCTCCATAATGTCCTCGATCACCCCTCCACTACAAAGAGAGGGAGGGACCGATCCCAGATGAGGTTTTGATCGGTGAGGCGAATTTAATCTTGTTTATCTTTTGGATTAGGTGGGGCGACTCCTACTTCAGTGTTTGTGTGAGCAGCAGAGTTTTGAGGGCATAATTTGTCTTCATCGAGAGAAGGTGTGACAATTGGTACAAACCATAGGCTTCCAATCATACACAATGTCCTGGTTAAACTTCATCCCATTCAAGTTAATGGGAATAGAATCCGTAGAGGTGGATTTATCACACAAATTCTTAAAGTAATTCTAGCTTTTATTAGTGAGATTGTCTACAACAAGAGGTACCCCAATCGACTAGCTACCTTGGAGAATCCCTTCTTGTTCCAGTGAGAGAGGAAAATTGGCAACTTTATCCATAGTGGGAGATTTGTTTTTTTGAGGGCAAATTCCATTCCCACTTTTGAAAAATGAAAGGTCTGTCATTTAGAAACACCACCCATTATCCCAAACTAAATTATAATCTTCCTAGCATGTGAACTTGAATAGAAAAAAATCCTTCTAAGGTGAGAAGTTCCATGGTTCCTTAAATTTCACCTTCTCTTGACAAAGAGAGCCATAATATGGCCTCTTTCTAATCACATGACCTACCTGAGAGATCTCATTCCTTTTTTTCCTTGAAGGTCATCCTCGAAAACAAATCTCATGAACAGAAGGGATAATGAGAGAGAGATTGATTTGCTCTTATCATTTTAGCTAGGAGCTCTTTCCAATTATAGTGGTTGTGGGATCCCGAGGAGATTTATCCAATATGGAGGTAGAGGAAAAGAGGAGCATAATGATGAAAGGTAACATTAAACTGATCCCTTAGCGTAGCCATCCCTTACAGTTTGCGAAAAGGAGAGCGACCTCCCATTTGCAGTGAGAAATATGGGTAGTGGAGATTGAGATGGGGACAATATTATTTAGAGGGAAGAACCAACCGTAGGGGTGGATTCTTGAAAAACTCACATGAAGAAAACCCTAGTCGCCACATCCGTGTAGGAGGATTAAATTCTTTTCTATTATTACTTTTAAATGATCAGTAGATACGAACACGAATGGACCTAAATTTTAACAACAGTTGATTAGAAAAGGACAGAAATATCATTTTCTCAATTTTGGTGTATTTTGTGCAATCATGTTTGATGAAAATTAGAATTTACAAAATAGCTGTTTTAAAATTCTGATCTTATATGGATCGGAGTAGAAAACAAATTACACGCATAGAAAATCTATGCGTAATCTTTAATTTCCAATTTGAACGGCGGGTTGGCACGCGCCGTTAAAACTAACATACGCTTATCCACTCGCCGTAGCATGACTCTATCCAGTGAAATAATTAGCCGAAGAGAGACGGGAGAGGCAGCGTTGAACGGAAACCCCCTTCTCTCTCTCTCTCTCTCTCTCTGCTTTCCTCCTTCCTCAGATTTTTTTGCCAGTTGTAGTTTTGTCAATACTTGTTGATTTCTTCCAGCAGAAGACGCTATATACGAAGCTGTAGGCTGAATTCCAGATTATCTTCAATTCATTAGGGTTTGTCGATTCGATGGTTTGGAAGCATATTATTGGAATTGAGGTGGAAGGGCGTAGGTAAGAGTTTTTGCATCGGTGGACGCAAGCCATAGTGCAATCCTGCTGTCTTTCCTTCTTCTGGCTTTGGAGTGTCGAGAATGTGGGGTAAGTTCTACTGGCTGAGGAAGGAGGAAGGGGAAGGAGAGCAGAGGGGATCGTGGTGCTCTTTGCATGGCTTTTTAGCCAGGAGAGCCATTTGAAGCCTTATGCGGATTTGTACTGGTCTCTGGGATGGGATTGCCTCGTTTGCCATGTGGATTTTCTCACACAGTAAGTAATAATTGATTGACTATTCTGCTTCTATGTCTTTCTCTGGAAATTATTTTGAGAAGAGTAGCAGATAAGTTTTCTAGTGATTTTGAAAAAAAAAAACCTTTTGAAATATTTATCTTATGTGGAATAATGTTAAAACTGATTTTATCTGGTGAAAATTGATTATTCTGACTGAAATTCTGAGCTTAATTACTTTGATAGGAAGCTAATTCTCCTGTTTAGGAACTAGGTTTTAGGACTGCATGAGATCAACTCCTTATCGTTTGTCTGTTCTATAGAATTTTAGGAAGATTTACATACATACCACACAATAAGATATGATACGTGACATCTCTGGAGAAGCAGATTTCTTCTTAAGGAACTCGGTGCTCACACACACATAATATAGTTTCAATCACCTTTTGAGCGTAATTTTTTTTATCAATTTTACAAAACTAACTAAATATGGGAATAAAATTAAAGTTATAGAAACTTGATTCACTATCTAGTGACCCAAACTTCACTTGTTATGAAATTATTATCAGATTAGATAACAAATGCTTACGATCTACTAGGGTATCCTATCTTGATACTTTGTATTTTTTTTTTTAAATTGCCTTTATGTTCAAGACTGCTCAATCTTTTGTTACACTTCTGTAAACTTTGGAAAGAAAAACAATTTTACTTTTAGTAATAAATACATTTTAATCTCTTACTTTATATTCTAATTTTGGATGAAAACAAATGGGACATTTACATACATACCACATAGCTCTTATATATTTACATATTTAACATCTAAACTTTGTTTTTTACATTTACAACACTCAAATGTTAAATATCACTATTATTACCTTTTAAAAGTGAATACACCTTTTCAAGCATAAGTAAGATGTTAAAAAAATAAATATCAAATTTTAGGTGTTAGATATGTAATACATAAGAATTGTGTGTTATGTATGTAAATCTTCCAAACAAAATTTGTCGGAAAAGGATTTTAAGTGCACATTTCATATACAGTTTATCAAATTTTTTTATGCCCTTAATAAATTTCATTTCAAAGTGATAACTGATAATGTAACCTTTATGGATCAAGGTGATTAATGACTATAACACTAAGCCCTTTGGTTACTTATAGAAAAAAAATAAATATTTTGGAAATGATGCTTTCATTTTCACTAGTATTAATTATGAGAATGAAATCCTTTATATTTGTAGGGTTTGGAAGTTTAAAGTTTATATAAACTTTAAATTATATTCAACCGATGATAGAATCTTATAAATTTCATTATTGTTTAAGGTATCTGTACTCAAGTAATTGATGAGTTAATGGTGTAAATGAAAACTCAATATTATAATAAATGAAATTATGTGTGGTTCACAGTTCAAACATGAAAGTCAAAAGAGAAGTATTAAAATTTGCTCACAAAAAATAATAGTATAACAACACTTGGTTTGAATTTTTGCAGTGGGAGAAAAGGAAGATGGTGAACTGTTTGGTTGGCTGCCTTTTTTCCTTTTACCTGGAGGCAAAGAAGAGGAGGGTAAGTTGCTTGCCATACATCTTGTTTGTTTTCGCTCTTCTTCATTATAGAATAGGGAGGAAAAGTAATTATATTTTAATTATTATTTCATTTAAGAATTGAGAGAGAGATACATTTCAACTTTCTTTATGATGGCTTCCATAATAAAATCTTATTAAGTTTGCTGCCCTCTAATGAAATTTATTTATTTATTTATTTATTTATTTATATTGTCTCATAAAAGAATAATTTTTGGATTCACACTTTGTTATATTGTTTTATGATGTTTTCAAAATAATTGCAATTGATAAAAGTTTTAATCTTTTATTAGTAATAAGAGTGTATGTGAGTTTAACCGCTCGCGAGGAGAGCTTGGCTCATTAACAAGCTCATGAGCTAAGCTTATTGAGTCGAGCTCGCTCAAGTTCGAACTGGTTTGACAATTTGATAGCTTCAGGCTCGTGGTAAACCCAATTATCGTGTATCACGTTATCGGGTTCAATAATTTATCAAACTTTTAAATGAACTGAGCATTTGAGTCGCTTGAGCTTGACTTTCTTTAAATTGAGTCGAGCTTGAGCTCAACAAGGTTTAAAAAGCTTAGCTTTATTAAGTCAAAACACACTCGTTTACACCCCTAATTAGTAATATCTAATAAAGATGAGTTTCAAATAAGAGTGATCTAGGAATTCCTTTTAATTCATTTAAAAACTAAATTTTAAAGTAGTTCTAAAATTTACTTCAAATTTCAATTACTTCCACCCATTGCTGTTGCAAATAATAAACTCTAAAAGTATTTGAACTTATAATAATTCAATAAATTGTAAATTATGATAATTTTTTGTCAATAAAATGATATAATAAATATATTTATTTGACACCCACATATAGATAATTTATTATATGAGTGATAATTAATTGAATTAATTGGGGCTTAAAAATTCTTATCAAAATTTTGAATTTAAATCTCAACTATATCATAATAAAATTTATTCTTATAAATTTTTGATAGTAATATATATATATATATATATATATATATATATATATATATATATATATATATATATATATATATATATATATATATATATATATACACACACACGGTTGTTATCATTGCTACATGGCATCCCAAACGTACTTGAAGGCAGTTGTGGTGTGGAGGTGCAATTACAATGATTGCTAATCTGCACGTTAAAGAGTTTTTAAAATCATTTATTTGTGCTCCACAAAGGAAAGTTTTGGCTTTGGTCTTGGGTGTAATATAACATTAAATACTGCATCAGACAATCATTTATTATTTTAAAGGCTTAAATAAAGATGGCAACGTGAAATGCAAATTACCATAGAACAAAAATTTGCATTATTATTATTATGTTGCGGAGCCTTTTTTTTCCTATGAGAAATAGGTACAGACTTAGCCGTTTGTCTTTTTTTCTGTTTGAAATTCATTGGCGGCAATAGGATGTAGTCAACAATTGGTGAACTGATGTAAATTTCTTGTGTGTTTTATGTGTTGTTTTTTAGGTGTTATGCGTTCTTGGTCATTTTTTGTGTTTGAATAGATTTCCTTATTTTCCACCAACTATATGCGAAACCATGCCAAAAGTTCATAAGGTTATACAGGAAGATGAAGCATTTTTTAATATTTAAACTAAAAAAGATGAAGCTGTGCTATAAATTATAAACTTTCACATTTCTTTGGCAATAAGAAGATACGATTTGTTCAATGTCCAGAATATTGTGTACCATTTTGAAGCTAATCAACTTGGGGATAGTTTGGTTTCATGCAACATCTCCATTGCAATTTGTTCAAAACTCCTCATTATTGTATTCTATTTCAAGCTAATCTAACTTGGGGATAGTTTGGTTTTGTGTAACATCACCATTGCAAGAAAAAACGGTTCACATTGGAAAATCAATGCCCAACCTATCAAGAACATTCTCACTCTATTGACAAAACACTTTGAAAAGGAATAAACATCTTCTAGGCCCCATTGTTTCATCATGCTTTACCTAAGGTTTAGGAGTTCATATAGCACATCAGTTTCATATTCTTGACAATATTATTTGTGCTTATTTAATTAGGCTGCTGACCGATAAGTCATTAATCACATTGTTGAAATTCATGACATTTTATGTATTAATTTAACTTTATTTGAACCTATATCTTCTTGAAAAGTGGAAGCCTATTTGCTAAGTCCCTTATGGGCATGAGGCATTATTGATGCGTGGTGAGTTTATTGAGTTTCTATTTTTGTTTCCTATCTGGAACTAACATGTAGTATATCGCTACAGACTTATTGTCTCAATTAATCTATCCACAATGAGCTTTGTCTGTATACTTAATTGAGTCTTTCCCTTAGAATACCTCAATTGAACTTACATTTAATGTCTTACATTACATTTTGCAGAATTCAAACTAAACTATCCTTTTGGTATATGAGCCAGTAACGCTTGTAGATGTGCAAGGGAAGGCACACAAGTGATCATATTCAATTGAACAAATATATTTTCATTTCTCTCTTGAAGATTGGCCTAGCAACATAAAAAAAATATCATTTTCCAAGCTGCTATTCCTAGATTCTATTTTAATTATGATTGCTCACTTTCTATTTATCAATTAGAGAGGAACTTTTTTTTTTCTTCGTAATGAGTCATCTAAAGACTGTTAAATCCAAATGCCATTTATCTCTATCCAAGATTGCTTATTCCCTCAGTCTGTTGTGGCAAGATTTGGATGCAACTATTCCTGCAATAAAACTAAATTGCTTCCGAGCCGTTTAAACAAAATGGCATTTTGATAGTGAAATTCTGCAGTTTAAAGTTAAGTAATTTTATTTATCTAAGTGCCTCTAAACTAGATGGCATAATCATTCTATGTAACCTCTTCTTCTGCACTTCAAGTGAAGGCTTTCTCGATTGATGGTACAAAAAATTGCAAACAAGCAAATGTTAACTTAGCAAGTAAATTGTAGAACATTGGTAGGACCGAGTACATACCTTTGCTTGAAAATCTCAATTATAACAAGTTAGCAATGGAATAATAATGTTAGTTGATAAATATATGATTTATAGAGATAAAATTGCTAGAAAATCTCCAAAGAATCTTTATCAGTTATTGGATCACACAATTCTTTAAAAAAGCAAAATTTGACAGAAATAAGGTTTTTCAAACTACATTTTACTTGTTTAATACAACATTTATATTGTCATCTTTTATATCGCTGAGTTATAGGGAAATCTCTCAAGGCCCTTTGTTGGATATTAGATTTCATGTAATTCATAGAAAGTTAGATGCCATCATAAGAAATATCTGTGTTTTCTATAGCTGTTAGGGGATCAAAATTCATTTACATATTATAGATTGAGTAAATAATAATTAGAGCAAATGATTTATACATTCTTATTAGACTATTACTACCCGAGGGTAGAGGATTCAATTTTGATGAATCTACAATTCCTCTCAACAAAGAAAAGATTCAGATTATCATAGATAGTAAGAATATTTTAGGCAGGTGAGGTGAGAGGAAGGGATCAACAAACTAGATGCTCTAAATAAGTAGCATGCATGATAGAGCTTTTCAATTACTATTGCGCAATTTTAGAAGAAGGTGGAGGGACTATAGAAGAGTCATGAGAACTAGAAGGAACAATTTTAGAAAAAAAGAGTAAATTTGTTTATTTTGAGGTGAAAAAAGGTAAGATTATTTAAGATAAATGAACAGTTAAGATTGGATTCAAGTGATTCACTAAGCTCATTTTTTATTGTGATATATATTAGCAATTGATACACAACAAGATTATGAGGATTTGAGTTTCCTGATAGTAGTGAACAATAAAAAATAATAAAGTTCAAATGCATTTTATGGTGATTTGCTGCTTCAGATTTTTCTATGCTTTATATAATATCAAAGGTTGAAAATAAAAACTTTTCTTAAGAAACATTGGATCAATTTGGCATATTGACATTTTTTCTAGAAAATGTATAGCTATATTAGGAAATTGCTTTCATATTTTAGAAGTTGAGTTGAAGCTTATAAAATAGAAATTAGTTTTCATTTTAGTTGATATCATGCAATTTTTTGACTAAGTAAAAGTAATGCGGTAAAATTTATTATAAAGGTGCCAATGGGGCAAACAGTCTACTTTTAGTTTTGCTTAAAAATTATGTGACCCTAATATAGTCAACTTGAGGCCAACCTATTTTTATATGATTGAAATTGTATTGACCATATATGTCCACAAATCAAATTAAGTGCATAAGTTAAATCGGCTGATTATCGGATACAAAGTCGCTTAAATTTGCATAAAAATACTTTTATCGCCATCGAAATTGATCAATGTCACCCATTTGAAAAATAAGCTATATTGATACATCTAGAATGCAAAATTAATTAAACAAAATTTATCGAATTAATTAATAGTCGATCGATTAAGATAAATCAATTTTAAATGTAATTGCATATCGAGATCGGCTCGGCGACATCTAAACGACCTCTAGTAAAATTGACGTGGTTGTCATTACAAACTTCAAACTTATCAAACGACATCTTTCGCGACTAATTCTAAGTCGCATGAATGTTTAGTAATTCAACTCAACGGCGTAATTTAAGTCTAATTTACTTGATCGTCACCGAGGTCGCCGGATTGACCTCCAATTGCAAAATCGCGCGTATTATTGTCGGATCATTGAATTTAGAAACAACATCCATTTCAACCAAGATCATTTTGAAAATTTCTCATGCATCTCGAAATAACATGTAAATTGGAGATGCCTGGGAGACATTTTTTAAAACTATAATGCTTAAGTGATTTATTTTGAGTTTTAAAGTTGTGATATTAATATTAATAACATTATTATAGCATTATATGATATTGATAATTAGTGAAATTAAAGAGGATATCAAAATTCACATCAGCCATCAAATGCAACCCAAAGTCTACTCGTTGGAGCCTGTTGCACAACCCAAACATTCCTACTAGCTGTCTCTAGTGGCTGCCCTCCAGCCTGCCATTCCCTGTAGCTGCCTGTTCCTCCAATCCTAGCTACAGCACCCGACCAAGGCATCCAGCCAAAAAAAAAAAAGGGAGAAATAAGCCTGCATCTAAGCTCATCCAGATAGAGGCGGATACACATTTTCCCCAGAATTCTCCCTCATTCACGCATAACTGTACCCTCTCCCCTTCCTCCCGTTGTCCTCACATCACAAACGCAGAAACACTATCTCATCTTTCCTTCACTCATAGGCTCCCTCCTATCATCTG
Source organism: Cymbidium sinense (assembly GCA_021442155.1). NCBI lineage: Eukaryota > Viridiplantae > Streptophyta > Magnoliopsida > Asparagales > Orchidaceae > Cymbidium > Cymbidium sinense. Next base: position 90,266,831 of record CM038220.1, read on the forward strand.
TCCCAAGCAGCCCAACCCAGAGCTCTCCGCTTTCTCCCTCAGGTTCGCGCCCAAGTGAATGCCTACCCCTTATTCGTCCAAGCATAGTGCTAAGTTCTCCTCTTTATTAGATTTTCACCTTTCTCTCTCATCTTTGCTCAAGAACACCAAAAGCTGAAGCTTGCCTCTCATTCTCCAGCTATCCAAATCTCTGGCTTTTTTTTACCTTTGCTTTTGCTTGCTGTATAAAGCCCATAGGGATAATGAGTTTAGAGTTTAAATGGCCCATTACCTGAATCCTCAAATCCTATATTTAAAGCAAAATGTGAGAGAAATTTTTTTTACTAGGAGTCAATATTATCACTTTAACTGTAGGTAAAATTAAGACATACTTATATCCTGCTATCAAATGGTCATCCTATTTACTGATTTGAGGAAAAATAGAAGGAAAATAGGAGTACGGTTTTCATTCTCATTCAACCAAGTTACTTCTGAAATTCTCATTTGAGGTTGGTATGAAAACAATTAAGTAGAGTTTAGATTTGTAGAGGATTTAGTATTGCGATTCTTGTTGTTTGATAGAATTTAGGTTAGATCTCACCCAATCCCTACTACCAGAGGGCTGTTCTACTGAAATGAAATGAAGTTTTCAGTGCTAATATGAAGAATTTCATATTGGATGCTCAACAAAAGAGAGAGGAGAGCCCGATTTTAGGTTTAATAATAGTTAAAGTGATTGGTTTTATGTATGTGAGATAGTGTCAAATTAGAAAATAAAAAGAAAGAAGATTGTTATATATTTTTACGTAGGTATGAAGATCCATACACTTTATTGGAGTGGGAAGAGGATTCCAAACCGCCAAATATAAGTTATACACGTTTTTTTGTCGCGATGGAGAAACTTGAGATTTTCATATAGGTATGAAGGCATCATACGTCTTTCTTGGCGCAATGAGAATATAGAGTTTTAGGCTATAATTTATACCTTATACAGCTTTCTTAGCGTGGTGGTGACTTATATCAAGTTGCACTCATCGAGGATGACGTCGAGAATCTAAATTCTACCAAATTTTATCAACATTGCACACTTGGGAGACTTAAATGGCGACATAATGAAATCAATTGAACAATTAAAATTTATTTGGTCGAACCTAATTGAAATTTTAAAAAATTAATTTACAAATGATGAATGAAAGTATCAAATCTAACCTGAAATGCAAACATAATTTCACTCAAAGGCTTTGTACTTACAGAATCCCCATAGGAAAACTAAGGCAAGTGAAACAATAGATTTAAAAGAAGGGGATGCCCTTTATTTATAAGCAAAATTGGTCCTTATATAGGCTCCACAACAATTAGTAATAATTCAATTTCATTAAATGTTGAATTGTGAAAATAATGAATCCATTAAGTAATGGGTTGTAAAAATAAGAATACTTATTAAATAAGCCATAAATATGAATGACTTTGGAAGAGCTTCATGTATGTAGCATTTAACTCTAACTTAGTTGCTTTAGAATCCATGCAAAATTCCCAGACAAATTGAGTGCTTATGCACATCTTGAGACAACCATTCGCAAATCAAATGCTTTAAAATATATTGGAACACTGGGATATTCATAATATATTTTTTGGAGAAGCCATATGTTCAACTTAAATGCTTTGATATGTGTGTGAATATTCAAATAAGATGAAATTTAGGCATATTTTATGAAATAATATTGTGCCTAATTCAAGCATCTCGTCAATTCATGTAGATGCTTCAAGAAATTGAAATATTTTATGCATATCATAAGTCAATTTTATATTTGAATCTACAACTTTAAAATACATGCTAGTGAATTCATTATATATATTTTAAAGCAATTTCGTGCATTATTCAAGTGCTTGAAGCTTGTGCCAGCTTGCAAATGTAGTAATATGATGCTTTTGTACATTAAGAGATAAACCCCATATCTAATCTCACTGCATCAACACATGTATTAAAAAACTTAAAACATATAATTTGGATGCACTTTGTGGCTAATATCCTTTCTTCAATTCAGGGATTTAAAATTCACATAGTATTTTAAAGAGACAAATATTCATATATGTTAAAGTAATCATTAGCTCAACTTAAGTGTTTAGAAATATGTGAAAATATTTAATGATGGTAAATTTATTACACACATTTTGAAGCAAGTTTGTATCATATTCAAATGCTTCAAGGCTTATGAGCTTCTAAATGAATGAATTAAATATAAACACGCATTACGATATGATCCCATATTCGATTACTATTGTATCATAATGCATGTAAACCACTTGAATTTAATTCTCATTTTATTCCCTTTAAGCTTAATCTCATATTTAGTAAACGCAAAAATATTATTTAAGAGATTTGCACTTCTCTAAATCGTGCCTCTTCATCTTTTTTCATTTAAACCTTATATCTTGAAAGTATAAGGTTTAAATATAAAAAAAGAAGAAGAAGAAAGTATTAGACAAATAATTTTTTAAGATTCAATCAAGATGTAAAATCTAACATACACTCCTTTAGGACTTACTAAATCTGGATTCACATGATTTACTAAATCTTACTTATATTGGTGCACCTTTGTGTTTAATTGTTCTGCTGAATTTTTTTTTAGGTTTTGTTGGTCGTTTGAGGTGTCATTATTGTACTGTTTATGCCATAATTCATTAGAGTGAAAGGCCATGATAAATTAAATTTTCAGCCTTTAGTTTGCCTTTCTCATTCATGCGTTGAAATAGTACATTCATTTCAAGCAACATTACATTTATATTTGATGTCTAAGAATGAAATATCCACATGCATTTTGAGGAGTTTTTTAAACCTAATTTCAAATGCCTCAAAACATGTGCAAGTGTTTATGAAATGAATAAGCGTATGCAAGCAATTAATCACACATGTGCCCCAACATCTCTGTTAAAAAACTAAACTTAGTGTTTGAAAATGTTGCCGGGTTAATTCCGGTTGGGTCTTAGACTAGGTGAGAACAAAATCTAATTATGTGGTTATAATTTTCACCATTTGATAAAATACACGAGAAGTTAATTTTTTCATATGATAGTAGATTATTTCTTAATACCTCAATGATGATCATGTTGGAATATTTCAACTAGAGTTATCATTATCAAAATATTTTAAAGTTTTAATGTCAAATCATTGTATGTTTAAATCTAATTTGATTACAAATAATTATATTCTTCAATTAGAAGACATTAACCGAATGAAATTAATTAATCATTTAAGTTTAAAGCTAAACTCATCCACCCATCCATATCATTTGTAGAATGACAAATTAAGAAAACCTTTGCTTATAAAGAGTCAATGTCAAACTAAACACATAATTATATTCACATTCAAATAATTCATGCTAGTGAGGACGACCCATGTCCTCTATCAATATTTTGTCGCTAAATGACAACATAAATTGCGGTTATAACGAGCTCTTTGAGTGGTTAAATTAAATAACCATTAAATTTAAAGCTAAATTCATCCACCCATTCTCAATCATTTGTCGGGGTGGCAAATTAAGAAAATTATTACTCATAAAAGAACTAATGTCAAACCAAGCACATAACTATATTCACATTCAAATAACTCATACTATTACGGACATAGCATATTCTCTTAATTTATAATCTGGATTAAATGACACTACATAAATTGCGGTTATGACTAAGCCTTATAGTGTTAGTGGTTCACCAAATGTCATTAAATTACGATCATGGTTGTATCCATTATGTTCTCAATGATTTTGTTCTTTGAGTTTTAAACTATAAATTATATTTGATTGAGCAAAAAACTCTCTTTAAGGTTGATTTATATTTATCCCCTGATAAACACTACTCTAAATTTACAATGACACTTTCGATTACGACTATGCGTTGATAAAGATCCCCTGCGGTTGAGTAACTTACTCTAATTAAGTAGAATAGAGAGTAGTCGAGATAACTAAACCATGAGATCTGATCTGGCGTAATTATTCCTCTATCCATCCACTTTAAGCTAACAATAATGAATTTTATAAATCTAAATTTAAATCATGCATGCTACTACTATATGCTAATTAGCGATTTAACGGCGATTAATCAAAAGTTCTCTCAACATTGGGAGGGATAATTAACTATAGGTCTGCTTTGTAAAACTTATAATCAGATCTAAAGTTCTAAAAGTGATGGCAAAAATCTTTGGGTAGTGTCTTATTTGTTTTCATCCTTCCGAAAATTTGACGACCTTAACTCAAACTCTCTTCATTGAAAGATCGGACGTGAATTTTGGAGAGCACAATCTTGAATCAAACTTGATTAGCTTGAATTGAACTTGATGTGATTTGACACAGGAACTCGAGTCATGTAGTTTAGTGTCAATTTGACACAAAGTGGATGCATGAAACCTGAAAAATAATAACAAAAAAATTGCGAGGTCTTAATAGGAAAAACATAGAATTCACTCATTTACAGGTTTCATGAAGTCGAATAAAACGCCAATTTAAAATATTTGTATTAGGTTCGAATCAGGTTATCTTCTTGGGTCCAATATTGATGCGCATAGTTTCTTGTGGATATAAACATCCCACGGAATGACGAACTGCAGTAACAATGCAGTCTTTCATCTATTCTTCAACTGCTTTTGTCAGTTTTTTTTTTTTTCCATGGATTAAGGTGGTTTTCAAGTTTCATCGTCCATAGACATTTTCTATGTATTTATTATACATGAACGATGAATACATGAACGATGAATAGCTCATGTAGGAAAACATTCTTTCATCCTTTTTCAAACATGCTTGTCAGTTTATTCATGGATTAAGTTGTTCTTATCATTATTAGAAAGTAGGAGATATTGTAGATATTTTCTTACTTTGCTTTTATCATGTATTTCTTGTAAAGAAAGCAAGCATATCTTATTAATCTTATGATTAAGTATTCCTTTCAGTTGCATGTTGTTTTATAAATATGCTTTCCATAAGGCACATATAACTTTCCTGTTTTGATATATGTTTGTGAAAAATTCTGACCAATTATTTCATGCAAGGTGAGACTTTTTTTCTCAATAAGAGATAAATGAGTCGATGTAAAATTGTTTGTTAGGTTGTGTTGCTAAGAAAGCTTCAGACTAGACTGTTGAAATGAATAATAAATATCATTTGTAGAAGTTATATTCTTTGAAAAAATAATTTTTTAGTGCATTGTGATTGCATCTCATCTTCACTCTATTATTCCTTTAATATATTTTTCAGGAATATTCTTCTGAAATTTGCAATACCATGCAGGTTTTTTTCCTGAGAAGGCCACAGAGCTAGCCTTTGGTGTTGTTGATGAGCTGATTAAGGTTTGTATAATTTAGGTAACATCCGCAATCAATTTGTTTCTAGTGGTGTTTTCTTCTGCTATAAGTAACCTTAAAGTCAGTGAAAGATTAAGAAAACTCATTTTTTCTTCTTCTATAAGTAACAATAAAATTAGTGGAATAATTTAAAAGTTTATCCAGTTAATGAATCATTGCATGTTTTTTTGTTTCCTACCATGACCATTCTATACTTGAAACCTTAAAATATCTCTTTTCCATCTACTCTTGTATTTGAGGGATAGAACAAAAAAAATTATATTAGTGGTACACTAGAGATGGCATATTTTGATGATAAGTTAGTGAAAAATGGATATATAGTTTTGGCATATATAGTGGAAAGCAATGATGCACTAATCAAACAAGGAGACATAATTAATGTGGATGGATTGGAAAGGAAAAAAATATAATAAAAAATAACATGGTTAGAAGTTGTGCACAAAGGTTTCTGCAAAATAAAATTAATGCCCCATGCATTACTCAAGAGGAATGGAGGAAGAGGATTCTTTAACCTGATGCCAAAACGTTATGATAAGGCTGATGATGATGATGATTTATGTAATTGTTGGACTACGCAAAAAAGTTATCATGCATGTAATTTACACCATTGATAGTTCTTCGTGATGTCGGGTTGTTGTGAGAAAGTAATCAATTTTGAATTTATCCTTGATGTGAAGTTCTTATGACTTGGGACAATCCAATCTGTGTTTCATTAGTGCTTTTGGTGTGGGATTCTCTATTATTGTTTTATGAGTATTGATTCAACTTTTAGATCTAATTCTAGCGCTAATATCAGCCCTCACGGATTCTAATGATATTAATGTCTAATGCTGTGGGAGTGACAGGAAGTAAAATTTAGGCCATTGCCAATTGTGCTGCTTTTTCAGCTGGATCAAGGGGCTACTTTTTCAAGGTTCTACAGGTATAGTGTTTAGGTATATGGATTTTTTTTTTTGCCTTTTATAGTTGAATTTATGAACATTTCATTCCCTCATGCACGTTTCTAGTAAACTTCTGGCCCTTTTCTGCAGTTGGTTGAGGGAAAATGTGCAGGACAACTCAATCAGGTATACCTTACTGTTTATTTTGTTTTGTTTTTGTTTTTTTTTCTGAAGTTATTGCTTTATGGATAGTAATTATGATTTTAACTTTAAACTTGTCTATTTCATGACTATTTTCTTATGATGATAACTTACTGATTTTGCAAAAGGCATACTGTTGTTATTTTCAATCTGATGCTCGACTCAAATGACCATTCACCTGTTCTCAAATTGCATTTGTCTTCCTAAAACCACATTACCTTCCTAAACTGCAAATCATGATTTTTTATTTATTTGATTCCTAGAAATGGTTGGCTTCTACCTGATAAGTTTTATTTTAATCTACAGCAGATATAAAGACTTGTTCCTGTTTTGAAACAATATAACTGCTTGCTTTTCTTACAGGATGATTTTTTGTTGCTGAGAGCGTGCATCTCTGGCCAGATTTATGACTCGAGTCCTGTTGATTTCACCAATGATCTCAGCCTCCAGTTTGTTCTTCATCCGTCAGTTTTAAAATGTCCTATCCTCCAAGAGTTGTGTCATGGATGTCAAAAGCTTTTTCGTCTGGTTTGGATGCTCTTTTCCTCAACAATTTTGAAGCACAGAAAGCTGAATACTGGCAGACTTTATATTCCTCAGTTGTAAGGCTCTCTTTTCATTTTTTTTTTGCCGTTTGCTTTAAATATAAAATTCCATCATTTCTTTGAATTTTTTTTGGATCTACTATGATTTCAGAGCATGGGTCCTTTTATTATACTTTGTTCTGAAGATGATAAGCTGGCTCCTTATCAAACCCTGGACAGTTTTGCCCAACGTCTACAGGAGCTTGGTGCCGATGTTAATCTTATCAAATGGACCAGTTCTCCCCAGGTGAGTTTTGGGTAAAGCTGTTTAATTGATGGATTGAAGCTTCTTTAATGGCGTCTCGGACCACATACTTAACGCACAAATTTGTCTTATATACTATTGATTTGTAGGATTCATGTCATGATTATTTCGACAAATTTTCATTTACGACTACCTAACAACGTGGAGAAAGAGTTTGTTGGTTCTTATATTTAAGAATAAAGGTGATGCACAAGAGTGTGCAAATTATAGAGGAATTAAGTTAATGTGCCATACATTAAAATTATGGGAGAGTAATTGAGCATAGGTTACGATGTGATAACGAAGTTTCTTACTATCGGTTGGTTTCATGCCGTAGATCTACTATGGATGCTATACATTTGTTAAGAGGTTTGATGAGAAGCATAGATAAAATAAGAAGGATCTACATATGATATTTATTGATTTAGAGAAAACTTATGATAAAGTCTCAAGAGATGTTCTTTGGAGAGTTAAACGAAGAAGTTAATTGGTTATATTCAATTTATTAAGGATATACTAGAGTTGTTACTTGTAGGAGGATTGACAAAATATTTTCCTATTTCTTGGATTACATCAAGGATCAACATTAAGCCCTTATCTTTTTTTACTTTAGTTATGGATGTTCTTACGAGGCATTTACAAGAAGATGTACCTTGGTGTATGCTTTTTTTGCGATGACATTCTTCTTGTTGATAAGACTAGAGAGGGAGTCCAAAAACTTGAATTATGGAGGTCAACTTTAGAGTCTAAAGGTTTTCGTTTAAGTAGATCTAAAATTGAATATATGGAGTGTAATTTTAGTTGTAGAAGTTTTAGTGGTAGTGTTGTGACTTTTGGGTGATCAAGTCATTAATAAGAGTGGCGATTCAAATATTTAGGTTCTATTGTTCAAAATGATGGTGAAATAGATGGAGATGTTATTAGTAGAATTCAAGTTGGATGGTTGAAGTGGAGGAATGCATGCTTATTATGTGAGAAAAGTTAAAGCTTATTTTATAAGATGATGGTAGACCAATGACTTATGTGCGAAGGTTGGCCAATAAAAGAAAGATAAGGTTATCTGAGATGAGGATGCTGGTGGATGAGTGGCTTTACCCTTAGAGATAGAATGCAAAATGAGTATGTTGGAAAAAAGTGTAGCTCAGGTGGTAGATAAGATTAGGGAGAATCGCCTTAGATGGTTTTGACCACATAAAGCGTCGGATGACTTGAGGAGAGTAGATCATTAGATTTCTTTATGTTAAGAAAGGTAGAAGACCCAAAAAACTTGGTTAAGATGTATAAAATGATCTTAGTATCTTGAATTAAATGAGAATTTGACAATAATGAGAATGGAGCGAAGGATTCATGTAGACCCACCTAGTGGGATTAAGGCTTATTGTTGTTGTTGTTGTTGTTGTATACTATTGATTTGTAACACCAATTTCTTCTAGGCTACTCATGATCTAATTACATATATGTAAAACTCTCACTTAGCAGATATAACGTACATAACATATATTATTCTTTAAGTGCTTTTTTAGCTCAATAACAATTTTGTCTGGAATAATTATGAAATCTGAAAATAAAATGTTTGCTTTGAGGAAATTCATTTAATAATGTGACAGATATCATCACATAGTGTCAAAAGGCCTCGCAGCAAAAGTTAAATTTTTGTTCTGGTTTCTTTTGCAGCTCATTATAGGTACCATGAAGGCGAATACAAAGCTGCTGTAAATGAGCTGCTCTCCAAAGCATCTGCTAACTCTCAAGTAAACAACTCAAACGAGCTATGGATGACAAGATACCAGAGTCTGTCTGCTATCTCCACGACGCAGCTTTCAGCTCAAATGAAAGCCTGAGGAGAGTGGCGATGGGACCGAGCGACCATTTCTGCCGAGCTCTATGGAGTTCAGTGAAACCAAAGCCGGAGGATCCCTGGTCGATGAGCAGAAGGCAGAGCTCTTCCAGCTTCCCAGCATCAAGCCTCAGGGAATCCTCAGTCAGGTCCTCTTCGACGTATGTGTTCCTAAGAACATTGAAGGTTGGGACATTAAGCCAATGTCTTCTTCCTTGAACAGGAATCATACATTTACTTCTGCTCGGAGGTATGGCCCTTTCAATCCAATAAAATGCATCAGACGCTCCAGATTGTAGGATTTCTTTGACAATAAAAGTTAAATATAGAGGAACTCGATGTGAATATGAGTAGTTTTGCTACCCTTTCTGTTCAAATTTGTGCTTCAGTGTTCAGGAATGTAGATTATCTTATAAGAGGTGATTTCTTCCTCTGTGTTGAGAATGAAAGCAGACAATAGCTCATTGTAATGCTTGTAATGGATGTTCACTATTTAAAGTGTTAATCTGATGAAAGACACTTCACTTTTTTTTCGATGTATTGAGTGCATTTGTGCAGATATAGTTGTTTTGTGTGGCATTGACATATATATCACAAATTTCTTATATATTTGCATATACAACAACAACAAACATCTTATGTGGGGTATTTCAATGAATCCTTTCTTTTGTTGTGTTATTAAATTCTCATTTAATTCAAGTATATTAAGATCATTTTTATATATTTTAACTAAATTTTTTTCTACCTTTCTTAACATAAACAATCTACTCTTCCTTCTGTCATCATCGGATGGCGACGCTTTATGTGGTAAAATCATTTAATACTCTTCTTAATCTTATCTACTGTTAATCTTATCTAATCTTATATATTTGCATATCGAATATTTAAATTTTAATATTTATATAAATCATACTTTAAATATTTAATATTACATTAAAAATAATTTTATTATTAATTTTAAAAATAAAATATATCATGCATAAAAAAAATATATATATTTATAAATATCAAATTTTACAGGGTCGAATGTAAAGTTTAGGACTGAGTTTATATTTCGTTTAAATTTTTTTTTATAAAATATTAATTTGCTTCTCCTGAAAATTAGGGTTGATTTTACCCCTATGATGGCATTAATTATTAGCAATGATGGTGGAATATGAAGTGATATTTTAGTGTAAAATTTCTATTTTGAAGGTGTTATGTGGAAGATTATTGATGCGGTGGTTGTTGGCTTGGTTAGACTTAGCTGGAGCTTTGCAATTATTCATTAAAAAAAATATTTTGTTTTGATGTGATTTGGTTAAGTATTGTGGTTTGTCTATGGCGATTTACAGTTTGGCTGCTTTGAAATTTTTTTGGTGAATTGGGTTTCTTTTCATATAAATTTAAATTTTTTCTCTTAAAGCTTTGGTTATGAGTATAGAAATCAACTTTTGATGCATTTAATTGGTAATTTTGGTTTGAATATAATTTTTTTTTTAATTTAATCTTATGAATATAAGTTGGTTAGTATTTATTAACACAAAAACATAGTTATTTTTTTAAAATATTCAAAATAATTAAAATTATTTTGAATATATTTAAAAAAAATATATATATATATATATATATATATATATATATATATATATATAATCAAATAAATAGTCTTAAAAATAATATAAAAAAAGATTATAAAAAATTATGAACTTTAGCTCGGTTGATATGATGGCATTGGAAGCTTAGGTGTTCATTTAATCGAGTTGGGTGACAGGTGAGGGCCGAAATATGTGAAAAATTATCGTTAAATTTTCAGAGATTATTAATACTAAAAATAATAGGTCACAAAATAGGTTATCGCTATAAAAATAAAAATAAAAAGTAAAATTGATTCAAAATTCCATTCTTCATTGATGGGGTGTATTACTTTAACGGGTGAAAAGAAAAGGGAGCTGTAGAGCTCAAGGTTCTTAGGTCGTTTGGAGATTAGTGATATCCGAAATACATTATATTTATATAGTAGATAGTATTAGAGATGGACAACTAGTTAAAAAAAAAAAAAAAAAGGCGCTGAGTTTGGGGCTGTTTTGTCGGTCATTATCATTAATTAGCACGGGTAAAGCGCACCTGCGGGACGCCGTTAATTCGGTCCAATATAACGGAAGCATATGCGCGTTTCCCAATCACTTTTTTTTATAAATATTTTTTTTTTGGGAACAAATTACTCCGGCCCCTTCCATAACAGCTCACCCACACGTCAACGTCGCCCTCCGCCTATCACGGCGCACGTTATCCCATGTGGCCCACTATCCTCCGGCCCATGTACTCTGCATCATGACCTGGCGCCCAATTCCGATCAGTGAGAAAATCCGATCAATATCGACGTCAGTTTTAATATTAAAATAAATATAATATATAATGTGACCAATATTATATCTAAATATTGAATATATTTTTATTAAACTTAAAATTATCGAATTAATTTTAAAATTAGCATTATATATATATAATATTATATTAAATATAACAAACATAATGTTTTCGTATATACTTAGCTAATTAAATTTATTTATATTAATTTAAAATAAATTTAATAACAAAATTAATTATATTATTTATATACAAAATTATGTTTTCTAAAGGAAGAATTTACATGCATATTATTGAATTTTAATATATAAGTAAAAATATTATATTTTCCCGTTTGACAATTATGCCCATTTGCTTGTATTTTCCCTCCCTGCCATCCTGGTTCTGAGCATTTTCGTTCCATTCTCTTCCGAAAACCGTCGCCATTGAGTCGAAAACGCGTCGAGGAGCAATCTCCTCCACGAATTGCCGCGTTACAGATAGGATGCGCTCGACTTCGATCATCCGACATATTTTTGGCAAAAGGAGAGGGCTGCCCTCGAATTCCTGGCGGTTAATCGATCTCGGGGTTTAGGTTCTGGCAATGTCTTCGAGGGGATGTTCCGGAGGCGTCAGCCGCTCCGGCGGCGATGGGGGTCAGTGTCGCTGGCGACGCTCATGAAGCGAGAGAATTCGATAGAGAAGATGGAGAAGCCTGACATTCTCCACGGACTCGCCCACTACTCCAAGAAGGGAGAGGACTTTACATTTCTCAAACCCGACTGTCGGCGTGTTCACGGGAATTGCGTCAGCACCTTCTCTGTGTTTGGGGTATCTTTCAACATTTTTTAGTAGTGAAGAATTGTGATTAGTAGGATGAGAATGATTGTTATTCATGATTTCGATGATGTAAGTTGGGATCATTCGTTCGTTGTCGCTGTGTCTGCGGGTTTTAATCTGTGAGAGGTGAGAGATTCACGTATTTTAAAGTTATCTTAGAGTGATCTTTGATGATATTCTTTGGTAACTAGATAGAAATGGACGTTGAGTAGATCATCTGATGATAAGATTTGATTATGTTGGTAGGTGTCATGGTAAACTAATGTCAATACGAACTTTTTTTAATTGGTTTATTCTTTTCTTCTTGTTTAGATATTCTCAAATTTGTCTTTGAATATATTGTTCAAGCCTTTTGTTTGATTTTGGTTTGTTGCTTTTTCTTGTCTATATTAATAGATCTTCTAGGATCTGTACTCAGAGGAGTAAATAACCAGGATAAAATCTGAATTTTGTTGAACTATTATTGAGTTACAAGTATTAAAATGTTCAATTGTTGGATTGAGGCAGATATCAGGGACGGATGAACGGAAAAGATGGTCTTTTTTTTAAATAATCAACGTACTAGCTTTTTTTCTTTATTTGCATGGGAATCCACATCTCTATCAGTTGTTGTCGCATTAAATGTGCAGAAATAGAGACTAAAGGGATCTTATTTAGTCCATACGTTTTGCTTCCTTTAACCAAATCTTAATTTTGTACTATAATTGGTCATTATCTTAAATTTGGAAAAGTATGTATAAGAACAGTAGGTGAAAAGTGATAACAAAATCTATATACCATACTATTGGTTTGTTTGTTTTTTCACTTGCCATGTGGTGATGCACCTAAATGTAGAGTAAAAGGTCGCATTTTCTTCTTTCTCGCATTCTCAACATGAAGCATTTTTGGGTACATTTAAGTTAATTGTGCAGTTTGTCCTAAACATTTTCTCATGAAAAATCGGTTAGAATAAAGATGAAGGATACTGATTGAAATTATGAAACAGTATTTTCAACGTATTTTAAACAAATTTAAAATTCCATTCCATGCTAATTCTTTTATGTTTGCCATAGGACTGCACTTCTTCTTCCTTCTTTTCTTTTCTTTTCTTTTGAAGTAATTCTTCTTTATTTTTCTGCATGCACATAACATGCAACCATTTGTATTTGGCTTCTTCAGATATTCGATGGTCATAATGGATCAGCAGCAGCTAAATATGCTAAGGAGAATCTTTTAAACAATGTTTTGCGTGCCATTCCTTCAAATCTTGATAGAGATAAATGGCTAGCAGTTCTTCCAAGAGCTTTGGTTGCGGGATTTGTTAAAACGGATAAAGATTTTCAAGATATAGGTAAGAATATTTAACTTTTTGGAGATTATGCATTCTTCCCGTGATGTACTGATGTTTATGGATTAGTTCACCATATTTTCATTTCTTTGCTGTCAATTGGCTTAGACTTGGGCATCAACTTTTGAAATATGTGGCTTGTATGGAAGTACTCTATAAGTATTATAGTTTGAACTGGGAAAAGACATGCATAGCTTCATATTAGTAGTTCAATACACGGCTGAATAGTTAACCTTTAATGTTTGTTTTAAGTTAAATTTCCAAATGGTTTACAACAACAGATTTTTTGAGATATTTTTTACTTGTTTTTGAGATATTTTTTATTTGTTTTCTTTATACTTGAAATTGAAACTTAATTTTTCGTTACTTTAATATTCTGTTTCTCAATTTATTTTATTCATTCTTTCAGCACAAACTTCAGGAACAACTGTCACATTTGTAATCATAGATGGGTGGGTGGTAACAGTAGCATCAGTTGGAGATTCACGTTGTATTTTGGAATCTGGAGGTTCACTCTATGTTCTCTCGGCAGATCACAGATTGGATGTTAATGTAGAGGAGTTAGTCCACTTTCCTTCTCTTCTAGTGATTTTTGAAGATGAATTTTCTATACAGCTTCATGATGTATTCTTTACAGGGTAGAACGTATTACTGCAAGTGGGGTGAAGTTGGCAGACTTCACATTGCTGGTGGAGCAGAGGTGTGTTCTTATTCATGAGGAATCAATGCTGCATTATGTTACATATGAAGTAAATTTTGTGTGTTCAACATTAGTTTATCTCTATCCAATGCTTTTCCTTATCTATAGGTTATATATCTGGAAAGTATTTTTTTGATTATTTATTATTATTTGCAATCTTTATTGTGCATGAAGGCTCCATAAGGTTCTTAATTGTGGTTATATAAGACTTATGCTTCTAGTGAAGGGTTTTTTTCTCCACCTAAAAGTCCACAAAGTGAGACTTTTTATTATGTAGGTGAGGATCAAAACCCAAGACCTAGAAACCACTTTTAAGACCCTTACCAACTGGACGAGTTGGTGGCCACATGCTTTTATAAAGGATTAGAATAGTGGGTCATCTTAAACATTTGCATCTTAAATTAAAAGTTGCTTAATGAACTCTAAGTAGACTCTTTTTGGCCTTAAAATACTCAATTTTATAACTACTTATATGTGTTTGTTAAAGACATGCGATAAGTGTTGACCTGTCATAACCTTTAGGGCCTTTTGGTTTAAAAAGATTTATTAAATTAAGTTTTGATATATCTTATTCAAATAATATTTAGTAAATCTTGTTAGTGTTAAATTAGATAGCTATTTGGTTGTCCAATTCTTAAATCCAATCACATCTTAGAGCCAAAGTAAAAATAAAAAATAAAAAAAATCTCAAAACTCTGTTCTGGGTTTTGATAAATCTTGAATTTTAGCTAAGTTTTATGAAACCAATTAAACCATCATTTAGGTTTGATAATTTTTAAAGGCCCTTTAAAATGTGTTTGGCATGTTTTAGCCTAAAACTCAGTTAAGATTCATTTAAGTAGGCATTCCAAATGATACTTAGTTCTACATGAAATGATTAGAACACTGAAGGTGATACCTACAATTTTGGTATGTTCTCTAATAATTGGTTGTATCAAAGAAAAGATAAATAGGTGGTGGAAGAATTGGGGTTTAATAGGGAAGAGTGACATCTTAGTTTTACTTGGGGATTTTAGGTTACAAGGCACTACTGTGATAGGATGGATGGATGGAGGAAGGGTTGAAGAATTGAGCATTGAACTATATGAGGGCAGCTTAAGTTACAAAATGCTTCCAATGATTCAAGTAATTTTAAGTAAGTTTAAGTAACTCTATAGCCAAAAGAGTGCTATTTTTTTTTAATTTATCTTTTACGTCTTTTGATGGAGAGTTGGTGCGTGTATTTGAATGTGCATATTCGGTAGGGTAAGTGTTGGTGGCAAAGCAAACTGAGAACCATGGAGAGGTCCCATCATCTGTAGTAAGGGTACAAATTTGATTTTGTATGACATGGTTCATGTCAGATACTAGGCCTGACGATGGTGTGGGTTGATTCTTAGTTCTTGGTTCTCATACAGATTTTCCCTACTAACTTGAGATGATGAGTTGTGGAAAGGCCATCAGTAGCAAACTTGTCGAAGGCTTAGGATAGGTTAGGAGGAGCACACTTTGAAAGGAAAAAAGTGAAGGTGTCGGTTGTTATACCTATCTTAGTGAAGAGCTGGAGGAATTCCCTTGTGTTCTAGCTCCAATGCTTAGTGGCTGACCTCATGGGACAGCTCATTCAGATGATAACTATTGACATCTCCATTTGCATGGGAGCGTTGAGAGACAACATAAGAGTTGGAAGAAGGGAGAGATGAGGAAGAGCTCAAATTACTAATAGGTTAATAATTGCCAGTCCAAAATCATTAACCCAAAGTTCTTTGATTTTTCATGTTGAATGAGTCCATTTTATTGTTGTGTGCATTGTACTTAAAATCTTTCCAAAATAAAGGAATTGGAAAAGGACGGAGAAAAGATAAATTTATTCTTTGATTTTTCACATTTCTAGAAAGTTGGATCGATGTGCCATTGGGCCCTAAGTGGACAAGCCCCGAAGCAAGTTCCTAAGCACTAAGTTTGTGAAAAGATCCTTTGTAGGCTTGGGAAAGGAAATGAAGCTGAGAGAAGTTGCTGTCAGACATTAAGGCTAGATGCCACTGAGCTATAAGATATTGACATGGATTCATCACGAGAAGAGAATAGTGTCCAAAGATGTTCCTCTAGAGTTTTGATGATCCTAATGAGCATTAGGATTGCTTCAGGAGGGCATAAGGTTTTTTTATCAAGGACATTTGGTAAAGAGGGTTAGATTGGGATTTTGGACCAAGTAGTCTAAGGCTTAGCTTAGGGATAGGATCGAGACTATTCTTCTAGTATCTTAGGGAGTTAGGTTCACCTATAATGTGCTGAGGTGAAAAGGAGGTCCACAAAATTGACTAAGGTCCTAATGACGGTCGAAGGCTAGGGTGACTAGTGAGAGAGAGAGGGCTCTATGATTTGCATGCTTGTAGTGGGGATGTAGCTTAAGGAATCTTGAGGGTTCAAAGAAGAGATCAACAACCATTTTCTTGCAGGATTTGCGATATAATTAGCCCATTGTTTCAGCCATATTTATGTCATAATGAGATCAATTTTAATCTACACTTCAACAAAAGCCTAAGCCACAACAAGACTTATATGGTTGCCCCATAGTCCTAAAGTTTTACGACAAACCAAGACTTTTATTGTAACTACACAATAGCCCTGTGATACAATAAGCCTGCTGTTTTAAAGTGGTATGTTGTAGCACTCTAGATTTATGCAATTACCATCGATTATAGTATAAGCTCTATCATTGTACACTTATATGGTTATAATCTATACGCATGAGTAGTTATCTTGGAGCCTTTGTTGTTTCCTTTTTTTTTTATTACTCTAGAGGTATCTTGTTCTAAAGCCTCTTCAATTGCTTGGAAGCTTCACAACTTAAGGGTGGAGAAAAAGTTAAACCAGCTAAACCAAAAAATTGAACATAACTAAAAAAATATTACATAAACCTAATTGTGAGTAATCGTTCAGCAGATGAAAATTTTTTCTAAATGTTAACTGGATATGTAGCATTAGTCCTGTCATGTACAGAATTTATATGAATCAATGAAAATAGCAACAACTATTTGGCTCTATAGTCATATTAAGAACATGATTAAAATCAAATTATTAATCATTTCTGTGCAAGGTGTGATTTAGTCACACTTTTTAATCTTTAATCACATTGTTTAAAAGTGTGATTAAAATGTGTGATCATAAGATGAATAGTGTGAATTAAGGCATTTTCAATATGAATTCAAGAAAAGAGTAAATAAATTTAACTTTAGTGTTTTTTAAATAAGGTGTGATTTTAGCTCTTTCTTTTCCACAGTGAATGAAATATTCACTAATAAATTGCCACACGGAACAAAAAATTAATATTATTACCTTTGAAGCCCTCTTGAAATTGATGTTTCTTCTTTCATTTACAATTTAATTATATCTCATAATAGCTATATTTTATCTAATTTATAATGATTAAGATTTGATATTTTGTTGATATTAATTATATTAAATGTTGATTATTTTACATAATAATATTTTAAAATGTAAAATTTAAACTTTTATCATATAAAAGGCACAAAATAAAAAAAAGCTAACAACAAGCTTTTTTAAGTCTAAATCAAACATTAGTACATATTTAAATAAATATTGCTTGCTCTTTCCTACGCATATATAAGATATTAAATGTATTAATTATTAATCTATTAGTTTGCTGTCACTATTTCAGGCTTGAAATTCTATTATTTTTAAAATTCATATTATTTTGAGATAAATAAATAAATAACCAAATTTACATCTGGCATTTTGTTCTATGTTTTAAAACCATATAAGCATCCTCTAGCAGTTATGGTGATTTAGGATGTCCATTTAGCAATGCTAGTGACCTTGTTTATTGTTTTAATGTTAGTTTTCTATTCATCTAGCTTCCATAATTGAACTCAATATTTATATTAGCCAAGTTTCAATCTTTGGATTTGATATTGGAAATTAAATTTCAGATTGGACCGCTCCGATGTTGGCCAGGTGGCTTGTGTCTTTCAAGATCAATAGGAGATATGGACGTTGGTGAATTCATTGTACCTATTCCTCATGTGAAGCAAGTTAAGGTATATAAAATAAAATGATCCCAAATAGGGCCCTTAGATGCCCAATGTTATGAGCTCTTGAACATAAATAGCTTAATTAGTTCAAAGGGCATTATGAACAGGACAATTATTTAGTCATGATACTGTATCTATAATATGTTTTGATTGTTTGATACAATTTGTATAATTTTTTCAGTTATTGTGCTGATTTTTTTTAATAATTTCTACAGCTGTCAACTTCTGGTGGTAGACTTATCATTTCTAGTGATGGTGTCTGGGATGCTTTAAGTTTTGAATCAGCTTTGCGATGTTGTCGTGGGCTTCCAGCAGATGCCGCTGCTAACCAAATTATTAAAGTATGTTGTAAATCAATGTAGTCTTCAATATATTTAGCGTCTGTTCAGGATCAATTTTGTTTTATGCTTTTTTTAATTTTTTATTTTTATGTTATTTTTTAAAATATGTTTGTTTAGTTTATTTTTCAAATATTTTAAAAATAATTCCTATTATTTTTTAAAACACTCAAAACTATCGAAAAATTATTTTGAGTGTTTTTTTAAATATAAGTATTACAGCTAACTATATATATATATATTTGAATCAAAGAATAAGCAAAACAAAATGAAAATAAATAAAACATAAAACAAAAAAAAGTGCTCACAAACATCCCCTTATTTTTTTAATCATTATGATTTTGCTAATAAGGTGTTTAAATTCTAATTGCAGGATGCTATTCAATTTAAAGGATTAAGAGATGATACCACATGCATAGTAGTTGACATACTGCCATTAGAAAAACATCACCCCTATTGCACCTCCTAAGAAGCAAGGCATGGGTGTATTTAAGAATATGTTCCGCAAAAGTCATCTGAATCATCATGTCATCATTCTGATGAAGATTATGCTGAACTAGATATACTTGAGGAACTGTTTGAAGATGGTTCGGCTATGCAGAGAGGTTTGTATTTTATCACCATAGTTAGCTTGACCATATAAATAATTTCTAATTTCTAACTTCTAACTTCTGGCAATCTGTGTTTTAAATATTTTATATGGTATTTTTTTTTTCATTTTTTGATATGGTCATATCTGTTTTAAATGATGAGTATTTTTGTATTTAATGAAAAACTTATGCTTTCATCTTCTTCTTTTCTTCATTTTAAGTGATAGTCTACGTGCTTGTTGCTAAAATTTAGTAGATCTTTCAGATCATGCTAGAAATATAGAATAGTACATGTTTTGAACTGTGGTTCAGAAATAAGTTTGTGCTCCATGGATATATCTATGGAACAAAGGTAAATTATCCACCTAATTAGTTATATAACCAGTAAAGTTTTTATTTGGGAGTTTAGTGTTTCCTTGATGGTAATTCTTTGTTTAAAATATAACTTTAAGGTTTTTCAGTTGTTCTTGAAACACAAATTTCTCATATGCATTTTTTGGTACATATCACTCAATTCTTATGTATTTACATATCTAACACTTAAACTTTAATTTTTTACATATATAACACCTTATTTTTAATATCACATCAAAAAACATCATCATCATTCATTTTTTTTAAAGTGAAATGCATCTTTTCAATCATAGAAAAGTGCTAGATAAATAAATATCCAACTTTAGGTGTTAGATATGTAAATACATAAGAATTATGTGATAAGTATGTAAATCTTTCTTCAAATATATGGATGATATTATACATTTGCAATATTCATTGAAGCATAAAACAGTAAAATGTGAATAAATATGATTCATTTTAAATTTTCAATTTCCAAACTCTATTTCATATTTGTTATGCTTAAATGTGACCATCTACTCAAGAATTTTACTATACTATTTGCAGGCTGGACTTAGATTACCCAATATGCACTATATTTGGGCTTTTTTCATGCGCTGTCTGTCAGGTTGATATAAAACCTGGTGAGGGCATTTCTGTGCATGCCAGGCTCATCAAAATCTAGAAGTGTCTGCCCATGGGATGGCCCTTTACTCTGCACTAGCTGTCAGGCTAAGAAAGAAGCCATGGAAGGAAGAAGACCTTCAAGCGGTAATTACAACAGAACTTTTTATACTTTTATTCTTCTCTGTATGCTGAAATTATTGATCGATTGATCTTTCTTTTATTCTTTTGGCTTTTTTATTTTTCTCTCCAACAAATCCAGACACATCAGAAAGAAAGATAGAACACAATAGCAAGTTTTCATTATAATTTAGTGGTGTTTCATTCTCCGAGCTCCCAAATGCGCAATTTCTACCTTATTAGATAGCTGAGGAAGGAATTGTGGTTTTATAGTAACACCAGGTTACGAAAGGCTTCTCATTTCAGATAAATTTACAATTTTTTGCAAGTTAATGAGCCAAAATGGCATTTTATAATACTGTAACTTCATTTTGTTTGAGCTAGCAGTTTGTTATGTCCCCTTTGTGGAGAGAAGCCATTGTAGTATCTTATTAGAGAAGGCCTTCAATAATTTAATTCATTTTAGATTAATTTTCTTGTAAATGTATCATCTATATAGGTATAATTAACAGCAGCATGAGTTGTATTATTTTAGTTGTATTTAAATTTTAATTAGCACATCATATATATATATATATATTCTTCATGAATTTATGTGAAAATATGTGGTTTTATTTGTATGTTGAGAGGGAATGATTTATGTTAGTTCTCTCTTTTGCATATCAAACATGCTTCTTTGTTTGACTTTCATTTCCTTGGATAAGAAATGAAATCTTCTTATGTAATTATTTTTTATTTTTATTTTTTAGTTTCTAACATTTTAAAATGATTTTCAGTGGGATACAGTTATATTGTGATGCATATGCGCTTCTATTTAGGGAAATTTACAAAGTGAAGTCTTGGTTATTTTTTTAGGGAAATTTACATAATAGCCCACAATTTTTATCCATTTACATATCTAACATAAAATTTGATATTTAGTGCTTACAAAATGACACTTTTGTATGTATAAAGGTGCATTTTATTTTAAAATTTAATGATGATATTATTTATGATGTAATGTTATAAATTTGGGTGTTATTTATGAAATATGGAAATTTAGGTGTGTGATAGGTAAATATATAAGAATTGTGTGCTATTAACTAAAATTCATCCCTAGATTGATGATTTTGGTGAGCTTTGACCATTTAAGGCTTGGTTTTGTTATTGGGCTGACATTTTAATTTCTTTAAAAGAAATTTTAAGAGAGCATATAAGAATATCCGTTCATACAATGGTTAAATATATGAGCAACTTTATTAATTATATAAATAAATAAATAAATAAATTTTATATATATATATATATATATATATATATATATATATTTGGTACATTAAATTTTTGCCTCACTTCAAGATTTGAATTTCGTTAATTCATAATAATTAAATTTAAGCAGCCAATCAAATGAGTTTTAACACCTTGTGAAATTTGTAAAATGAGTTTAGATGACCATAACAATTTTTTATTAAAAAAAAAAAAATCCAATAATCTATAAAATAGTTGATGATCATTTTTTTAGTGTTTAATTCTATTTAATGACAAACATGGATGCTTAAGAATATAAATTAATGAAAGGTAGAATAGATATAAGTAGAAGCTTGGCAAATTTATATTTATGAGTTTGAACAATTGACCAAATTATT
The DNA here is from genome assembly GCA_021442155.1 of Cymbidium sinense. Classification (NCBI taxonomy): domain Eukaryota; kingdom Viridiplantae; phylum Streptophyta; class Magnoliopsida; order Asparagales; family Orchidaceae; genus Cymbidium; species Cymbidium sinense. The sequence goes on from CM038220.1 coordinate 90,288,769, forward strand.
AAGCAAAAAATAAGCTAAGGGCATAATTGTTTTTTTTTCTATTTCATTTTTAATAAACACAAAAACCTCTAAACCAGTCCATTGTCTTGAAACTTTTGATTTATTTTTTGCCTAAGTAATAATATAAAGTAAAAGAAAATTTTATATTGAGTAAATGTTATATAAGTTAAGAAGATAAAAAATTAGGTCAGAATTACTCAAATCTACTACAAAATCGATCAAATTTGTAAAATCTCACACTAATCAATAAGATCAAATCCATAGTAAAATCAAAACATAATTAAGAAAAAAGAAACAATTTTACAAAAGATGAAGCATAATCACCCTTAAATTTTAAAGTATGATTAATTTGAATCAATTGCCATGTGAGATATTTTTCCACAAGAAGAAGCTTGCAAAAAAAGCCAAACCTTTTACTAACTTTCACAGCATATGGCTTTCATACTCAAACTCACCCACCATCTCTTAAGCTCGGTTGGTGATCAATTGCCATGTGCGTTATCTCAATAGCCACAAAGCCAAAGTGATGAATATGTGAATGAGTGAGATTATAAGACTTCTCAGATGGGTGGGTGTTTATACTCCAAAGAAAAGTTGAACCCAACTTATCTTCTCTCTTTGATTTGGATGTTTGCCTAATTCAGCCCTTTGGTTGGAAACTTCCCATGTGGAGAGCTGTCTTCTCTACCTTACATCAGAGCCCCCACAGCTCTTTTGAACAAAAAACTTAACCTATATGGTTTATAAATTATTATATGTAAATATAAAGATTTAGATATTTGATATGTAAAAATTTTATGGTATAAATATAAATCTTCCATTCTTTAATAACACTTAAGAAAATAAGGTAGTTATCAAGAGATAATTAGCAGAGGATAAACACTTTTGTCTTTTGAATATAAAATTTATTCATATAAAAGGATAGTTTTGATCTTTTATTATTTAAAAAAATAAACTTAGCTAGAGAAATAAAAAAAACAACATAAAACCCTTATGAAGTATATCATTACACTTATCTTTTAAAGTAACCAAACATAGAATTATTTAATTTAATTTATACACTAATTAATATTTAAACAAACTAAACTATAATTTTGGGGTTTACTTGTTAACATATTTAACCTACAATTTTTAAAATTTTTTATGTAAGATTTTATTTTGTAAATTACATCAATAATATTATTAGTATTAATTTAATCAAAAAATTTGAAAAAGTTGAGGGGCAAACAAGTAAATATAATTTTTGAGGTATTTAAGAAATTTATTATAAATTCACGCACATGAAATATGAGCAAGATTAGAACTTAAACCTCTTACATTAAAATTTACTCGTCATCATATTAAAATTATTATATGTGAAGTTTGATATAACATATATGAACTTCAATAATATATAATTATGTAGTCTTGGTTACATAACTATTATATTTTGACTATAAAATATAATATATAATTTCATATTGATGTTATGTATTATCATAATAAATATTATATCAACACATAATATTTTATAATTAATATCTAATAATATGTATTGATTTGGCGTATATGATTATATTATCAAAGTTAAGATGAATAGTAATATCTAAACTCAGAAAATAATGCGTCAGAATTATTGCGGCACTGCGTGCTTTTCCCAATCTGACGCGTGTCAGGTAGTTTTCCGTTTTAGCGGCTTAACGATGGCGGGTGGACGACCACGCCGTTTATCACGGCCGCCGCCTCATTCAAGCGTGAGAGAAGAAGCCTCGTTAGAATCTGGGAGGAATTTAAAAGACATATATATATATATATATATATATATATATATATATATATATATATATATATATATATATATATATATATATATATATATATAGATTTAGGGTTTAGGTGTATTTTTTCTTGCAAGCTCAGAGAGAGAAAAGATTTTCTCATTTCTTTACAAGAACCATGAAGATGGAGAGCAAGGCGAGGATGTATTAAATAAAATGCGTTAATTTTTTCTCAAGTTGTATGTCTACAATTTTTTCTGGTTTGTTAGTGTTTTGAAATTCTTTTATTTAGTGTATATTTCACCTTGTTTGAGTTCTTTTGAGAGGATTTTGCTTATTTCGAGATTTTGCATTTGTACTCTCTGTATCTTGAGTACATATGATTTTCTAAATATTTTTTGCGGTTTAGGTTGCTGGATGGAGAGAATTTGATCATTCATTATTAGAAGTAATTTTGTGTTGTTTGGTTAATCTTTATGAGATTTTCATACTCTCACTTCTGTACTCTCACAGTATAGAGCATTTTTAGTTTTTCCACTTTGTGTGGCATGTTTGAAGAAAATATGTTTATTACAATCCATCACAAAAATTTGGAGGTTGTTTGGTGGTTTTTTAGTGTTATTTTCATATGTCTCTCTTGTACTCTCTTGAGTATATATGATTTTATGGATTTTTTTTCAATTTTTTTTGGCACGGTTGTTGGTTATGTTCATTTTACATTGGAAGCAATTTGGTGAGATGTTTGGATGGTTTAAGGATTTTGCATCTACTCTATCTCTCTGTACTCTCCGAGTAGTATCATTTTAGTTATTTTTCACTTGTGGCTGTTTGGAGGGAATATGTTTATTACAATCACGAGGAGGAACAATTTGGAGGTTGTTTGGTTATTTTTTTAGTGTTATTTTACATCGTAGAGTCTAAATTTTTTGGTCATTTTCTTGGTTCTTCAAACTAGTTGTTGAGATTATTTTATTACATCACATTTCTATGTTCTCTCTCTCTATACTCTCTCTATACAACATTTTTGTCATTTTTATCTATTTCTTTGTGCTTTGGAGAAAATATGTTCATTACTTTGGAGGCTTTTGGTTGATTTGTTAGTGTTTTCTTCTTCTCTCTCAGAAATGCTATGATTTCATGTTGTTCAGTTTCTTTGGCGGTTGATGAGAGTACATTCGTTTAGCAATTTGGCATTGTTTGGATGGTTTAGGAGATTTTGCATCACATGCTATTTGTACATTCGTTTGTAATACTCTTTCAATGAAGTCATTGACGTTTCTGAGCTTCATCAATTCATTATCCATGAAATTCAACAAGGACATATGATTATTCTCTTGTTGGGACATAGAAACAAGCTTTCTTTCGGGTGGTGATTCTTTCACCCCGATGAAGTTGCGATATAGGGATGCCAAGAGGAGAGAAGGTCTTATGGAATATAGGTAATGTGTTTGTGAGGTTAAGCCAGTGAAGCCCAAAGAGAGGTAAAACACAAAACAAGAAGCCTTACAAAAGCAAAAGAAGCCAAGAGCATCACATGAAATTTGATAATAGGGTGCCAACAGAGGGGAATATCTTTATATGAATGTGCTCCTGTGGGTTAGCACTTTTGGTGAGGAAGCTAAAGAGCATCTTGAAGGTAAAAATAAAGCAAGAAGCCTTTTGAAGGCGCCTTTGTACTCTTTACTCTCTGTACTCTCTGTACTTTTGTACTTTTATACTCTCATATTCTCTACTCTATGTACTCTCTGTACTCATGGGTAATTTGATATATCTTTTATGTTTATGATGATTTTTTTTTACTTGTTTGGAGGCATTTGGTTTTTTAGTATTATTTTGCATCAGTACTCTCTGTACTCTCTTGAGTACATATAATTTTGATATTTTTCTAGTTTCTTTGGCACAGTTGTTTAGATTATGTTCATTACATTACATTGGAAGTAATTTGGTGGGATGCTTGGACATTTTTTGCATCTGTACTCTCGTATTTAGCTCATTTTTTTCCCTTTCTTTGGCACTTAGGAGGAATATGTTTGATCGAGAATATTTTTTTTGTTCTTTTGGCTGGTTGGGGAAAATATGTTCATTCAATCCATCGAGAATAATTTGGAGGCTTTGGTTGATTTTTTAGTATTATTTTACTGTACTCTCTCTCTTGAAATGAGATGATTTGATATTTTTTAGTTTCTTTGGCTGGTTGTTTAGATTATATTCATTGCAATTTGAGAATAATTTGGATTTGGTTATTTTTTTAGTGTTATTTTTGCATCATTTGTACTCTCTTGAGTACATATGATTTATGGATATTTTTTCTAGTTTCTTTGGCTGGTTGGGGAAATATGTTCATTGATTCATCGTGAACAATTTGGAGGTGTTTGGTTAGTTTTGGTTATTTTATTTATACTCTATACTCTCTTGATAACAAATTATTTTATGGATATTTTTTTCAATTTTTTTGGCTTTATTTGTTATTATGTTCATTCAATTTATCGAGAACAATTTGAAGGTTGTTTGGTTGGTTTTAGTGTTATTTTGCATCTTGTATATACTCTTGAGAGTAAGATGATTTTTATTTTTCCAGTTTCTTTTTTGGTTGGGGAAATATGTTCATTCAATTCATCGAAATAATTTGGGTGCTTGGTTTTTTTGTGTTATTTTGTAATTGTACTCTCTTGAGAATCTGATAATTTATGGATATTTTTCTTTCTTTGGCGGTTGGGAAATATGTTCATTGTAATTCATCGAGGAACAATTTGGAAATTTGTTTGGTTAATTTTTTTAGTGTTATTTTACATCTACTCTTTGTACTCTCTTGAGAATACGATAATTTTTCTCATTCTTTTCTAGTTGTTGATTATATTCAAATTCATCGAATAATTTGGAAATTTTTTTAGTTAGTTTTAGTGTTATTTTACATCCTCTGTACTCTCTTGAGAGTATAGATAATTTTAATGGATATTTTTCAGTTTCTTTGGCAGGTTGTGAGATTATGTTATTACATTGGAAGTAATTTGGTGGGATGTTTGGACATTTTTGCATCTGCACTCTCTATTTAGCTCATTTTTCCCTTTCTTTTGCCATTTGGAGGAATATATTTATTTGTAGCTATTTTATATGTCACATTTATGGAGCTATCTTGGCGGTGAATGCGATTGATAGGTCGATGGAAGTCATGATATCTAATGAACCAAATTTGGGAAACTCCTGCTTTGAATGAAAGCGGAGGTATGCCTTTGTCTTGTGACTCACATCAAACCGGTGTTGGAAGGACCATACTAGTTATTGGCCAAACTCAAAAAATTGAAATTAAAAGATTTTTATGTGCAAAAGCGGTCGAAGAAATCAATCTAAACAAAATTCGGAAAAATTGATATGATTGCGACATGATTAGATTCTCTGTTGATTTGGAGGCGGATGGTTAAAAAAAATATATAAATAATCATTCGTTGGCAAACTGGACTACATCTTCTCGAGATCACTGATTCATTAGTGATAAAAGGCTTAGTGTTGAAGACAATGATAGAATTAGAGCAAGCGATACATTCAACTATCTAAGTGGAGGTTGGCGGTGTAGAGAATATTGGATTCATAAAAGAGATGATTTCAATTTTATTGAAGAAAAGATGAGGATTGCAATGGTGATAATGCATTAATCTGTTATTCAAGGAAAGGGCGGCGAATGAGATATTTGCATGGGATGTACAAGTTGATGAGATTGCTTAGTAAGTTTTTTTGAAGCAATGACATGTCTAGGATAGAATATGATTTTTTTGATGATGATTTTGATACAAGTTATTTCGATAAATATAATCTTGTTTGCCCTCTTTAGAGTGAATCCAGCAAAATATGTTATTTGGAGTAGCATTTTATTAGAAGAGAGATGATTGAGTTATTCATTTATTAGATATTTCTTGTTGATGAGTGATGACATCCTACATAATATTCAATCAAGATCGGTATGAACGAGCTATCAAAATGTATTCGATACTCATCATAGGTTGTATGGCATATTTGAAAGCTCCTTTCAGGTTCATTTGCTTTAATAGTAATAAGAGGGTATATTTATGCATGCATGAGCAAATTCAAAGGAAGAGTTTGAAGAAGCTTGTCATGCATGCTAGAAGAAGGCAATTTGCATGATCATCCTTTGCGAGCTTTATAAAATTAGATCCAAGTTAATTCGCATTAAAGACTCATTCTATGGACATCTTGTCACACAACGTAGTAAGTCATGAACATGTCACGAATCTCTAAACCAACAAGTTTGCTCCATTATTTCTTGGGGTTGGAGAAGGTTATGGAGACATGGCGGAATGAACATGACGAAGACTTCAAGTAGAGTCATTGATTGTTCTGTTGTTAAGACCAGTCAATTCTAAAATAAGCTACTATATTTTTTACAGAGGAGTATATTATGTTTGAGGAAGAATTTTTTGCATGGAGTTGGAGGCCTATATCGATGATATAGCATGGAGTATTTGGTGAGAAACTTAGAATAAAAAATTCATCCAAAATATGGACTATCCATTTGGGACTACCCTAGATGTAACTTGTACATGTAAGAAATTTGAAATGATGGGATTACTTTGTGCCCATTGTAGTTCTTAGTCAGAAAATGTAGTGTGCATTCGGATAAGTATCTTTCTCATGCGATGGTCTGAGCAAAGATGATATTTACATCGATAGTGCATATATAAAATTAAGAGATGTCGAAGGCATATGGAAATGCTTCGGCATTATTTTTGAAGCGTTGTCGATATGCATATCAAATAAGTGTGAGACGCAGGTAATAATAGAGGCGAGGACTATATGCTTCAATCCTTAAAAAAAACTATGATGATGTAACTCTATCTTAAGTGGGAATTCTCTTCCAGTGATAAAAGCTAAGAAGAAGAAGTCATTCTGAGAAAGGGAAAATACATGTTGAAGGATCCAAAAAGCAACGTCAAAGGGTGTTTCCAAGGCTTAAAGGGATATTGGGAGAGATCCAAGAAAGCCGAGTAATTCTCTATTTGCCTCTTAATTTATAGTATTTAAAACATTCGCTAATCTTGAAACCATCATATTTTTTTATTACGAACCAAAGTTCAAAGCGATAGTGTCGAGCGTGTTGTCACCCGCAACACCTCTTGTTATTTGAGTATTTTTTAAGATATAGAATAGCACACATCGATCTTTGTTAAAATCATTAACGATCGATGCTCTACCTTAGAATTCAACTCGAGCTCAATGTCGGTCGGTGAAGGCATAAGTTGATAATGGATATTGAAAATATTTCAATGCATGATATCATTTAGTTATGTGTTCTTATGCAATTATTTCAAAGCTTTAGAGTCTCCAAGATGACTTTCTTTTACTTAGGACACTAGCGGTCTCACCGATTGGTTAGGAAAAGCCTCAATTCTGATATTAGGATGACCTTCATGCTCCAGACTGCAATCATTTCTTTGTCGATGACTTTAGTCTTGCGACTTTATTACACGTGGGATCCAAAATTAGCCCACATCTTTGAAAAAAGGAAAGAGTTGTTTAAGTGTCGGTGATAATTTGAAGCGGATGAATAGTAGATAAGACACTACCAGATTTAGTTCTCATTTGGTGAGAACTTTTATATCTGGTTCGAGGGTTTCCTATGCAAGCACATAGTTAATTACCCCTCCGTCTTGAGAGAGCACGATTAAGGCTAGTCGATGAATCGTTAAAGAGCAGTATATAATTGCGGTGAGTGGAGTTTAGAACTTATGAAATTTATCATTTTAACTTAAAACTTTTGTGGGGAACGGATGGCATCAAGATCCCATGGTTCCCATCCGGTCGTGCTATCCACGGTCCGAGTCGGAGGTAGTCGACAACTAGAAGGATCCTTGTCAGAACACATGTGTTCGTCGTCCAAGGTGTCCTTGTAGACACAGGGTGGAGTTTCTCAGGGGACAAATATAAGTCGACTTAACATATGACTTTTTGCCCAACCAAATACATTTCATTTCCGTCAAGAGCAAAGCCGTTGGGGAACATACGAGTGGCCGTAATTTAGTGGTGCCATATCGCCGAACTACGGTCGAGAGGGCTCAGGGTAAATCGCCATTTATGTGGTATGCTCAGCGGCAAAAACCACGGAGACAGGACCCGATCCTTACGAGCTTTAGAATATTTGAGTGTGAAGGTAGTTATGTATTTAATTTGACATTAGCTCTTTGTGAGCAAAAGTTTTCTTAATTTGTCAGAAGACAAACAATTCGGAGGGTGAATTGATTTTATTTATTTTTTTATTTTTTATTTTTATTTAAAGTTAAATTAATTTCATTTTTTTTATATATTTTTGTATTTTCTTTGAATTTTGATCATTTTATGATTGATTTTGATTTGAATATATATGATCATTTATCATTGAAATCTTAATTATAATTACCCTTCGATCTAGGGTTAATATCGATTGATAGACCTTCTACTCGTCAATTTTCTGAGAGGATGGTGCAATTCATCATCTCGAAGTATAATCCTTCAAAACCTTGTCCACTCTAGTTTGAACATAGAGGATCGGGTTTGGGACTTTTCTTCTAAGAATTTGAATTTTAGAAGCTATGTTAGTTGGTTCATATCTTGTATTATATGACGAATTAGCTTCTGAGATATTATTAATTTAAAATTCTTATAATATCACATTTTAGGTTTTGTTAACGGACGGTCAAGACCAAACCGGATGATATAAGCATTCTTTTGTATTTGACTTAGTATTTACTCAACATGCATGAATATCTTTAAAATTGCATGGACATTAAGATGTCTAATGTTGAAGCTTGATGTCAAATTTTGATTTTTGAGTTTTGTTAGCTTGACGGTCAGAAACCAAAGGGATTATGTAATCATTCTTTATATTTGACTTGATTGTGCAAGCATGAGTTTTGATATGGGATTTTTTAGGTTTTGTTAACGGTCAAATTAGAAGACCAACCGGAAGATGTAGCATCATTCTTTTGTTTATACCTAACTTGCATGTCCCATTGTTTGAACACTTCAACATTTGCAGTATCATTCTTTAAAATATTGTATGGACATTGAATGTCTAGTTGAAATGTAGGTTCGATTTGCAAGTTTAAATTTCAATATGGCATTTTTGGGTTTTTAACGGACGTCAAGGAACCGGATTATGTATTCTGTCTTTTTTGTATTTGACTTTGTAATGCAATCATGCGTTTTAAATGAGATTTTTAGGTTTTGTTAACGGACGGTCCAAGACCAAAGCGGATGGATAAGAATGTCGACTATTCTTAGAGGATCGGATCTAGATTAATTATTTCAAGATCTATCGCTTAAACCTTGTCCTCTGGATTACTTAAGGATTGGGTTTGAGACTTTTCTTTATGACCTTGAATTTGAGAGGATACATTAACAATGATATGATTTATCTTTAGTCATTTATCAAAATTAACTTCTAAGATTTAATAGCTCATTAGATTTTTAGGTTTTGTTAAGGACTCTAAGATACCGATTATGTCATCTATGGACATTAGAATGTCTAAGTTAGAGTTTATGTTTGACATGGCATAAATGTCAATTATAAGCATAGGTAAGCATCTAATTGTCATATAATGATGAATGAGCTAAGCATGAATAATCATATGCATGTGCCTTCTTTTTTTTTAAATACTTGACATTTCACATTTTTATTTATCAAAATTTATGACCTCCGTCATCCGATAAGGTGCCGGGACAGAGCCTTCAACCAAAAGAGCGGCATGTATTGAACATGTAGCCAGAAAGGCGTGCATGGTTAAATTGTTTTTGCCCGCGTTGGAACAATGAAATTCTTACATTTGCGTTGGAACAACGTGAACATCTTATCAGATTTCTGCCACGTTGGAACAACGTGAGCAATTATCACGCTTCCAGCGTGGATATGAGCAATGCTATAACATAAATGATAAATTTGCATTCACATGTATATGAAATTAAAGTATAAGCATTTATATATGACACATTTCAACTCCTTTTTTATTGAAAATTTGTGACCTCCGTCATCCCGCATAGAGCGGAGACTAGCCTTCCCTGCGCCAAGAAAGGCGTGCATGGTAGGTGTCGTGAGACACCTCGCGAGTTTATTGCACCATGAGAAAGTGCATGGGTTAACATGCATTGCATTTCCGCCACGCGTTGGAACAACGTGAGCAATACTTATCATCGTTTCCGCCGTTGGAACAACGTGAGCAGTACTATCACAGTTTCCGCCGCATTGGAACAATGTGAGCGTACTTATAGCATATTTCCGCCGCGTTGGAACAACGTGAGCATTCTATGAAGTTTCGCATGCGGAACAATGTGAGCGGTTAAACATATTTCTTGGCGTTGGAACAACGTGAGCATACTTATGATTTCCGCGCATTGGAACAATGAGCGTACTTATAAACAAAGCATATTTCCACGCCGCGTTGGAACAACGAACAGTCTATCTTCACGCGTTGGACATGACTTATAAAAGCTTTGCGTTGGAACAAGCGTGAGCATTATCCTGTTCCCGCCGCGTGGAACAATATGAACGGTACTTATAGCGCATATTTCCCACGTTGGAACAAATGAGCAGTATATAAGTTTCACGCATTGGAACATGTGAGCTATAACAAGCATATTTCGCCCGCGTTGGCATTGAGCAGATATATCACAAGTTTCCCGCGCATTGGAACAATGTGAGCTATAACAAGCATATTTAAACTTTATTTGCATATGTATATATAATATTTAAACAAGACATGCATCGCATGCATTTTCATCACTATTTCACACAGATTTTGCATTTGAAACATTCAAATAGCAAACTAATTGATTTCTCCCAGATAAGAAAGTTTAGCAAGCCTTATACTCATCAAATAACAAAATGATCGATTCCCCTTAGGAGAATATTTTCAACAAACATCTTGGCCATTAAATAACAAAATGGATTCCTTAGAGAAAAGAAATTTTTCAGCAAGCATGTTTAGACAAGCTAACAATTTTCTTAGATAGAAATATTTTTTCAGCATGCTTATGCCCATTAAAGAAAATGATTGATTCCCCTTAGAAAAGAAATTTTTAGCAACACCCATTACAACAAATTAATTCATTTTCCTTTGTAAAAGAAAATTTCAGCAAGATAAATGCATGACATCCATAGAACATAGACATCATGATATTAGGGCTAGATTTAAGCCATAATAATTTGAAAACTCCTTTTAATTTTAGATTTCAACTCAATCATGTGCAAGAGGCATAATATGTATCATTTCTCAAAGTAAGAAATCAATTTTGAGCAAGATGAACAAATGAAATCTATAGAGCTACAAGAGAAAATGGTTGGGCCATACATTATCAAGCATTTTTCAAGATAAACACCATAAAATCGTAGATAATAGGAAATAAAATGAGATTTGGGCCATACATCATCCAAATCCTAAAGGAAACTCTTAGCATGATCCCAAGCATAAGATATAGCATATTACCAAAACCCTAACTTCCAAAAAGAAGCTCAAATGCATAGGGTTAGAGAGAAACAACCTTTTGAATCTAGAGGAAAGGAGGAAAAGTTTGGTGGAAGGTTGAGGGCTCATGGTCCTTCGGTTCTTCTTGCGTGGAGACGGAGAAGGAAGGAAGAATAGGAAGGAAAGCGGCGTGAAGAACGAGAGTTCTTTGTCGAGGAGGAGCCGTCCAAGAGGATCCGAATAGAAGCGAAAGTTTATAGAAAGAGGAGGCAACGAGAAAGAGAAGAGGAAACTTCGTCGAGGGCGTCAGCGGCAGAAGCGTGAAGGAGGTCAGAAGAGGAACCGTCGCGAGAAGGAAGAAAGCGAGGAAACAGAGAGGATGTCGAATGAGTCAACGCCCTCATTTTTTAGAAACGGCCATTTCATTAGTCGAAGAGGCCATTAGAATTAAAGTGGTTTAAGGATTAAAAGTCATTAGTCCCTTTAATCATAATTTAACATTATTTTATGTGATATTAATTTATGCACTAAACCCAACAATATGGGTGTCAATTTTAGTTGTTTAGTTATTTACGCATAGCGGCGCGATCAATTCGTGATGGTCGTTGACAACGTCGATCGGGATGAAATTAGGTCTAAATTATGCGGCGTCGCATTGAATTGGATGTTTACACTTTGCGAATGGGTCTCGAGGTGTCGTTTGATAGGTTTGGCGTTTGGCGACGGCGATCAATTTTAGCGGTCGTTTAGACATCGTCGAGCTTCGACTTTGATTTGCACATAATTTCATTAAAATTTAATTTTAATTTTTTTTTTTGGATCGATCATTAATTGATTTGATATTTTCTATTTAATTATTTTTATTCTTTCGGCGCATTATGAAGTCAAATTTTCGATCAAATCGAATTTAATTAATTTGATCATGATTATGGCATTTAACCTCTATCATTTATTTAATTTTAAATGACACATAGTTGTAGGTCAACAATGCCCCAACAAACATGAATGTGCGCATGGAGCGGAGTGTTTGTTACACAGTTGACCTTGCGGATCTCAAGAGATTTGCTTGGATGTCACGCTTAAGTTGTAGTTTTCACAACTTCTCGATAATACGATCGTTGCTTTGATAGAAGTGAGTATAACTCTCGGGTTGGACAAGCATTTGCATTTCATCGGTTGCTACAATAGCTTTCGTTGAGCCGGTATTTGTTTCATTAGTCCAATGCTTTGTGCTTGATGGACTTGATGAAGGAGATGATTTGACTTGTCATCATCAACTTGTCAAGAGAATTTGGCATCTTCAACCCTGTTTTTTTGGACTTGAAGACTTCCTCACGAGAGTTTGAAATTTATATTTTCTCCTCTATCGACTTTGTGCCTTGGCGGACTTGATGGAGTTGATGAGATGAGAAATGTCTTGGTGCTGCTTTATGCTTTGTGGACTTGTTGAAGACTTCATCTCGAACTTTGGGATTTGCATTTTCCTCCTCACGGCTTTGTGCCTTGGCGGACTTGATGGAGTTGATGAGATAGAATATCTTGGCTTTGTGCTTTGATGGACTTGTTGAAGACTTCATCTCGAACTTTGGGATTGTATTTTCCTCTGTCACGGCTTTATGCCTTTGGCTTGATGGAGTTGATGAGATAGAAATGTCTTGATCACATGCTTTGTGCTTTGAGGACTTGTTGAAGATTTCATCTCGAGATTTATCTTGTGCCTCCTTTTATCACGGCTTCATGCCTTGGATTGATGGAGAGAAGTCACGAATCATTGTGAGCGTCTGAAATTACCTTCGCCACAACTTTACGCTTTGTGCTTGTAGAAGGATAAATGCTGACTCTCGAGCTTGTGTTGGATCAATGGCAAGAGTCATCAGTCTGCTTTGCACATGTAATGAACATCTTGATGACAAAACTCCCTTAGTTGACATTTAGCTTTACGAACATTGGGATAGCTTCTTGGTCTCTCTTTTTTGTGGACTTTCTTGAAGAAGAATTTCCTTGTCTTTTACCTTTGATAGACTTCTTGAAGGAGTTGAGATTTTATTGTATTTGATTCCAAACTTCGGCTTAGTGCCTTCTCGAGTAAGGATATCTTTGTTTGTTGTAGAATTTTGAAAGATGACCTACGACCAATAGGGATAATTTCCCGATGGGTCACTTGAACTCACCAAGTTGGAGAGATTTGGGGATTTGGATGCTCTTGTCTTTGAACTAACAAGTAGGATCCTACTACGGCCTTTGTGGCGTGTTGAGTAGCAGTCTGTCGGCACTTCGGCCATATTTTGGCGTGTTGAATCACACCTTGAGCGGTTGGACTTGAGCAATTGATGAAGGATTTTATCCTCGCTAAAGATGGGGATCTCTTACTGACCTTTGTGGCGTGTTGAGTAGCGACTGTCTTCGACCGTATTTTGGCGTGTTGAGTCGACTTACCATCGAGCCTTTAGATTTGAAGTGGATGATAAATGTATATCCAACTTGGTTTGTTGAAGTTTGGAACTTGAAAATTTTCTTCTTTTGGAGATAAGACTTTTAAATTTGAGCATTTGAATACATAATTTTGAGTATGCATGTGGGATCTCGACACTAGGCGATGTCAACCCAAAGAGAAAGAAAGGCCCCTTCTTACAGGATACTTTCTTATAAAATTTTAAAAAAATGCCCCTGTGAGGATTTTTATTTTATTTTGGAAATGCATTCTTGTGTTACAGAGAATTTCCAATGAAAATTTTCATAAGTGTTTGACAATAAAGATTTTCAAATCGAGGATTTGTCCAATCACACTTTCATGTGTAATATTTCTTTAAATGCCGATTGATTGGCGGCATTGGTCTTTCACCTTTGAAGTCCACGGCGATAGGCTCCTCCTTGATATACCTTTTCAATAACAAAGGTCCTTCGGTTCAAATTCTGCCAATTCTGCGATGAGGGATGATTGGTCTTCGGCACGGACCAATTCTCCTTCACGAAAAGCTTCGAGGGCGTCTTGTATGATCGAATGCTGGACATCCTCGAGATACTTCTAGATTTTCTTGAGCTTGGGCGACCTCGTCAAGCGCGCTCTTCCATCCGTAGCGAGCATTCTCATCTTGGGTAAGATTTTGTTGAATGGCTACTCGGGCGAAGGTAGTTCAACTGAGTGGCAAAGCTGCCTTGACACTAGTGCATAGGGGTAGACTTTGTAGGAGTTTTGTAAGTGGTTACGGTAAGCCCATGCGCTTCCAAGTTTGGTATGCCACTCCCTTTTATTTCTTGTGAGAATTTTTCTAGCAATTTGGTAGTGTTTTATTAAATGCCTCACCAGCCATTTGCTCTCGGATTATAAATTGTGAATATCGATCAATCTTATGCCGATCAATTTATAAACTTTAGTCTTTTGAAGGCGAAGATTATCACGAAATGATTCGTGGTACACCAAATCTATAATGATATTGTGGGTAAAGAAGTTAGTCACTTGTTGTAACTTCTTTAAATGGTGCGACTTATTGGAGAGAAATAATTGGTGCTAAGATGAAGCGGTGACCGGTGATGATGGCGGATCAATTGGTCCAATTACATCCCCGACTCTCAAAGCGGCCAAGATGCTATCTCGTTGGATGCAGTTGGAGGCGATGAATTATGTTACCATGGACGACATTCATGGCATCTCTTGGCATGATTGATACAATCTTTTACCATATGACCAATAGTATCCAATTCTTTTAATTTTGAAAGCCATTTTAGGACGATTGGTGTGCACCACAAAGTCCTTGATGGATTTCAACAATTACTTTGGCTTCTTATTCCCAAACATCGCATACATTCGAAGGATCTACGATACGTATTGCCAACA
Organism: Cymbidium sinense; assembly: GCA_021442155.1. Lineage (NCBI taxonomy): Eukaryota > Viridiplantae > Streptophyta > Magnoliopsida > Asparagales > Orchidaceae > Cymbidium > Cymbidium sinense. The sequence goes on from CM038220.1 coordinate 90,303,807, forward strand.
TAAGCATATAGTGAAGCCTTTTCTCAAGTTGTGCGGCTATCGACTTATTGGCAATTTGCCTTCCTTGAAGTAGTCGACGAAGGCGTCTCCAGTCTTCCTTCTCTTCTACTATAAATTTCATTGTGGTTTTAGCGCTTCCTCGTTGAGTCTTTCATCGGAATGGTTTGAAGCTTGTCTTGTTGACTTTGAGAAATAATTTGTAAGGGAGTGTAAGGAGCAACATGAGTACACCCTTGATTTGTTTGATGACCCCTCTTCCTGAGATCTTAAATTTATTGGCTCTAGGACTCGACCGCTAATTAGTATGTATCGTCATCCATCCGCCATTTCTTTAGCTAATTTAGCTAAGCAATGCTTTGCTATTCAGCTCGGAGACTCGAGTCATAATGACATTTGGAATTTGCTTCATAAGCTCGAGAACTCGTTTGTGATAGTAGGCCAATTGCTTGTTGATTTTGTAAAGGCCAACACTTGATTAATGATGAGTTGAGAATCATAAATTTGCAAATTCGGACTCCCATGGAAATGGCTTCCTCTAAACACCCGCCTTCATATTTACGTTGTTGGTTGGGGTTGAGTTAATTTATAAGAATGTCTCATATGCCACCTTGGTGTGATCAAGATGAGGCCTACGAGCCTTTGGAAGATTTGAGGGTTGAGTGTATCTAATGGGTGAAGCTCCATCAAAATACAATTCCCACATTTGTTGCTTTTCTTTTTTTTATATGTGCATGATTTGCTCATCGGAAGATCATCGTTAAGCAATGAATCTGGTATGGGATGAAGCAAGAAAATGCAATTTGCCCCTTCAGCTTTTGGGAACATATGTAATATCAAATTGTAAAGGGCGACCCATCGTGCCAAGCGACTGTCAGCGTTGGTCTTGTCATCAAGAACTTCAGGATCGATCCTTGAGATAAGGGTAATTTTATGAGATAGCATGTAATGGCGTAGCTTTTAGGCGGCAAAATTAACGTCAAACAATGCTTCTCAATTGGAGAATAATCTTCACTCTATTAGTGACTAATGTAGTATAGAGCATTCTCCTTTCCTTCCTCATTATCTTTGCAACAAAGCTAGAGATTCTTAGTCTTTGCGTGTACATATGAGAGGCTTTCACAGGATTGGGTACAAGAATGGGTGGGTTCAACAAATATTTCTTGATCCGAAGGCCTCTTGACATTCTTAGTCCCACTTGAAAGGAGTATCTTTCTTCATTAATTTTGCAAAGGTCATCGCGGATTTGATATAAATCTTCTAATGAATCGAGATGTCCGTATGGGCGAAGTTGGCGAAGACTCCTTGGAGGAGGCATTTTGACAATCGCTTTGATTTTGTTGGGATCGATTTCAATCCCTCCGGCGCACAACATATCAAGGAACTTTCGAAGACTCAAAGCGCGCAGAGGATTCATCTTGAGATCATATTTCGATTCTTTCAAAGACGATCCTTAAATCATCGAGATGATCTTTGCGATCTATACTCTTGACAACGAGGTCATCAACATAGCACTCTACTTTTTGATGAATCAACTTCGTCAAAGATTATGTCATAGCCCTTTGGTATGTAGCTCGGCATTCTTCAAGCCGAAGGGCATGACGTAGCAATATATGCCAATTGGCGTCACGAATGAGGTATGCTTCTCATCTTGAGCCATCTTGATTGTAACGGCGATCCGTCCATAAATGAGAACATGTCGTGGTTTGAAGTGTTATCCACTGCGGTTCGATCTGAAGCGGAAAGTCATCCTTTGGACATGCTTTGTTTAAATCCACGAAGTCGTCTGATCTGAATCGACCATTCTTCTTTTCACGGGGACAATATTAGCTATCCGGTCGGTATTTTTCTTCTCGAATAAAACCGGCTTCAATGAGCTTCTTGGTTTTACGCAATTACACGTTCTTCAACCTCCAATCTCATTGCTAGAGGCTTGCTTGGTGGTCGCGTCGGCTTAATTGCTTGGTTTGTGAACGTATATCGAGGATAAGCACGGCATTTCAGCATATGTCCAAAGCGATCCCCAATTCCGAGCAAGATTTTTAATTCTTCCACTTTATCTTGAGAAAGTAGAGCGATGAGCGTTGGGAGGATCTCTCGGTTCCCAAATTAATTTCTTTAAGTTCATCCATAGTAGGCCTCCCCACCATCTTCAAGCTCTTGGCCGGTCGGCTTCTACTTCTTCATTATTGTGAGACTAACATTAAGAATGACATTCTCATCTTCATCATCACTCTCTCTTATTCTGTTATAGCGTAAGGTATATCTAATGGACGTTGTCTTGGATAAAACCAAGGCCTTTAGTAGTGTGTTTATTTCTCTTACCAATGGTTTGAGAACCTTTTGGGTACCACATCATTTCAAAAGCTTAGTCCTTTGCTTACTACTGGACCCCATGTTTGCGCATCATTTTGCATCTGTAATATTTTTGGTATTCTTGTGGGCATAGCTTCTTCTTCTTGAGATAGTTGCATTACGTCGATCTTCTTCTTGACACCCCTCGGATTTATAAAAGGCTTCGGCGTGTTTTCCGGAGGTACATAGAAGGTCACCGGTTCTCGACTTTGTGAGTTTCTCGAGGGTGATTTCTTTAAAATGTTGGGGAGGAATAGGGTGACTACGAGTGTAGTCTCTATGGCGATGGATCTATGATTGTTTTAAAGTAGGTGCATTGCACCTTACCTTCAAAAGCGATTCAAACTCATGTCGAGAGTCGATTTTCTCGATCGAGCTTCTTGGAAGATTCATGGACCTTTGGATTTAGAAGGAACACATTCATCTTCTTCTTGATTATCCTTTGCTAGATGAGGGCGTGTTATTGATTTTGGACTTGTTCTTTATATCCCTAGGAATATTTGGAACAACCTCTTTTCCTTTATTCATTTTATCTTCTCCTTCTTCTTAACTTGTTCTTTTATGGGTTTTGAAGTAGATGCGATTTTGTAGTTGTTTTGTTAGCTTTGATTCCCCGGAAGGAAATAATAGCGGCATCTTGATAAATCTTCATTTCATGCACGCAAGGTTGCATGTCAATTTGGCATTCTTCTCCATCCTTTGTATATTTCATACATTGATGCAATGTAGATGGACAATGCCATACTTATGAAGCCATGGTCGACCAGAAGGGCTCGAATGAAGTATCATCGATCACATGAAATTTAGCTTACGTAGGTCTCCAAATTTAAGAGGAACGAATGACGATAGTTTTCTTCTCATTGAAACCTTGAACCATGACTTTATCTCGTCAGATGTTGTACATCAGAGATAATACATCTAAGAGTTCTCAAGTTCATAAGATTCACGGAGGAGCGGGATCAATTAAGATCCGGTATTATAATTTCATCACTTTTGGTACATCTGAGGCGATTGTGCTCTGCGGTCCCGAGCATTAGATCATCTTACGAAAAAATGTGGCGATTGGAGGCTCTTGAACATGCAAGGTCTCCGTTAGGCGTTCACAAATATGCTTCAAACTTTCCCTCTTTGAGAGCTTCAATTAAGGTGTTAATCTTGACATTAGAAGCCGTATACACTAACTGTCGAATTTTCCTTAGATGGGATAGAATATTGTAGTCGATCCCTTTTGATGAAGGCTTCTTATTTGAATCCTTAGGGATAACTTTTCATTGACTTCAATTTCTTTTCCTTTATCTTTATTCATTGGCTCTTTCTGTTGGGATGGTAGCACTCGACCACTTCTGCGTACTTGACTTCATTTGCATCCGAATCTTGGATGATTCGATTCCGACATCTACCTTACTAATGATAGACTAGAAGATTGATCCTTGCTTTTATATTTTTATGTTGATATGGTGAGCTCGGTTCATCTTCATCGGAAAGCAGTTCCTCTAAAAGCTCTTCATGCATCATCAAGACTTCGAGGAAGTTCTTGACTTCTTCCCCTTCTTGATCACGAAGATTTGTAAGCATGCATGATGGGTCGTCTTGGCGATTGTATAATCTTCCATATTATTGATGATCTTTTGTGTTGCGACCATCATAGTAGTAACATTTTTGTCTCTTATCTTCTTCTTTTATTTAGTTTATTTTTTGTTTGGCGGGTTTCTTAGCCTTCCATTGCGGTATTTATTTGTCTTTTTGAGATGAACTAGCCTTCCCATAACTTAGGTTTTGTCTCAACTCAATCTGTCAGTGGTGATTTCCAGAATACACGGGCTTCAATTGCTTCAACATTTTAGTCTTTTTTAGAGGCGTGACTTGCCATCCTTCATCATCGACCGACTTCTCTTTGCCTTTATCATTTGATAGTCGGAGATGAGGTGATTACTTTGGTGGATTCTTTCTTACGCACCAATACCTTGTCCGATAATGTGAATTCATTTCTATATTTTCAGCCAATCTTTGAATATGTAACAATCTTCAGGATGGTAGCACCCGATGATATGGACAATAGTTAGGATTATCTTGTCCGCCTCTTGGTCTTTTACACTCGGTAGTTGGAGACTACTTTGAGTGCATGTTTAAACAATTTGGCCACACTTTCCCTCTTAAAGAATACTCTTTGTTGACTTTTCTTTTAGGGTGGGGCCATTGAGTCATTCCTCCTTTTGTTTGCTTTGGTCACCTTCATTGGGCGACCTCAGTATCATTACCTCAGTATGAGCTTGGGTTGTGGAGGATTGAATGACGCTTGGTTTTCTTGATAAGGTAGCCTTTCTTTGTCTACGTTATAGGTAAGCTTACTGTATCCTTCTTGTATGAGGTGAAATGTGTTTCACCTTTCTTTGGTCAGCTTTTCTCTTTTAGATTTATCTTCTGGCTCGAGCGTGATAAATTTAATTTCTCAAATTTAGCCACCTATCAAGCTCTTGAAATGTGGTAATTGAAGCCATGCAAAGATAAAGGCGCCATCTTATCATCGATGTTGCCCATCGAATTGGAATTGCATGCTCTTCTTAATTGTTGTTCACATTTCATACTCATATTTTGCCAAGCGTAATATATCGGTGACTCGTCTTTCTTCCTCTTCTCAGGCGAGATCGGCAATTGTTGTCTTTTTTGGCTATTAGCCTCGAACATGTTTTCAAGTTCTGAAAGTGATTGAATCATTTGATAACTTCGATACCATTCAGCGGTCGAAGTTAGGCTTCGATGGCGGAATAATAATGCATCATTACCTGTGTTCCGAGGATGCTTTGAATTGGGCTAGATCTTAGGATTACCATTTCCGTCGAAAGAGATTAAACTTTGGCATTGAATATCCCTTTGGGTATGGAATTTGATCATACTCCGCGGGATATGGGCGACCTTTGCTCACCAATTTTTACGCACGCCTATATACTTTGATCTTCTCATTCAAGATATATCAAGTTGAGAGGCTATCCGCGAGATATAGTTTGTATATTAGAAGCGGGGTTGTCGGTGATTTATTTCAATCCTCTCGGCTCAATTTGGACCCTTGAAGCATGTGAGATCAAATTTATTGGAGGATTGTCATTGGCATTCTTGGAGGCTTGATGATTATTTGGGGCAGTGTTGGACTGCGATATTTCTCTGCATTAAGCTCATCGTCATGATCATCTGCATCATTTCGCTCATTTTCATATTCGGTGGCGATTTCTTTATCTTTGGCTTTCATCCTGAATTTGTCTGCGAAAGTATGGTATCGGTGAAGGTGGGATTTTCTTCCATTTCTTCTTCCTCTTCTTGTTGCTCCTCTCACGAAGACTCGAGAGGATGCTTCCTCTATTTGAACATTTTGTTGTTCTTGAGTTGAGGGAGGTGTGTCGGCCTTTAGGTTGATATTGGCGCCAGATGGCTCACATTGCACCATATACACTACTTCAAGTCGTTGCCTCCTCTTCTTCTTAGTCTCTTGGACCTTTTCAGTCGTCTCCAATGGAACTTAGATTCCAAGTGTGGAATCAAATTTCTTGATTAGAGGGCTTGATAACCTCCTTGATGGGATGGGGTGATTGATGGCGGGGATCCCGGAGGATTCTCCAAGGTGTCTACCGTCATATTCTTTTTTATCATTGGGGCCCTCTTTTTAGGCTCCCATGATAAATTTGAGTTGGGGGGATCTCAGAATTCACAGATGTCACGCCATGCCTTTTCACAGCAATTTCTTTTGAGGCCTAGCCTCCATCTGCTACCTTTCCAGGGACCTTTCGGTGGTGGATTCACCTTGTCCAAGTGTCACACCGTCCGCGTGGGACATGGGTGTCGTCACGGCATTGGAGTTACGGGATGAGGTCTCCTTGGAGGGGCAGCATAGCATCCTTGATAACGGACCTTGGTATTTTCTTTTCATTGTCCCCTCTCCTTGGCTACTTGGAGAACCCGATGCACTCGTCTGGATATAGTTTGGTTTCCTCGCGAGGAGGCTGGAACGATGTTGTAAGTCGAAGGTATTTTGACAGTAGCATTCCATTTAACCCACTTAAGGTTATCAAATGATTATGGGTTGGAACACTCTTCTTTGGTTCCTTGTTGGTTTGTATTGTGAGCGATAAGTGTTGAGCATGCTCAAGATTTCTTTTCTTCTTTGCCTCCGGCTAAGCTTACTTCAGATGAAGCTTACATCTTGCCTCCCGGCGAATGGTTCAGTGGCGATTGCATTATTCGAGGGACAAAGAGACGTCGCCGGTAATAACCCTCTTCATGATTGGTGTCTCAAGGGGCGAACCTCTCAAAGCGATGTTTCTTTTGAAGTGACCTGATAGGGTCACAACTTCAAAGGCCTTTGAGATTCTTTGCACATGGCGTGCGGGCGAGTTTACACTTCACAAGTCGAGCTAACTTTCATTCAAGATGGTGGAAATCCATTACCAAAGCGGATGGTAGCTCGTGCTTCCGGATTGATGGCGATGTTGAAGCGGATGTTGGCCCAGCTTGCTGATGACGGTGTTACGTATTCTCGGAGGTTTAAAGGTAAAATTAGCAATTAAAATAAATTACTATCACACTTCCAAAATATGGATATGATAAAACTACTAAGCATATGCTAAATAAAATCTCAAATGACTTAAGACTTTGAGTAGTAAGCTTTAAGTTTTCGTTTAACTTATCATTTCCCATTTCATTTTCATTTCATTTTTTTATACTCCTGCAATTATAACTTAGATTTGACTAGCCAAAGATGGAAAGAGAAACCTGTCCCAGTGAGTTAGAAATCGTGGGATCAGAAAATTCACCGACATCTTTCGAAGGAAAGAGTTGTTTAAGTGTCGGTGATAATTTGAGGAGATGAATAGTAGATAAGACACTACCAGATTTCGTTCTCATTTGGTGAGAACTTTTTATATCTGGTTCGGGTTTCTATAGCAAGCCTATAGTTAATTACCCTCCCAATCTTGAGAGAGCACTTTGATTAATTTAGTCAATGAATGGAAAGAGCAGTATATAATTGCGATGAGTGGAGTTTAGAACTTATGAAATTTATTATTTTAACTTAAAACTTTTGTGGGGAAGCGATGGCCGATCAAGATCCCATGGTTTCATCCGGTCATCCGATCCCCAGTCCGCTTAGTCGAGAGGAGGTAGTGACCAACGTAGAAGGATCCTTGTCGACAACACATGGGTTACGTCGTCAAGGTGTCCTTGTAGACACGGGGTGGAGTTTGTCTAAGGGGACAAATATAAGTCGTCCAGCGACATAGGGCTTTTTGCAAATACATACATTTCAAGAGCAAAGCCGTTGGGGAACATCTGCGGTAGTGCCATAATTAGTAATTACATATGGCGGGCCACAGGAGAATCAGTCGTAACATTTATGTGGTGCCATATCAGCAAAACCTTGAGACGAGGACCCACGTCATGCTTTAGGAATATTTGAGTGTGAAGGTAGTTATGTATTTAATTTGTGTCTTTGTGAGCAAAAGTTTTCTTAATTTGTCAGAAGACAAACAATTTGGAGGGTGAATTGATTTATTTATTTATTTTTTTATTTTTATTTTAAGTTAAATAATTAATTTCATTTTTTTTTTTATATATTTTTGTATTTTCTTTGAATTTTGATCATTTTATGATTGATTTTAGATTTGAATATATGATCATTTATCATTGAAATCTTAATTATAATTACCCTATCTAGGTTAATATCAATTGATAGATCTTGTCTACATTTTCTGAAGGATGCGAGATGCGAATTCATCTCGAAGTATAATCCTTCAAAACCTTGTCCACTCTAGTTTGAACATAGAGGATCGGGTTTGGGACTTTTCTTCACAGAATTTGAATTTTAGAAGCTATGTTAGTTGGTTCATATCTTGTATTATATGTGAAATTAGCTTCTCGAGATATTATTAATTTGAAATTCTTATAATATCATATTTTTAGGTTTTGTTAACGGGACGGTCCAGAAGACCAAGCGGATGATATACATCTGTTCTTTGTATTTGACTTAGTATTTACTCCAACATGCATATGAATATCGTTCTTTGAAAATTGCATGGACATTAAGATGTCTAATGTTGAAGCTTCATGTCAATTTTGATTTTTGAGTTTTGTTAACTTGGACCCGGTCAGAAGACCAAAGGGATTATGTAGCATCGTTCTTTATATTTGACTTGTAATGCAAGCATGAGTTTTGATATGGGATTTTAGGTTTTTTGTTAACGGACGGTCGAAGACCAAAGCGGGAAGATGTAGCATCTGTTCTTTTGTTTTTATACCTAACATGTCCTATTGTTTGAACACTTCAACATACATAGTATCTGTTCTTTTAAAATGTTGTATGGACATTGAATGTCAGTTGAAATGTAGGTTCGATTTGCAAGTTTAAATTTCAATATATGGCATTTTTTGGGTTTTGTTGGGACGGTCAAACCAGGGATTATGTAACATCTTCTTTTTTGTTTGACTTGATTGTAATGCAATCATGCATTTTGATATGGGATTTTAGGTTTTGTTAACGGACGGTCCAAGACCAAGCGGGATGGATAGACCACTGACTCATTATTTTTCTTGCAGATGATCTAGATTAATTATTTCAAGATCATCGTTCTCCAAACCGACTCTAGATTATACTTAGAGGATTGGGTTTGGGACTTTTCTTCTTATGACCTTGAATTTGAGAGGATACATTAACAATGATGCCGATAGATTTATCTTTAGTCATTTTGTGTGAAATTAACTTAATATTTATAGCATCATTAGATTTTTTAGGTTTTGTTAACGGGACGGTCTAAGACCAACCGATTATGTCATCTATGGACATTAGAATGTCTAAGTTAAGTTTGATGTTTGACATGGCATAAATGTCAATTATAAGCATAGGTAAAGCATCTTGTAATTGTCATATAATGATGAATGAGCTAAGCATGAATAATCATGCATGTGCCTTCTTTTTTTTTTTTTAAATACTTAGACATTTCACATTTTTATTTATCAAAATTTAGCCTCGTCATCCCGCATAGAGTCGCCGGAGACTAGGCCTTCCCATGAAAGGCATGGTAGAATTAGGTATCGGAATTTATCACCAGAAAAGTGCATGGGTTCCATAACATTTCCTTGCCACGTTGGAACAATGTGAGCAAGTACTATACAACAGATTTCCACGCGTTGGAACAAGCGTGAAGTACTATATCAGATTTCTCGCGCGTTGGCAACGTGAGCAGTACTTATCAGTTTCCCGCATTGGAACAATGTGAGCGTCTTATATCATAGAGCAATAAATTTGCATTCACATGTATATGAAATTAAAGTATAAGCATTTATATATGACACATTTCAACTCCTTTTTTTTTATTGAAAATTTGGCTCCGTCATCGCATGCTGGAGAAAGCCTTCTGCGCCAAGAAAGGCGTGCATGGTAGGTGTCGTAGACACCTCGACGAGTTTATTTACCCTGCGCCCGAAAGGCGTGCATGGGTTCGTAACATAGCATTGCATTTCCTTGCCGCGTTGGAACAAACGTGAGCAAATACTATCATAACAGTTTTCCGCCACGTTGGAACAACGTGACGTCTATCCTGAAGTTTCCGCGCATTGGAACAATGTGAGCGGGTACTATAGCATATTTCGCCCGCGTTGGAACAAGCGTGAGCAGTGCTATCACAAGTTTCCAGCGTTGGAACAATGTGAGCGGGTACTTATAGCAAGCATATTTTCTGCGTTGGAACAACGCGTGAAGTGTATGACAAGTTTCCCGCGCATTGGAACAATGTGAGCGGTTATATAAGCATATTTCCACGTTGGAACAATGTGAGCGGTGCTTCCAAGTTTCCCGCATTGGAACAATGTGAGCGTACTTATAGCGTATTTCCACGCGTTGGAACAGCGTGAGCAGTCTTATCATGAGTTTCCCCGCGTTGGAACAATGTGAGCGGGTACTTATAGCATATTTCACGCGTTGGAACGCGTGAGCAGTGCTTATCACAAGTTTCCCGCATTGGAACAATGTGAGCGGACTTATAAAGCATATTTCTCGCCGTTGGAACAACGTTGCATATCACAAGTTTCCCGCGTGGAACAATGTGAACAGTCTTATAACAACATATTTAGAAACTGTTTGCGTATGTATATATTTTGCGTATTTAAACAAGACATAGCATCACGCTATAGTCATTTTCATCACTATTTCACTGAATTTTGCATTTGAAATTCAAATAGCAAACTAATTGATTTCTCCTTAGATAAGAAAGTTTAGCAAGCCTTATACTCATCAAATAACAAAATGATCGATTCCCCTTAGGGGAGAATATTTTCCAAACATCTTGGCCATTAAATAACAAAATGGTGATTCCCCTTAGAGAAAAGAAATTTTTCAGCAAGCATGGCCTTTGGGCGACAATAACAATTTTCCCCTTAGATAGAAATATTTTTCAGCATGCTTATGCCCATTAAACGACAAAATGATTGATTCCCCTTAGAGAAAAGAAATTTTTTAGCATGCACATACCCATTACAACAAATTAATTCATTTTCCTTTAGGTAAAAAGAAAATTTCAGCAAGATAAATGCATAGACATCCATAGAACATAGCAAGCATCATGATATTAGGGCCTAATTTAAGCCATATAATTTGAAAACTCCTTTTTTTAATTTTAGATTTCAACTCAATCATGTGCAAGAGGCATAATATGTACCATTTCTCCGTAAGAAATCAATTTTGAGCAAGATGAACAAATGAAATCTATAGGAAACACAAGCAAGAAAAATGGTTGGGCCATACATTATCCCAAAGCATTTTCAGCAAGATAAACACCATAAAATCTAGATAATAGGAAATAAAATGAGATTTGGGCCATACATCATCCCAAATCCTAAAGGAAACTCTTAGCATGATCCCAAGCATAAGATATAGCATATTCAGCAAAACCCTAACTTCCAAAGAAGCTCATAAAACAACCTTAGGGTTAGAGAAACAACCTGGAGGTTTGAATGCTAAGAGGAAAGGAGGAAAAGGGGTTTCGTGGTTAGGGTTTAAGGCTCAGCGTCCTTCGGTTCTTCAGTCGCGTGTGAAGAGGAAGGAAGAATGAGAGGAGAAAGAAGAGAAGCAGAGAAACGAAGAGTTCTTTCGTCGCGAGGAGAGTCGTCTAGAGCTTGATCCTAGAAGCGACAAGTTTAGTAGAAGGGAGACCAAAACAACGAGGAAAGAAGAGGAGCTTGTCTGAGGAGCCGCACGTCGGCGGCAAAGCGTCGAAGAGGAAAGAGCTTCGTCTGAGGAGAAGAGAGCAGAAAGCGAGAGAGGATGTCGAATGAGGTCAACGCCTTTTAACTAGGGTCCATTCATTGGTCGAAGGCGGCGGATTAGGTAGAATTAAAGTGGTTTAAGGATTGGCGGTCATTAGTCCCTTTAATCATAATTAACATTATTATTTTATGTGATATTAATTTATGCACTAAACCCTAACAATATGGGTGTCAATTTTAGTTGTTTTGGTTGTGCGAGCGGCGCGATCAATTTCGTGATCGAGGTCGCTGACAACGTCGGCGGATGAATGAAATTAGGTCTAAATTATGCGGCGTCGCATTGACCGATGTTCGCACACTTTGCGAATGGGTCTGGAAGGTGTCGTTTGATAGGTTTTGACGTTTGGCGACAACGGCCGATCAATTTAAGCGGAGGTCGTTTAGACATCGTCGAGGCTTCTCGACTTTGATTTGCACATAATTTCATTAAAATTAATTTTAATTTTTTTTTGGATCGATCATTAATTGATTTGATATTTTTTATTTAATTATTTTTTCTTTCGACATTATGAAGTCGAATTTTTATCAATTTAATTAATTTCGATCATGATTATGGCATTTAACCTCTATGTCATTTATTTAATTTTAAATGACACATAGTTGTAGGTCAACAAAACGTCTATTATTATAAAATGCCGAAAGCTCTACTCGTAGGAGAAGAGTACATAACTTTGTAATCCTTAGATTGTGGCAACTAAATCTCTCATATTTTACCAAATTGCGATTATTTGATTGATGAGTCTTTGCTTAGAATGAGTGATTTCCATTGGACATCACATAGTTTGATATATGTACTCTATAAAATTCATTTTATGAAAAAAAAATTGTAATGACGATTATATTAGTCGATGATATTTTAAGATAGGATAAATCTCAAAACTAATTTTATTTTAAAAATATAATACATCAATTCTTAATAAACTTTTATAGTATTCTCATATCAAAATAATTGAATTTTTGGTGGAATATTGTCATCTAAATTTTTTATGTTATCATATTATTTATAAATTAACTATTATTATGTAATAATTATTAAAGTGTTAATTAAATGAGACATATTTATCATGTGAGTACTTTCCATGCTATATATATATATATATATATATATATATATATATATATATATATATATATATATATATATATATATATATATATATATATATATATATATAATAAAGTATAGATTACCACCAATCAAACTCGAGGTAATGTAAATTTTAGGTTCACCTTTTCATTTGATAATTTAAAATATGATATAAATTGAGAATCAGGAAATCTGAGAATATCTGCCAAAGCTGCTCATAAAAAAGACAATCCATGAGCATCCAACTTTTACGATTATAGTGAACAATTCTCTTTGTCTGCAAAGCAAAAGTGGAAATGGGAAAAAATAGATTCTTGAAAATAACGAGAGAGAGTGCAGGAGAAAGAGAATGCATATAACAAACCAGAGAGTACAGAAATAAAAATCCAAATAGCTTGGACTATTAAATAATATATAATACTAAGTTATCTTAAAACCATTAAATTTAGGAAGATGAAAATCCCCTAAAATTTATTTAAAAAATCATTTGATATTTGATTAAAATTAGTTTTGCTTGATTATATAATATTGTATTTAATTATAATTTTATTTTACTTATTTTTTGATAGTGAAAAATATACAATAATTAATTGTACAATTATAATATTAGCAAATACATCAACAGCAAGAACCATTATTTTCATAATAAAATATATTATTTAAAATTAAATTTGAAATGCAACATAACACTAGCAATTTTTTTAAAATTAAGATGTAATATTTTATGAATATATTTTTATGAAAATTTAAAAATAATAATAATGCTAAACATGCCCTCAATAAATTTATAATAATTTTTTTTAGTGTCAATAAATATAATTAAAACAAAAGAATAAATAAAATTACATATAAAAGTTGTTGGAGGGACTGTTTGACTTTTTTTTTAGTTTTCTTAAAATATATTTGTTGTTTTGTTGAGACGGACTTCTTGTAATTAAAACAATTGAAGATTTAACATATAAGATAAGCACAATAAATAAATATATTTTAAAGAAATGAAATAAAATTAGTGCGCATATATACTGTTATTTAACACATTTTGTCTTTAAATATCTATTATTACTACTAAAAAATTCAATTTGTGTATTCCTCAATTATATTGGTGCCATATGTAATAATTATTAAAAGTGTTGATTAAATGGGACATATTTATCATGTGAGTACTTTCCATGCTACATATATATATATATATATATATATATATATATATATATATATATAAAAATCTTATAGATTCACCTCAAACTCATAATGTAAATTTTAGCTTAAATCATTTGATCTGAATTTAAAATGATATAAATTGAGAAGAGTCTGAGAGTACAGAGAGTCTGAATAACTTCGAAAACTTATAAAAGGCAACCCAGGAGATTCCAACTTGCTTTACGGTTATAGTGAACAATTCCTCTTATCTGCAAAGCAAAAGTGGAATTGGGAAAAAGATTGTAAACAAGAGAGTGAGAGTATAAACATGCAAAAGCTGGAAAACTCATAAAAGGCAACCGTGCATCCAACTTGCTTTAAGGTTATAGTGAACAATTCCTCTTAGATCAGGTTTGGAAACTTAAATGCCATGAATTTCTTGATTAGTAGGAAGCACTATATATTCTTAATAATAGAATCAAAGGAAAAGAAAAGTAAGTTCACACTTCTCCAAATTAAGAAATTTATGACTTTATGTCCTTTGTTTGGTTGAACTAACAAATTAGATTTTAAAAATTGATTGTACAACTCTCAATTTGGGTTTAAAATAGTATTGATCTAATATAATATAGCAAAGTCATTTATATCATTATTAAAAAATTTGATGGGTCTAAAATAGTTTATTTCGTCAAAATATAAATTGTAACAACTTACTTGGTCACACAATGTAAAAAAAGAAATAGAATCATATCGAATCCAATTCCAGATATAAAACAAGTTAAAACTCCCAAGTAACCAAGTTGCATGGTTCATTATGATCTAAGCTTTCACTTCTATATTTTTTTTTCAATAGGAAAAATGCCAAATATTTTACCGATTTAATATTTTTGTTCCATTTCCCTTGGTTAAACTATTCTTTCAAACTCCATTTGAATCAACCATCCGTTAATTTAGGTGGTTGGCTTGTCATGAGGGTTGGATCACACCTAGTTTGTTTGATAATATTCCGGTTAATAAAGATATATTGGTAATCTTTCATAGTTTTTCTTATTTTTCATCCTTGCTCTTTCCTTCCGTTCAGTTATATATAAATATCTCATTTTCTTATCTTTTTTAGGATGGAACTCAAATTCAACTCAGTCTGTAACACAAAACAATTACCTCTCGACTCAAAATCCATGGCATTTAAGCACAGATAGCATAAACAACACAGATAGTACAAGCGAATAATAAAAGATCCAAAGCTTACATAGATAATATTGAAAAAAAAAAATATATTTCCTACTTATCAACCAACTTATTGCGTGTCTCTGCCCAATAATATTGAAAAAAATGAAATACCTGTAAAATTATTTCCTACTTATCAAACTTTAAATGTACAGTTCTTAGCTTGGCTTTTTCATTCCCAAACAAAAGATAGCATAAGCGAACTTCGTAAAGCAATTCATCTTCTTAGGCCAATCTTGGTGGTCGACAGTTAAGTGGGGATTTCTAATTCTTTGCCTCCATGTACTTGAGACAAACATCCAACATCAACTTGTTATCTTGGTGACCCACTCACCATTTTGATTGGCCATTTTGTGGGATTACTCACAAAAATCGGACATCTTCAATAAGTAATTTGATCGAAAAGCAAGAAGTATAAATAAGGGGTTAAAAAAAGTTCTGAAACCAAATTGAAAACTCTTACAATCTGGAAGAATGGCTTATGGGTTGGTTTTGGTAATGAGTCATAAAAATACCGGGCCCCTAGCTTAATATGCCCAACCGAGTGTCAGTCTTTGATTATCTATAATTGGAAGTAAGAGTAGCTTCGATTATGACTCTGGACATCTTTGGATGAACATTTTGCTTTCCTTGTGTAGGCCATATTTTGCATAGCTCAGAAAAGAAGAGAAACATTTATAAATTGTAGTTTCCATCTATACAAATAATGATTGAATTGTAATACCATGCATATTTGTGGGGTAACTTACCCGTGCAAGCATGAGATGTACAAATAGGGGACATATAGCCGGGAAGCGAGTACTCCTCGGCGATAAGAAGCGAAGGCATCGATGTGCATCGAGATATTGATCGATAACTCCGATGATATGCTCTGATATTCCCCCACACGCAGTGATAAATATTTTAAAGTGTGATATTTTTTATGTATGAAGGAGCGATTGAAGATTGACTTACTTGTCCTCATGGGAGCATGACGTGTCAATAAGATGGAGCATCGGCTTAAAAGCTGATGAGAACTCAACAAAATGATGTGCCTCTGTTGCGCAACAAATTCGATGAAAGTTAGTGATGAAGAGCTAGATTCACTATGAATTAAGGATCGATCTGAGATGATTCATACCTCCGTGATGCTCCTCCACCACAAATAGCGGTTTGTGGGTTAATCGACCTTTCTTGGCTCATCTTTGCGAACCTATAAAAAAATTTAGTGAAATCTATTTCTATTATCTCAAATTTAAAAGAAAGTAACTTAATACCTCTCTGTGGCTTCTCATCTTGAGTGGAGGCCACCACATCACTTATTCTTGCTCGTGACTTCACGTAAGTGTGTGTGAAGAGGAACGACTTTCCTCTTCTTATCTGGAGCTTTCACACCAGCTCAATCTTTGTGATTAAAGGTTTGAGCATTGGAGGCCTCCCTGATAGCTTCCCCATGGTAGACTCAGCAGGGGCTTCCCTGGTGGAGGCTACCTCGAGGGGCTTCCCAAGTGGAAGTATCCATGAGGCGGCGACTTCCCAAGTGGAAGTATCCACGGCTGCTGACTTCCCAGTGGAAGTATCCATGGGGCGACTTCCCAGTGGAAGTATCCATGAGGCAGCTTCCCTGGATCCACAGGTGACGAGTTCTCCAGGGATGGTAGGACCTAAGAACCTCGATAGCGGTAACCCAAATCAATCATCCATTCTCTCTGTCATTGTTGCTTGAAAAGAAGATACTATATCTTTCAAGTCCACAAAAAACCTGTATCCTCTCCCAAAGCCTTACGTGGGGTAGTAGCGAAGCTAGATACCTTTGGATGGGGAGAATATCGAGGAGAGACATATGGAGATTCAATGGGGCTGAACTCAATGGACTTAGAATGGGGTATTGCTCCACTGTATATGCGCATGTTGGGTGGGAAAATGATTCAAGGAGTCTCCTCTTGATATGTCCTCGAATGAAAGGCATACTGTGTTAAACCGATAAGAAAATATGATGACTATAACATAAATAAATACATAATTATAAAACTAAGTGATATTATTATATGTCACTGGTGTCCTCTAAACTATGAAGGCTTCATCGAAACTTTATTTTATCATCGCGGTACATTGGCTTTGCAAATGGAGATGGTGGCCTCATGATGCTTATGTGTGAGATCTACAATTAATATTTATGTAAGTTAACTTCCATCAAATAATACATAGCGAAGATATAAAACATACCATAAGAAGAGTGACAAATCCACTCATGTACGGTGTCCTCGGGTATGAATCTTTGATGTAATACCATCAAATTGTGAAACTAGGAAAAGCCCAAATGGCCTACGCTTGTATTGACAAATTTATCTATGTCATCGGTAGGCAATCAATTCGATGCCACCCTATAGTTGTGATATACAAAAAAAAAATTTGATAGTAGAAAATGTATATACAATGTACAAGCGTACCCAGAAGCTATCCATGCTCAAGCATAGTCTTATAGTCCAGGCTGAATTGCCATGGATTTCGCCATAAGACCTTCTCCCTCTTTTGGCATCCCTACAATTAGTGCAACTTCATCGAGGTGAAAGGAATGCACGCCCACCAGAAAGAAAGCTTGCTTCTCTATCTCCCACCAAGACAGATTGAGGTAATGGCTATTGAGTCTTCTGAATTTATGAGTCTAATGAATTGATCTGATGAAGCCTCTTTAAAATGTCAATGACTTCATCGTAAATCGTCTTTGCAATATTATCGAACACCATTTTAGCGGTTGTAGGCTTGCATCTCGAAGTTATCCTTTTCAGACATTGTAAACTTCAAAATGAAAAGTTAGATATATAAATAAAATTTGAACAACCGGAAAGAAATTAGAAAAATATCCACAAAATCATGTGTACTCTCAAGTTGAGAGTCTGCAAAATAATACTACTAACAAAATAGCCACCAAATTCCCTTTAATGTGAACATAATGAACAGAGGGCCAAAGAAATAGGAAAAATATCCACAAAATTATCTACTCTTAAAGAGTATAGAATCTGATCAAATAATCTACTAAATCATCCATCATCTCACCAAATTGCTTCCAATGTAATGTAATGAACATAATTTGAACAAGCCAAAGAAATGGAAAAAATCCATTATGTACTCTCTCAGAGTCTAGAGAGTATATACAAAATAACACTAAATCAACCAAACAACCTCAAATTGCTTCCCTTTGGAATGTAATGAACATATGTCAGCAACCAAAGAGAAATAGAAAAATATCACAATTAACATACTCTCAAAGAGAGTCTGAGTACAAATCAAAAATAACACCAAATCATCCAAATTGCTTTTGTGTAATGAACATATCTCCAAAAGAGAAAATGGAAAAAATCATCATACTCTCAAGAGTGATGCAAAATAACATTACTAAATCAATACAACACCAAATTACTTTCCGATGTAATGAACATATTTCCAAGGCCAAAGAAATAGAAAAAATATCCAAATCAAGAGAGTACAGAGAGTACAGATGCAAAATAACACTATTAAACCATCCAACATCCCACCAAATTGCTTTAATGTAATATAATGAACATAATCTGAATAAAGGCCAAAAAATCAAAAAAAATGTCCACAAAATCATCTATACTCTCAAGAGAGTACAGAGAGTACAGATGCAAAATAACACTACTAAACCAACCAAACAACCACCAAATTGCTTCTAAGAATGTAATGAATATAATCAAACAATCATGCCAAAGAAACGAAAAAAATATTCATAAAATCATCTGTACTCTCAAGAGAGTATAGAGAGTATAGATGCAAAATAACACTAAACCAACAAACAGCCACCAAATTGCTTTCCATGGAATGTAATGAACATAATGAACAACCAGTGCCAAAAAAAAATAGGAAAAATATTCATAAATTATATGTACTCTCAAGAGAGTACAGATACAAAATAATACTACTAAACCAACTAAACATCACCAAATTGCTTCCAATGTAATGTAATGAATATAATTTAAACAATCGTGCCAAAGAAATAGGAAAAATATCCACAAACTCATTTGTACTCTCAAGAGAGTACAGAGAGTATAGATGCAAAATAACACTACTAAACCATCCAACATCCCACCAAATTGCCTCCAATGTAATGTAATGAACATAATCAACAACCGTAAGAAACTGGAAAAATGTCCAAATTATCTGTACTCTCAAGAGAGTACGAGAGTACGATGCAAAATAACACTACTAAACCAACCAAACATCCACCAAATTACTTCCATTGGAATGTAATGAACATAATATGAACAACAGCCAAAGAAGGAAAAATATCCACAATCATCTCGTATTCTCAAGAGAGTACAGAGTACAGATGAAAAATAACACTACTAAACCATCCAACATCCACCAAATTTCTTCCAATGTAATGTAATGAACATAATCAACAACCGTGCCAAAGAAATGAAAAAATATCCAAAATCATCTCAGTTTCTCAAGAGAGTACAGAGTACAAATGCAAAATAACACTACTAAACCAACTAAACATCCACCAAATTGCTTCCATTGGAATGTAATGAACATAATTTGAACAACTAAAGCCAAAGAAACCGGAAAAAATATCCATTAAGTATCTCAGTACTCTCAAGAGAGTACGAGAGCAGATGCAAAATAACACTAAAAACCAACTAAACAACCTCCAAATTGTTCGATGGATTGTAATGAACAAATTTCCTCCAAACAAAGCCAAAGAAACAGAATGAAATGACCAAAATGCTCTCATGAGAGTACAAAGAGTCCAGATGCATAAATCGCCACAATTTTAATTCCATCGAACAACATACTATCATCCCTAATCACCACATAATTCATCTTGAAACATGACCAAACATCCTCCCATGTGATACTAAACATTTCACAAGGCTAAGTTCAAAAATTTGAAAATAACGGTGTACCATCTTGATAGACGAGAGTACACATGCAAAAAATATCTCCAAAACTACTAAAATACATCCCGCTCATTTAAAAAAACTCAAATGTTCTAAAATGTTCACATCGATGGAGAAGAATAGAGAAAACTAAATTCATTAAAGTTCGAAACACGTGTAAATACCTCATGTAATTGCCAATACCTCAATAAGTTATTCGCAAGACTCGCTTCAAACCATCGAGGACGACGACTCACCGATCGAGAGCGGAGTCGAGCTAGGAGAAAGCCCTAAAGCCATACGCTGGAGGAATGTCGAACCATATCATTTTTTTCTTTCTTTGTTTGAACGAGGCTGGCCGTTGGATAAACGCGCGTCGCCATCCGCGCTAGCCGGTAAGCGCTAAAATGGGAAAAAACTACTGACACGTATCGTGTGATTGAGTCCGACGTAAGCTAATGCATGGACTCGACGTAATATTTTCTCCTAAACTCACGTGATTATCTCATATGAGACTTCAAATACCCTAAACTCCATATTTTTTAATTTATATTTTTAATTAGATATTTAAGATTTGTTATATGGGGTTGTTTGGTTGGTCGTATTTAAAGTGTGAGTAAACCAATGTAAGGAATAAAACTTTTGAGTGTTTGATATGGTGCAAAAGTAAAATTTTAACGTATTTATAGTGTATTTGAAATTCATTAGAATGCTCATTTTTGTATTTGGAATTTACGCCGCTGTAAAGTGTTTTGACACCACCGCTACATCATTGATAGGTGGTCAATAGCGTCTGTCGTATAATTTCAAAATACTTTACATTTATTTTACTTGTTGCGTGCGAAAACTAATGTAGAGTAAAATTTTTGCCTTAGCTGTTGGAAAATCCACACACACATGTATTTAAAGAGTGAACAATAAAACTCCGAATTTACGTGAAAAATCTCGAAAAGAGGAAAACCATGGGGCCTAGCCCAAGAAAAAATCTTTCACTATGTATCTATTTTAGAGTACAAGATCTTCGATACCGGATTACGAATTGTATATGTGAAATGGACAACAAGCAAGTAATAGATAATGTCGACGACGATGTTGGACGGAAGTTGACGACGGTTGACCGATTATGCGATGACGATAGATGACGATGTTGATGATGATTTTGAAACGATGACCAAATAGTGGTTGATGATGCAACAATGGTCGACGATGACGACCGGCCGAGTGGCACGAATTTGGGAGGATCTTTAGAGCTCTCTCCTCTCTTGCTCCTCCCTTCTCCTTCATTTGGCCTCCTCATATGAGGAATGAGGCTATTTATAGATTGGAGGAGTGGAATCGTAAATACATGCAAAACCCGTACTCCACTTTATCTGGACGGCTCAAAATGATCCCATATGATGTATTTTGTGCATTTGAATGCTCAAATGAAGTAATTATAAGATCTTTGGTTAGAACCGCCGTCGAGACGCCGATTTGATTATAAACACTTTATATTTGAGAGCTATTTAAAGATTTAAGCGATATCCCAAAGTTTTAAGGATATTTTAAGAGATCTCGACCCGCCAACTTGACGCCTTTCTTTTAACATCAAGATTCGTGTTTCGACTAATAGAGTGTCATATCTTTTATTTTTGGATGACATTATCTCAATCTCCAAAAATATATGTCAAATACTTGAAAATAGCTTCTTCAATGAAATTTGAGGGTCCATTACTACACATTTTGAGAGAACGATCTTTATAGCACAATATTATGACTAGAAGTAGCAGGTAAATGCTGTAGGTATGCGCGCGAGATTTCGAGGTTATTAATCTATCCGGTGTGAACGGGAGCTCATGCGAACACGCTCACGCTGTATGCTGAACACGCGTCACATGGCTTCATGGCGCCTACGCTCGCGACGCTGCCATGTACGCTTGTAGGCGCTGTGACCGGAGCGAATGCGGCGGGTCGCTGAAGGGCCCTCAGAATCGCTGAACGGACGATGTCGGTATAGCTGGCAATGATTCGCTGGTGCGGATCATGGAGATCGGCTGAACATCTGAGGGATACGGGTCTGCCAGCTGAATGGGCTGGAAGTTCTTAGAGGGCGACCGCTGAAGCCGGCACGTATGCGGTCGCGAACGGACGAGTCGGATCGCAGAACGCCTGGATCGGTCTTCTGATAAGGCGGGTGGGAGATTGGGTCGAGGAACGCAGAGCGGTTACGCGGCAGTCGACGGAGGGTCGAACGCAGTGGCGATGGAGGGCGAGCGACGGCCGGGTCGGATCGCAGAGCCTTGGGGTCATGAACACGCGATGTATCTGGGTTAACGGGCCGATGGTCACGCCAGTCTGATCGCTGGTCACGGTCGCTGGTCGAGATCGGGTCGCTCGGAAAGAGATAGTTCAGAGCTAGGCTGGTCAACGCTGGCGAAGCATGGGCTGATCTGGCCGACCGTCACGTTGGCGCATTCGCGGGTCCAGCTGCGATAATACTGGCGGCGAGCTGGTCATGGCTACGCCCGCTAATGAGCGGGTTGACTGATGGGGTTCTTGCGGCTGAAGGCGCTCACGTCCGAATGACAATTTTGACGCCGCTGCCAGCTTGATTTACCTTTGTTCTGGGTCTATAAAACCCCTAGGCGCGGAGAAGGCACTTCTTCTTGAGAAAGGTCGTTTGAAGGCGGTCCGCGGTACTTACATCATTGTTCCATTTTTCCTCGAAAGAAACCTCGGACCGTCCGCTCGAGGGATCAGCGCGGTAACGTTGACCCGATTTTCCCTCGAAGAGGCCAACCTCGTGATCGTTGATGAGGCGATCAAAGCTCGCAGACATCATTGTTCGTTTTCGCTAACGGCTCATCGGACCGTCCGGGTTTGAGGCGATCGCCCACATACGTCGTTGGTTTTCCTCAAAGAGGCAACCTCATCGGACGTCTGGTTTGAGGCGATCAAGGCGATGATATACGTCGTTGTTCCGGTTTTTCCTCGAAAGACGCCAACCCTCGCCGGATCGTCCGGTTTGGAAGCGATCAAGCGCGATACATAGTTGTTCGATTTTCCCTCGAAGAGCGTAATTACCTGACCGGCTCATTGGAGGCGGTGGTCGAAGAAGCGGCCACTCGAATGACGGTGAGACCGATCTGAATCGGAATGATCGGCGACGATGGTGGTGACCGAAGGTTAAGCGAAACTAGCTGGTCGGTATACCGACGATGGTGGTTGGCGCGACGGGTGGTGAATAACGGCAATAGCGCGGTTTATGCGGCGACAAACGTCGAATGGGCTGGATGACCGCCGGCTGGTGACCGCGAAGCAAACGATGGTCGGCGACAAGTGACCGCAGCCGCGGTGACCGACGATATGCCGGCAAGGACCGTGATTGTTGGCGGCGACGGGGTGGTCGACAGACCGGTACGGTAGTCACGCGGCGATGACGCCGCGACGGGCGAAAGATGACCGATCATGGTGGTGATCAGGCGATTGCCGGTGATGGTTTAGCAGCGGACCACGATAGTCGCGGTGGTGACCGGCGACCAGTGACCGGTGAATTTTGACCTATTCGAGGATGTTTATTGAGTGTTACCCATGACGTTAACTGTGGAAGAGGTTGAATTAATCCGGAGATTTTGACCCATCCAGGTTGTTCGTCGAGTATTACAGACGCTTAAAGACGTTAACTGTGGAAGAAGTTGAATTGAATCCGGCGAGATTTTGACCCATCGGTTGTTTGTGAGTGTTACCCTATGACGCTAACCGTATGGAAGAGGTTGAATTGAATCCGAGGATTTTGACCTATCCGAGGTTGTTGAGTCCCGATGAAGTTAACGTGGAAGAGGTTGAATTAAATCCGCCGAGATTTTGACTATCCGGTTTATTGAGTCTTTTTCGATCGGCGTTAACCTGTATGGAAGAGGTTGAATCAATCCACCGGAGATTTTGAGCCATCCGGTTGTTTGTCGAAGTCTTTGCCCGATGACGTTAACTGGATGGAAGAGGTTGAATTGAATCGCCGATTTTTGACTATCCAGGTTGTTTGTCGAGTCTTTGCTCAATGACGTTAACTTGTGGGAGGTTGAATTGAATCCGCCGAGAATTTTGACCTATCGAGGTTGTTTGTTAGAGTCTTTGCTCGATGACATTAACTTGTGGAAGAGGTTGAATTGAATCCAGAGAATTTTGACCCATCCGAGGTTGTTTGTCGAGTATTACGATGACGTTAACCTGCATGGAAGAGGTTGAATTGAATCCGGGATTTTGACCTATCAGGTTGTTTGTCGAGTCTTTCGATGACGTTAACATGTGGAAGAGGTTGAATCAATCCGATTCTTAACCTATCCAAGGTTGTTTGTTAAGTCTTTTCGGCGACGCAACGTATGGAAAGAGGTTGAATCAATCCGGTGATTTTAACCCATCCGAGGTTGTTTGTCGAGTCTTTACCGATGACGTTAACTTGTATGGAAGATGTTGAATCAATTGCCGAGGATTTTGACCTATCCGGTTGTTTGTCAGTCTTTGCCCGACGTTAACTCGTGGGAGGTTGAATTAATCTGGATTTTGACATATCCGAGGTTGTTTGTCGAGTGTTACGATGACTTAACGTATGCAAGAGGTTGAATTGAATCGGAGGATTTTGACTATCCGGGTTGTTTGTCGAGTGTTTGCCACGACATTAACATGTGAAGTAGGTACAAAGTTTTGACCCATCCGGTTGTTTGTCGATCTTTGCTCGATGACGTTAACCCGTGGAAGAGGTTGAATTAAATCCGGGATTTTGACCTATCCGGTGATTATTTCGAGTCTTTTCGGCGACGTTAACGTATGGAAGAGGTTGAATCAATCCGAGGATTTTGACCCATCCGAGGTTGTTTGTCGAGTCTCGATGACGTTAACTGTATGGAAGAGGTTGAATTGAATCCGGCCGAGGATTTTGACCTATCCCAGGTTGTTTCGAGTCTTGCTCAATGACGTTTCGTGTGGAGGTTGAATTGAATCCGAGAGATTTTGACCTATCCGAGGTTATTTGTGAGTCGATGTCATTAACTGTGGAAGAGGTTGAATCCGAGAATTTTGACCCATCCGGTTATTTTTGTCGAGATTACCCGGCGACGTTAACTCGTATGGAAGAGGTTGAATTGAATCCGGTGAATTTTGACCCATCCGGTTGTTTGTCGAGTCTTTGCTTGATGACGCTAACATGTGGAAGAGGTTGAATTGAATCCCGGATTTTGACCTATCCGGTTGTTTGTTAGAGTCTTTTCTTGATGACGTTAACTGTATGGAAGAGGTTGAATTGAATCCGCCGAGATTTTAACCCATCCGGTTGTTTGTCGAAGTCGCTATGACGCAACTTGTATGGAAGATGTTGAATTGAATCCGAGGATTTTGACTTATCCAGGTTGTTTGTCGAGTCTTTGCTCGATGTTAACGCTGGGAAGAGGTTGAATTGAATCGCCAGGATTTTGACCTATTCGAGGTTGTTTGTTGAGTGTTACCCGATGACGTTAACCTATATGGAAGAGGTTGAATTGAATCCGGGATTTTGACTATCCGGGTTGTTTGTCGAGTGTTGCCCGGCGACGCTAACCTGCAGAGTAGGTACAAAGTTTTGACCTATCAGGTTGTTTGTCGAGTGTTTTCTCGATGACGTTAACCGTGGAAGAGGTTGAATCCGGGATTTTGACCTATCCAGGTTATTTGTGAGTCTTGCTCGATGACTTTAACCTATGTGGAAGAGGTTGAATTGAATCCGCCGAGGATTTTGACCCATCCGAGGTTGTTTGTCGAGTGTTACCCGATGACGTTAACTCGCATGGAAGAGGTTGAATTGAATCCGAGAATTTTTGACCCATCCGGTTGTTTCGAGTCTTGCTCGATGACGTTAACTGCGTGGAAGAGGTTGAATCAATCCGGCCGGTGAATTTTGACCTATCCGGTTGTTTGTTAGACCTTTTCGATGACGCTTAACCGTATGGAAGAGGTTGAATTGAATCCGAGAATTTTGACCCATCCGAGGTTGTTTGTTAAGTCCATGACTAACTCGTATGGAAGAGATCAAATCGAGGATTTTGACCTATCCGCGGGGTCGAAGCCCGTCGATGACGAACTCGTGTGGAAGAGGTTGAATTGAATCCGTGAGGATTTTGACTATCCAGGTTGTTTGTCGAGTGTTACCCAATGACGCTAACTGTATGGAAGAGGTTGAATTGAATCCGAGAATTTTGACCTATCCGGTTGTTTGTCGAGTGTTTGCTCGATGACATTAACCTCGCGGAGAGTTTTCAACCTATCCGAGGTTGTTTGTCGAGTTTTGCTCGATGACGCTAACTCGTGGAAGAGGTCGAAAGTCACCGCTGACCTATCCAGGTTGTTTGTCGAGTTTTCCTCATGACGCTAACTGTGAAGAGGTCGTGAAGTCCACCAAGGACCTTTTGACCTATCTAGGTTGTTTGTCGAGTCTTTGCTCGATGACGCAACGTGATGGAAGAGGAATCCAAGGAGATTTTGACTATCCGGTTGTTTGTCGGTGTTACCCGGCGACGCTAACTATATGGAAGAGGTCAAGAATCACCGGATTTTGACCCATCAAGGTTGTTTGTCGAAGTTACCCGGCGACGTTAACCTGTATGGAAGAGGTTGTAGGAAGTCCACCAAGGACCTTTTGACCTATCCTAGGTTGTTTGTCGAGTCTTTGCTATGACGCTAACCTGTATGGAAGAGGTCGTAGGAAGTCCACCAAGGACCTTTTGACCTATCCTAGGTTGTTTGTCAAAGTATTTGCTCGACGCTAACCTGTATGGAAGAGGTAATCAAAACATCCATTTGTGGTTGTAGCCAAAGTTGCTCCTTAACCTTGGTCTTTTTCATTGGTATTTGACTTTCTTCTAAGTGATAATCAATTAGATATCCGAATGATTTGGATAATCTTGAGATTAAGATTTGTCCCCGCTTTTGACAAAATCAAGGAACGAAGTTTGATGAATCTTCATTCTTCGCCATGCCCTTAAAAGCTTGAAATGCTACATCTCGATGGTGGTTTTGATCTTATGGGAAACGCCATACAAGATGATATAATGGGAATCGCTTCACGACACGCCAAACTCATGCGTAGAAAACCACCATGGTAGAGTAAAAGTTTTCGCCTTATCTTGTTGGGAAATCCAAAGACACACACGTATTTAAAGAGTGAACAATAAAACTAATTTTACGTGAAAAACCTCAAAAGAGGGAAAACCACGGGCCTAGCCCAATAAAGCTTCCACTATGTATCTGTTTTGAGTACAAGATCTTCGACAACGGATTACATAATTGTATATGAAAACAACAAATGCCAGTAGATAAGTAAAGACAATGACGCATGATGACGACGATGTTGACAATGCGACGGCGATGTTGACGAAAGTTGACGATATTGAAGCGATGTTGACGATGATGTGACCGGCGAACAATAGTGATCACGATGATGACCGAACAAATGATGCCGACGAGCCGAATGAGACGACAGTGCTTGGAGGATCTTTAGAGCTCTCTCCTCTATCTTGCTTGCCTCCCTTCTCCTTCATTTGGCCTCCCCTCATATGAGGAATGAGCTATTTATAGATTGGAGTGGCGCTCAGAATACATGCAAAACCCGTATCACTCCACTTCATCGGACGGCTCAAAATGATCCCCTTGATCATATGATGTATTTTGTGCATTTGAATGCTCAAATAAGATCTTTGTTTTGGAACGACTTGTCGACGCCGACTGATTATGACACTTTATATTTGAGAGCTATTTAGGGATTTAAGCGATATCCCAAAGTTTCAAGGATATTTTAAGAGCTTGATCTCACGGTTCAACTTCGGATCGGCTTTTAACATCAAGATTAGTCAATTAATAGTATTTTAAGTGTCATATCATTACTAAAAAAAGAAATTCATATATTTGTAGAGTTTTCAACCAAATAAATTAAACTAATTCAAATATATTGCATTTATTTTAGACTGTATTATTTTTTCAAGCAATCAAATAGCCCCATATAGTTGTAATAGGTTGTAATAAAGTCTATATATCCATATTTTTTAAGCAAAATAGCGATTAATTGTAATGTTTAGTCATTTCAAACAATGATTGGACCCTGAAAATATCTCTCTAACTATATTTGTTGTCTTCCCACCAAAAAATGTCATATATAATGATTGCTTTATGATGAGACGCTTATCGAATATAATGCATAAATTATGTATTTTTATAATAAAATATAGGACATCAAAAATGCACTGTCATCTTGGAAGTTATAATGTTGATTAATAGAATAAATAAATAAATTTAAATTTTATGTGATAAAATATAATTTTTTTCCAACAAACCCACCTAATATCTAGAATTATTAAAAATTTTGCTCTTCTTAAAAATAGTATATATTCAAAATTATATGCATATAAAATCTCAATATTAGAGAAGTATCTTTATATATATATATATATATATATATATATATATATATATATATATATATATATATATATATATATATATATACATAAATTAAGTGTCACTAACTCCTCGAGTGTCATAAAAAGAATCATTGAATAACTCTTAAATTGAAATAATATAAATTATATCATAAGATAAATTAAAAACTCTATGACTCAATTTCAAATTGAAATTGTCCTAGCATTACCACCATTAATTGTCTATTTATTTATTTTACTTAATTTTTTCATCACTTTTAAGATAAAGTGCAATTTCAATGCATTGATTGTTATATTTACTAAATATTATATAATTCTTTGTGATAAAAAAATATTAGAATAGTTCTCAACTATGAGCAAGTCAAATCAAATCTATCTCTTTAATCTACATAACTCAATAAAATTAACTCTATTGATTGGCCAATCAATATGATGACAAACGAGCTCGAGCTCAAACCCTAATTCAAATTTTACTGTGTAAAGTTGTGTGTTCAAGCATCATGGCGGACGAGTGGGGAGTGAAAAAAAAAAAAAACTTGACGTTCGATGCAGTTGATAATATAATTTTAGAATGTAGTATTAAAATTTTAGATTTGAATCTCATTTACATTATAATATAATTTCATCTATAAACTTAGGTGGTAAAAAAATTTGACTAAAACTATACCCTTCATTAATTTGATCATATAATTAATATTCATTTTAGTCAAAATTATACATATAATTGCGTTGAACATTCTAATTAATTATTGACAATGAAAATACACACCTAATAATACCACTCATTCTAGAGCAAGAGGAATATCATTATTTTCAGGTGGACCATTTTGATAATTTAAACAAAGAATTTTTTTATTTTTTAATTTAAAAAGATCCTAATTACTTATTTGGTCGGAGACAATCAATCTGGCCAAAGGTTATTAATACAGTGCCAATACATAAAGGTGGTCCCATATTCCACCTAACTTATCATAAGGTTATTTAAAGCTTGTCCTAATTAAATAAAATAAAATAATTATTAAAAAGTTGGAATCAGATAAGACAAACTGACGTGGCATTCTGACTTGGACCAATTAAGCTGACTTATCGCTCATATATTTAATTTTACTGAGTGAGTTAATTAATTTCTTCCATATATTTGGAAGAAATGTACTAATCTTAATTATACATATTCAAAGTCTAATATTTCATAATATTACTTTATATGTCATATACAATAAAAATTTGATACTTTATAAGTTTTAAAAAAAGTTAAGCTTTTCAGATATTATTATATGCAGCCTCTGAACATAATTTTATATTTAGACTTTAATAATATAATGTTATATAATATTCAACTAATATATAATTATTATATATTAATTGTGAAATATTATATATTTATGCTATATTAACTATATAATAATATATATCATTTATGTATATAATAATACACAATATTTTATAGCCAAATATTCATAAATAATAAATTTTTATACTTTTTTTTTGCTTAAATAGCTTACTTTACCTCTTTATTATGCAAAATTGAAGTCAAATAACTAATGTAATACTAATATTTAATAAACAATAAAATGATTAAAATATCAACGTAACAATTTTTTTTTTTAAATAAGAGATGCCCAAATAAATTTAGTCAACAAAGAGACATATAACTTAGCTAATATGGCCCAAAATTTCTCCTCACCCCTCCATCTCCTTTCCATTCTTTCACTTTTTCTTATCTCGCGCTTCAACGCAAACACCCTTATCAAATTCTCTGCTTTCTCCCACACTCTTCAAGCCAGCATCAGAAACAAAGCTATGGAAACAGAGAAGCTACAGAAGCCACCAGTCATGCTGCGGGCGCCTCCACCACCGCAGGAATCACTGCCGTCATCACCTCCTCCTCCTTCCTTGAACTCCTCCCCATCCCATGAATTTTCCTTCACCATCTCTCTCCAGCCGCTACACCTCTATCCACCAACTACTCCGCTCAAGCTCACCAAACCTTCTTCCCCATTCCCTGAAATTGACCTCTCCCTGCCGACGAAATATTCTTTCATGGCCACCTCCTCCCCTTCACTTCCTCTCCCATCGTCCCTCTAACGCCTCCATCGAACTGGAGCACAACTGTAAAAACTCAGAGCACGCACTGAGCGAAAACAGAGTTATCGAAGGCGGTCCCGCCTCCTCCTCCAACGAAGCAGAATTTAAGGAATGCACAAAGGCGAAACCTTTCTCCTCCTTCTTCGCTCTCCGGAAGTGGCTGAGAGGAAGCGAGGACAGGGAACCAGAAAACAGAGAAAGAAAAGAAGAAGGTTTTGGAAGATTATGGAAGAAATATGCGAGCTTTATGGAACCACTTCTCTTCTTCAAAGTGATGAAGGAGAAACGAGAATTTCGGCGAAGCCCTACTCCTTCTCCGGCAACTGTAATCCACGGGAAGGTGGCTGGCGGTGGCGAGGGGATTTCTCGGCCCCAGCGTCGATGCGGACGTCGCCGGCTAACAGCGGACTTCTTGTGGCGCCGTCGAGTACGTTTTCCTCTTCTGATGAGAGCAGGAGTTGCAGAATGGAGGAGCTGCTATCGCACACTGCAAGAATTCTACCGCCGTTAAGGAGAACAACTGTGGTTATTAAGTGCGTGTTAAAAGATTAATTTTTTTTTTGCAATTAGTAGTTGTATATTAATTACATGATACTTGTTTTATAAAATACATAGAACTTTGAGAGTGAGGGATATGAAATGTGTAATTGTAAGTTGATTTGATAATGATTCATAATATATGGCTTTGATTTTTAATTTTTGAAGTCATACTAATATTGTGAGTAATTTGTAATGGGCTAGTGTTAATACAATAATTATTAGTATAAATTTTATTTTACTACACTTGTATTGAATTCCAATAAAAGTATAATAGGAAATACAAGAGAATAATCATTAATATATAAAATCATGGAAGGTTGCCCTATTCCTATTGTTATTTCATAAACACATTATAAAATTATAAACATAATTTTAGTACAAGTCATTAATTTGTACCTAATGTGTTATTTTTATGCAATTAAATTATTAGATAATGCATCAATTGTGGTTCGTTCGACCTAAATTTGACACTATCTGTTATTAAAAATTTAAATGGGTCAAAACCTCAACCCGAACACGACTCAACTTCAACCCGATTAACTGACAAGACGAATGATCTATTTAGATATGTATTTTAGGTCGAGTCAAATTTGAGTCAAATTTGCCATGTATAAATATCGGCCAATTTTGATTGTTGGCCAATTCGAAGTCAAATTGAGCCGACGGTCAAAATAGTCGATTTTGGGTTGGTATCCAACCGACCAAATATTAAAGATCAATTTCTTCAACCCGGCAGCAAAATGATAATCTTAACTCAGATTTTTGAGTCATATGGGTCAATTTTGACACTCATAATTGCATTTAAAAGATAAATACAATTAAATTGCTAAACTTTCATAAATATAAATATGATTAAAAGAATATGAGAATTAACATGATTACATGGAATCATGAGAGAGCATAATATTATGAAATTAGTACTTTCAGATAAGAATCAGGTCCCACTTATGGCAACCAGATGTAACTACACCCGTAGGCCTATTATGTTATTTGGGCTTGGCCTATATTAAAGGATAGGTCGAAGGAGACAGCCTGGCCCAAATTACTAATTTTAAGTTTAGTGCATATAGGATTTTCATCACAATTTATATTATTAATTTCAAATTAAATAAAGATGATATATATATTTTTGATGTATTAGTAATGTAGATATCATACATGCATGAATTTTAAATTTTTAGATATTTGATTGAAAATAAAATAAATCCATGAAGAATTTCTCAATAAATATTGAAATTTTAAATTTAAATTTGTTTGAATTCGGATTCACCATTCATGATCAAAGCATGAAATACTAAATTCAATTATTATTTTTCATCCCAAATAGGCAAAGTTATCAAAAACTATGCATCTTCAATTGCACGAGAATCGATTTGTCAGATTTTTGAGAAGCTTTTTTTTTTTTCAAAAGTACATAAAGGTTTTTTTATAATTTTAATGATTTAAAATTTTATGGTTAAAAAAGCTTTTTGAAAACCTGAGTTATTAGAGTGTAATGATGAAAATTACTTTTAAATTTTATTTTTTTAAATTTGAAACGCACATTTTTTAAAAGTTATTTTCTTTATAATAATTTTAAAATTTTTTTAAAAAATTACGACTGCCCAAATAGTCTCTTAATGAAGCATTATGCAACATCTATTGATAATTCAAGTTTAGAATTTTCTAAAAGCTCCATCATTAACGAATCATAATCACTGATCATTACTTTGTCTTAAGCATTAGTTGGTGGACAAGAAAAGATTGGTAGTTGAAATTTTAGGATCTGCTGGGGATCAATTTATTTTATATTTTATATTTTTATATAATTTTTTAAAATATTTTTATTTAGTAATTTTTATTTTAAAAATAAATCACTTTATTTTAAAAATAGTCAAAATAACTTCTAAGAATTTTGATTATTTAAAATGATTATTATAATTACCTTTAAATTAAAACATAAATAAAAAAAATTTAAAAGATTTCGAATGGCCTCTTAATTATTTAGATCAGTGATTTTGAGGCATACAGCGTTGATAGCAGCATGCACAGGAAAGCTGTGACGAAGACACAGCGGATGTCTGCTTCACTCCTGTGCACAAGTACTTATCGTGTCAAATGGCACGTGTCACATGTTGATCGAACAAGAATCGCAGTTGGAGTCTTCGGACTTTAAACCTGAAGACCAGTATACCTTTTCAGGTCTTATTCAAGTCAATATTCAGAAAAAAAAATTAGTTTTTTTAATTAAAATATTCTCATCAAAATTTAATTAGAATAAATCATAAAATTATTGAATTAATTTTGAGATACATATAATAAGTACAGGCATGCTTCAAATTATTTTAAGAATTATGATTTAAACATGAGCATATTATGCAGATATTTCACACATTTAAATTTAAATCTTCCCAATGATCCTATATAATATAATAAAGAAAGATTTACATACATATTTATATATTTAATATCTAAAATTAAATATTTATTTATTTAATATTTTCTATACTTAAATATATATATATATAAATGATGATGATATTAAAAATTAAAATTTAAATACTAAATATATAAATACATAAGAATTATATAATATTTATATAAATCTTATAATAAATATATATA
This sequence comes from Cymbidium sinense, assembly GCA_021442155.1. Classification (NCBI taxonomy): domain Eukaryota; kingdom Viridiplantae; phylum Streptophyta; class Magnoliopsida; order Asparagales; family Orchidaceae; genus Cymbidium; species Cymbidium sinense. The sequence goes on from CM038220.1 coordinate 90,337,463, forward strand.
TATTATAAAAATATTTTAAATAACTTTTAAATATTTAAAAATAATAATAATTTCACCTGTCATCACTTAACCATCATCACCACCTAACAATAATAATAATATTATAAAATAAATAAATAAAATTAAAGTGATTCTAAATGATATAATTAATCAAAAAGAAGAATGAATGGACCAAAAAACGGATACTTAACTGAGGTTGATATAATTAATCAAAAATCACACGCCATATAATAAGAAATTAGAATGGACAACGCATCACCAAAAAAAAATAAACAAAATACATTTCAGCTGCCAATGGTTCAATCAAGGAGCCAATCAAAAAAATCAAACTCAACATATTATATATAACCAATAGCTGCGCAGGAAAACAACGCAGGTCAATTATGGGCCAACTTAGCCCATTATGTTCCCAATGAGTTCACGAGCCGACCGAACCTTCCTAATAAAATCTGACGGTAAAGAAACACTCACTGCCAACCGTTGATTACTATTGTATATCCATTGACTCGTTTGAAACCTTCCCAACATCCCAATTATGAAGCAGATGACCAAAAAAATTAAGATCAAGTAATTTTTTTAAACGATGCTAATTTATTAGTAGTTAGAAATATGTTCGAACGTTAGACTTTAATGATCCATTTGGGTAACTATAGCTTTTTTTATAAAATTATTATGACGAAAATAAATTTTAAAAGTTAAAGTGAAAAATTTAAACTGACTTTTTTATGGCTAACACAACAGTTTTAGCTCTCAAAATAATTTTATCATAATTTTTTTAAAAAAATCAGGATAAAGCTATAATAAGAGTGGATGCAGCAAAATTCTTATCAGTAAATGATTGGAAATCATTCACCACGTGATTAATAATCGTTACCGAAGCAGAGCCCACCCAGTTGTACTGTGATTTTTTGTTATTCAAATCACTCAAATTCTCAAAAAAAAAAAAAAAAAAAAAAAACAAATATTGTACTTGTCTTCATACAAGCATTTCCCTTCATCTTCAGGAAAGAGTAATATGCGATTATTTCACATAAATTGTTATAATTCTTTACCTAAAGCCGCCATTATTGTAGTGAAGTACCAGCGAGCATCACTGAAGTCACCATTTGTCCTTTAATCAGCAGTTATCAGCTGGATCACTTGAGCCCTGTAAATATTCTTGCAGCATGAAATCGGTTCGGTTAGGTGACTAAATCAAAGGGCTTTCTCAAAACCTGAATTACTCATAAGAATACAATAGATCTGTTAAGAATAGGGTTTAGGATTTAGGGTTTGATAATAAAATATATATGTGTGGTCAAAGCATTTAAATAAAATCATCATCTGATGAGTTTGAAACAGAAGTCTTTCTGAGAAAAGATTGAGAGAACGTTGGTGGCGTTCTAACAGAGTGAAGAGAGTTTACTGGCGTTTTAAGGAATTTAGAAGACCCTTTGATAATAGGAACACCCAACGGTCGAGGACTATTTCTGCTCGCTTTGCCATTGAATTCTGCGCGTTCTGCTTTAATTGGTTCCTGATCATTAGCTTCATTGGTTGCTGTTTTGGCTGTTGATTCTACCGGAACGAGTTTACCATCCACTTGGTTGGTAAAGACAAACGTGACCTGTAATATATAGTCAGCATGCAAAACGAAGTACTATTATTTCAATGAATAAGAAACTATTATGTTGTTGAAGTGAGCTATTAAATTTCAACAATCTCCACTTCGATAAGCATCCCCAAAAGATAGCGCTTCTATTGCACCATTAAGCGCCATAAACTCGAGAGATGTTGATAAAAAATATACATTATTGAAATTTGATTCCTGTATTCACCTTCGTCAGCATATCTTCAAAATAATCTATAAGTAGCAATAGATTTTTCATCACTGTATGGAGAATGTTCCATGTACCTACAAGAGCTCTTGCACATGGAACACTCTCCATCCTTCTTTTCATCATTTGTACTTGGGAGACATTTTGCACTCCGTTTGAATTGCGAGGTTAAAGGAGTGCTCATAGGTTTAGCCTTTTTTATCAATACTAATCATTTGAAGCAGTTTGTTTGTCATGCCCCAAACATGGGACAAAAGTTTGGCTAAACCTCTTGGGCCTGACATGGCCAATAAAAGCAAAAGAGTTCTCCAAAACCATTCCAAAGTGGAGTCACACGATGCTAGAAGGTTCTAAAAGATTGCAAAAAGTCTAAATTCATCTAAAAGATTCTAGAAAATTCTAGAAGCTTCTAAAAGACTTGGGTTATTTTGAGAATATTCTATAAGTCTCTGAAACTCTCTATAACATTCTAGATATTTCAAGAATAATCAATAAGATTTTAGAATGTTCTAGAATTATGTAGATGTTTGGGAGTAGTCTAGGAGACTCAGGACTCTCCAAAATATTGCAGCATATATGTATATAGAATAGTGTGGAGTATTCTAGAGAACTCCACATATATGTCAATGTAGTGTATCCTAGAATATTCTTGAGCATGAGAGAAGTACTATAAATAAGATCCCTCTCACCTCATTTGTAACCATCCAAGAAAAGGATCCAATAAGAGTAAGGTGTAAACCTTTGTAAAGCCCTCTTGTGATAGTAAAGTTTTTCCACTTACTTCTCTTCTCTTTTGCATTTTAACCTAGCATTATGTGAGTGTAAGGAAGACTTAGCACTTAGGGAGGATGCTAAGGCTGCATGGCTAGCTTGAAGAAGTTTTTGCTTGTGACAAGTTGCTTTAGATTCTGAGTTTGCATTAAGTAAATTCTCTGTCTTGCTCAATCCCAATTCCAAGAATCTTTTGGCCTCTCCAAAGTCCTTCTGAGCTCAATTGAGCCTTCAGATCATACATCTCTAATTTACTCTTAAATGTTATTAACATATTATCAATATATAAAAATAAATAAATAGACATACCATTTTGTAGCTTAGTCAAATGGACTAATAATTAAATCAGCTGCATGTGCATCTTTAAACCCTAAAGTAACTTGTTTAGTTTAATAGCCTAATTCTTACATACAAGAGCATTAAATTCATATAATTTCAGATATATACATCTCTTGCTTTAAAGTTCCATGAAAAAATGTCATTTTACATCGAAGCGCGCTAGTTTAAATCAAACTATGCAACCAAAGCCAGTCATAGTCGAATAGATGAATCTTTAACAGCCAATGAAATAGCTTCATAATATATTCCTTTTAAGCATAACATTTCGCACTAATCTAGCTTTGTACCAAAAATTTTTTTTTTTTCAAGAGCATCTTCCTCATTTCAACCAATCAACTTATTATCCTTTGGAAGATGAACCAACTCCCAATTCTTTTGGATTGAGCAATTTCATCTCAACATCAATTGCCATCTTCTATTTGTGATTTTAAATGTTGTTCAACATAATTAAAATTATATGTAATAACAACCCTACTAATTGGACTATTATATCAATGTGTCTTGTAGGCATTTGAATAATTCCCTTCGATCTACTAGTGGAAATAAATTACAGTTGTAGTCTAATCTCTAGTGTTGATAATGATTCTAGTTCCTCCACCTCAAATGAAAATTTATTTTCATTATCAAATTCATCTTCAAAATGATTGATAGTTTATTATGAATTTGTAGAAATCCTAAACTCCACTAGCTGAAGAGAGTTAGATTTAGATTCTCTTTTTTTAGATTGTGTGTTTCAAGATTATAAATTGCCAATGACATCATCACAACTAAACATGATATTCTTTAACTCAAGATTTCATAAAAGAAATACTTCAACTCCATAGCTAAATCCCAAGAAAATGGCTTTCCTGGATTAGAAACTAATTTTAATTCTTTGGCATGAAAATATTTCAAGTATCTGAATATATGCATGCCCCAAGCATTCTAAGGTCCCTTATATCAATGTGTACGTAATCTAGTGCCCCTTGGGTACGATGGGTCACAATGTCAAACTTGACTTTTGTTTGCTTGCCTATACTTATAAAAGTCAAGGTTCTTACAATTGATAACTTCTAGTAAACCTTTCTACAGCAAGTTTTACAAATCCTTCTCCCAAAATTTTCCAAGATTATATCACAGTCAAAATATATCAGATGAATCATTATTTGAACTAATGCAAATAAATAATTTTCTCATGATTGTTCCCATAAAGAAAATTTAAATTTCCATTTTGAGTATCCGTCATAACCAAAAATATTCATCATACTACCTTAAAACACCATTCATGGCCATTTCATAGCCGCTAGAGTCTATGACTCCATATTGAGATCATGTTCTTCTTCAGATTAGGAACATCATAGACTTCTATAAGTTCTCTAAATTGTACTATCTAGCTTCTTCTTGTGTAATATTTCCTTACCTTTTGTTTGATAGATATTGTCATTGCCCATTAACACAACTCCTCCATCAAGGTCTTAGAAATAAGAGACCAATAATGACTTGAACACATGATGGAGCATTCAAAGTCCAAAATCTAACTATCTTTTGGGCTATCTAAAGAAAAAATTGAAAATGGTGTTCCCTTTTCATTACCAGCCTTTTCCACGACATTTATATTTAACTTATTCTTATTTGACAATCCTTTTTCAAAGCCCTTTTGGTGACAATAGGCACAATCATCCTTTGCAGCATGTCTCTGTGATAATTCTCCTTTTGACTTTGAACATGATCTATCTCATCCACTAAACTTATTTTGATTATATATATATATATATCTATATATATATATATGCAAATGAATTTGTCATAATAAGCTTTCTTTTTCTTAAAGTAGTTTGTCATAATAAGCTTTAGCGAAGACCTTAGTACCGAGTTGGGTTAGATGTAAATGTAGGTTAAAGGTAGACCAACTGCATTAATATCAATTATCTAATTATTCTATAATTTAGTTTACTTTCTTGCACATTTATTTGTCATTTATATACTTTCATGATCATGTGGTGATCTACTTGATTAATAATCCCAATGCTAACTTGTTGAGTTAATATAACCATTTTACTTGCCTACAATACTACTCTCTTGTGCATAATTATCTTTATATCAATCATCATATTTTATTTTAAATAATTATGTCCTGGTTTTGCCAAAAAATATTTTTATAAGGTTGAGTAGAATAACAAATTCATATAATTTATCTTATAATCACTTCACTCAACAAAATGACATATATGTGTGATTACTTGTATAGAATCAAATTAATTGAATACAAACGAGCACAGTTATAGTTGAGCAATATATTAAGACTATCATGCATAAATCAGATTGTTCACATTTTAGTATACCACATCTTGTACTATTTCTCCCATACAGTTGCATACATATAATTTTGTATCTAAACAAATGTACTGGATGATTATTAGCGTTTATTTACTTAGTACACTAGTTTTTTTTTATTATCATGTATTCAACATTTATATTCCATGTTTCTTGAGAGGCTTTTTTAGTTTGGAAGATCTTTGAAAGAAATCAAATACATTTCACTTAATTCACCACTCTTTCCCCTCCCCACTTTGTGCGCTTTCAACTTATAGTTCCTGTTAACTTAGATTGAATCTTGGCATAGCTTATGTGTAATATATTGGTCTTTATGTTAACTCTATTATACTTGTGCGTTGTTGGTTTCAAGAAAGATAAGAATCCCATAAACTGAGAGATCGGGCTCTAAGGTATGTGCTTGTGAAATAAGGTAAAATGATTTGTCTTGGCAGTAATACAACGTATTCTGGCATAGGTGAGATATGTATGGAGGTACTACTAATGGAAATTTATTGAGGTTATGATGAAATTCTAATATGTTTATATATAATCTCCAATTTTGTACTAATAATAAACTGATGTAAAGCTGTATAGTATTCACCCAATCATTATACATATATGCTTTTGGATTGGAAACGCTACAATCATGCGAATGAAATTTATATTATCCGTGAAATCTATATCTTGTAATAATTTTAGTGTCGTAATGATTGGAAACACTCTGGAATGGATTATCTCTACTAACCTACTTTTTTTTGAGGGGAGCTTTTTTATGAATGATATGAATCTGTTGTATTAAATGAATAAATCAAAATTCTCATCGCCGCACCCACTTGATTTAACATGATACACTGTAGGGGTTACAATGGGTTGGAGCGTGACACACCACCATTTAAGACAATGTTATCAATCATGCCATCAACAACAGAAAATTCTAAACCATGCAAGATAATAACAAGCACATCAAAATGGTTTCAAGCTTACAAGAAATAAGAAATCTTAAGAATTTGAAACTATCATACATCACAAGCACTGCCAAGAGTTGAATCTGAAGGTAAGTCATAAGAAAGTGATGAATTTTATCTTAACTTGACAATATATTTTAACGCATGCACATTACAACCCATGTTTGACTATTTATCTTGTCACAAGTTGCCTCTTACAAGCCTTGACAAAAAACTCTGAAATAGTGATTGTTCCAACAACACCCAAGAAGTTCCACAAAAGTTGAATTGAGAATTGTAGCTCTAGAAGATATCACAAACTTAAAATAAAATGTTAAGAGATAATACAGTTGAATTACTAGTAAAAAAAGAAGCTAGTTGAGTGAAAAAAGGTTTTACTATAAAATACAAATCTAGCAATATGATAGAAAGGTACTGACTCTGATTAGTTACAAAAGACTTCACTCAGACATTTGAGATAGATGACATAGAGACTTTTCCCTAATCAAGAGTGTAAATAAGTCGAGAACAAACTTGAGTCCCACCTAATTTGAGCTCGGATTGAAAAATTAAGTTAAGGCTTAAACTTGAGCCTGAGGTCAAAATCAACTCATTAAAATAACTACAAGCCTGAGCTCGTCTTACTTGCTAGAGAAGCCATCAAGATAGGAACTCAATAGAGAAGGCATCAACAACAGGGTAGCTCACTGAAGAAGATATGTCAACAACAGCTCGCTAGAGAAGGCATTGATGATAGCATCATGATGAGAGATCGCAAAAACTCCATTGACAACATGAGAGAAGCTCGCTTGAGAAACATTTACAGCATGATAGCTAATTGGAGAAGACGTTACAACAAGATTTCAAAGGAGAAGGCATTGACAAGGACAAATATGGAGATGCAAAATCCTCAATGGGTGACAAGAGCTTGCTGGAGAAGCATCTAATAACACGCATAAGGTGGAGCAACAATTACTTATGATAAATGCATCACAGTCATTAACACAAATCAACACAAATCAACACATGTAATCTCCTTTGCTTCATCCTCAACCACCCAGTACATATTTACATCTCCCACACTATATATAATCACTATCTAGCATGAGAGATGAGAAAACTTCTACTCCAGTCAGAAGACCAAGTACTGTGCACTCATCTGTTCTTCTTTAATGAGACAATTCTTTATCTCTGGCTTTATTTCCTTCTTTAGCTTCAACAGGACCAACAATTCACAAGCCACAAAGCTAAGGGGATAAATCAAATCATGGTTTAAAATAAAACAAGTGAGCAAAAGATTTAAATTAAAATTGGGTATAAATTAAGCTAGCTAGCAAGCCAACTAGTCAAGCTAAGTTGAGCTCAAACTCGAGCTCGTTTATATTATACAAGTTGTTCTGAGCTCAAGTTCATATCTCGAAAACATCAATTGCAAGCTTATTAATGAGTCAAATTCAAACCGCTTGGCTGAGTTACACCCTTAGCTTTCATGGAAAAAAATTAAACTCCTCAAAAAATCTTATCAGCTTATTATACTAATTAGACCTATTTGGAAGAATAAAATAAAAACTAAACAGTATGTAAATTGAAAAATTATAAACCATTAATGAATTAAAACAATCACCTAGAGCATAATTTGAATACTTCATAAAACCATAAGAAGGCATAGAAAAAGTCAAGGATAAACCAACTTAAAACTGAACACAATTAAAATAAATTAAGAATGAATTTTAAAAATTAGGATATGAGACAATTAGATATTTCTAGGAAGGCCAGCAGATAAAGAAAAAAAGCTATGATAATCTCTAACAAAAATACACATTAAATTTGTTGATTAAAAGAGGTATACATGGATCTGAGCCGACCAAAATACCTAATTAATTAAACTAAAATTATTAAAAAAAATGATATAGTTCCAATAAACAAAAATAGGTTTCGCATATATTTGTTAGGAGACTAACATGGTTACAAACAAACTAGAAAAGTGCCTTTACAATTAATATTGTAAGTTAACATACGAACAACATCAAAATGTTGCCTACAAGATATTAAGATACTTAAAACATAAATAGATAATGCATTTTTTTAGAAAATAAACACAAATATCAAAGCTTTTACATATTCAGATTAGGCAAGATTTATTACTAACAACAGATACACATGAAGCAACTGTAATAATGCGTGTAGAAGTAAAACTAATCCATTGTTGCACGCAAAATGTGTAAATGTTAATTTAAGAGCATTATCTCTAGAAAGTTGTAAATTAATTTGGTTGAACAAGTTAATGGAAAACTGAAAGTACAAAGAATGCATCCAACTTCAAAGCTACACTCAATATCACAAATAATCATGTTCATCATAATGAAAAAAAAAAACATTTTGGATTAGGAATGCACATTTTAAAGAAAAGATTGAAGTAGGGGATAATTGTATAACCTATGTTCATATATGGAAGTTATTATAGATGCTAAAAAAAGGGATATCTGTATCAAGTTTTTTAAACACTAGCTGACAAGTCAGGAATTATAAATGTCTATTCATCAACCTGAGAAATGTGTAAAATATGGGAATTAAATACCATAGAGAAAGCATGGGATTAAAAGTCCTATTTTTCAGGAATTAATTAAGATTTTTCATATAGCATATTATAATAGTCATTCATCTTTATGACCGTTTTTAATTTTAATTCTCCAAGATTTAAGATGTCTATTTATGACATTGTCTTCTTGTTGCTGTTTAAAATTTGCCCTGGGTTTTCTAATGAATTAATTTAGCAAAAGCCTTTCTTTCATTACTGTCATCGCATATGAACATCTTTAAAAATAAATATATAAAAGCATTCACCACACCTCATCACCAGCCGAGTCATACAGTATTGCATCTGGTACAGTTTCAGGGATGGAGTGATGACCCCAGTTTTCAAGTCCTCCTCAAGTGGGCACCCAATCTGAATTAAGGTTCAGAGAAAGTAGATATTAGAAAATTAATGCCTCAAAATTCAACCTAAAAAATATTTACACAATTGAACCTGTCTTTCTGAGTTTTCAACTTGTGCAAGCATCCAGCAAGTTTGGCAAATCCACCAATGTCATCAGAAGATTGATTTACATGACAGCCTCCACTTGAATCTTTACTCCTAGCATCCAAATAACCATTGCTGTCTTCCACTTCTTGATCATTAGTGTTGCAACGATCACAGTTCATGTTTTCATGAATAACGGACCTATAAAAAATTTAAATAGTATAAGATGGTTCAAGAAAAACATGTCTTTAATGCAATAAATATCAGATGTATCAGAACCTAATGCTATCCAGAAATAAATCTAAAGATCTATGCAAGAAAAAAAGAATTAATAAAAAGAAAATTAAAATATTCAGAATGTTTTATATCATTTGTAACATGAAAACAATTGTGCAACTAAATCTAAGAAAAGTCCAGTAATACTGTACTAAAGTGCAAATAAAAGAAAATGAAGAATTAAATAATAAATGGGTGAAGAAATTCTAATCCTACAAGCACAAAAACATAATCATATGAGATTGGCCATTCATAATGAATTCTTGCAGTTGACGCTTGATATAGTGCTCAAATTATGATTGTGAGGATAATCATCAAATACTCATCAAAACGGAAAACAAATCAAGAAGAATACAAAGAGTACTAAAGATAGAATATTTCAAAAATGAATTACATGAAGTAAAAAAAAACTATATTGTCTAGGCACAATTCCACAAATTTTCAAGCTGCACATCTGGATTCACTGACTTCACATCTATGAGCTCCCAAGAAAAAAAAAAAATATATATATATATATATATATATATATATTCTGAAGAGTTTTGACATCTAAATTATATACTAAAAGAAAGAAAAGATAATCCTTATATACTAACGTTAAGGCATGCTAGAACTCCTTAAAATAGAAAATAAAATAAAAACAATACAAGTTTCTATTTGCTATGATAATCACAAATCTTGTACCACGGATTTATTCTCACCAGACGAAAACACATCCACCATAGTTGTCCTCCTTGGTACGCCATAACATCTATTGATATAATCACTTAACCTCAACCATTTACCCATGATTTGTTCGACAAGGGCTGGATGCTTGAAAAGACATCTAGAATCACCCAAAATGAGGAGCAAAGACATGCTCACCAAATAAGTTGTGGCTTAAGCTATTGTTGAAGAAATTTAGTGAAGGTGGTGTAAGCATCAATGTTATGACAAACTTGAAGCCAATAGAAGTGGAAGTTAGGAAGTTCATGGGATCAATCGGAGGCTCATGTTTTAAATTCACCATTGACATTTGTTGACCTCCATATGTATATATACAAGTCGAGTCAAGCTCGCAAGTCAAATTCGATTTAACGGAACAAGCGCATATGGGCTCAAAATACACCGAATGTCATCGAAAATGGTCAAACAACCTCGATCAATGAACGGACTCGCCGTTGCGTTGAGCGTTGAAATTGATCGAATATAAATATCACAAAATTTAACGATCAATCAATTAAGCGTTGAGCTATCGATGTACACGACATGAGTCGAAGCTGCAATGCGTCCAATGTCATGAAATTGATCGTCGTTAGTTTCAAAACGCGAAATCTATCAAATAAGACGTTCCAACTCAGACGACTGTGAAAATTGTGGTCGAAAGCGGCACGCGCATGAAATAAATTGACTCGAGGGCCGACCAACCAAACGGTCTCGATCTTAAAACGGATCGCCATTCGTTAACAATGAAATTACCATAAATCGATATATATTAACTATGTGCATTTATCGGCGAAACTCAAATTAAAAGCGGTTGAATTAATTTAAAATTAATTTAAAATTCTCAAATTACCCCTTCTCAAACATTCTCTCCCATTTTCGGTTTTCTAAAAAATAATAAAAACAAGAATAATTAAAAAAAAAAAACTGAAAATCACTCCCATTTCCTCAACTACTCCCTCTCATTCTCTCCGCACTTTTCCTCATTCATCAATTTCTCCTCTCTCCCGGAAGAAGAGAAAAGAAAAAAAGAAAAGGTAAAAAAAATTCTCATTTTCTCGTAATATCCAATTAGCTTATTTATTTCTAATTAATTTTATTTTAGCTAATTAATCCGCCGTTATCAGTAGAATTATCAGAAGACAAGCATCGTTGGATTAAAGCATTCGACACACGATGGATCGGATCATCAAAGGTAATACTATTCATTTTATTTCATTTCCTTCATACATGCCTTCACATCGAGTTCCTCCTCCTTTCTCTTTTCGGACAGGGATTGCCGCCCTGCGGATGGTGAACGAGCGAGCGTGGAATCCGTCGGCTTTCACCAGAACCGCCTTCGCCGTCGCTTCGACAATGGCGCCGCTCGTATGATCCGACGCCGAGTGTGGAATCGTCGGCTTTGAACCGCCATTTCGCTTCGATTTTCGAACCGCCGCACCAGTAAGTCAATTTGTCGGGTTGGGAAATCCTGGTGAACCGATCGGCAGGATTTCTGTTCTCCGATCGGGGATGCTTATGGGATTCAGACTTCTCAATTTCTTTCCCATTCCTTTTTTCGGCCTTCCTGGTGTTGAAATGCGTGATTGGGGAGTTCAAATCGCGTTAGGTAAGTTGCATAATTATTGTGTAATGGAATGGAGGATTTGTATTGGCATTTTGTTAACCTTACTATCCGATTTAATGAGTTAACCTTATTATCGATTTAATCGCAATTAATAAGTAGATTACTTTGGAGTCGCACGATATTTGAAAGATTATATGCATATTACATCAATGCGTGTAAGGGTGATACTACCGTGTTAAATGTATTTATGAGTTTCATGTATTTAGAAGAGTTATTTAATGATAGTCGCGGTACTCGAGGAGGAATCGTCGAGCACATCACGACACTGAACCGAGTTGAGACATAATCTAATTTAAATTCGGTTTATTCTATGATGCTTTTACCACTTCAGTATAAATTATGAATATACATATAGATATTTCGTATTATATCAGACGCAAATACAACGCTTATTACTTAACCCAAGATAGATTCTTGATTTACAATGATTTTAAGCCGGTTACATAAAGATATGATTTTGTAAGCATATGAAAATGTTTTAAAACATGTATTATTAATTGTTAAATGCAAGAATGATAAACAGAGAAATGTCGAAAATTGTGATGGATATGTTATAGAAATCGCAGATAGAAAAGTTCGACGATGAGGGGCGTGATCTTAGTATCCCCGACTCGACATGAGGTTGAGTTGAGCCGTCTAACCTGGTCGTGGGGTATTAGTAAGTAGTATGGTTCCCACCGCCTTTACCTTCACTTTTTAGCCAATGGGTTGACCACCCTTTTGTTATGAAGTCAAAACCTACGAATTATAAATAAATTTAGAAAAATGATTTGATATAACTGAAATGACTTTCAAATAATCGCCTACATGACATTGATATAAGATAATCTACCGATATTGGATTGTTACATTTCTCACGATACATAATTTTACTCTTCTACAAATTTAAGTGCACGATTATGTTCTCTGCCTTGTCAGCTTACTTAAGATTCTTGTCTCACGCTAAATTTTACGACGCTACCTGATAATTTCGAAAACGAGGTGGGTAAAAATAGTCCGTTTTGTTGATTTATGCAGGGGGTTTTGGGAAGATTAAAAGCTTTTGGGTATATACAAAATTTTATCGATGTCTTGTCATTTATTTACAAACTTAAAGATTTACGCTTCCAAATTTTGTGATATAAATTAATTAGTATATGATTTGTAAATTTAATGATTTGATTAGATACAAATTTCACTCGCTTCAAGAAGACGGAACGTGGGTGGAAATTTATGTCCAATCGAGTCATCCTATTCGTTACACTGACGACCGAATAAGTAGGGGTCATCCTGGGATGTGTGGTATCGAGCAATAAGGTAAGTGAAAAAAAGATTGATGAGCAATAAGAATCGGAAGCATGATTTGGATTTAGAATAAGTGTTGAATTGATCAATACAGCTATGCGACGAATTTTGGGTTAGAATCCATATGTTCTTAACTTCATGCATGTATGATATTTAATAAATATGTATCAAATAAATAATTTTATAATTTAATTTGCTCAAAGAAATGCCGTTAAAGTTAGGTCCCTCCGACTAAATGCACTCGAACTACATGCCGGAGATAATTCTAACAGAGTGAAATACAACCTAAAGCAAGTAAGGTGAAGGTAGATCCGATGAATGCGAGTAGTTCAGATAACACAAGTAGTTGATAAGATCTATAAAAAAATCTACCATAAGTGGGCCCGAGTTTGGTTGAAGTGGATCAACATTCGAGGATATTTCAATCGCTCAAACCACCAAAGATTCAAGGGAGCGTGATCTATAGTGGCAAGATTGGTTGCTTAAAATTGGAAAAATTGATGATGATTTGCCTCAAAAACGTAAGAGTAAGACGCTACTTTTGTGGGGAGGCGAAAGATGGGTGCTCAACACGTGGAAATATTGAAATGATACATATTACTCGATCAAATGGGATGAGTCAAAAAGTATTCAAAGATTGGTTTATTCCACCATCACCGACTGCTTTTACAAGACAAATTTTTCAATCTAACTCAAGGATCAAAACTATAATGAAGATGAAGCCGAAGTTCACTTCTTTTCTAGATATCCACATTATATCGATACGGAAGAAAAAATGTCATAGATTGCATGCTCGAGATCATTAAGACAAGACCATTCGATATCAAATGAGTTCTACTGAAAGGTGAGAATTGAAAATGAGTTGAATTTTTCAAGCAATGGAATTACAGAGCAAATGCAAAAGTTTTGAAAGAAGGCCGATTTCTCAAGAAATTTAAGTTTGATGATAGAAATAAATTCATTGGAGAAACCTATTTGTGATAAGTGTGGAAAGCGACATTTTCAATCGTGGATCGAAAAACGTGATGTGGTCGTTGGACATCGGTGACGCCATTGGAGAAGAAGGATATAAAATCATACAATTATCGGGACAGTGTCAACAAAGAAAGTTTTGAAGCCGACAAGAATAATTTTGGGAAAACCTTCAATTCAAGAAAAGGAGAAACTTGAGTAAAACCAACTCTCCAAGAAAAGCCGAATTTTGCCATCACCAATGCAGAAGGAATAAAATGAAGTGGTGTCGAAATTTCTGATCATTTGGGTTCGTTGATTCTGTCACATTCGCTCATTTCATTCCTTTTTTACAATTTACCGTTGATATTATTTTTTACATAGATTGAATGTGGTAATGCCTTCGGTGATAGTTTGAATACAATAGAAATGTTGTTGACATTAACATTCAAGATAATAATTTCCTACAACTAATTATCTTACCAATCGCATTTTGACATTATATTGGGTATGGATTGGTTGATCAAATACTTTGCAATAATTGAATGTTGGAAGAGGAGAGTGAAATTTTGCGCCCGTGAAAAATTATTTTATTTTTCTTGTGATAAGAATGTGTCTTCGATTAAGAAATTGAGTAAATATTTAAGCGGTGAAATTGTATTTCGCCAAATTAGATGTGTTGAATAAGGAGGTGTTTGAAATAAAAACATTACAATTGTTTTGAATTTCGATGTGTTTCCAGGAATTACTGCCACCAACACGAGAAGTGAGTTTGGGATTGAAGTACAACGACAACTTCTATACATAAATCTCCTGACACTGAATTGCATGAATTGAAGTGTCGGGTGCGAATTGAAAAGGATTTATTCCCCAAAGAACTCACGCGAGTGCACCATATTTGTTAAGAAAAAGATGCGATCACAGATTGACATGGAATTAAATAAAGTGACAATCAAACAAGTATCCACTACCGAGATTGATGATTTATTTGAGTGGAGGAGCTACAGATTTTCCATAATCGATGGAGATCCGGATATCATCGTTAGTTAAAGATGCCGATATTTTTAAAACAAATTTTAGAACCGAATATTATGAATTCTTATGCCATTTGTTAACTAATGCCTCAGCTTTTATGGACTTAATGAATCGTTTTTTCAAGCTCAGACTGGCCATATCATCTTTATTGATGATATAATTTATTCTAAACCGTCAGAAGAGCAAATCATCCGTATTGTTTTTAAAGTTAACAAAATCAATTATATGCCAAATTTTCAAATGTGAATTTTGGATGCATAGTGTCGCATTTCTGGTCATATTATCACGAAAGGAGTTTGTGATCCGAAAGTAAAAGCAATTTTAGAATGGTCCACTTACGAATGTTACGTAGTTAGAAAGTTATGAAGTTTGTCAAGAGATTTTCTCATATCAATGCCTCTATCTAATTTATTGAGAAAGGATGTCAAATTCCAATGGACAACCGAATGTGAGCAGTTTTCAAGAATTGAAAACATTTGACCACTACACCGCTTTTTATTCCATCGTGGCTCGAGTGATTCCAAATATTTAGTGATGCATCTTTAAGGTGGTTGTGTTTTAATGCGCAATGTAAGAGTAATCACATGCTTGAGACAATTAAAACCTCATGAAAGAAATTATCCCGTGCAGAGTTTAGCAGAAATGTGATTTTGCTCTTAAAATTTGGAGACATTTGTATGAGTGAAATGCAAATTTTATCGATCGAGTCTTAAATATATCTTTACACAAAAAGAATCAATCAAAGAAGATGACTTGAGTTTATTAAAGATTATGATTTAGATATTCAAGATATTTTAGTGCGGATCGATGCATCCGCAAGTCCACTGGAAATGCTTGGATTATTACTCAAAGTCGAGATCGAGAATTGAGCTGTTAAGTTAAGATTCTGATACTGGCATTTATATCAATCGACAATGCAATCAACTTTATTTCGAATCAAAGTCGCCGTAAATGGATCGGATATCGAAATTCATCAACAAATCCAAACCAAGTAAGAAAGAATTTTACCAGATGAGGGTATTATTCTAAGAATTCACAATTATGGTACGGTGATGCGAATCAGATAAAGAAATTTTGGGAGGCTCAGTGATATACTATTCATCCGTAGTTCAAAAATGTATAAAGATTTAAAAGCATTTTGGTGGTCAGGAAGAAAGACATAAATATGTCTCTAAATGTCAAGCTTGTCGATTGTTAAAGCGAGTATCAAAGACCGGTGGATTGTTACGTCATTACCTATACCGAGTGGAAGTAAGAAATTGCAATGGATTTTGTTATGATTTCTGTGCAGGTCGCGGATAAGATCGGGTTGTTGTGGATAGATTGATCAAGTCGCCATTTCTTACCTATAAAACGTATGACTCCGAGAAAATGTTAAATCAAGACTTCATGTTCCAAAAGTGATCGCTCAGAGATAGATTTACTTCCGTGATTATGGAAAGGAATTCGAGAGGCTTGCACAGCTACACTTAAGTACAACTTTTCATCCTCGACCGATGGACAATCGAAAGAACAATTCAAGTCCCAAGATTTGTTGAGATTATGTGTTTTAGATTTTGAGGTGGAAGATCATATTCCTATGATCGAAGTGCTTACAATAATAACTACCAATAGTATTCGAGGTGCAGATGAGGCATTATAGGAAAGTGTAAAACTCCATCATTGGGTGGGCGGGAGAAAGACAACAGCAGTTGGTTGATCGAGCTCGTGAGAAAAATCGATTAATCGAGATAGACAAAAGTCGCCGTGATCGTCGTAAGTATACTTAAAGCACCGATAGAGAATTTCAAGTTGGAGAATTTGTATTTTGAAAGTCAAACCTATGAAAATTAGTAGATTTGGTCATGGAGGTAAATTAAGCTGTACGGACCTTTTGAAATCATTGAAAAGATTGGTAATAGGCTTACGCGCCTTTACCCATTAAATCGACAGATATTCACAACGCCTTTTCACATTTCAATGAGAAAATGGATCACGATGCAGAGAAGATTCCATATACAAAGTTTGAAATACAACCAATTTGACTATGCATTGGAAAAAAGATTTTGGAATTTGATGTGAAGAGATTCTAAACAAACAAATTTCTATGTTAAAATTAAATGGAAGCACGTAACAATCAAAGAAGCTACTTGGGAGGTTGAATAAGAGATAGAAGTTTCCTTCCTGTTGAATGATTGAGAAGAAATTTCGACTAAATTTTTTTAAGGGAAATTGTAATATCCAATTTATTTCTAATTTCCTAATTAATTTTGTTTTAGCTAATTAATGTCAGTTATCAGAAGAATTATCAGAAGACCTAAGCATGCTGGCCGGATTAAAGCATTCGACGCGTATGGTCGGATCTATCGAAAGGTAATACATGCTCATTTTATTTCATTTCATACCACGCCTCGCCTTCGCGATCGAGTTCGTCTCCTCCTTTCCCTACCCTCGGCGTCGGCCGACAGGATTGCCTCGCGGACGCAGAACGCCGAGTGGAATCCGTCCGGCTTCACCAGAACCGCCGCTGGCCGTCGTAGATTGCCGGTGCCACCTCGCAGATCGCGACGCCGTTATGGAATCCGCGTGCCATTGAACGCCGATTCGCCGCCCGAACAGTCAATTTGCCCGGGTTGGAAATCCGTGAACCGACGGCTCTGGCCAGGATTTCCTTTCCGATCGGGATGCTTATGGGATTTTGTGATTTTTTCTTTCCCATTCCTTTTTTTCACCGGCCTTCCTTTGTTGAAATGCGTGATTGGGGAGTTCAACCGCTGGTAAGTTGTATAATTATTGTAATGGAAGGATTTGTTGGCATTTTGTTAACCTTATTATACTTGATTTAATGAGTTAACCTTATTATACCGATTTAATCGTGTAATTAATATTGGCGTTAGTAGATTACTTTGGAATCGTTCTCGGTATTTCAAAAGATTATATGTGGAGACATCAATTTCGGTAAGAATGTTAAGTTGATGATACTAGTGTTAAATGTATTTATGATGTATTTAAGAGTTATTTAATGAGATCGGGAGAATCGGTCACATCAAGACACCTGACATATAGGAGACATAATTGCTAATTTAGGTTTATTCTATGTATGCCATCGTTCTACCACTTCAGATAAATTGTATAAATATGACATAGATATTTTTGTCATATCAGTATGAAATATAAATGTTTATTACTGACCCAAGATGATTCATCGAAACGACATAAGCCGCTTTATAAAGATATGATTTTGTTGCATATGAAAATGTTTTAAAATGCATTATTAATTGTTAAATGCAAGATGTGATAAATGTGAGAAATGTCGAAAATTGTGAAGAAGCATGTTATGTAAATCTACGCAGATAAACAAAGTTCTCGACGAGATGAGTGAGCGGGATCTTAGTATCCCCGACTCGACATTGAGGTTGGAGCCGTTAACGTCGCCGTAATCAGCAGTAAGTAGATGGTTCGCCGCTTTACCTTCGCTTTAAATGACGGGTGTGACTTTTGTTATCAAAACCTATGCAATTATAAATGATATTTAAAAATGATTCGACATGAACCAAATGACTTTCATTAAATAATCCGCCCTATGACATGACATTGATACCGACTAATCTACAAAGATATTGTTCAGCTTATATCATTACATTTCACGATAGTTACCACTTTTACTCTTCTCGAATTTAAGCATGCACAATCGTTCTATGCTTGTTTCTAAGCTTACTTTAGCATTCTTGTCTCACGCTTTTAGCTTACGATACTACCGCTGATAATTTGAGAAATGACGGTGGGTGTAAGCTAGTCCGCTTTGTTGATTCAGATGCTTGTATAGTTGGGAAGATTAAAGGCTTTGAAAGTATGTAAAAATTTTAATATCGATGCCTTTAATGCTCAGATTTATTTACAAACTTAAAGATTTTACGCTTCCAAATTTCAGGATATGAATTAATTAAGATATGATTTGTAAATTTAGGATGATTGATTAGATACAAATTTCACTGCTTCATTCCGCAAAGACAAGTGAACGGTGAAATCGCGGTCCAATCGAGTCATCCTATTCTCGTTACACTTCGACACTAGAATAAGTGGGTCATCATCCGATGTGACATTTTCTCCCCTGAATTTTCCCTCGCTTTCATTCCGGCTGCGTGTGATGCGGCCAAAATCCACCGCCGTCTCGTCACAAGACGTCTGGCCATGGACAGAGCTCGCACCCGCCACCAATCTCCGCTTCCTTCCGTGCACCGCTTCATGTTTCAACTTCGGACTACCGCGAGATCACCAGTCTAATCCGGGATCTACCTCCCATTCACTCAAGGTCTAACTACTCAAGGACTACCAGATTCCTCAGCTTCCTCCTCATGGCCATTACCAAGGAATTGTAGAGCTATTGTCGAATCGCTGGTTTGGCGCAGAATCAAGCCAGACTGCTTCACGCCCAGCCATTGCTCCAACTCATGGGCTTCCTCCGCTCAAAGACGCTGAATTGTCAGAGCCTGCCAAGGCTTCTCATAGACCTCCGGCTCATTGCCCCTGCTGACTGACCAGAGCTCACCTGGCCCACAAATGTAAAATCCCACCACTCAAACCGCTCACAAATTTCACACCCGACCCGCCAGGAAATCCCGCCCCACTAAATAAACCAACCTCGCTTTTCCAAGCGCTTCACGGCCTTGTTTAGTTTTCTGCAGCTCTTCAAACCCGCTGCCCATGCCCATCCAAATTCTTCAACCGACCCAAACTCGCCCGTTTCTACGCAATCTTTCCCGCAAGACACCGCTTGTTATGCTCATCGTATGCATCGAGTCCGGTGCGCCATGCTCATCGTGGATGAGATGAAATTCGCCGTAAGATTCCATAACACCGCCACGCCATCGTATATATATGAATCACCAGATGTGTTCGGCCCAAGATGTTAAATGTCTAACCACATGATCCGAGAAATGTTGTGCAATAAAATCAAAATCAATCTAAACCAAATCTTGCCTTAAGAATTACATATATTTTGAACGATCAATAAATATTTATTTTTAAAGTCAAATCTAAATTTATTGATCATATACATTCGATTACAACTCAAATTTATAAAGCAAAGTTGTAGCCCAATTTAACTAATTTGATCCTCCTCTTTATAAGAACTGGAGTCGATAGGATTGATTACAAGTTCAATACTTAATCGCTAAGAAAAGATTTGATCTATACATTTGTATCATCATTAAAGTCTTAATAAAAAAAGTTTTCATATTCAAAATTATAAATTCTCTATTTTAAGATGATAAATGAAATCATCTATTTTACTTATATATATATATATGATCATCTCGCAAGAAAGTAGTTGATGTTATTTATATCCTCAATGATAGTATTGTTGAATGGAGATTTTATCCAGAAGATACTTCCATCAAAATGTGTTTGTAATTTCATCAAATTAATTTAAATTAAATATTAATTCAAATGCAAAATCTAATATATCATTAAACTATAAATACTCAAATGAAAGTTATCATATAAAAGGTTAAAGCAAATAATCTATTTGTCTTCCACAACTATTTGTTGAATGTGACAAACTAAAAAAACTCTAACTCACAAAAGAGCTAATATCTAATACACAACTATATTCACTCTTAATCAATCTCATAACAATAAAGATGTCCACATCCTCTCGTCACGGTTTGTCTAAGTGAGCTCCACATATAATACAAGCATGAACGTAATCCTCTGGGTGGTGGTTCGTCAAATGACATCATTATATTACGATCATGACTATAGATCATATGTTCACTAATGACTCTACCACTGAGATGTGAATCATATATGGTGCATTTGATAACAAAAGCTCACGCCTAAGGTGAACTTAAAATTATCTCCTTAGACAACATCATGTCACACCCGATGACCCCTTTACGCTGGGTCAATGTGCAACGAATAGGATGACTCGATTGACCGATTTTCACCGACATCGCTCAAACCTAACGGAACCAGCAAGTGAAAGGTGTATCTAATCAAATCATCACTAAACTATTCAATTCATATACTACTTAACTTAATTCATAACACAAATACCAAGCATGAAATCTTTAAATAAATATAGAAAGACATTTAATTTATGCACTAAAAAGCCTTTAAGCCCCAAACTATACACCAACAAAACAGACTACTACCCACTGCCTTTTCCGAAATTTTCAACGGTAAGATCATAAGTTTAAAAGCTTGAGACAAGAATGCTAAAACAAGCTCGACTAAAGACATAAACAACCGCATGTATATGTAAATTTGTAAAACTGTAGGTAAAGCATCAGAATGTAACATCAGAATCGAACAATACAGGTCCGCAAAAAGTAACAATATAACCGAATAATATCAGTTCATAATCAGATCAATCATCGAAGCGATTTTCATTTCGCCAGCCTATATCAAATCATTTTCTAAAATGTCATTTATAATCGCAGTTTTGACTTTCATTCATAAGTGGTCGCCACCCTACTGCCTAAAACAAGTTGTAGGCAGGCTCGAACCATACTCTACATACCTAATACCCGACACCGGTTTAACGACACCAACCTCAAATGCTGAGTCGGGATACTAAGATCTAATCACGGCTCATCTCGTAACTTTTGCCTATTCAAGGCAGATTCTCAGATAAATTCTTCCTATCACAATTTTCCGACATTTCGTTTATCACATTATCGCTTTACAACATGTATTAAAACATTTCTATATGCCAAATGAAATCAATGAACTAAATTGACATATCAGAATCATTAATCTACGCAGGCCAAATACTAAACATTTGTATTTACATTCAATATGACATTACATTCAATATGACAAATCTATGTCATTCATACAATTTATAATGGCGAGAAACGGGCATACATGGCATAGATAAACCGAATTTACATTAGCAATTATGTCTCACCTCGTCGTTGTCGCGTGATGTGCACCTCGATTCCTCCTCGATACACAACCTATAATAAAATAACTCTTCTAAGCACTTCTATAACATACAACTATAAATGAAACATAATCTTACCCGAATTGATCTCCTCATGTTTAAACACCTGATGCACTCCAAAGTAATCTCCAAAGAAATCTCCTAACGCCACTATTAATTATCCGCTTCAATCAATAAACTAAAATTAACAAACACCGACAATCCAAATCCCCTCAATAATTCTACCACTCACCTGCGTAAAACGGTTCTAACTCCTCAATCACGATTTCAACGCCGGAAGGTCAAGAAAGAAAAGGATAGGGAAAGAAGAACTTACAAATTTCCCCTAAGTTTCCGATCGGCCGTGAACAGAATTCTGAGCCGATCGGTTCACTAATTTCAAACCGAAGGGACTGGACTTTCCAACCCGACCCGTTCTGTGAACTTTCCAACCCGACCGGCGCTTCTGGGACTTACAGGCGGCGGCGTCGCACGGCGGAATTCGCTTCACCGAGCGCGAGTCCAGCGAAGGAGTAAGCCGGGCGGTTCTGTCAGCCGACCGACGCCGAGGGAGGAAACGATTCCCTTACGTGTCATGGGAGGTCCGTCGTTGAAGCGATGCCGAGGGAAGGGGCGGCTCGTCGCGACGATTTCGCCAGGAAGGCGGCACTCCTAGTCAAAGTCGACGACGAAGCGAAGGGACTGCGGCTCGCGTCACGGAGCGGCCTTCGATTCCGGCCGGTGGAAGGAAGGAGGAGGAAATCCGATGCCGAAGGAACGGAGCGGTCTCGATCTCGCTGAAGGAAATGAGGCCGCGGGAGGAAGGAAGTGAAATAGGAAGCCGCGGAGAGATCGAACCGCCCACGCATCGAGTGGCTTAATCCGGCCGATGCATGCGAAGCACCTGATGCTACAAGAACGGGTTAATTAGCTAAAATAAATTTAATTAGGCATTAATGAAATGGATATTACACATCACCCAAAGTCATAAAATTTTCTTGGACGACGCAATGCGACTTGACAGGATCTTTCGGTCGGTTGAGTCGATTACCTACTCTAACTAAGTAGATTAGCACCTGATACCGAGATGATGGAACCATGAGATCTTAATCGAGGCGTCATCATCCCCAACTATCTACTTTAAGCTAAAACGATGATGAAATTCATAAATCTAAATTTAAAACTCTCTGACGCGTTACTATACACTACGCATTTAGACCTAACGATTAACCTTAAACAAAGTTCTCTTAAGATTAAGAGGAGTAATTAACTATAGGTGCTTGTGCCTATAAGAAACCTAGAATCAAATCTAAAGTCCTCACAAAATGAGAGTGAAATCTTTAGGTAGTGTCTTATCTATTATTTTATCTGTCTTCTAAAAAATTTGACCGACATTAGTTTAACTCTCTTCATCGAGAGGTGGTGGCGAATTTTGGAGCCCACACTAGATAATTAACCGAGGGACTTGTGCTTATAAGAAACATTGAACCAAGTTATGAAGTCCTTTTCCTTTTCGAGGGTGAAATCTAAGTAGCATCTTAATTCTTACCTAAACATTCAATCTTCCTTCTTAAAAAAATCAACCTATAATAACTCAAAAATTCAAAAGAGTAAAGTGGAATTTTAAGATTCCACACCCATCAAGGGGAAAAAATTTTATGCCAATGAAATTCAACAATTAGAATTAGAAAACAAGGTTAATCAAGAAGACCCCAATTTGGAAACAACAAACATATTTATATATGTTTTTAAATAAGGCAAAAAAAGATTTGAGGAAACTAACGGTAATGGACGTAAGTACCGATAAAGGGGACTAGGTAATAAAACATTAATTCATAAAGATTAAAACAAAACTTGAAAATAAAATAAGACAATAGAAAGGCATGAAGTCGTTGACCTAATGTCTACTATAAGTTGATCGAGCTTACAAGTCAAATTGACGAACTTTGGATGCAATAGCAAATTAAAGTCGAAATGCACTCGACGTCGCTAAAACTCCGATCGACGAATGGACTTCGCCATCGCTCAAAATATCGAAATTGATCGTATACATATTGCATAATTGATCGATCGATCAAGAAGGAAATTCGTCAATATACATATTGCATAATTGACCTGGCAGTCGATGCGATCGAAGAAAGAGAATGACGATTCAGCGCTACACATCGGGAATGATGGCCTCAATGATGAAACGATCAAATTACGCCTTGAATGTCCAGGAACAACAGCAATTTGAAACTGAAATTGATCCGTTAATTTCAGCCGAATTTGAACCAAACCTCAGTATTGTGAAAAACAGGGCTGGCCGTTACGTGAATGTCGGAATAACCTAAGATTGATATATATATTAACTACATAATTATGTAGTGGTAAAGTTCCAAATTAGTATTGACTTAATCGCTTAAATGAAAAGAGCCCTTTATAAATACCCATTACTCCCTAATCGACACAACACTCATTCACGATTTCCGTTTTGCCAAACCTCTCCATTCATCGGTTCCTTCCCGATCGGCGTGCCATCACTGGTCTTTCCTCCCTCTCTTGGAACAACAAGCGCGCACTCTTGACCGAGCCTCTTCATATCCTTGGTTTGTGCGACCGGTTCATTTATTCGCTACTCTGCTTGGACGAATCGAACCCAGTCAAGCAAACAAGCTTCGCACGTCCGTCCGATTCTGGCCAACGGACCCCGACCGGCGCATCATCTTCGATGAAGGTTAGCATAACCTCTCCATCTCCCTCTCTTTCTCGTCCCTATTGAAAATAACCGAAGATCTTGCTCCCGCCATTCCCATTTCTGTTTGCTGCACAAAGCCCATTTTCTGAACTTCACAGATCCAAATTTTGGGCAGTATGTTGAGGGAGCATGTTCTATAGGGATTAAAGTGAGCATTTTTTGTTGTTTAATAGAATATGGGTTGAATCCTACCCAAACCTTTTGCCAACTTGATAATATTTGGAGTAAGATAGTATATCTGGATGTTGTTGTGCATGATTTCAAGTTTCTATTTTGCTGATCTTAGTTTATATTGGTTTAAATTTTGCTTGTGTCTCACTACCAAATAACCACCTTGTCTCCAAACATTCATTTTGTAGTTGGGTTAAAGTAAAAGCAATATATATATATATATATATTGAGATTTGTGATTTTACAGATTTTGGAAGCTTTCGTTTCGGTGTCCATAAATGACTGTAGAACAAAATCATTTAAATCTTGTTGTCGAATGCCCCTTTCTCATTTTATATTATTTCAAGGTAAAGTTGCAATAAAATTCTAAATTTGTGAGATTCAATATTATTATCTTCTAATATTTCATGCAGCATTCAACTTGTTACTTCATTTGTCCTGTTTGGAAATGATGGAAAAGAAAGCAAAGTTTCTTATGAGCCTTCCTTACTTTTGTTTTGCCTCACCCTATGTGTTCATGAAAATGAAATTATATGAAATACTGTAATTTAAGTACCAACTCATGATTATTTCAACACGGTGGGGAAACCTACTATACCTAAGTACGTGCATGTTGCTTGACGTCGAGAAAATCAGATGGTTTTCATACATGTTTGAAGGCTATGCGACGCTTTTCATAAGCGTGGTAGGTCTGAAAATCACTTGGTTGCGGTCACAGACACCTACCATGCTTTCTTAAGCGTTGAAAGGCCTTCCGATGCCCTACACCGAGGATGAAATCGGGAGGTCGCGGTTTCATTTCAAATGCGTGCATATGCTTGCATATTAAACTCATCTACTTACTATTTCAATGTAATTGCAAATATTTGCTGATATAAGTACTCGTGCATGTTGCTTGACAGAAATCGGGATGATTTTATACAGGTTTGAAGGCTTATGCGACGCATTTCATAAGCGGTGGGTAGAAAATCCTTCGGTGTCGCAGACCTACCATGCTTTATTAAGCGTGGTGGAAGGCCTCAACACTCCGATGCATCCCCATATAGGGATGGCGTCGGTCGAATTTTATTCCAAACACGGATATTGAAGGTCTATGCATGCTTTCTTAAGCGTGGTGAGTTTAGAAGACTCTTTAAAAGCGTTAATGTAATACATTGACTATGCATGCTTTCTTAAGCATGGTAGGAAGGCTCAGCACTCCGCGCCTCTATGGATGACGTCGGGAGCAAATTTTATCAAAAACATAGATTAATAATTAATGAAAATGAAATAGTCAAAGGATAATATTTGAATATTAAACGAGTAATAAGATCGATAATTGAACTAAGTCTAATATACTAAGGCTGAGACAAGATTGAACTTTCAATTGTCATTATAATCTACAACAAATTAGATGAAATTCTGCTATAAAACATTCAAAAGATTTAAAATTGGATATGAATGAAACATACAACTTACGCTCGATTCGCAACACATCATAGAGAATAGTCAATTAAGGATTTAATTAAACTCGAACATAATATAAAGTATGAACTAAACCAAATTTAATACCTCAAAATTGTGCTTAAATACACCGCCGTCTATGTTGAATCATGAATCTAGTGTCAGGATCGTGGGTTAATCAAAAGTTTTCTCTCAAAATTGGGAGGGTAATTATATAGGTGCTTGCTAGAAACACAGATCTAAAGTCCTCACAAAATGAGGGCTAAATCTGCAGGTAGTGTCTTATCTACTATTCCATCTCTTAAAATTTCACCAACACTTTAAATCACTCTCCTTATCGAGAGGTTGGTGGCCTTTTGAAGATTTCCACGGTGACTCTGGGGATAGATTTCTCTTTTCATCATTAGTCAAATCAAAACTATGATAGCGTGAGTATAATAAAATCAAAATTTAAAATTATTTATAAAATAAAATTGGTTGAAATTTAAATTATTTTATAATGAACAAATTCTGAAATTCTTAAGATTTTATTTATATATAACTTGCTTTAATATTCTATTATGTTTGTTCGTTATATTTATGCATCATGAAAGTGTAGGATGATATATCTATTCGATTACTAATCCTCATCTTTCATTTCATGATGGATCTTGAACACCGTTCTTGTCGTGGAGCCAAACATCTCAATCTTTGTCATCACCGGACAGGCTACTATACAATTTGGTAGCATAGATTTCTCACGATTGTTGCTCAAACTACTACTAGGCCTTCAAGAGACAATCATGCACAACTTCCATATCAACCTATGCAGCCAAATCCACTAAAATTCTCTCTACGTTGGGAGGTTCTTCAAAGAGAACCTCTATGAAGGTTGGGGGAATCAAGCTCCACCATGAACATAATTATCCATAAAGTTTCGGTCGTGCTTAATGTGGCCACTCACGGTTGAACCCTTTGCACAAGGCCAACATGATGATGAAGCTTCCTCATCCGGAGGAAAGCTATAAGACAGAGGAGAAGAATGAATCGAACATCGCTCTCACCGACCCCTACACAAATAGCCTTACCGAACTAATGTTCCCACTCACAACAAGTTTGAAAATCTCAAATGGGTGAAAAGGAATAGCTCTTGGTGATATTAAACAATCATTAAGCAACAGCGATACCATGCTCCAACCCCACAAAGGAGGTATCCGAGACTATCCTCTAGAGTACATAGTGACGAGCAAGAAGAGGAACAAGAAGAAGAAGATAACATGTTATTGACACTTCACGCTTTCGGTGCAAAGGCAAATCGTGGCAGATGAAAATGAAAGATAAAGAGATCTCTCGCCTAAATTCAAAGATGAATCGATGAATCTCATGATACAAATGATGCATAAGAACGCACGCAATGCCGACACCAGTTCCTCCTATCAATTATCAAACAACCAACACTGCGCCCTATCAAACCACCGGTTGAGCAAGCACCACAAACCTCTAGAGCACAAAGTGCTCACGATGGTAGAAATGAAGTCAATCAATTGATCAACCTACCCTCAAAGATATATCGAGCATATCCGGAGGTGATAGTCATACAACTCAAACTAACATAAGTGAAAAATCAAAGCTCGCCATACAGTGGAGAAACTAGTGAGCAGAGTCGCCATATCCTGCAGAATATGGCCGGTGTCATATCCTGGTTACTCGTGTCGAAATTCCACTCATTTGATGGGAACGGTAACCCAGGCATTTAGATTTGAAGCAACTTGTGGTAACAGGGCAATGGCGTATTATTGTTTCGCTGGTCGTTAGCGACTTAACTTTTGCGAATGGTGCAGAGTTACCGAATGACTGGTTAAGACATTCCCACGATAGACAATGTTTATCAAAAGATTTGGCGTCAAAATACTACAATAGATCGCTTGAGAAGAGAAAGAAGGACGAGTTAATTACAAAGTACATAACTCGGTATGAGTATGAAGTCGCAGCTGGAAGAAAAATATGCAATTCAGCTAATGGGCAACATTGATGATAAAATTATGCCCTATTTATGCATGGCTTCCATCACCACCTTCCAAGAACCTACGGATCGAGTGGCAAAATTCAAAAGTCAATTTTTCCAAACCCGAAGTCACTCAAACAACAAAGAAAGGGAAGTTCCCAAAATCAAGGTGAATCTCACCGCTTCATACTATTCAATAGAGGAACGCGAGCAACCTATAATGCGGATAAGGAAAACAACCCATTTATTTTGAAGAAAAGTCAAACAAACCCTTCAATTCTCAAAGTTAGTTCTTGGAGGCAATGACATGACAAACTTTCTGGTAATGGTGAGCACCCAAGACAATCATTAGAGATGATGATCGAATGCATCCATCTCTTAAGGAGAAAATGAATAAAGAATACTCTTTCAAAAGAGAAAGTGTAGCTAAACTATTCGACAAATACCCAAGCGGGGTTAGTTGCCAAAATGCAAAAGACTTGAAGAGTAAGGACAAAGCGAGCAAATTCGTCCATATCATCTTGTTAGCCACCCATAGAAGATTGATATGTATTCAAAGGCTAGAAAGAAAATACAAGAGAAGTGAATTCATCTCAACAACGTTCTTATTCATCCAAAGAAAGAATCTACAATAGTGGTTACGTCCTCTTCCATGCCCCACAAAAAATAAAGCAAAAGAAAAATAATTGAGAATGATAAATAGGAGACTTGATCTCAAAGAAAACTATGAAGATGTTGAAGCAATTAGAAGGCGTTCTGGTGTCGGACGAATCACCACTTAAACCGTCGAACCAAAGGTAGGATATACATCAAAAGGTTCGCTCTTCAAAAGCGGTCAAGGTGATTGACACTCTCGACGAGAAATAGATATTCGAGTTCGCCAAAACTCCCAAAAGACTAACTAAATAGAAGAAGACAAAGAAAGAATCCACTACCCCAAAGATTATTAATAATCTTGAAGAATATCGACAAAGCAAGAACAATTAAGCTTACGATTTCATGTAAAGACTCCAAATCATTGAAACAAATGATGAAGGAGATGATGACAGAATCTCTTTCTAGAGAAGTTTGTGTTATCTCAACGTCCTTGGATACTCCACGAAATTCATTTCTACAAGATAATCCAAGAAGAAGAACCACCAATGATGTAGCATTCAAGTCTCGATGGGGAAGCAAACAGATGATACTTGGAAGAAGACTTGTGTTTTCCAAAGGAAGATGAGTTAGAAGTCTTCAATATCACCATTGATGAAGGGCATAAAATTAGGAAGTGATTCAAGTCTCCATCCATCCTCGCATAAATAAGTGATTCTAAAGAGGAGACTTCTTTAGAAGAACCCGAGCCGATAGAGCAAGATGCAGTTAAGAAGTGCGTCTGCCATCATCACGTAAGAAAGGAACACCAAATAAAGACAATGACAAGAACATAGAAATTAATGAAAATATCATTCACAAAGACCCAAAGAATAAGTCTAGCATGGATGAAGGAATCAATTACAACAACATTGCACTGAGGAAGATCCTACACAATTGAGTGTGTATGAGGCCCTCGATGTCGCAAGATCTCCGTGAAACTTTAATTCAAGCTCTTAAGAATCCGGAGAAATATGAAGCGTGCCAGGAGTGTATGGCAAGTATTACAATCTCAAGACCTTCCGACGATCACCTTCTCGAGGAAGATCTTATGCATGGAACATCATAACACAATTTCCGCTATATGTTTTTTTTCGTAGCGATGGTGTCATAATCAATCAATTCTAATTGATCCGTTCATCTCACAATCTCATGAGTCCGAAAGTATTGAAGGGATTGTCTCTCAACATTCAACATCTAGATAAATTGATGATCCACTTCAATGAAAAGGGCAAAAGACTCTCGATATTTTACCTTGCCACTAAGATTCGAGCTTTACACGGCTAAATTTCATATCATTGATGTTGACACCTCGTTCGGGGCCTTGTTGGGTCGCCTTGGCTACATGAGTGCAAATTATTCTACTTTGCACCAATGCATGAAATACATAAGAGATGAGGAAGAACACAAAATTCCTAGCAACCTTCACCATTTGTAGTCCATGAAACTAAAATCTATGAAGATGCAAAATATTATTTGTTGAAGGAGCCCAAGCCTCAACAATCCAAAGCTTCTACCTCAAAAGTCAGAAACAACACAAAGAAGTGAAGAAGGAAAAATGAAGAAAGAAGGCAACACCGAATTTTCCTAAAGCAATGCATCACCTAAGTTGAAAAAGCTAGTCTCATCTAGGCGTTGACACATAAGAAGAATAGGATGATCCTTATCATACCCAGAGAGTAAACAAGTCTCCGGTGAAAGAAAAGAAAAATATAGAATACCCCAATTATGATTCTAAACCTACTTACGAAGTGATGTTCGGTATCTTTTCAAGAAGGATGATAGACCTATTGATATCGATTCATAAGTGATCGTGTCGCTCCTTTTCAACACTTCAAGGAAGTTACTCCACGAAGTATACATTGTTAAAGAATTAAAGACTTTCTATGTGCCTTCTTTGCCTAGAAGTGATGAACGTGGAATTTCATTTTACAAGCGAGGAATGTTATCACCAAGATTCGATTGACTCATGCAATTTGATGAATCCAACAATATGGTGCCAACCAAAATGCCGGTATTATCCTTCAAGGATCCGTAAGATGATGCACAAATTAGGGGTTGATGTTGAACCGATAAGTGGCGGTTACCTTTTCGATACCCTCGAATTTGAAAAGTCCAGATCCTACAAAAGTGTGAAGATTATACATCTAAAGGTCTTGGATACATCGTAGCATCGTCAAGAGCTTGTTACACAATAATAGAAAATGAAGTTGAGATCTAAAATGAATATAACATTTATGAGATTTACCTATCAAATGATGAGAAAGTGGAAGCCAAGCCGCGCATAAAGAGCTTGGATGGCGGCAAGTACCATGGATGAGCTAAAAGAAATCAACTTGAGAACAGAGGATGATCCCCACCCAACTTTCGTGCACTAATGAAAAGTTGAAGAATTAAAGACCTACTTTGTGAATTGGGATTGCTTTGCTTGGACATACTCAAATATCAAGCTAACCCCTAGTGTGGTTCACAAACCATCAAGGCAAATGCAACACCTGTTAAGCAAGCTCTAGGCGGGTTGGAGATTGAAAAATAGGTAATTGCAAAACTAAGAAGTTGATCGGCGGCATATTGGATAGCCAACATTATTCCTGAGAAAGAAGAATGGTCAAATCAGATGCATTGATTTTCGAGATCGAACAAAGCATGCAAAAGATGATTTTTCTTCCAATATCGAACAACTAGTAAATAATACTTCTACTATGACATATTCTCATTCATGGTCATCGGTATAATTAAATCAAGATGACTCCAAGATGAAAGACACACATCATTCAAGACGCCTTGGTATATATTCTTTGCCTGATGCCCTTCGGATTGAAGAATCTTTGGAGCTACATATCGAAGGCCATGACGCATCTTCGACGAAGTTGATTCATCGAAAGTAAAATGTTATGTGGATGTCGTTAAGAGCATAAATCGAGAAGATCATTTCAATGACTTGAGAATGATCTTGAAAGAATTAAGCAGATGATCTCAAAATGAATCCTCTCAAATGTGCATTTGGAGTTTTATCCGAAAAGTTCCGCTATGGTGCATGAGGAATTGAGATCGACCCTAATAAAGTCAAAGCAATAGTGGATATGCCACCGAAGAATCTTCGTCTTCGCTATACAAGGAAATTTGGCATGTATCCCGTGAACTTTGAAGATTCTCTCGTAAAACAAGAGCATCGATTCTTTGTGAAAACCCCTGTTAGATAGGGATATTTTTATATATTTAGCTAAGTTGACATCGCTTTAAGAGATCTTCGATAAATATATATAATAATCGACGAGTTATATTTATTTATATTAAAAGAATTCAAACTCGTAATATATTTTGAACTAGTCACTACAATCCCCTGCAAGAGACATTTTTTTAATTTTTATAATCAAAATTGTTCAATCTCTCTTATGAAACAGTCTTCTTCTATACATATTCGGGTTGACATTGAGCCTTATGTCAAATCCACGAACATATCTATAGTTGCAATTATTAAAGTTGTAGACCTTATAATAACCAAAAAAATCCTCCTTTATGCTCAAAAAGACCTAAATGTCAAAAGTTTGTCTCCTAGATTTGTCAAATGTCGAAGATCAAGTCAAGAACTCCCACTTTGAAGCTTCAATAAGTTGAAAATACATCAACCTCTCTACATAGTTCAGGACAGACGAGTTCTAAAGGTCGGACTTTAAGCCCACAAATGGTAGTTCAGCTCTCCTCACTCAATAAAGCGCAAAAAAGTAGTGAAAGAGCCCCGTTCGTTAGTGGGATGACTAAACCACCCCATCACAACTTAAGTCAAGACTCGAGTAGTTCTAAAAGTCGGACTCAACAAGCCCACATCGAATCGTGATGCTCTCATCACTCAACAAGCTATAATAAAAAATCGCAATGAAAGAGCTCTTCGTCTAATGATAATAATTGTTCAATGTCAAGCCAAATTCGCTTATTACAAGCAACAAGAATCTAAGAGATCTTTCCACTTGATCGATGGACGGGGCAATCGAGGACTCTCAACTGAGGCGCCAAATCAATCTCCGTATTGCAAAGTCATATCACAATCAATTTTCAAACAACGATCAAGCACTGGGTCAAAGCTAATTTCATCAGTCGCCAAAGCAGGATCGAGCAATCCCATAGTTCATACAAAGGCAATGACCCTAAAGGAATTAGTGATTATTCATGTTAAAGCACACATTTAGGCGATAACACAACACCGATCTAGTATAAGCGAAGCGGTCATCTGATGCACCCTTCAAATCCGTCAAAGCGGGCGATTGGGACGTCATACACTTCACGACAAGTCAATATGGGCAAATCAGTCAATCCTTCATCAAGTCCGTTAAGCTTAAAGCTAGGGAAGGAATTTCAAATATCAAAGCAAACAAACCAATTCCTCCATCAAACTCGACCAAGCATAAAGTCGTGGTCGAAGGAAATCAAATCTACAAAGACACAAAAGAAAGAGATCTTTAACAAGTCATTGAAGCGAGAGTGATGGTGGAAGAGGATCTTATTGAGCCAAGTAATTCATGATCGACCGAAGGATCAACCAATTTTCAACAAACATGACTCGCTCCATGCACAAATCACATTTATTGTGGAGGTGGGCATTTGTGACCTCAATATCTACTACATAAGTCGAGTCGAGCCCACAAGCCAAATTCGACGACTTCAATGCAATAGGCAAATCAAATCGGAAATGCTCTCGACGCCGCCGAAACTAGTTCAAAATGACCGATCGACGAACGACTTTGCCATCGCCCGCTATTGAAAATTGATCGTAATATACATATTGCATAATTGACGGCCGAATCGATCAAGAAGAAATTCGCGACACGCCACCATATCGTCGGAGATCGCGAAGATGCCTAAACGACCGCTCGAAATTGATCACGCCGTTAGCGCCAAACGTCAAAACCTATCAAATTAGACCGCCCACGCCAATTCGACGAGGCGAAATGTCGAAATGCCAAGAACGCCGCAATTTGAATCAAATTGATATGATTCGCCAACTCAACCAAAAGGCCTCCAATTACGATCACAAGTATCATGCCCCGGAATATCGCACAATAACCTAAGATTGACATATATATTAACTACATGATTATGTCGCTAAAGTTCCAAATTAGTGTTGATTTAATCGCTTAAATGAAAAGAGCCATTTATAAATACCCCTATTATCCAACCCTAATCCACACAACACTCTCACACACTCGATACTCCCGCTTTGTGCCGCAAACCTTCCATTCATCTCGTTCCTTCCCCGATCGAAGGCAGTTATCACTGTCGCTCCTCGTAGCCCTCTCTCAACAACAAGCCGCAACTCTGACCAATCGGAGTCCTCTTCCTCTCTCTATCAAAAGTAACGAGCTCTCACTCCCCTCTCGATATCCTGGTTTAGCGACCAATTCGCCATCGCCGCTATTCTCACCGGACGAATATGAACCAACCGAAAACCACGCTCCTTACCCGTCTGTCTACATGCAGCCAAACCGACCCCATTCGCTTTATCATCTTTTTTAGAAGGTCAACCGAACCTCTCCATCTCCTCTCTCGTCCCCTATTGAAAATAACCGAAGATCTTGCTCCTGCCATTCCCATTTCTGTTTGCTGCACAAAGCCCATTTTCTGAACTTCAGAGATCCAGATTTTGGGCAGTATGTTGAGGGAGCTAAGATAATGTTCTATAGGGATTAAAGTGAGCATTTTTTTGCTGTTTAATAGAATATGGGCTGAATCCTACCCAAACCTTTTGCCAACTTGATAATATTTGGAGTAAGATAGTATAATTTGGATGTTGTTGTGCATGATTTAAAGTTTTTGTTTTGCTGATCTTAGTTTATATTGGTTTAAATTTTACTTCTGTCTCACTACCAAATAACCACCTTGTCTCCAAACATTCATTTTTTAGTTGGGTGGGTTAAAGTAATATATATATATATATATATATATATATTTGAGATTTGTGAATTTACAGATTTTGGAAGCTGCTTTTGGTGTCCATAAATGATTGTAGAACAAAATCATTTAAATCTTGTTGTCGAATGCCCCTTTCTCATCTTTATATTATTGCAAGGTGAAGTTGCAATAAAATTCTAAATTTGTGAGATTCAATATTATTATTTTCTAATATTTCACACTTCATTCAACTTGCTACTTCATTTGTCCTGTTTGGAAATGATGGAAAGGAAAGCAAAGTTTCATATGAGCCTTCCTTACTTTTATTTTGCCTCACCTCTATGTGTTCATGGAAATGAAATTATAAGAAATATTGTAATTTTAAGTACCCACTGTGATTGTTTCAACACGATGGAGAAATCTACTAGACCTAAGTACTGCGTATGTTGCTTCAAAGATGTCAAAGAATCGGGATGATTTTCATACTGGTTTGAAGGCCTATGCGACGCTTTTCATAAGCGAAAGTACAAGAAAATCACTCTACCGCATTGTCAAAGACACCTACCATGCATGCTTTAAGCTGGTGAGAGATCAAGACTCGATGCAACACGGGATGACGCCGAGGTCGTCGATTTCATTTCAAACGCATGTGCATATGCTTCCTAACATATTAAACTCATCTACTTACTATTTCAATGTAATTGCAAATATTTGCTAGAAATAAGTACTCATGCATGTTGCTTCAAAGATGTTGAGAAACCATGATGATTTTCATGGGTTTGAAGGCCTATGACGCTTTTCATAAGCGCAGAATGCAAGAAAATCACTCCACTACCATGCACGCTTTATTAAGCGTGGTGGGAATGCTCAAGACTCTCGATGCAACCCCATACTAAAATGATGTCGAGGTCAGAATTTCATTCCAAACATAGATATTGAAGGTCTATGCACGCTTCCTTAAGCATGGTGTGTTTAGAAGACTCTTGCCGCGCAATATCGCAAGACATCGACCATGCATGCTTTCTTAAGCATGGTAAGAAGACTGCACTCCCGGCCTGTGTGGGATGATGTCGAGGTCACAAATTTCATCAAACAGAGAATAATAATTAATGAAAATGAAATAGTCAAAGGATAATATTTGAATCTTAAACGAGTAATAAGACCAATAATTGAATTAACTCTAATATACTAAGCTACTAAGACAAAATTGAACTTTTAATTATCTGACTAACAATACTATAACAAATTAGTGAAATTCATGTTATAAAACATTCAAAAGATTTAAAGTTGAATATGAATGAAACATACAACTTATGTCACCTGCAACACATCACAGCGAACAGGCAAGTTAATTAAAGATTCAATTAAACTCGCACATATTATAAAGTATGATTAAAACATAAATTTAATAACTCAAAATTGTGCAAGATATTCTTAAATACACCGCATGCCCGCATTAATTCAATGAATGTAGGTCCGAGAACGCGTGAGTTAATTCTTGGTCTTGTGACCGAAAGTTAACAAAACCTAAAAAATCAATAATAATACTATAAGAATCTCAATTTATTAAAGCATCAAAAAGCTAATTATCATATATGACGTAGATCGATCCTCGTTATTAAACTAATAGAGTCAACAGGATCTAAAACAAAAAATTAAATGATCAAACAATATATATACCGATGAAGGCTATGTTGAATAAAGATTTCAAGGAGATACTTCCATCAAAATGTGATTATAACCTCGGATCAACTTAACTTAAATCAAGGATCAACCCAAATGTAAAATCGACAAATCACTAAGTTATAAATGACTAGCGAAAATCATCAAGTTAAAATACTTGGAGCAAAATTCAATTAATCCACATTCCGAATCTTTTTGTCGGAGGTAACAAATTAAAAAACTACCTCACAAAGCGAGCAAATGTCAAATCACACAACTATATTCACTCTCAATTAATCTCACGCCAGGGACGTGACCCGCGTGTCCTCCGATCATGCGTCAAGCTTCCACATATGATACCATTTACCAAAGTCCTCGATCGAGTGATTGCCAAAATGACACCATTATAATACGATGACGATGTAACCGAGATGCTCCCAATAGCTCTACCGTTTGAGTTGTGAACTATATGGTATACTTGATAGGGCAAAAAAGCTGCTCTGTTAGCTTAGCGTCTCTTTAGACAATCTGCTTAGACAAATTACCACCCACAAAAATTACTTTGACGGCAATGTGACTGCTTGACAAAGATCCTTAGTGAGGGTTGTTCATCTCCTCTACTAAGTAGACTAGGGACCATGTAGGGATGACGAATGCCATGGGATCTAGATGGGACACGCGTCGGCATTCCCCAAACCATCAAACTGAGAGATTAAAGGATGATGAATTTCATAAATTCTAAATCCTAAATTTTAAACTCCATATGTCTTCTTATACGCTATGCATTTAGCGATCCTTTCTTGTCGAAAGTTCTCTCTCGAGAGGGTAATTAACTATAGTTGCTTGCCTATAAGAAATTTGGAACCAGATCTAAAGTCCCACAAAATGAGGGTGAAATCTCTAAGTAGTGTCTTATCTACTATTCCATCAACAATAGGCAAATGTCAAAGGCTAAAATTTCTATCAAAAACTAAAACAGAAAATGACTAGGACAATTGTCATAAAACATGAGACGATCAAATCTGAAGTTTGAAAGTAGGAATTACTTGGAATCTTCATCGAGCTTGAAGAGGTCACGCAAATCTTCTGCTGAAAGAGAATTCCCCTGCAATAAAATATTTCATGTATTTTGCATCGTCGACAAATTATTGGAAGTTATACGAAATAAATTCTCATACATGCAGCATCTCACTTTCATCTAGATCCTGCTGAATAACTTTTGAAGCCCTTCCTTTGACATCTGCCGCTGGTACACCTAAGCAAGATATCACAGAATAAAATACGCAGCGAATGGGATAACCAAAAAGTTGGTTACATCCTAAGACTCATGATATAATCTTGCACACAATTAAAAGCATTATTCAAGTTATTTTGTCATGAACCTTTTCTTCAATGCTCCCTGTGCTCAAAACCGATAGATGTATACTCTCTTTTTCTGGCCATCCCTCCAAACTCTTAGCCTGTTAGCAAAAAACAATATTTGAACAGTCAAAAATCTAAAATAATAATAAGCAAAGAAGGGCAACTAACATAAATATTCACTAATGCACATCATCATTCACTGCAGCCCAACTATTTGGGGTTGTAAAAGATTTACACGTGCTGAGATGAGCAAGTACCTGCTTGTCATTGGCAGGGTTCCAATCAGGATCAAAGAGTACCAAGCGATTTCCTCCAATCAAATTAAGCCCACAACCACCAGCCTTGCTACTCAAAAGAAACACAAACTAACATGAGTGCTACTCCCAAACTTTATAAATAACATAACCCCTTTGAACTTTGTCCCTCACAGTTTTACAACACATTCTTCTTTGAATTTTAGGTTCCACCAGCTAACATCTTTTGTACTACCATTTCCAGTTTCAATAATATTCCAATGCTAAGTATTATCCTGGATGTCCATCTCAATTTATAACCTTCTCCTTCAGCACTTAGCTAAAACTTCATCCATGTGCAGAAACAAAAGAGGCAAGCAAGTATTAAGACATGTATCAAAGTGAAGATACCAAGCAAATGCTGAAATGCCTTGAATGGCATTACAAGCAAAGATGATAAATCGGTTGAACATAATATGGCATTCAGGTTCATAAATTCCTGAACAACGACTAGAAATCAGAATGTAGGTTTCAATTTATAAGCATTCCATACATATAAGATCATGGTGTTAAATGAGTTTCCAATCTAACGAAAACAATCCATCAATGTAAATGAGTCCCAAAACCCTAATTCAAATTAAAATTCCAATATACGGTGCATAAATTAAAAGCTTGACTAAATCCTTTAAACTACTTCTGCCAAATTATGAATTCATACTACCATATGCTGTGATGCTGACATTTAGTTATCAAGATAACATAAAAATGTTATGAAAGATGGTTTAAAAAAATTTGAAAATATTGGCAATGTCAGATCATCGGATACAACTAGCATTTATGTGCAAGGTGAAGGCTTTGACGTCAAACATAAATGTGATATGCGTAATGAGAAGAAATTTAAAACTTTGAAAATCAAATTAACATTGATTTCCATAGATGGGTTCGTTGTGTAATATGTCCGTTGCAATAAACAGTAACAAACAATAAATTCAGCATTATTCACCACTGATTCATAAATGTAATTTTACAGCACACCTGAGTGTAATTTGACACGAGAACTATTCTGTCATCAGTTTTCTGACGAAGATGGGCCAACAGCCGGGCTAAGACATGCATTTTTCCTGATAACTCTACCCATAATCCTCCACCACCAGTCCATGATCCCGACCTAGCATAAGAAAAGGGAAATTAAATAACAAACTAGGATATTCAAAAGCAAAAGTGGCAAATATACTCCATTAAACACCTTCCAGAAAATAATTCAGATGGGAAAAACTGCATGCAATTCTCAAATCCTGATGTTGCAGCCCTCCACTTTTGATTGAATCATAAATGAGCTGAAACAGATAGTCATAGATGAAACAGATGTTATGTACTGGTTGCTTTCTGAAGAGAGAGCCACTCTAGAATTAAGAAGAATATGACAATGCTTAATTGTAATTGCAAAACTTAACAGAAGATTAGACAAAACAATAACATAACACTTCCTCTTAGTCATATGTGGACTAGTAAAACATAGCTGTCACCAAGAAAACAGTGAAGCAACAGGCTAAATGCACATCCATAAGTCGAGATTTTTCACAGGTTGCTTTCTGAAGAGATAGCCACTCTAGAATTAAGAAGAATATGACAATGCTTAATTGTAATTGCAAAACTTAACAGAACATTAGACAAAACAATAACATAACACTTCCTCTTAGTCATATGTGGACTACTAAAACATAGCTGTCACCCAGAAAACAGTGAAGCAACAGGCTAAATGCACATCCATAAGTCGAGATTTTCACAGGTTGACCCTGAAACAAGCAAGCAACATGCATGGAGCTTCACCAAGCAGTAGGATTGCATATCAAATAACCATAAATAAAGTTTACCCAAAAACTTTCTTAAGAAAATTATCATATCACTCAAAGAGACATAGAAGAGGTACAAACATCACAAACAAAAGTAATTGTTAGAAATTTGTCATGTTAGCGTAAAAAAAAAAAAGAGCAAATTTATCTGGAAGGAAATAGGGTGAAATCAAGATAAAAAAAGTAGTAAACCTTGATGCTCCTTCTATCATTGTTTCAAAAAACTACAAACATACGCCTGAAAACCTGTTTCGTTGTGAGGAGCTAACCAAAAGATTCAAAACCTATTTCATTCCTCCAACTTTCAAAACATACACCTTAATAAATCAAGGCATTTTGAATCTTAAAGTTTAGAAACCCATTGATGCATAATGCTTTCAAATTACAACTGTAATGGGTAATAAAATTTCAAAAAAAAAAAAAAAAACAATAAAAAAAAATAAAACCAAAAATCTTTTTTTTATTAAAATTCATCCCTACTCTCCCATTCCCCTTGCCACAGTAAAGTCCATGCAGAGCCATAACCCTCACAACTCCTTGTTCACAAAATCAATGCCACCGACAATTCCGTTCTATGAGTGTACTATACCAAATTGATGCATTGCTAAGTATTTGCAGAACATGATTATGTCTTTGGCTATTAAAACTAATACTTAAACATGCTATTGGTCAGTTCTGAAATCCCATCACAAAACTTGTGTTTGTGAAAGTATTTGTGCTCTTGTGTGCCGTTTCAATGTTGGGGAGGCGGTGAGTGAGAATAGAAGGATCTAAACTGACTAAAGGTAGCTAGGATTGGTTATGCAAGTAGATGATGTAAATTTTAATAGAAATGATTTGAAAAAGGATTCTTTAAGTTTTCAATGAAATGAGTTGATGCCCGATGAGTTTGCTATATAAATGCATGGAAATTAATCCAGATAAACAAATAAAAGAACAAGAGCTTGAAAGTCAAGATGAAAAAATATTAGATTGGAGACATGGTCATGTGCTTAAAGATAGTTTACAAGCACTGTAGTAAAGAAAATAGTATTAGAAAGAGAAACAAAATTTTCTGCATACAAACTATAGTATTAGAAAGCTCTACTCATATGTGGGCATAAACTAGTCTCCTTGAATCCAATAAAATTTCTTTTGATATTTAAAGAAGAGATTTTAGCAAACTCTCAAACCAATCAATACTATTTTGTGAATTTCTGCCTGATAAAATGTTCAATAGTTGCATTTGGAATGACACATATCATGATAAATTCTGAAGTGGTTCATGTGAAGAAGCCAAAATAGAAAACTGATTAAACAAAATTTCTTAGAAAGCATACCTTAGGGTGATTGCAAAGTTTTTAAGTGCTGTAATATAGGCCAAAACTGTGGATTGTTTCAATTCTTCAGCAATTACACGCTTAATCTATAGATATTAACAATATTTTAGAAATTATCTCATAGCCATAGAATAGTAAAATATTTTCAAGTTGGGTAGAAATCAGGTCTCACATTTTTGATTGAATGAAATGCCGGTATAGTTGAATCTGCAAGGGGATAGCTTGCAACACACTACTTCCACTATCTACAATTAAAAAGCATAAAAACACAACAATAAATGAGTTTAACTAAATGAAGTTAGGCAACAGAAAAAAATCAAATATAAAAAATTGTTTTCAGAATGTGAGAACTATTTTAAACAAATTTGTAGAAGGCATGAACCAGAAAAAAAAAAACATGCGGAAGAGGAAGAGAATGGTACACTTAAACTCATAAACTTTGTTTCAAATACCTTTGTTCACGTAAATAATTGTTTAGCATGTAATACTTTATAGATCGCATGTTTTCAGAGGCTTAGCTTTGCATTTGTTCATCTTTTCTGGATTTGCAAGTAGAACATAGTTTAGCAAAATAGTCATAATCCCACACTCAGTAACTATTAAACACGTTGAAGATCAGACTCCTGGCTTTTCTAAATAGGCAATATACTTCCTGCTTTAACGTTTTTTTGCTTTTATATCTAAATATTTGGATAATTCTGAGAACTTTTTTTAAAAGAACAAGGCTACATGATTGCATGGTACACAATGGAATTTTACAAATTAATAGAAAACTAAAATAATGAAATGAAAAGATCAAAATAGTGAATCTTTAAGTTGCTGAAATGATATATCACGTAGCTCACGAAAATTACCCTCTCGATGAAGAGAGCTTGGAATGAAGTCGGTAAAATTTTCGGAAGATAGATGGAATAGAAGATAAGATACTACCGGATTTCCCTCATTTTGTGAGAACTTTAGATCGATTTGGTTTCCTAGGCACAAGCTATAGTTAATTACTCCTCTGTTAAGAGAACTTTCGATTAAAGCTAGTTGTTGGATCGTTAAATGAATAGTGTATAAAGCGAAAGAGAAGTTATGAATTTAAGTTTATGAAATTCATCATCCTTTAACTTAAAGATGGTTGGGGCGATGCTGATCATCCCGAATTTGTGTGTCCCTTAGTGAGGAGAATGTTGACCCACCGAATGATCCTCGGCGCCTGTTACGTCGTTGAGGAACCAGACTTGGGGTGGTGTTTGTCAGGAGACAAGTTAAGTCCACCTTAAAGCAGAGAGTTTTTTCTTATCAAGTGCACCTGGTTCACAACTCAAAATCTGTGCCATTGGGGCATACAAGATGATGTG
Source organism: Cymbidium sinense (assembly GCA_021442155.1). Taxonomy (NCBI): domain Eukaryota; kingdom Viridiplantae; phylum Streptophyta; class Magnoliopsida; order Asparagales; family Orchidaceae; genus Cymbidium; species Cymbidium sinense. The sequence continues at coordinate 90,380,062 of CM038220.1, forward strand.
ATAAATACAGTGTCATTTGGCGTACAGATCATAGGACTTGATATCATCATCATCATTGCTCTTAGTTCGTCGGAGACACTTCACTTCTTAGCTAGATTGATTGAGTGAATATAATTGTGTACTTGGCATTGACTCTTTTGTGATTTAATACATATGTCACTCAAATAAACAATTGCGGAAGGTGTGTTAGATTTTAACTTTTAAGTTTTTAACTTGATTTTCATTTAATCATTTTAAGCTTAATAATTCATCGATTTCATTTGGATTGATATTTGACTTATATTAATTTGATTTGAAATAGAATCATGTTTTGATGAAAGTATCCTCCGATTGAAATCTTCATTCAACACATCCCAGGGGTATATAAGTTTGTTTGATCTTTTTTTATTGTTTTTTGGTCATCACTTATTAATTTAATAATAAGATCATCTTGTCATATGTATAAAACTCTCAAATATTTTATTAAGTTGAAAATATAATAATAATTAGATTTTTAGGTTTTGTTAATCCGATCTAATCCCAAAACCCAACCGATGATTCATTGTTTCAAAATTTATAGTCCCAAACCTGTCAACTCTAGCTTGAGCGTAGGATCGGGTTTGAGACTTTACTCTTGAGGTTTAAACTTGAGAACTTATTAACAATGATGTTGGTAGATTTATCTTTGTAATTATCATTAACTTTTGATTTTATTAAATTGAAAATATTATAATAACATCATTAGATTTTTTTAAGTTTTGTTAACCCACATCTAAGACCAAGGAAATCAGCGTATCACTTAAGTTTAAGCATTGACATAGTCTGCAGCCTCAGTGTTTGAGTTTTCATATATGACTTTTAGTTTACTTATAATATAATATATAGCAATTTTGGTGCAGATGTTGCAAATTTGTATAGTATTTATTGCATCACATAACACATGAATTTTAGTGTGATCGATCATGATGTATTATTATTTATCTAAAAAGATAATCATTACATGCATTCACGATGAGTATATTGTAAGTTTTATTCATATCCGCCATCACCTCATTTGATTATTTCATACATTGGATTTATTATTCATTCAAGTGTTTTTCTTGTATTGGATAGACATCTAACTTGTGTAAATTATTAGTCGATAATTGTAAGCCCAATATCTTCTTAGCAACTTAGTATATTAGACATAGTTCAATTATTTATTTTGTTACTCGTTTAAACTTCAAATATTATTCTTTAACTATTTTGATGAAATTTAACCTTTCGTTGTCCCCACATAAAGGAGGGTGTTATATTACCATGCTTAAGAAGCGTGCATGGTGTCTTCACCGTGGTAATTTTGCACTCCCACTTATGAAAGCGTCCACATATGCCTTAAACTTATATAAAAAGCATCATGATTTTCTCGACATGTCAAGCAAAGATGCACAAATACTTATGTCTAACAAATATTTGCAATTACATTGAAACAATAAGTACATGCATTTAATATGCTAAAGTAATCATATGCACAGCTTTTGAAATAAAATCGGCAAACCTCCTGACGCCATCCCCATGTCAGACGGAAATATTGAGGTCTTCCCACCACGCTTTATGGAAGCATGTACGGTGGTGTCTGTAACACCACAATGAGTAATTTTTCTTGCATTTACCGCACTTATGAAAAGCGTGACAGCCTTCAAACCAGATAAAAGCATTCTGGTTTCCCGTGGCTTCCACAATAAAAAAAAACACGATTGACTTAGTGTTGATGGCAAGTGACCAATGCTTGAGTACTTAAGATCAACCAAAACCCGTGGTCAATCTAGACCAACACGTGTCACTTAAGACATCTAGTCAAGGCATCTCCAACTTACTTCACACAGCATCAGTATCCTTAAAACTTAAACAACCATATTTTTACAATGAAGGAAAGAAAATCAAAAGTAGTTTTCTTTCCACAATCAAATCCCTCATCATTCAATCTCCTAGATTCCTCCAAAGCAGGAAATGATGATCTCCTTAATATCAAAAGAAAGAGCTTTCATGCAATCAAGATCCATTTTGCACATCAGAATTTTCTCGCAGTCTTCTTCAATTTTGCATATAAGAGGTTCTAGAAACACTTACTGTTCGCTTGCGATTTAGGAGAGGAAGGATTGTAGCTATCGTAAGCGGAGGGAGGTCGATGGATAGGCTCGATCGACCGGGAGTCCAAATGAGAGGGATGGATGGCTGCTGTCGCCGGTTCAGGAATGCGATGATAAAAGCATTCTCAAAGAGAGACCGCAGGATAGGACTTGTGCGACTTGTGTTGCGCGCCTGTCGTGGAGGAGGTCGAATGGGATTCAGACAGAACCCTTTGATTAGCTTCGATTGTCGCTCAGACGGACGAATGAGAAAGAGGGGCATGGGATCGGCTGGAAGAAGGAGAATCAGGCTTAGAACGACGGATAGCTCGACTACTTGCCGGTCGCCAGCTTTCGATGATGAAGAGTCGAACGGAGGAAGCTCTCGTCTGGTGGAAGGGAGCGAGGACTGAGGGGTCGCTCACGCATGCTCGGTTGGCCTTCAACCGGAGAGTGCCGGCAGACAAGGGGAGTTGCGGTGCATGGAATAGGAAGTCGAAGCTGGGAGAGTGTTATGAGGAATATGGTTGGGTAATAGGGGTATATATAGGCCTATGCTTATTTGAGTAAAAATAAACCTGAATTTTGGGATGCTATATTATATAATTAATATCTATATTTATTCGAAGTTATTCGATGTCTGACGCAATAGAATGTGATCGGTTTAATTCACTTAATCCGTCATCAATTTCGCTTCAAAATTGTAAGGCCATCGCTCAACCACTGACATTTGGCGCAGACTCGTCCGAATTGAATGGACTTCTCATTTGATAGATTTTGATGTTTCAAAGTGGCGATCAATTTCACAATGGAGATCATCAGCGTCGTAGCTTCCCAACTCGAGATGCGTAACCACTTTGGCTTCCCTCTTGATTATTCGAGTATCGGATTATGCAAGATCTATATTTTGATCAATTTCAACATTCTAAACGAATGGAAGTCGCTCCGATTGGAGGTTATTTCGACCGATTTTGGCAATGCCAGTGCATTTCGCCATTTTATCGCATCCAAACCAATCGACTGGCCTTTGTAAACTCAATCAACCGATGTGACATACATGGAGGTCAACATGACCCATTTATTTTAGTTTTGTACACACTTTAGACAAGTCCCTTAACAAGAAGAAACCCATGCTTATACATGGTGACTTATATGTGTTTTTCATATTGATTTGAGTTCATAATATTCCAAGAAGTAGCGAAGTGAAGTTTTAGCTTTCATCAATGAACTATTAATTATGTCCACTTTTAGATATTTTGCTTTTTTTTAAGTGACTTGTAGTTCAATTTCATTTGTTTTTATGTCTTATTTTTATTGTCATAATTGTCATGACATGAATCCTTTAAATCATCAGACGTTGTGCCCCCCAAGCGACGCTAGTATGACTTGAATACTGAAAAAATGCTAGAGTCAGATCGGCCTGTAGTGTTAAATAAGTAAGGGTTCCCACATTATGACGGATGCGGGCAAAGAAGTTAGTCCATGAAACTAGAATTAGGTTTGGATCCCGGAATATAGTACTACGTGTAAATTAATGGAATTAATAGATATTATGGTTCATAGAAAGATAAATATTTTATGTGTTCAAGAAACTAAATGGGTTGGTGAGAAGGCAAAGAGATTGATAGTTTAGGTTTTAAACTTTGGTATTCGTAAAAGTCGAACTAGAAATGAATGTGATTATAGATAAAAGTTTGAAGGATAATGTTATAAGTAGATGTGGAGATAGAATTATAGTTTTAAAGATTATCATTGATACTAAGATTATCAATATTACAAGTGTCTATGCTCAAGTAAGTTTGAGGTGTTTCAAAAGAAAATTTTGAATGAATTGTAGATTACAAAAGATACCTCTTGAAGAAAAAGTATTTATTGGGGAGATTTAAATGGACATGTTGGTAGAATGGTAGAAAATTTTAAAAGTATTCACAGTGATTATGGATTTGGAGTGACTAAGAAGCAGAGACTATATTAGATTTTGCCTTAAATTTTGATTTTGTAGCTAATACTTTATTTAAGAAAAGAGATGAACATATTATTACTTATAAAATGGATCTAAGAAAACACGATTGATTATTTTCGATAAGAAAAATAGATCGTTTAGATTGTAAAAAGATTGTAAGGTCATTCCAAGTGAAATTTTAAGTACCCAACATCGACTATTAGTTTTAGATTTTAAGATAAAAGATTATAAGAGAAAAATAAATTAAATTATTATCCTAGGATTAGATGGGACACTTAAAAGAATAAATAAAATATTTTTAAGAGCAAACTACAAGAAATTAGAATTTAGGATGTTCATAAGGAAGCTAACGTTATGTGAGAAAAATATCAAGTGAAATTAAACAAGTTCAAAGATGTGCTTGGATAATCAAAAGGAAAAACTTCTTTAATAAGAATAGTTGGTGGTGGAGTCGAAAGAAAAAAGATAAGAAATAAGAAGATTGTTATAAAACTTAGTTTAAATGTAAAACTTGGAGAATTGGGAAAGAATAAAAGTGGCTGTAGATTCTAAGAAGAATATGATGAAAAAATTTACTTTTAGATAGATTAGATACACCAAAGAAAGATGTATGATAAGTTACCAACCAAAGAGATAGGAGAAGTAAAGACATAGTATACAAGGATGAAAATAATAAAGTGCTTAGAAAAGATATTGAAAATAGGTGGATGAGGTATTTTGATAAACTTTTCAATGAAGGATCCGAAAAGATTGATTTTAAGAACCTTAATACCCTAAACAAAAAATAGAAATTTCATTTTATCGTTATTAGTAAATTTGAAGTTAGAAGCTTTAAAGAAAATGAAATGTAATAGACCTGATAATATTCCAATAAGTGTGGAAATGTTTAGGAGATCAAGGAATTTCTTACAAATCCTTTTAATGTTATTTTAAAGACTAAAAAGATGTCGATGAGTGGAGAAAGAGTTTGTTGGTTCCTATATTTAAGAATAAAGGTGATGCACAAGAGTGCAAATTATAGATGAATTAAGTTAATGTGTCATACATTAAAATTATGGGAGAGAGTAATGAGCATGTTATGACGATGTGTTTCTCACAATCTTTGGTTTTATGCCGTAGATCTACTATGAATGCTATACATTTGTTAAGAGGTTTGATAGAGAAGCATAGAGAAAGTAAGAAGGATCTACATATGATATTTATTGATTTAGAGAAAGCTTATGATAAAGTCTCAAGAGATGTTCTTTGAGAGTTCTAGAACGAGAGTTAATATTTTCAAGTCATTAAGGATATGTATACTAGAGAGTTACTTGTCTCCAAACACAAGGAGGATTGACAAAATATTTTCCAATGGATTACATCAAGGATCAACATTAAGCCCTTATCTTTTTACTTTAGTTATGGATGTTCTTACGGCATTTACAAGAAGATGTACCTTGGTGTATGCTTTTGACATTCTTCTTGTTGATAAGCCTAGAGGGAGTCCAAAAACTTGAATTATGGAGGTCAACTTTAGAGTCTAAAGGTTTTCGCAGTAGATCTAAACCCGAATATATGGAGTGTAATTTTAGTTGTAGAGTTTTAGTGGTAGTGTTGTGACTTTAGGTGATCAAGTCATTAATAAGAGCGATTCAAATATTTAGGTTCTATTGTTCAAAATGATGGTGAAATAGATGGAGATGTTATTAGTAGAATTCAAGTTGGGTGGTTGAAGTGGAGGAATGCATCCGCCTATTATGTGATAGAAAAGTTCCACTTAAACTTAAGGAAAATTTTATAAGATGGTGGTAAGACCAATGACTTATGCAAAATGTTGGCCAATAAAAGAGAAGCATAAGACTAAGTGTTGAGGATGCTCGTGGATGAGTGGCTTTACTCTTAGAGATAGAATGCAAAATGAGTATGTTCTGGGAAAAAGTTGAGTAGCTCCAGTGGTGATAAGATTAGGGAGAATCACCTTAGATGGTTTGGCCACATAAAGCTGTCGATGACCCAATTAGGAGAGTAGATTTAGATTTGCCTGTTAAGAAAGGTAGAGGTAGACCTAAAAGGCTTGGTTAAGATGTATAAAAATGATCTTAGTATACTTGAATTAAATGAGAATTTGACACATAATACACACAATAGACGAAGGATTCATGTAGACCCACCTAGTGGGATTAAGGCTTGTTTTGTTGTTGTTGTTGTTGTTATGTCTTATTTTTGTAAGATTCCTACAACACATTTGTCACCCAAATGATACCAAATAGTATTGATTTTTCCTACCACGCTAAGGCATAAATACAAGATAGCTCAATCCACATCAATCAAGATTGGGTGGCGACGAAGCACCTAGACAAGCAATCTTCATTCCCATTAATACTAAGAAAGGTGTGCATAAATATTTTGAGATATTCTCTACACAAAGTAATTAAAAAAATATCCTAATATAGTTTCTCAATCAAGTCAACAAAGAAGTATGTGAGGAGCATATGAGACAACCTGGGTTTTTCCATATAGCTCATGCAACTTGAAGCCAAATTAACAAAGGGACGCAGACAACATACTGAGAGGTGGAAGGGAATTGGCATTAATAAATGAGAAAAAAGAAAAATAAGTCCAAACAGTGAAGGTTTTATTATATGAGGGTTAGATTGCCCCATTTAATGGTTGATGAAAGGGCCATATGCATATGGTAGCACCCTCCCCTACTTTTGCTTTTATATAAAATGGGGAACATGGGCAAATCAAATGTCCAATATGGGCACAGCAAACTACAACATACTTTACTATGGGTGGAAATTTATCATCCCAAATTTTTTCATTATTTGATTTATGAAAAATTTACATACATACCACATAATTCTTTTGTGTTTATATATCTAACACCTAAAGTTAGATATTTACTAATCTGATATTTTCCTATGCTTAAAAGATGCATTCCACTTTTAAAAAAGTGAGTGATGATGGTATTTTTGATGTGCTCTTAAAGATTAAGATGTTATATATATATAAAATTGAAATTTAGATGTTAGATATATAAATACATAAGAATTGTGGTATGTATGTAAATCCCCTTGATTTATTTATTATTATTTTTAAGAATAAATTATATATTTATTACATTATTATTCTATTATCACTTTTTTATTTATTTATAATTGTTCTTTATTATTATTTTACTATTTATTATATCTGATTATAGTTGTTATCTAAAACTTCAGACAGCCAACTCTAGGTATAGATTACAACAAACTCATGGTGTAGGTAATAATAGAAGAATATTAGTATTTAACAAGTATTTATGTTCAAAAATTCTATAACATAATACATACCTTCGGTGGTAAATGATTTGACAGCAAAGCATTTGTCCTTCTCAAAATAAACTGCACAACACGAGTACTGTTTAGAAACGGACCACAGCGGACCACAACAAGATCTAAGAATTAAACAAATTCTTTTGTAAAACAACAAGTACTGAAAGAGATGGCCATTCTTAGGTAGTGAAGTAAATATCATCATAAAAAAAGGGAGCGGGAACAAACTTAATCGATTGATTTATTATAGCATAATCTAAATAAAATTTTCCACTAAAATGCAACTTGTAACGAAACAATTCCACAGGAGATAGGTACCTGATTTACTTTTGCACTAAGTTCTGCAGATCTCTCCAAGCTCAATTTCCTTTCTTCCATGGTGGCTTCTGGCTCTCTCCAGAAATGATTGGTGCCTTGGTTCAGATTATGATGTAAGTTAAACATGATGAATGTACTATAGCAAGCTGCATACCTTGCACTAAATAATCATGTAAATTTCAAAAATTTCACAAGTTTAATACTGAAAAAAATTAATTTTTTTGATCATCATAGAAACCTATTAAACTTATCGATTTTTTAATCTAGTAAAATTATTTTAAAAAATGTTGTACAGCAGTGGTGCAATAAAAAAATAGTTCAGATAATCTGTAATTATTAGTTAACTTTGAAAAAATGTTACGCGACATATGTTTTCAATTTATATAAGGATCATTTGTCGAACTTCGTAGAAAACTGGTGGAATTTCTTCTGTAAATGTTCCAGAATAAAGAAACTACATGTTCTTACATATAATTCATTAGCAAAATTAGAACAAAGGGTTGGACATCCACATAGCCAGGATCCAGTTAATGTTAATTAATATTATATGATAGCATTAGTGTTTTATCGCATCTGATGCTTTTAGCATTTGCTTTGCACAGGAGATTAACAGGAACAAGTCAACTAAATTGAATTTGTTTCTACTGAGACTCTCATGTATTGACATGACGGGATTTCAATGCACATTGAGAACAACATGATAATGTGAAACAACACCTTCAATCGATATTGACTAATGTATGTCATGGGATCAATCTTATTCATATTTATATTAATTATTAATGGTTTAAATGTCTTTTATTTGTTAGCACTAGTATGAAATTTTTATATTTATTCAACAGTACATTTGAAGGTTTCAATAAGATAAATTTCTATAAATAGTGCATAGTGTTGAGATAAAGTTAGAAGAAAATGGAATAACAAAGATCTTCCCTTTTGACTTCCTTTTGGGAATTCATTAGATCATGTTTTTTTTCCCCTTGTTTTCTTACCCTCTACCCCATACCAAACTTTCAATGAGATGCACATTTATCTAATCTTGCTAATTACAAACTTCTAGTTATCATTTAGTTCTCACTCTACATCAAACTCCTCTAAAATATCAAAATATCAAAAATAAATAAAATTACTATGAGATACATTATTTTTCTTATTAGTATAAATTCTATATCAAAGCCAAAAGATTCCACCATCTCTAATTCATATTATTTCTCCTCCACTATTGACTCCCATCAAAGTCATGTCAATGTTCATCTCAGACGCCTTGACTAGAGCCTCAACCCCCAACTTCCCTTTTCACGAATACCAACGAGATACCATTCTCCACTTTTTTTTTGTTGCCATGTCGAATCAAACATAGCCACCTAGAAGTTACAAAGTTCATCAACAATAGTCTTATGTTTTCTAAGCCATCCCCTCAACAATATATCAATCGCTTCCAACATGTACATCATTGACTCCATGATTCTCTCCACATGTCATCCTACTTGTTGATTAATATTTCAATTAAATTCTCTAGCCCACAAATGTCTCACCAACACAATCACTCTTCATTTCATGCACCTTGAATCCTCCCATGAAAATGCAGATGCACATCCAATCATCATAAGAAATCTTTGACGCCATAACTTACTAGTGCAATAATCTATTTCTTGCACTTGCTAACACCACCCACAAATGCATGCACACTCATGGCTTCTACAACGTTTGGCTGCCACAACTACATTTAAGCATCCACAAGCAAGATTTGCAAGTTCCATGCATCATCACCAATGTTCTACTATCTTCTACACAATGCATAACCCTGCACGGTATTTTTGGTATTTAATTTTCCCAAAATCACACATTACACAACTTATGCTAAATGTCTGAAACTCACAAATTGTAAACTCATTTTCAAACATGCATCTCACTCACATTCACATTAAATGCATTCTAAGCATTATCACTTGTAATCATGTAAATCAAGCCAGCACGCACAATCACTCACCTCACAACATCTCTACTAATTAATCATATACAAATATCAAATATCTGCATATCAATTGGATCTCACAGTTCTCCCCATGCAATATTGCACTTTGTAAAATCAACAATTTTCAATTTACAACTCATCATCATGCAATGATCCCTGTCCACATAAACACAACTATAATTCACAAAACCAATGGCTTCAATCAATCAATATTTCAATTAGATTAATTCAAACTAGTTGCAAGTATGAGCACTTTAGAGATTCCATAAATGTCTTTCCAGAGTAATGATAATATTATTGAGGGACTAAGCAAGAACTTGATATTGCTAATGATAGGAATGTCCTTTCTTTTTTATCTCATTCTTAAGGCTCTCACAATTTTTGACTTGCTCACAATAATACCCCAGCATATACCAACATGAATCATAAGTTCCATGCATTATGTGTCACTAATGACCCACTATCAATCACCTCCCAATGCATAAACCCCATAGTTTCTGAAGTTTCACAATCCACAAAATATAATCATCACAAAGGATTTCACAATTATCACATTCCGTATCCTTTGCATGTCTGAGACTCACAACTTACAACCTATTTTTCAAACCTGCAACTAATTCACAATCACATTCAACAAATTCTAAGCATCTTGCTTGTTAATCATTAAGTCAGCTAGTCCTATAAAATCACTTACTCACCACATAGCATCTCTTGCAAATCACAGACAAAACACATAGCTTGCATGTCAATTGGATCTCGCAATTCTCTGCATACCTATGGCACTCCACAAGCTCGCCAATTTCAAATTCACAACAAATCACACTCATGCAGTGCTCACCAGACCATCACAACTATCAATTCAATAAATTACTGCTTCAATTAATATATAATTAGTCTTACAAGCTTAAGAATTTTCATAAATATCTTTCATAATTGTGATAATATTTTGAGGATCTATGATAAGTGTTGACCTCCATGTATGCCATAAGACAAGTCGAGCTCACAAGGTGAATTTGACGAACTTCAACGCACAAATCGAGGAAGTACACTTGATGGCACCAAAATCAAGCGACTCCGATCGACGAACGGACTTCAACATCGCATTCATAACGCCGAAATTGATCAAAATAGGCATATTGCATAATTCGACGATCGACCATCAAGAAGGATCGCCAATGTGCTAACACGCATATCAAGGTCGAAGCCGTGATGACGCCCGAACGACCTCCGTTCAAAATTAATCGTCGTTAACGCCGAAACGCCAAAACCTATCAAATGAGCCGCTCAATTTGGACAAGTATGTGTAAATATCGGCAGGATACAACGACACACAACGGAGCGAAGTACACTCGACACCAAAATCAATCAAAACGACCTCGATCGACGAACGAACTCCGCCATCACGCTCGTAACGCCGAAATTGATCGATATGCATCTTGCATAATTTGACGGTCGACCGATCAAGAAGGAGGCACGCGCCGACACGCATATCGAGGTCGGAAAGTCGCGACGACCCAAACGACTCCGCTCACGAAATTGATTGTGTCTTTAGTGTTGAAACGTCAAACCTATTAAATAAGACGTCATGATCAATTCGGACGAGTCTGGCGAATATCGAGCAGCGAAAGCAACGACGCCGCAAATTTGAAATTGACCCCGATTTGACGCCGACTTGAATCAAACGCCTATGATCGCTAAAAACGATGCTCAGGCCCGGAACATCAAAGTAACCTAAAATTGACATATATATTATCTATGTGATCATATCGACGCGAAAATCTAAATTAGGGCAAATAAAATAATAAAAAATATAAATCTATAAATACCCTCTTAAAATCCTAAATCAATTTTTAATTTTCCTCCTTCCTCGACACCTCCTTCCTCTATCATAAACCCTCTCTCTCTCTCTCTCTCTCTCTCTCTCTCTCTCTCTCTCTCATCATCAGACTACAATGTCTGGCAGATTTTCCTAAACCCACTGTGATCAGAAGATAGCGTCACGCCACCCCCGTCGCTGCTGGCCAGTAGCCTTGATGCCCCCTCACAGCGTGTTCGCCTAAGTCTGTGTTGACTATAAGTATCCAGACACGCCTTTCTTGGCGTGATGGGAAAATATGTACTTGCTTGTGTGTATAAGTACCAGACACCTTTCTTGGCGAAAATTTGTTTCATATGCATAAAGCCTCATACATGTCGTTCTTGGCATGGAAGGCACATTCGACGGTTTATACCACCCATACACGCCTTTCTTGGCAGGGCAAGCCCAAAGATACGAAGAGCTCTATACGTACACGCCAGATCCGTCAAATGTTGCCAAACTGGGACCACTTGATAATAAACGCGGCCGCAATATAAAATTATTTAAACTAACATTCAGTAGAGTAGATTACACGCCTTTCTTGGCGTGAAAATCTTTCGATACCTCGAGATATACCGCCTTTCTTGGCATGGTGGGAAGACGATTCGTCGGGATTTATACAACCCATACACTTTCTTGGCATGGTGAGTAGCAAAGATCAAGAAATTATAGGCGGGACTGCCGATCTGCCAAACTTTACACCGACAAGAGGCATAAACCGCTTAATAAAATTCAACAATAAAACTAAAATTAATATTTTAACTTGACATTACAAATATATAAGTACTGTACACGCCTTTCTTGGCAGGGAAAGATGTGCTTCATCAATACTTTAGAGACTCATATCTTTCTTGATATGGTGGGAGAGCGATTCCCGTGTGTTTACACCACCATATATATGCCTTTTGGCATGGTGGTGACCCCAGTTTCTTTAGTGACGACACTAGGATGCCAAAATGTCAAAATTTTATTTAAAAATTTATACTTGTAATGAAATTCAGTTAAAATAAGTAATATTATACAAATTTAAGCTTAAATTAATGTTGAATCAAATACACCGCATGGGCCTACACAATCTTGAATGCTTAAACTTCCAAGAATGTAGGTTGATTCAGGTTTTAGACCGTCAAATAAAACCTAAAAAATCTAATAATTGTATTATAACATTTTCAATCTAATAAAACATCTCGAGAAGCTAATTTATCATATGACGAGATTTGATCATCTATTACTAAATCAATATATAAGTGATCGCAACAATAAACAATAAACCACCCCATGATGGTTGTGTTTAATAAAAATTTTAACCAGGATACTTACATCAAAATGTGATTGCAATTTCAAATCAAATTAACTCAAATTAAATATCAATCTAAGTGTAAAATTTAACATGTCATTAAGTATTAAATGCCTAAATGAAATTCAATTTTTAAAGAACTTAAAGCAAAACTCAATCAACCTTTCGCAATTATTTGTCGTAGTGGCAAATTAAGAAAACCCTAACTCACAAAGGAGTAAAAGTCAAATCAAGTACACAACTATGTTTACTCTCAAATAATCTCATGCCGGAACGCGCCATGTCCTCTAACCGCGTGGCTTCAAGATTTCAAAGATGCGCTACCTGAGTCGTCGACCTGGTCGACGCCAAATAATGTCATTATATCACGGCCACAACTATAACTCAGATGCTCCCAATGGCTCGTCCTTTGAGTTGTGAACCATGGGTATACTTGATAGAGAAAAAATCTCTCTAGCTAAGGTAGACTTAAGCTTGTCTCCTTAAACAAACACCACCCAAGTCTACAAGCATTTCTTGACGACGCAACTCATGACCGCCGACAAGGATCCTTCGTTGGGTCACTACCTCTAACTAAGTAGATTAGCGATAGGATGACGGAACTGGGGATCTAGATCAAACATCATCGCTCCCACAACCATCCGCTTTAAGTTAAATATAATGAATTTCATAAATCTAAATTTCAAAACTCCACATGTCGCATTATAATGCTACATACTAAGTGACTTAACGACTAGCCTTAATCGAAAGTTCTCTCAGACAGAGGGTAATTAACTATGGTGTTTGCTTATAGAAACCTAGAACCATCTAAAGTCCTCACAAAGCGAGGGTGAAATATCTGGTAGTGTCTTATCTACTTATTTCGCCTTTCCGAAAATTACACCGACACTTTAAATCACTCTCATCGAAAGGTGGTGACAAATTTTAGCCCACAATAAGAACCTTCTCGATCGCTAATTATGGTGATGTTATTCCCGGTCTTTTCCTCCTTTAGGATCAATTCTCATTTGTCACCTCTTCTTTGATTAGAATTTCCATTCTTCACCTCTTCTTTTGGATAAAATCTGCATTCATCACCTCTTCTTTGCAGCACAGTTGAAAAGTAATAATTCTCTGCACTAGAATAGATTTCCTTGCATCCAAGGGAAACCGATGTAGTGTTGGTATCTTTACATCCTAGTAATAGAGTTTGTTCTTTTATATAATGTCATCATTCTTATTTATCGTAAGTTAATTTTAGTAGTTTAAATGTATTTTATTATTTAGGCAAGTTTGTCATTTTGTATTTGTTAAATGGTAGTTTTGTTAATTTAAATAAAGCAGTTTTATAAATAGTACAAGAGTCCTATAATTAATTTGGAGTTCAAAAAAAAATAATTAAAAGTATTTTATTGTGACTTGCCCTCTAGAAAGACATTTTCCTTCTAGTATTGTTTTCTTTCTTCCTCTCTAGGATATAAGGAACTAGACTCCAAAGAGTTGGAATGTTGTTGGAGGAAGAATTACATACCTTCAACAATACTACAAAGCTAGAGCGAAGACAGAAGAAGTCCAAAGAAGAGTACTTGGCATCTATAACCACAGTTATCAGAACTAGATGCCCAGAGTAGAGTTCTTTGCAAGGAATTGATGCATCATAAATACCTTTAGTCTTTAATGATGAGTTTGTGTGTCCACTCATTCCATGCCTCCCCTTTTATGAGACATTCATTTGTCTAATCTTCTCATTTGCATTCTTCTATTTATCTTATAAATTCAGTTCTCCCTCAACAACATTTTTTCTTTTAAATATCAAAATATATTTAATAAAAAAGATCCACCATATTATGTGTCATATTCACTACCTTGCTCACTATCAAATGACCTCTATTTTTTTTTCAAAAGTAACCTAAGTAGAGGTTTTTTATGGAAAGCATCATCACCTTTTGCCCTTATGTTTACATTGACAGAAGGGTAGATCATAGTCCTTGATGCACCTAATTGCTAGCATTAATATAAGATAGCAGGTGAAAGGAATGTTGACAATCATAGTTGTTAGCCTTACCAATAACAGAGGGAATCAAAATTATTGTTGATGGTGGGCATAAACCTTATGGCGACAATGATCATTAGGATTGTTGACATGACAGATGTCAACCTAATTGATGAAAATGAATGTCAATGTTGGTGCTGATGCTGGGAGTCAATAATAATCCCAACATCAATGCTTGAGATACTATTTTCTTTAATACTTAGAGTATCCTACGTCCCCTCAATATGCAAGTAGGGCTTATTTGCAATTTTATTTTAAGTTGCATTATAACAATCAACGACAACAACAACAAGCTTTTATCCCACTAAGTGGGCTCGGCTACATGAGTCATCCGCCTCCATTGTGTCCTATTATGTGTCAAATTCTCATTTAATTCAAGTATACTAAGATCATTTTTTATACATCTTAATCATGTATTTTAGGTCTACCTCTACCTTTCTTAACATAAGGCAAATCTAATGCATCCACTCTCCTAATCGTTATTGGACTAACGACGCTTTATGTGGCCAAACTATCTAAGGCGACTCTCTAATCTTATCCGCCACTGAGCTACTCCAACTTTTTTCCAAATATACTCATTTCGATTTTATCTCTAAGAGTAAAGCCACTCATCCACCTGAGCATCCTCATCTCGCAACACGTAACTTAGTCTCATGCTTCTTTTATTGGCCAACATTTTGCACCATAAATCATTGCAGGTCTTATCACCATCTTATAAAATTTTCCTTAAGTTTAAGTGTACTTTTCTATCACACAACAAACTAAATGCATTCCTCCACTTCAACCATCCAACTTGAATTCTACTAATAACATCTCCATCTATTTCACCATCATTTTGAACAAGAGCCTAAATATCTAATTGCTCACTCTTTTAATGACTTGTTCACCTAATATCACAACACTACTATAACTTCTACAACTAAAATTATACTCCATATATTCGCTTTAGATCTACTTAAATGAAAACCTTTAGACTCTAAGGTTGACCTCCATAATTCAAGTTTCTTTTGGACTCCCTCTAGTCTTATCAACAAGAAGAATGTCATCAACAAAAGCATACACCAAGGTACATCTTCGTAAATGCCTAGTAAGAACATCCATAACTAAAGCAAAAAAGATAAGGGTTAAAGCTGATCCTTGATGTAATCCAATTGAAATAGAAAATATTTTGTAGATCCTCCTTGTGTTTGGACACAAGTGACAGCTCTAGTATACATATCCTTAATAACTTGAATATAACCAATATTAACTCTTTCTTTTCTAAAACTCTCCAAAGAACATCTCTTGAAACTTTATCATAAGCTTTCTCTAAATCAATAAATATCATATGTAGATCCTCCTTGCTTTCTCTATACTTCTCCATCAAACCTCTTAACAAATATATAACATCCATAGTAGATCTACTTGGCATGAAACCAAATTGATTGTGAGAGAATTTTGTATCACATCAAAACCTATGCTCAATTACTCTCTCCCATAATTTTAATGTATGACACATTAATTTAATTCTATAATTTGCACACTCTTGTGCATCACCTTTATTCTTAAATATAGAACCAACAAACTCTTTCTCCACTCATCTTGCATCTTTTAGTCTTTAAAATAACATTAAAAGATTTGTAAACAAAAAAATTCCTTGATCTCCTAAACATTTCCACACTTCTATTGGAATATCATTAGTCCTACGTTTTTCACATTTCATTTTCTTTAAAGCTTCTCTAACTTCAAAGATATGGTATTAAGGTTGCTATAATTAATCGTATTTTAGATCCTTCATTAAAAGTTTATCAAAATACCTCATCCACATATCTTGAATATCCTTTTAAGAAAAATACTTTATGATTTTCATCAATACACCTCACTTGAGCTAAATTTTTACTCTCTATCTCTTTAGCTAACTTATACATACATCTTTCATCTTCGATATCTAATCTATTGTATAAATCACTAAAAGTTAAATTTTTGCATCATATATTGCTTTCTTAGAATCTTTACATGTCACTTTATATTTTTCTCAATTCTCCAAGTTTTACATCTAAACTAAGTTTTATAACAATATTCTTATTTTTTTATCTTTTCACATTTGACTCCACCATCAACTATTTTTATTAAAAGAAGCTTTTCTTTTGATTCTAAGCACATTTTAGAACTTGCTTAATTTCACTACATTTTTCCACATAACATTAGCTTTATGAACATCCCAAATTCTAAGCTCTTATACTTTAAAAATATTTTATTAGAGTTCTTTAAGTGTCCCCATCTAATCTAAGATAATAATTGATTTATTTTTCATCTTCCAATTTTTCATCTTAAAATCTAAGACTAATAATCAATGTTGGGTATTTAAACTTTCACTTGGAATGACCTTACAATCTTTACAAACTAAACGATCTATTTTTCTTATAAAATAATCAATGTTTTACTAGATCCATTTTATAAGTAATAATATGCTCATCTCTTTTCTTAAATAAAATATTAGAACTACAAAATCATGACTAAAGAAAATCTAATATACCCAACCTTCTTCATTAGTCACTCCAAATCCATAACTACTATGAATACTTTAAAATCTTCTACCACTCTACCAACATGTTCATTTAAATCCTCTAATAAATACTTTTCTTCAAAAGGTATCTTTTGTATTAATCCTCTAATTCTTTCAAAAATTTTCTTTGATTACCAAATCTACTGACCATAAACACTTATAACATTGATAATCTTAAGATCAACAATAATCTTTAAAGGTATAATTCTATCTCCGCATCTATTAATATTTATAACATTATCCTTCAAACTTTTATCTATAATCACACATACACCATTTGTAATTCGACTTCTACCAATACCAAAGTTTAAAACCTAAACTATCAATCTCCTTGGCTTTCTCCCAACCCATTTAGTTTCCAACACATAAAATATTTATCTTCCTATAAACCATAATATATATTAATTTAATTTACCGTAAGAGTACCTATATTCCAAGTTCCTAACCTAATTTTGTTTCATGGACTAACTTCTTTGCCCGCATTCATCCATAATGTGGAACCCTGCTTATTTAACATCGCACCTGCATCAATGCGAACTCTTGCACACTTTTCACTATATTTAGTATGCCGCCTGTGGGGCGCTAAAGATTAACACAATGTTTTAAAGGATTCAAGTCATGATTATTTCGACAAGTTTTACGGGTATATCCTATCACAACCCTTCACTTCTTACATCCGGACTTGGGATCGCAATGATAGTATTAAAAAATTAGAATATTCCAACAAACTATTCTTGTTGATTCCACTTAATTACCATATTTTTAGACATCTTAATAACATGATAATATTAAAATAAGTAATTTTAGCCTCATTAGATTTGTCACATAGAACCCCATATTTTGACAATAAGCACAAGATTTCAAGAATATTATGTCCCTCAATGCTCTAGTAAAGTTTTCAACTATAGTTTCAAGTGCATGATTTAGGTCTGTTTGAACTCATTTTGAAACATTTTTGGTATCAAGGGATTTATCTCAATAAGTTTGCTGAAAATAAAATCCAAATGATCTCATAATCGATTCCAAAAATTTCAAATTTGAATGCTTGAATTCTTTCAGATCTAAACTTATATCAAGATTCATGCTCGACCAAATAAATTTTGTGATGATGTGTCAATCATATTAGTTAGAACACCTATCTTAGCTAATCAAAACAGTTGTTGAACATCCATTAAGCAATGTTGATGACTTACATGGACCTTGTCTTAAAACCTGATAGGTACTCCATATATATAGAAGCAGAACTTAAATCTTAAAACAGGAGATCAAAAGAAACATAATGGAAAAGGAGGGAAGAGAAAGTCTAGAATCTACTTTCTATATTGCTAAATAAAATCTCAAGATTGTTTTAAAATATGATGAACCTGAAAAAGTATTCCAAATATACATATGTTAAAAGGAACCATATTAAAGCACTAATTTGTACAACATAATATTAAAAAATTCTTAGCAGTCTGTATAAGAGCAGTGATTTGGGCGTAGCTGCAAAATAGATCATGACATTCAATTTCAGAAATAAATAGTTGAACTAGAGGATTTAATCTTGCTTATCCCTACTATGAACTAGAGCTCACAAGAGCTAAAAGGTAAATAGCCTCTTCACTATGCAGGACCAAAGCTTCCTTGTCCACCACTCTCAAGTATTAGCACCCTCATTAAACAATTCAACGTTAAAAAAAGCCCTACAAAGGACCACTAGCTGCAACTATATGAAGATTAAAGTTGATGATTTCAAAGAATTTCACAATATAAAGATATATGCTCAACATATATGATATATAGAATCATATGTGCATCTGAACTGAGAATTCTATGCAGATTTGCCTCCTAGAAATTTACCATAATGTCTATAAAAAAACAAAAGTTACCGTACTCAATGAGGTATTGAAATTGTAGAAGGGAATCTAACATAATGGAAAAATATGTCACAAAAAAGATGCATGAACTTCTTCAATACAAGAATTTCCCTTACCTCATAGTAGCGACGGAAGTATGTTGCATCCCCAAAATACCAGGATTTGTGAAGTTGACCATAGCAAAGAATTCTTCTAGATCATTCTGCAAAATGGAACATTATATGAAATATTATTGCTAGAAAAGCAAAGAAACTGGAAAGAGTCCTACCTGCATAGGTGTCCCTGACAACAAGATTCTCCGAAACAAGGTAGAGAAGCCAAAGCCTAGCGGAGAATTATCATAATTAATAATAATAATACATCAACTATGTCTGACAACGTAAATTAGCATTAATTAAATACATCAGGTTCCCTTGTGTAAGAAATTTTCAAGCATAATTCTGAGCAAAACTTCAAAAGTTTTAAACCATATTCAAAAAAGGATTAAGTAGTCAACAACACTCAACTCTCCTCACATCACCAGAATGGTTAAGCACATACCCGATTTGTTAATGTCTGGTCATTTTTAATCTGTGAGCCTCGTCACATATTAGAAGATCACAGCTTCCATTCTTCTCAAATTTTGATGAATGCATTCTAAACGTCTCATAGGATATGATGATTACCTGAAAGAAAGAAGCATCATCATTTAAATTAGAAGGTCAGCATTGTAAAATCAAAAAACTGCTATTCTTGCATTCAAAAGAGTGGCACAGCCAAATTCAAGTAAAATAAAAGGAATAATCTACAGAGAAAATAACCTGTAAGGTACTGCAAGGCCTTAAGAAACTGTCGATTCCAGATAGGACATCTGCCCTTGAGGTTTCAAAAGAGAAAGCAACTGGATTTTCTTCCAATCCATTTGTCAATCTCAGACTCCCAGTTACTGACAAGACTTGTGGGAGTAACAATAAGAGCTCTCTTAACCATGGGCTTTCCATCAAAGCCCTGACCAAGAAGGGTATAAAGCAGTGTAATAGATTGGAGAGTCTTACCCAGCCTGCAAAACTACGATGTATATATTTAAGAAGATATAGAAGTGCTTAATCATAGAAGGAAGAAAATTGACAACTGTTGGCAAAGAGAAAAATGATTTTGTGATGGAAGAGAGTTAAAGGCTCTATTTTACCCCATGTCATCAGCAAGAATGCATCCAGAAATACCTTCAGCTATATAACCCAGAAACACAGTCAAACATAAACTGAACTCCTTCTCTGCATCAACAGTGCAGGAATTTAATTAAATTAAAACTACAATCATAGAAAAGAGCTCAGCTTGACATTGTCTGCAAGAAATCTGCTGATTTAGTTTATAGTTTTCAATGCTTGTCACTTCAATTAAAAATGGTGCACACACGCAGACATTATGGACTGTAGGTCTAGGTTAAGCTTCAGTCTATTCACTCTCCTCATAGTTAAAGCATTTGTGATTAAAAAAAAAGGAGAAAATGTTTGTTATTGTCGTTTCTATGCATGATACTTTTGAACAATTAGGGTTTATAAAACGGAAAGTAAGAGAAAATGCATGCTTCTCTTTTAAAAGCAAGCTTCGGTTCTTCCATCAATATTTATATTTCTTTTCCTGCATCTTTCCTTGATATTATTGGATAAAAAAAAAGTGTAATTTACATAAAACTTTTCACTTGCCCGTGTTTGGAGGGAAAAGCAGAAAAGTATCTTATGAGTTTCTGTGAGAACAGCAACTACAAATTTTGCAATAAAAGGTACATTCTCTAAAGAGATTACTCTAGTTTTCTAATCATGCTTGCTTTTCTTAATTTCTTTGACTCCATTTAACTTTTATTTCAAAAGATTGCACTATCAAATTTTTTTATTTACATGACAAAGTTTTAAACAATCTTACAGCCAAGAACATACAAAAAACTGACAAGAAATGCAGAATTTGTTTTGTTTATTCCAGTATGTATATACTTTGTAAAATCCCAAGAACATTTCTAATATGAAATATACAAAATTAGGGACTTAAAACATGAAAACAACTAACAACATGAAGATTACAATAGGAAAGCTTACAAAACAACAAGCCTTTAATTCCACTCACGGGATTGGCTAATGAATCATTTTCTCCATTGTATCCTATTAAGTGTCATGCTCACATTTAATTCTAATAAATTATGATCATTATATTTTCTAACTAAATCTTTTAAGTCTACCTCTAACTTTCTTAACATAGATTGAATCTTGTATATCTACTCTCCTAACTAGGTCATTAGATGGCCTTTTATGTGATCAAACCATCTAAGGAGACTTTTCTAATCTTATCTACCCATTGGAGCTACTCCAACCTTTTCATGGATAAATTCATTTCACATTTATTTCAAGTGTAAAGCATCTCATCCACCTAAGCATTCTCATCTCTACAACACTTAATTTTATGCTTCTTTTTTTGGACAACATTATGAGTCATAAAGCATTGCGGTATCACCACCATTTTATAAAATTTTCTCTTAAGTCTAAGCTGCTTTTCTATCACACAATAAGCCCAATACATTCCTCCACTTCAACCATCCAACTTGAATTCTACTAATAACATCCCAATCTATTTCACCATCACTTTGAACAATTGACCAAATATATCGTTCACTTTTTTTAATGATTTGATCATCCATTGTCACAACCCCATCACTAGATCTACTACTACTAAAATTACACTTCATGTATTTGGTTTAGATCTACTCAAATGAAAGCCCTAGATCTACTTTAAGGTTGACCTCCATAATTCAAGTTTTTTAAACTCTAGACTTCTAGTCTTATCAACAAGAAGAATATCATCAACAAAAAAGCATACACCAAAATACATTCTCCAATAAATGTCTAATAAGAACATCCATAACTAAAGCAAAAAAAGATATGGGCTTAAAGTAGATCCTTGATGTAATCCAATTGAAATAGAAAAATACTTGGTTAATACTCCTTGTGTTTAAACACAAATAACAACACCAATATACATATCCTTAATGACTTAAATATAAGCAATATTAACTCTATTTTTTATAGAACTCTCCAAAGTACTTCTCTTGGAACTTTATCATATGATTTCTAAGTCAACAAATTTCATGTGTAGATCCCCTTTCCTCTCTTTATACTTATTCATCAAACCTCTCAACAAATATACAATATCCATAATAAACCTACCAAGCATGAATCCAAACTATTTTTGATTTTTGTATCACATCATAACCTATATTCAAGTACTATCTCATAATTTTAGTGTATGTCACATTAACTTAATTCATCTATAATTTGCACACTCTTGAGCATCCTCTTTATTCTTAAAAAAATAACAAACAAACTCTTTCTCTACCCATCTAACATCCTTTTAGTCTTTAAAATCATATTAGAAAGTTTAGTAAGCTAAAAATTATTCAATCTCCTAAGCATTTTACACTTCAATAAGAATATCATCATGTCCTACTATTTTTCACACTTTATTTTTAAAAACTTATTTACCTTCGATTTTACTAATGTTATGATAAAACAAAATTTATATTTTCATTTATTATACTAAAGTAAATCATATTCTCACAACCTTCATTGAAAAATTTATCAAAATATCTCATCCACATATGTTAAATATCATCTTCAAAGAAAAGCACTTTTGATCTTCAACTTTAATACATTTCACTCAAACTAAATCTTTACTTATTCTATCTCTTTGCTTAGCTAAGTTATGCATATATACTTAGTTATCTTTAGAATCAAATCTATTATATAGATCACTAAATATTAAATTCTTGCATCACATATTGTTACTTAAAATCCTCACAAGCCACTCTATATCTTTTCAATTCTCAACTTCTATATCTAAATTAATTTTTATAACAAAATTTCTTATTTTTATCTTTTCTTTCACATTTTAATTCCAATCGCCAACTATTTTACTAATAAAGGTATTTTATTTTGATTTTTAAGCATATTTTTACAACTTACTTAATTGTCATTTGTTGTTATTTCTCACATAACTTAGCTCATCATGACATCCCAAATCTTAAGATCTTAAAACTTACTTTTAAAAAATATGTTTATTAGCCTTATTTAAGTACCCCATCTAATCACAAAATATTTGATTTTATTTTTAACTTCCAACTCTTTATCTTAAAATATAAAATTAGTAGTTGATGTATGCTACTCTCTTTCTTAAATAAAAAATTATAAATTATAAAATCATAAACTAAAATAAAATCAAATATGATCCTACCTTCTATTTAAATCTAAAGCCATAGCAACCCTAAATGCTTTTAAAATCTTCTAACACTCTACCAATATATTTAAATCTCATCCAATAAATAATCTTTTCAAGAGTATTATTATTAATTTTCGAGGTCATTTTAAAATTTTTTTTTGAACATACCCAAACTGTTTAAGGATCACAAACATTTATAATATTAATAATTTTAGCACAACAATAATCCTTAAAGCTATAATTTTATCTCTAATTTCATTAATTTTCACAACATTATCGTTCAAATCTTACCTATAATCACTTGAATAGCATAGTTTAAAACCTAAATTATCAATTTCTTTGATTTTTTTCTCAACCCATTTAATTTATTAAATAAATAAGAAATTCAACTTCCTATGAATCACAATACACAATAATGCAATTAATTTACCTGTAAGAGTACCTATATTCAAGTTTCAATCATACTTTTAATTTCATGGGCTAACTCTCGCTCACATCCATCTAAAATGTGAGAAGTTTATTTAATACTGCACCGGCCTCATACATATATTTTGTTAAGTGTTTGGCTTAAATAAAAGTTCTATGTTAAGATACAAGAGTGGAAAATGCCTCACCAATTAATCCTACACAAAGGAGACATTCTCTAATATAAGAGCAAGCATTATTGTCACCGTACGCTTGCTTTTATTTAAGTATGGCAAATTTTCATTTCCCAATAAATTGCACTACAAGTATTTCATTTTTTAAATTTTATAAACTGTACTACAAACTTATCAAACAAAATTAAGTGTGACATGCAAAGATTACGCCATGATGCGCGTTTGTCAAACAGAATTTTTCCTTGTATACTGACAAAGTCTCCATAGAGAATTATAGAATCAACTATCAGATTAGTTACAGTTCTAAGCGTCACAAAATTGGCTGCCTAGCTTTAAGAGCAGAGGGGCGTGCAAAAGAACATGTAGATAATAAAATAATAATTTCAGACGCAGAAATCAATACCTCTGATGAGGTCTAAGATAGCAAACAAGTGATGGATCAACCGTGATCTGAGCAGGTTCTCCTGCTCCTTCATTTTGCCATAAAACCAAAGGCTCGACACCAGGAGGAAGAGGCTCATCCATTTCTTGTGCCTCATTCTCAGTAAAGGGGAGAAGTTAAGAGATTTTCAACAGCAATCAGTGGTGGCCTCAATGAACCACCCCAAGGGACAAACCTTTTCCGCGCAAAAGTCGTCGCGCAAGTTTGTTCTGATCTTCATACCCTTCGCGGCACGGAGGCTTGAACGGCCTCCGAGCAACCACGGCTCCATCAGCAACCGACAGAACTCGAGGTATTAGAGACTGCCTTCTAACAACAAGATTTCCCTAAAATGGGAGTTGTATGTCATGCAATGCGCCTATGAACGCAATAAAGATTGAGGACAGAGGCGGATCCCACCATACCGAATGAGGGCAGAGACGTTGCAGGACTTCCTTTCAGCATCAGACGGTAGAGGTGCCCCGGGAACTGCTCTCGTATTGCATTCACCGTCCTCGTCCCCGTCGATTTCCGTTCTTCAACCACGCCTTCATTGTAGTCATCGTCTTCACAGTCGTCTGTGTAGTCGGAGCTACAATGGGACGACCCTCGCTGCCAGGCCCTTCATCTGCCGGAGCCATTTGCCGGTTATTTCTTTGATTCCGGCTCTTCTTCGGCAAATAAGCAAAGTACGAACTACGAAGCAGTGGTTTCTTGCTGGAGATGCATAATTTGGCGGCAGCAATGGTGGTATCGATTTTAGTTCAATAATGTTCTTTTCGAAATTTTACATGCCCACTCACAATATTTTAAACTTTATATATGAAACCTTTAAAATTTTAAATATATATAACATTTCTCTACATTAAAACATAAATATTTCAGTTTAAATTTATATTAAATTATTAATAATTATTTTAGTATGATATTAAAATTTAAATATTATGCATACAAATATTAACTTTAATATATTTAAATTTCATTCTTGGTTGCACTTCCCTTCAAAGAGAAAAACTTGAGGTTATTTGTATAATGCTCCATAAAAAAATTAAACTATTATTAAATTTAAGTAAAATATCTAAACATTTTTTTATATTATAAACTTATATATTTACAAACTATAACTTAAAATAAAAGATGCAAATCCTTCCTAAATGATTTTATAACAAGTAAATGCAAATACAATCCACATAAATAAGCAACTCTTTATTTTAAAGCTTAATTTTAAAAAATTTATTATCGATTTTTATATAAATTGTAGCTCAAATCATGAAAAATAATTTTTTATGTTTTTTTTTCATTTGTGTTAGACTTGCATTTCCACTTACTTGAAGTTGGTTGCAAAGTAATAAATTTTAGAAAAAAAAATTAAGTTTTATGTGAGTTATTATTTTAGTTAAAATTTGAAATCAATTATACAACATCACAAAAGTCAACAAAATTTATGTCAATGCAAGTATGGCCAAACCTCTTTTGTGGATTAAATTGATATGTTTTACCCTCAAAATGGGAATATAAGATATGGTAAGTAGCCCTTGAAATTTCAATATTGAGCTTTGAAGTTTATAATAAGTTTGAAGGGTATTTACAATGCTTTCATAATCGACTGTCGACGTTCGGTTGTGAAACCGCTACCGAAATTTAAAAAAATCGCTCAACAGAAATCGAGATATCAGAGAACCTTCAATAACCGGAGAACCACCATTCAATCGATCCGGAATCTGCTTAATGCATGATCCCACGTGATCGTTCTTCTGATTCGTAACTTGTAATCATTTTCGCCCCCCGCCGCTGAATTCTTTTGGCCCCGCCCAAGTTTCTCTTGCCTAACCTTTACAACAAACTAATTTTTTTTAATTTGAAGGGTGGAAAATAGTTGGAGGAATTCTTATAATTTTATAATAATATTTACATGTTAGATATATTTTACAACAACAACAACACAACAACAACAACAACAAGCCTTAATCCCACTAGGTCTACGTGAATCCTTCGTCTCCATTGTGTCCTATTATGTGTCAAATTCTCATTTAAATCAAGTATACTAAGATCATTTTTATACATCTTAACCAAGTCTTTTAGGTCTACCTCTACCTTTCTTAATATAAGGAAAATCTAATACATCTACTCTCTAATCGGTCATCGGACTGTGCCGCTTTATGTCGCCAAACCATCTAAGCAATTCTCCCTAATCTTATTTACCATTGAGCTACTCCAACTTTTTCCGAATATACTCATTTTGCATTCTATCTCTAAGAGTAAAGCCACTCATCCACCTAAGCATCCTCATCTCGTAACACTTAACTTAGTCTTATGCTTCTCTTTATTGGCCAACATTCTGCATCATAAGTAATTGCAGGTCTTACCACCATTTTATAAAATTTTCCTTAAATTTAAGTGAAACTTTGCTATCACATAATAGTTAGATGCATTCCTCCACTTCAACCATCCAACTTGAATTCTACTAATAACATCTCCATCTATTTCACCATCATTTTGAACAATAGAGCCTAAATATCTAAAACGCTCACTCTTATTAATGACTTGTTCACCTAATGTCACAACACTACCACTAGAACTTCTACAACTAAAATTACACTCCATATATTCAGCTTTAGATCTACTTAAACTAAAAACCTTTAGACTCTAGAGTTGACCTCCATAATTCAAGTATTTGTTGGACTCCTCTCTAGTCTTATCAACAAGAAGAATGTCATCAAGAAAAGCATACACCAAGGTACATCTTCTTGTAAATGCCTAGTAAGAACATCCATAACTAAAGTAAAAAAGATAAGGGCTTAAATCTGATCCTTGATGTAATCCAACCAAAATAGGAAAATATTTTGTCAATCCTCCTTGTGTTTGGACACAAGTACTCTAGTATACATATCCTTAATGATTTGAATATAACCAATATTAACTCCTTTCGTTCTAGAACTCTCCAAAAATATCTCTTGAAAATTTATCATAAGCTTTCTCTAAATCAATAAATATCATATGTAGATCCTCCTTACTTTCTATGCTTCTCCATCAAACCCCTTAAACAAATGTATAGAATCCATAGTAGATCTACCCGCATGAAACCAAATTGATTGTGAGATACTGTATCACATCGTAACCTATGCTCAATTACTCTCCCATAATTTTAATGTATGGCACATTAACTTAATTCATAATTTGCACACTCTTGTGCATCACCTTTATTCTTAAATATAGGAACAAACAACTCTTTATCCACTAATCTGCAACTTTTTAGTCTTTAAAATGACATTAAAAGATTTGTAAGCCAAGAAATTCCTTGATCTCCTAAACATTTGCTTCTATTGGAATATTATCCGTCCTACCGCTTTTCAACATTTCATTTTCTTTAAAGCTTCACTAACTTCGGATTTACTAATCTAAGATAAAAAATGAAATTTTTATTTTTATTTAGGTATTAAGGTTGCTAAAATCAATCGTACTTTCAGATATTTCATTGAAAAGTTTATCAAAATACCTCATCCACCTATTTTCAATATCCTTTTATAAAAAAAGCATTTTATTATTTTCATCCTTAATACCCCTCACTTGAACTATGTCTTTACTTCTCCTATCTCTTTGGTTGGCTAACTTATACATACATCTTTCACCTTCTTTGGTATCTAATCTATTATATAAATCACTAAAAGCTAAATTTTTTGCATCATATATCGCTTTCTTAGAATCTCTACAGCCACTTTATATCTTTCCCAATTCAAGTTTTATATCTAAACCAAGTTTTATAACAATATTTCTTATTTTTATCTTTTCTTGCATATTCGACTCCACCACCAACTATTCTTATTAAAAGAAGCTTTTCCTTTTGATTCTCTAAGCATCTTTAGCAACTTGCTTAATTTCACTTGCTATTTTTTTTTTTCCACATAATGTTAGCTTTCATGAACATCCCAAATTCTAATCTTTTGTAGCTTACTCTAAAATATTTTTAATTGTGTTCTTTAAGTATCCCCATCTAATTCTAGGATAATAATTTGGTTTATTTTTCTCTTACAACCTTTTATCTTAAAATCTAAAACTAACAATCGATATTGGGTACTTAGATTTTCACTTGAATGACCTTACAATCTTTACAATCTAAATGATCTATTTTTCTTATCGAAAATAATCAATCTGGTTTTACTATATCCATTTTTATAAGTAATAATATGTTCATCTCTTTTCTTAAATAAAATATTAGCAACTACAAAATCATAAGCTAAAGCAAAATCTAATATAATCATACATTCTTCATTAGTCACTCCAAATTCATAACCACTATGAATACTTTTAAAATCTTTTATCACTCTACCAACATGTCCATTTAAATCTCTCCAATAAATACTTTTTCTTCAAAAGGTATCTTTTGTATTAATCCTCTAATTCATTCCAAAATTTTCTTTTGCACTTACCTCTAAACCTACTTGAGGAGCATGACACTTATAACATTGATAATCTTAGTATCAACAATAATCTTTAGAGTTATAATTCTATCTCCACATCTATTAATATTTATAACATTATCCTTCAAACTTTTATCTATAATCACACCTACACCATTTCTAGTTCGACTTTTACCGAATACCAAAGTTTAAAACCTAAACTATCAATCTCCTTGGCCTTCTCACCAACCCATTTAGTTTCTTGAACACATAAAATATTTATCTTTCCATAAACCATAATATCTATTAATTTCATTAATTTACGTGAGAGTACCTATATTCCAAGATCCTAACCTAATTCTAGTATCATGGACTAACTTCTTTGCCCGCATCCGCCCATAATGTGGGAACCCTTGCTTATTTAATCTGACCGCACCGGCGGTTCTAAGACATTTTCATCAGATTCAAGCCATACAACGTGTCGCTCTGTGACGCAAGATTAACACAAATGATTTAAAGGATTCATGTCATAATTATTTTGACGAGTTTTACACTGTCGATTTAACAACCCTCCACTTTATCGGGACTTGGGACCCAATGGCGTGTTAGATATATTTTACAAAGTTTTAAAAATAAATTTTATATCCTAAATTATATAATTTAAATACAAACTATAATTTTTAAAATTATATTTTATACTAATTTTCATAAACTTATATAATAATTTTTTGATATATTTAATACATTTATCTAAATTTATAATTCATAATAACTATAACTAAATGAGCTTTATATCAAACTTTAAAATTATAATTACTAGTAATATTATTTATATTTATATATCTTTTTATTTTTATTATATATTTATCATATATTTAAATTATTATATTATTTATTTAGATATATATTTAATCATTTAAATATTTATTACGTTATCTGGTTCAACCCGTCGAACCATCGAACCTTGAACCTCTCCCTTTTGGTTCTATGTCGTCGGTTTTCATAACCTTGGGTATTTATTGTAGTTTGATCATCCTTTTAATATCCCAATGTTGTTTTGTATTCTACTAATGCATTGCTTTTAAATATCATGGCTTTTATAAAAAAAGTATGTTTTTGATGATTTAAATTCAAATTAGAGGAGTAATTATTTATCTTTGAAAGCTTAGTACATATTTATTTGTTCATTTGTTGTGTGTTATAAAGGATAACACCTAATTAGTCGATGTGTATCCTTATTATTTTTCTTCTTTTTTGTGTGATTTACTTATATAGGTTATCTGTTATAGTTTCTTGAAAAATTTGGACCTTCTATTTAAGCTCCGTGAATTCCTTCATTATTCTCACGTTATGCAAGCCAAAGAAAATCTATCTCAATATAACCACTCCACCTTTCTAGAACTCAACTCATCAAAATGTTCATGTCACAACAACTCTAACAACTTCTACATTTATAACTTTCTACTATCTATATTATACCAACACCCATCGTATCCCCTATATAACCACCTCATAAGATCAATAGAAAATGGCTAATAAAAAATATGTAACCCAATCGCCACTACAATTTTGTAGGTTTTGGCCACCTTGAGAATTGACCTTTTCAAAGTTTTTATGCCCAAAGTACTTCAATTAGGTTCTCGTATATGTCATCATATCAAACAAAATTATTCACATTAACCCTTAACTCCAAAGTCCATTATAAACCCTTATACCAACACCTTGATCCAAGTCTAAATGACCTTATATCAAGTCAAAGTAGCTATCAAAATAGCTCATGTTTGGCTCGATAATGAGCTCATGTTTGGTTCGTTCATTAAACTAACAAGATGAACAAAAAAAAAAATTTATAATTATAAACGAGTCAAACACAAACAGAGAGATCATATTCACTCGTGTTCGGATCGATTAAGCTCAAACTTAAAATGTATTAAAAATAATTTATTTATTATTATGAATATATATATATATATATATATATATATATATATATATATATATATATATATATATATGTGTGTGTGTGTGTGTGTGTGTGTGTGTGTGTGTGTACTAAACTTAAAATCCTAAAATACATATATATATATAATACTAAACCTAATATGATATACATATTTGCGGTATTTATTTTTTTGGATGTGAGGGGACACCATGCAGATCATAGGGGGTACTTATTGAAGTGATTGGATATGACATTGAGGTATGATGTACTATATCGAAGATAGAGGCATCACCATACAATGGACCTAATCACATAATAAGGACTCTAAGACATGATGGGTTTTGAATGTACGAGATTTTCCATCCTTTATAGATGAATAAAATAGAGTTTATATTAAATGGGTTCTTAAGTTCTCTAGAGGCAAGCCTCCATAATTACATTTTAGGGAATGAAATTCCCCAATAATACTCTTGATTAAAGTAGATAATTATCATCTCCAAAGATTTCAAGGTTAGACTATCAAAGGATTGGTTATTTAAAATCAATTGGGAAAGTTCAAGAGAAGACTTATTTTTGGAATCCAAATAGAGGAAGTATGCTCATAATATTATAATATTACTAAGCCTAGTGAGCATTCTAATCTATCATATAATTGGGCTTTATATATTTAAAAGTGAAGAGATTTATTTATTTGAGTTGAATTTTATTAGATTGCTAGGCTTATAATCTCAACATAAGGTTGTGAAAATGTCTAAGAGGTGAGGATTTATGCTTGTATCAGAAATAGCTACCTCGATCTTAAATCTAGGGAGCTTTAGTACAAGCTAAAGCACAACCTAAATCTAAGTGATGGACATAATGGTTTACCTCACAAGAGGGATAAATCGTCCACTTATAGACTTATAATGCTAGTAGCCAACTAACTCCTCCTATGATTTTAAAATGTAATAGTCTTATGAATTGCAAGATAGTTGGGGTAGTTATTTAATTAGAAAGAGACTAAAGTCCTAAACCCACTCCCTAAGAGACTAGAGCATGAGTGGATATAAGCATATGACTTAATCTATAAATGCAAAATCTTTTCAAATTTTATTTACATTTTGACAATATAGATGAAGCTTTGGGATTTTTGCATGCCTAAATGCATGATGAAATAAGTTATTGGTCAAATTAAAGAGAAGAGGATGAAGCTCCATCGGTAGGTGTTGCTCTTATGGTCAAGTGTGTGAGAATGGAGGCCCTTATTTTGCAAGAGATGATATGCATGATGTGAAACATACAACCATACATAAGTGGTTGTTAAATCTTTTAATTATCTTATTTATAACCTAAGATTTATATGAGGTTATGAGTTGTTTAAAATTTAGTTATGAGTTATTAATTTGGTAGAAAATTTAATTTTAACAGAGCCTAATGCATCCATAACACACATTAAAGCATTAAACATAAAAAAACTATAAAGAGCATGCCATCCTAATGATTTAAATATAACATCAATCAATTTTATAAACTATCTTAAAAGAATAATAATGGTCGATCAAGCTCCTACAAAAGAAAGATGGGTAGAGCTCTACCTTATATAACTCAAAATATAAAAGAATAATTATAATTTTATTAAATGTTATGAGGTCTTCATCCTTCATATCCTCATGTCTTTACTTCTTTCCTCCTTTGATTTGGTGGGCTTCAAGGCATCACATGGCACCCTAGGACAAAGCCTTCTGCTCATCCTAAACCCCCATAACACTTATCATAATTCTAATGAAAAATTATATTAAAATAGAAAATTAAATCTAACTACACTTATAAAATAGTGATTAGCCAAACATACATACAACCCAAGTAATTATATATAATTTGGACTTAGCACCACATATGGGTAACCAAGCCCACCTCTAATCTTAGATTATGTTTAGGGTTTAAGCAACCAAAAGTGAGCATTTATATTTATTTTAAGCATCCCTTAAGCATGATCCCCTAAAGAAAATATAATTAGGCTAATATTGACTATCATCCATCTACACATACACCCCAATATCGGTCTAAAATAATACATCACAAAATAAAATATACATCACACCATCATCTAACATAGAGCTAGAAGTGTGACTTAATTCTAATGTGTGTCTTAAGGCTTTGTGTGGTATGTCTTACTAAGCATTTGGGTTATAATTTTCTAAGTTTGGAAGAACATTCAATTTAACATGATTGATTTCGAAGTTATTTAATTGATTTATGAATTTTAACTTGTATTTTATTTTTTTGTATGTGATTTACACTTAACAACTAAGTGTTATAAAGAGAAAAGAGGATTCCCTCTTTCATCTTAACTACTTTCTAAAGCATAATTTTATTTAGTTCTCTTTAGTGAATGACTTATTATACATTTTAAATTAATTTCAAGTTTAAGTTCACTTTAAATAACCTTATTTAATATGAAAGGCTTCTTAAGATTAATCTAATTGATTTACTAACATGACATATTAAATCATTCCTTTCCATCACATGTATCATGCATATGATTTAATCTAAGTGTATCTATACATGCAACATATTTTACACTTGAATGATGAATGTATGTATATTCCAAGTTTATCTTTTCATTTGATTGAATTATTTAGCATATGTAGATTTAAAGCTCTATCTAAATTCTTATACAAAAATACATAAGAATGAAATTAAATAGGTATGTCATTATTAACTAGGAAGTGAGGTAATCAAATGACCTCCTTAGGCTACTTAAAGCCTCATCTTCAGGGATGTCCAACTATATACCCATTATCATTCAAACATATGTAAATTTGTATATATGAATATAAGAAAGAGAACCCCAAATCACATGATTAAATAATTCAATCTTAAATAATCATGAATGCATAAATTTTTTTAATACAAAAGGGATTATCATTCCCTAATCAAATATACACATGTGTATAAAGACAAACAAGTATGTGCCTTATTAACCAAGAAGTGAGGTAATCAAATGACCTCATCGAGGCTAAAACTGTATACCTATTTTTCTTAAATACCTACACATGTATTCATGATTAAAAGGATGAGAATCATGCAAAGATTGTATTTTCTTTAATTAGATCATTTATGTATATGATTTAAAGCTTTATCTAAATTCTAATGTTAAAATACATAAGAATGAAATCAAATGGATATGTTCCTTTGTTAACTAGAAGTGAGGTAATCAAATCTCTCTTGGGGCTACTTAAAGCCTCATTCTGGGATGTCCGACTATATATCCAACATTCAAAGCTTATATAAACTAACATATGAATGAAGAAAGAACTTCACTTCATACACTTAAATTATAAACACATACATCTCTTATGTATTTATAACTATCATCACTACACATATTATTATTCATTTGTAAACTTTTTATAAAATATATTTGAATTTAATAGTGATAATAGCCACATATATATTAAATCAACACATGCAAGCTTACATAAAGGAAATCTCATTTAATTCAATTGATTTTTGAAAAGAAATGATGCATGAAATCAAATGACATATAATATTTAACATGATTGGAGATGAATAATCAAATACAAGATTTCATTCAATTCAAATTAATTCCTAAGTATAAACATAATAAATAAAATCATTTAAGTAAACCAAAGCTTATTTATTAATTTAGTTTTGGATTTTGATTTGATGTTAAAGGAGGAGAAAGTCACTTGTTATCTAGTCCCATTCCCATATTGGTAATTGATTTGGTTTAAGAAGAGGTAAAATTGAATTTTATGAATTAATTAAGTTGTAATATTAGACCCTTAATCAAATCAATTAATTACCCTTACCTTTGTTACCTTAATATAATTAAGAACAATTATGAGCCAACATGATATGCATATGAATAGAAAATAAATTTGCAATGATCCTATGAAATAAAGGGGCTAATGCAATTGGCTCATAATTGATGGTTAATTAAATTAAGTAATTACTCTTATGGTTTCCTCACACATATGAATTAGCCATAATTTCATAAACTCTTTATGTTATCAAACACATAAAGGTCTACCCATGATTTAATTAATTAATTTGATGTGATAATAATTTTGAATTTAGTTAATTAAACTATTTATTTAATTAATTAGACATTTAATTGATTTGATTTTTTAAAATGAAACAAACTTAGGAAAGAGGCTAGGAAGAGGTCTCAACCCTATTACATTAGTCCATCCACTATTCAAGAGTGATTAACATGCTCGATTAAGTAATTTTATTTGTTGATTAGGTTAATTAATTTATTAATTAAGAAAGTAATTAAAGGCTAAAATGAGTAATTTTCTAATTACCTAAGCAATAAATCCCAAGAAAATTATGGGAGGCACTAGTCATCACATTAAACAAAGTGAGAAAGTTTGAAATTAATTACTTGAGTAATTAAAATTAATTTTTCAATTAAACTCAAATTAAGCCTTAATCATTATTTAATATTAATTAGAATTATTTTTAATCAATTCTCCTGAAATACCTTTAAAATGAGTATTTATTTATATTTTTCTAATTTTTTTATGATTTGTTATGATTTATAGAAGTTTGAGCCATTAAAATTATTATTAATTAAGCCTAATCCGTTAACATGTGTGGCGATGCACGCACTTTCCGCATTGGCACTGGTTATTTAAATCATCCAATGTGGCCTACATGGTGACGTGGACACATTTTAATATTGTTGATCCAAGATCGGCGGACAAGATTAAACTAGTGCTATTAAGGAGTAAATCGAGATAATCTAATGAGATATAATCATGATCATCCATTCTAATGCGGCGGCATTGTGATATATCATCATGAGGGAGTCGTCACCATTGCTTACTTTCCGAGCTCCGGTTCAACTCAAAGGATCCCACACCTTCGACATCAATGGAGGATCCAACGGTCATGATCACATGATAAGCAAATTTCCTTAACAAAGTTCTAACCAAAATCACAAGAACTTGGTTTGAGGAATTACCTCATCGCTCAAGAGATGGTGCAATCGATTGTGGAAGCTTCATCTAGTAGAGATGAGGCCCTTGAGTAGCATGTAAGCCAATTTCCTCTCATTCACTTTCTGGACTAAGTTCACGTCAATTTAGATCTCTTGGTGATTGAACTCTTAGCTTGATGATCGTGGGGCTTGGGATGATTCATTCTTGCTTAACAGTGTGGGGAAAGTGTGTGCAAGAGGAATTAGGATTTGGTTGAGGTTTAAGTAGATTTGATGAGGAGGAGGTGTCTATTTTGATTTGAGAATCAACTTTGGGAAGCTTGGGTGCTCTGTGGAGACTCTAGGGTGATTAGATGTGTGATGAATTAATTAAAATGAGTATACCCTCCCTCACTCGGATGGATGAATGGATTGACTTCTGTTCACCACCACAGGGGGCAGTGGTGTGTCACCTCAATGTGGCTCGATTGGTTGGTGGAAGGTTTGGGAGGTGGCTCAAGCTAGCATCCCTCAAGTTGGGATCCAATGGTTTTTTGCTTGTGAGGGAGGTGAGTTAACTCACCTCCCGTCCAGTGACCTAGCCCACATGGGGTAGCTGGTGGCTAAGTAGATCCCATTTGGGGTGTGTGGCTACCACATGGAAAGGGAGAGTGACTTTGCTATTTTTTGGCTAAAACCCATGGGAAAGAATCAAGGATTTGCCTTGGGTTGAGATCAATTTGGGTTTGGTTGGTTTTGGGCTCACCCAAGGTGGGTTTAGGTAGGATCAAGTCCCAATGGGTTATAGCTTGGTTCCAAAGGGTTTGGCTTAATTTGACTCTTATAGGTCAAATTGGGTCTAGGTTGGGTTGTTAACCAATTGGTCAAATTGGGTCAAACCAAAGCTTAGGTCAAGTTCAATTGATCATTTGAAGTATTTTGGTTCAATTGGTTTCAATCAATTTGACTTAGGTTTGATTTTGATTCATTTAGATTCATGTAGGTCAAATGGGTCAAGTTGATTGATTTGACCAAATTGATCAAATTGGCTTGTGTTATGGGTTGGTTCAAATTCAATTGATTAATTGAAGATGATTGTAGAGTTTGGTTTGAAGTAATTTGGATTTAATTTGAATTTAGGCCAAATTGACTCTTTAGGTCAATTTGGGCTAAGTATATCAATTGGGTCCAATTGGTTAATTTTGGTTTAATTATTGCTTTGGTCAAGTTCAATAATCAATTTGGAATGAACTTGAGCCATTGGTTGCAATCATTTGGGTTAGATCATGATTTAACCTATTTTGATCTTTTAGGTCAAATTGGGTCAACTTGGGTCAAAGGGCTAGTATGTTGGGTTTGGCTCAATTGGTGGTCAAGTCATGTTCAATTATTGATCATATGTTGGTGTGAATCAATGGTTTCAATTGATTTATTTAGGATGAATTTTGGCTAGTTTGGGTTCATATGGGTTAAGTTGACTTGGTCAAATGACCAAGTTGACTTAGTTGACCTAATTTATGATAATTGATCATCCAAGGTGATCATCAATCATGATGAGAGGTTTTGATGGCTTGTTTCAATCTAATTTGGGTAGATTAAAATATGGCTTAAATAGGTAAAATTGGTCACTTTGGGTCAAGTGGACCAATTGGGCTTAGTTGGTTTGATTTTGGGTTGATTTGATTTAGTTTATATATGGATTTGGGATGGATTTATAAATTTGATTACAATTAGTTTGGATTTAAATGAGTTTTGGTTCATTTGAAATTTCAAGTCAAATGGGCTAAGTTGGATTGAATTGATTTGATTTGATTTGTTTCATTTATATTTGTGAACATGATTGAATGTATGATTCATCCATGAGAAAATCAATTGAATTTGGGGTTTGGATTGAAGGAATTTGGCTAAGTCCATGAGTTGGACTATGTGGCTTAAGGGGTTTTGAGTGAGATTTTTATTTTGTTTGGGCATTTGAATGCATATTTGATTTATATTTGGGAAGATGATTGAATAAGCAATTGATTCATGAGAAAATCAAATAATTTTGGATTGAGAGGGTAATTTGGTTAAGTCCATGTGATGAGCTTGTAGGGCTTAGCGAAGGGTTTGATTTAGTTTAATTTAGTTTTGATTTAAATATATATTTGATTTATAATTTGGAATTATTGAAGATATGATTGATTTATGAGAAAATCAATTGAGTTTGAATAAATTTGAGCTCATGTGATGGATTCATAGGGCTTAGAAGACTTTGATCTAGTTTGATTTAGTTTTGGTCCTTTGATTTGATTGGTTTAGAATTTGATTGTTAATTGAAGAGTTGAATTGATTTATGAAAATCAATAGGCTTGATTTGTTTGAATTTGGTTAGGCTAAGTCTATAGGACAAGAATCAGACTTAAGCTATGTTGATTGAGTTTGGGTTTGGAATTTTAATCATGGGTTTCAACATTTGATTTGGATTTGGATTTGTGTTTGATATGAATTGAATTTTGTTGTAGTTTAAGAGGTGAACATAGGTTGGGTCTGGGTCATGAGATAGGTAAATCAACTTAATTCCTAAGGCATAGACTAATCCTATGGTTAACCATTCTAAGTCTAGGCTTGTTAAACATTCACTTAATTTCTAGAAGTGTCTTGGACTAAGAAAATCTCAATATCTAGAAGATCCCTAAGTCTAAGATGGAAGACTAAATCTCACTCCAAAAATAAGGTCAACAAAAGGACCCCAATAGGTGTGGTGTAATTGGAAGGCACATCGCACATATTAGCATTGGCCATCAACCATGTCCAAAGATTAAAGTGCTACAACTATCTAAACCGAACCGAGAGGTAGATAGAATCACCATCTTAGTGCAATACTCACCTTATGCAAGGACATAAGGAGTCGAGGAGGATTGATGGGAACTTTATGTCAAGGACATGAAGGAAGATCCTGGGATCCACATGTAATGGATATGACATGAGTTTATGGAGGAACAAAGAGGAAAATCTTGGAGATTGGGTACATGAACCTTCCACTAGGGAAGTAGGTTGAGATATCCACTAGAGATATGGATTTGAGTTTGATTTCATTGATT
The DNA here is from genome assembly GCA_021442155.1 of Cymbidium sinense. Lineage (NCBI taxonomy): Eukaryota > Viridiplantae > Streptophyta > Magnoliopsida > Asparagales > Orchidaceae > Cymbidium > Cymbidium sinense. The sequence continues at coordinate 90,418,900 of CM038220.1, forward strand.
TGTTTGGGGTATATCACAGGAATACAATGATTTGAATTTTGATTTTAAATATGATTGTTTGATTGTATTTATTTTGGGCTCCACTAGGGAGGAATGTGGTTTGGCTCCACTAGGGAGGTGGAATTAAATTTGATTTAATTTGTTTTGAAGGGGTATTAGTTGGGGATAAGAGTTTAATTTAATTTCTTGATTTATTTGATTGCTCACTAGGAGATGGGTTTGGATTGTTTCAAGTTGAAATCACTAGAGAAGTTGATTTATTTGTTTAAATTTTGAGTTGGACCCTATCTGCGATGGACCGAGAAGGGGTTATATCAGCCTTGGCCTATCTCGATTTACAAATCCAAAGGGGTAGTCTACCGGGTTAGAGCTAACCAACCTAAGGGTTGCCTTTGGTGTGCAAGTTGTTCTTGGAGAAAGTGTAGTAGACTTACATCTTCTAAAGCAAGGAAAACCACTAGATTGTTGGATGCACAACAAATTGAACCCGACCTAGGCGACTCGAGTGAATCTCGGGACTTATGTCAACAAAAGTAGTCAGTTAATTTCATCTTAATTTTATTTGATTTGATATGGTTTATTTGATTTGAATGAATTTAAATTGATTTAATTGATGGATCCTATCGATTGTGTGATGGATCTAACAATAAAGTTATTTGGTGACCTATCTCGATTCACAAATCCAAAGGAATAGTCTAGCGAGGGCTAACAACCTAAGGGTTTCCTTTTGGTGTGCAACGTATAGGAAGAAAGTGTAGCAGACTTACATCTTCCAAAGTGAGGAACCACTGGGGTGATCTATTGGATTCATAAATCAAACCCAACCTAGGGGGTTGAGTGAGTCTTGGGGAGTTATGTCGACTCAAGAGTAGTCGATTTCTACAAGGAGTTTTGTTGATATTGCCTTAAAGATATGATGCCTACTTGGAAAAAATATGTTAGGGGGTGTCCTCTAATCCACAAATGAATATATATTCTTTTTATTTTATATTTTTTTGTGGACTGTTGGTGTCAGGACCACGAGAAGGGGCTATATCGACCTCAAACTATTTATTATTGGGCCAAGGAGAATCGCATCCACAATATTCTCCAACCATGAGGGTGATTACTTGGAAGAGGACTATCCAATCGGTAGTAACCGGGTAGTGTCTAGATGGGGTCGTAAATGGCGTGATCAAATAGAGTGCCCATAGGTGAGGTGCCACTAGGGGCGTTATCACGATCAAAGAAAGCCTATAGGTGTGCGATGGCCAACTCAAGGAGCATAGACATCGCCATGAGTGGTGTATCCATCTGGGTCACTTGTCGATAGTAACAAACCAACCTTGGGTGCCCGTCGGTGTGATGATCAATCTAGAAGAAGGCATATAGACTTATATCTTCAGATGGAAATGATCATCATAATAGTATATCATCGATGAGATAGATGCTATCCGACCTAGGGCGACTATTAGCGGGGGTCCCAAGTAAGGTGGACTACACTTGAAGTAGCAGGAGGAAAGGAGCCACTAATGGACTTACCTAAACTTTAAATCTACTGACCAATTATTGAATGAAAAGTCCAAGAAGAAATAGTAGACTTACATCTTCTTAAATGAAGCCATCGAGGTAGCTTACCCGCCAGCAGTGCTACCATACTAACAAGGCATTCGTCGGTGTCAATGGCTAAGCCGAGGAAAGCATAGACTCACATCCTCCAAACAAGAGACCAGCAGGGGTGACACACTATGTAGCATTGTAACCTAAAGCAACTCTTGAGTGAGGGCCGTTGAGGCGTTATCTCAACTCAAGTAGCAGAGACAAAGGATATGTGCTTATTTTATATGTTTGTGTATAGTTTGTGTTTGTGTTATGTTGATGAAGGGTAAGATGCCGGGTTCCTTACACCTACCTTAAACACATATGGCGATTTATAGATGGAAATGCTTTCAATTTGAAGACATGAAATTTGAAATAAATATTTCATTGATGACTATTTTCAAACATGAATTTTATGGATAATATTTCTTTAGGTAGAGCTCATTGATTGAAGTATCGGCTCTCCCTTATGATTAATAAGTTGATATGATTCTTCTTGGTAGGCTCTCTATGGAAAAGGGCCTTCCTAAGTGGGTTCAAACTTACCTCCCATATTGCAATGAGCAATAATCGGTCTCCTTAAAATAAGCTCTATACTTGAAAAGCTTTAGGACGAACCAACTTGTATGAGCTTGTATTATTTTGGCTTTGTACAACTCGAGGTTTTGGCATGCGGTAGGCGTCTCTCCTCCAAACCTTTGAGCTTTTCTAACGCAACTTGGCATTACGCTCTATGTGATCTTTACTACACTATCCTTAGTGATGGGAGTTGGACTTAATGGTAGAATGGCTTTGGACCCATACACTAAGTAAAAGGTAGAGCGTGAGTCTTTAAGTGGTGCGGTAACTCACAAGGCTTCAACGCTCATGCCACTATCATTTATATCATCGAGTGTCTTCTTTAGTATTTGGATGAGAGTTTTGTTGAAGGCTTTACAAGCCATTTGCTCTTGGGTAGTAGATGGTAGAATATCTCCAATATATGTTGTGTCTCCGGGTGTTGATTTTGGTGCTCTTGAATGCGGTACCATTATCGTAAATAATTTGGAGCACCCCAAATCTATATGATATGGTTCTTGAAGAACTGGAGCACCCTCTTGTGACCTCTCGGCGGGATCACTCGCCCATTTGGAAAAGTAGTGGTGGATAGTTAGGATGAACCGATGACCCTTGAAGAAGAGGGTCAATCGGACCACTATGTCGGTACCCAACACTGAATGGCCATGAGGTGTGTTGGGTGGTTGATGTAGGACCACTCCATGTACTTGACATTGGTGGCATCGCTTAGTATCCATGTGTCCATGATCATCGACGATAAGTAGTATCCTAGTCTCTTGATCTTAGCTTTCATCTTGAGATTGGTGAGCTTCACATAATCGAGTGCACCTCGTCATGATCTTAGAGCTTCATATTTATCTAAACAATGTAACCACATATGATCGAAGATCATCGATATACCATCCAGGCATAGGAAAGTGCCATTTGCTTCATCGGTGAGCTTGTGACTTTTCTTGAGGTAGTTTTCCTTTATTTAGGTAATCCATGAATGGTTGCCTCCAATATAGCTCATCATTCTTTTTTGCCAATGGTAATCCCCTTCAAGAGAGTACTTTTTTGATGAGTTCAATATCAATAAGGGATAAGACTTGTCTATTTTGGACCTTTATTAATATGGACTCATCTTGGCATCAACTCCTTGGCAAGCTTAGCTAAAGTATTCACTATGGTGTTTTCTCATCGAGGAATCTTATAAATGGTAACCTCACAGGATTTGTGCCAACAACTCCATAGTGTACTTGTGGTAGTGATGGAGATTAGGCTTTAGAACTTTATGACCTACGATTTGGTTGATGAGTACTGAATCCCCAAAGATGTTGATATTCGGATGCTTAGAGTAATAACTATGATAATTAGAGTCTCATATTTGGCTTCATTGTTGGTGTAATGATTGGACATATGATATAAGAATTTCATCACATAGTCCAAAGTTAGGAGAACTATTCCTACCTCTGCCTTCCACGGAAGAGTAGATTGTGGTTCTTCTCATGTTTAAAAAAAAGTCAAAATACATCTCCAAGCGTGAATGCTAGTGTCCCCTAAGTTCATGATTTATTCATCATGGAGGTCATCACTAAGCGGAGTCAGAAGTGGGTGTGCTAAGAAATCCATAAGTGCTTATCCTTTCACCAAATGGAGGGTACAAAAGTGATGTCAAAGTATGACAAAATCATGGACCAACATGCCTATCCAAATAGCATCGATCATGTCATGAGGTATTGCATGGATTAATCATAGAGATCAAGTTCACCTTACGAGAAAGCATGTAGTGTCATAGCATTTGGGATGCAAAGATTAAAGCTAGACAATGTTCTCAATGGGTGGATAATTTGCCTCGATGGATTAGATGATGGCGATAGATATTTTCCTTTTCTTCATCCTTGGTTGAGCCAATAGAGTGTCAAGGGAGTCATCTAATATAGTAATATATAGTATGAGCGGCTTGCGAGATAGGGCTTCTAGAATTGGCGGCGTTATCGAAGTGCTTGATGTCTTGAAGGCATCGATTATCATCCCACTTGAACTTTACATCCTTTTGACAAGTGTATGGTATGGCTAGATAGTATAAGCATTTTCTTTTCTTCATCCGTTGAAGTGTTGTCATCTAATACGAGTATATGGTATGAGCGCTTGCGATATTCTTCGTTATCAGTGCTTGATGTCTTGAAGGCATTTATCATTCCAGAACTTCACATCTTTTGACAAGTGAGAATAGCATTAATGGATATAAAGCTTCATATAACCACCTTTAGAATGATTTGAGTTGAGTTATACTTTTAGGGGTGGCATTTCTAATATTCATTGATCTTCTCTAGATCAATCTTGATTCCCTAATGTCGGATAACAAACCCAAAGAATTTCTTTGAAGCTACTCAATGCACACTTGAGTTCATTTTGAGGTTAAATTATCTTAACTTCAAAAATTATTCAAGTCAAAGAGGTGGTCCTTCTTTTCTTTACTCTTGAATACGAGATCATCGAGCATTCAACTTGATGATGCATGAGTTCATCAATATTGAATCATGGCCCTCTAGTATATAGCACCAACATTTTTAAGGTCGAAAGGTATGACCCTATAATAAAATATTCGATAGGAGTTCTAAAAGCGTATTTTTTCTCATCCTTAGGGACCATCTTTATTTGGTTATATCCGGATGAGCCATCCATGAAGGAGAAGACTATGAGATGAGGAAATGTCCACCATAAGCTCGTAGTGGAAATTCATCTTTTGGACATACCTTAGAACCCTAAAATCATATGCAAATTTGGTCATTCTTCTTAACTAGGATGACACTAACTAGGTGGGATATTTTTCCTCTCGGATGAAACCGACATCGATCGTTTCTTGACTTCAAAAATGACTTATTATTCAATATCTAATCACATGTGTCTAGAAGCTTGCTTGATAGGGTTAGCACTATCTCTATTGCTAGTTTATGGACCACTATGCGAGATAAAATATCACTTCATAACTCCATGCAAAATATCCTTAAACTCTAACCGGTCATTAGTTTTTAGTTCCATTCAAACAAGAATTGATGTATGTGGACACGGATTATCTTTAATCAAGTTGATTTCTTTGAGCTCATTGATGGTTGACTTGATCTCCTCTTTGAACTCTGGTAGTGCATCTGACTTTAAATTTATCTAGATCATCTAAAGTTTCTAAGCACACCTCCTCATATGAGTTGATGTGATTGAAAAGAACTTCATTTTAAATGATTGGTGATGACTAAGAAATAATAATCATCATCGATTGGACCCAGATCAAATCCTAGTAGTCTTGATTGAGAGTTCTTGCATTTGTTGTTTCATATTCTTTCAAAGTAGTCGACTTGCTTTGACAAGTGTGTGGATTAACCCTTTCTTTGCTAAATTATGAACACAAGATGAGTACTAATCAAAAGGTAATTCTATTAAATCTTTATATGAAACATCCTCAAGTTCTACATCAACTTCTTGACTTGAGGATGATGCTCTAAAAGAATCTTTGAGTCTTACATCATGGATGACTTAGGGGCTTTCTTAACTACCAAACCATCAACTTTTGAGAAAGTGGGGTTAGAGCAAAGGTTCCCAATAAGCGCCTAACTTTCACATAAAGACTTGGATACACTCATGCTTTGCTTTGGATGGTCTTTCTTGCTGCTCAAGTGTCACATGAAAAGAATCTCTGAGAAGAGCTGGATGGTGTGCTAACCATATAAGACTCATCCTTTGACTAGATTCTAACTATATGGATAACAAGTGTACTATATGGGATAAATCTCTATTTGGTGGCCAATAAGGGTCTTCCACTAAGACCGCCTAAACTAGCCTCTTCCTCACGATGGAGGTTGGTCATCCCCACCACTATTCAAATGGAGTAACAAGTCAGTGGTGGAATCTAATCTCAGCTCTATATCCTCCCGAAGTGCTTCTCGTTCCCTTTTATTTTATTTTTCTTTCTCCTTTCTCTTTTTTTTATTTCTTTTTCTTTTCTTTTCTTTCTTTTATTCCACATGGGGATTAGATTAAGTTAATACATTTGTTGATTTTGAGGGAGCTAAGTGCATCCTCATATATCCCGACCTCTTGAATTATAAATGGCATGAGATCTCCTTTGATGTAGTATGAAATTCACCTCTCACAAACTTCATGCACGATGTAGAAAGGATGGAATCATGTTGTTCTCATGTATCCACGGTCTCCAAAGAAAATCATTGAAAGATGTATCCAGTCTATGATGTGAAACTTGGCTCTTCTAATCATTTATCTCAATGAAAACACTATAGAGCTTAAGCCCTCCTTATTCATTGAATTCTCTCAACATCATCCTCTAATTTTGGAGTTTAGAGATATCAATCCTCAAGTAGGTAAGGGTTCTTAGACTCATAATGTTGACGATGGGCGTCTAGAACTCGGATAGCTTATATCACTAACATCTCGTAATATAGAGGGCGGTTGTGCTTGATCATCCATAAGTAAGTATTTATGAAAGTGACTCCAAGATGTTCTTTTGGTGTGTCTCTTCTTCAATAATAAATAGAGCTAAGCATATCTGGATCAAGTAAGACCTTGATTAGAGATTCTCTCATCTCTTTGGATAAGACAAGGGCATTGTATATGCTTAATAGCTTGGAACTTTTGAAATGAGCTAGGATATTGTAATCAACTATGGTCCTCCACAAGCATATCCATAGGTGGGCTATGGACTCACTAGAACTAATGATTTGCTTACCCTTATCCTAAGGTGCTACCTAGAGGTAAAACTTGACTACGTAGGTTGACTTTAGTGACATCTTGGAATGATGAATATGTGGAAAGTTCTACCTTCATCACCTATAGCTTCTCTTATGAGAACCTTAGAGTGGATGACTCCAAGTCAATCTCAAGAGGTGAACGATTGATTAAAAAGAAAGTCCAACTTTGAATCAAAAGGAATGGATCGAACTACTATAGCTATTATTATTTAGAGTTTGAGAGCTTTCTATAAGAATAAATCAAGAGCATCAAAAGTAGATAAGATATAAGTATAATCAACTTTCTTCATTGATTTCTTTTGGGTGGAGGTACATGATAGAAATCAAGTAAAGTAAGTAGAATAAGAGATTTGGTGCCCTTATCTGATACAATGCTCTGCCGGTAAGAGGAGCTAGCGTAAGAGGTGGTAATAGTGGAGGGAGTCTTTGGACTCGGACGTGGTTGCTATGGACAAGTGTACTAAGTACTACATTAAGTTGTCACACCACGAGTTGTTCTTTGCAACTAGCAAACCTTCCTTAATTTTAGAGGTTTGAGTGCTTCAAGTACATACAAGGAATGTTTCTTGATCTTAGTGATAATATTTTTAGAGGTATGAGATAAGGAGATCTCTCAACCTTCTTTGGTCTTAATAGGATCACAAGTATCCCCAAGGATTACTCTAACATAGGATGGTTGTTCTAATAAGTATTCCTTAGCAATAACTATGGTGCCTAACTTAGCTACAGCCAAGCCGACTTAAAAGTGATACAATCCTCCATGACTTGGTGTGGAAAATAACTACCTAATGGTGGATATGAATACCACCTCTGTGGTGGCGTGTGCGTTATGGGCGAGGTGGCGATATGATGGCGAGGTGGTGGTAGAGGAGGTGGCAAAGGAGGCTGAGCTTTGTCTCTCATACTAAACCACAGCTTTTTCTCTATCCATTGACACAACCATCCCTAGCTTCTTTTTTAAACACTTTTGTGGCTTAGGCTTAGATGATTGGTCCAAGAAGGGTAACTTGTTTGGCTTCCTCTTATAAGTACCTTGTTGATTAATATCTCAAAGTTTTGATGGTAAAGCTCTTAAGCATGAAGGTGAGGCCATGGATATACTCTTGAGCATAATCTCAATAGCATCTTTGTGACTCTCATTTCATGCTCAAGTTGTGCCACTTGAGAATATAATCAACAAAGGACTCATTAAGTTTCTACTTTCTACAATGAGGTTGCCTCATAGTAGCTCTTTATCGAGCTTCAATAAATCTCTTGATGAAGAGATGTTCCAATTCAGAAAAGTCTTAACCAAATTATTTGGCGGTTAGGCATACCAATCAAATGAAACTTCTAAGTGTTGGCAAAAGTTTGAACATGAGTGTATCATCGCCACCAACATTGCAACAACCTCTAAAGTGTACAATATGTTGCCATGGGTTCTCATTGCCATCAAAGATCTTGAAGGAAGGTGGCACATGAGCTCCCTAGCTTACACCAATGACTTCCCCACATGATTTTCCACCATATGCTTGATATTCTTCTGCATGGAGGTGCTATTTATGACCTTCATATGCAAACTACCGATCATCATCGTGGGAGTGCACCTAGGATGATCTAAAGTATGTACCAACTATGGTCGGTCAATTACCAAAGAAGAAGGTTGTGAGACTAGAGCTAGGTTCTAATGCTAAAACCACTACCATCAACTCCTCTACCCTCTTCTCCATCCTACATATCTAGTCATCCTTCGCTTGAGATGGTGGAGGAGGCCGAATGAGTAAGAAGTGTCTCCTTCCTTGACCACAACACCTTTTGACTATCGATCTCTACTAAAATGATCCTCGTGTCGACCATGTGGACCTCGAGTTGCCCAACATGTCATCTTCATCGATCAAAGCTAACTCTACCCCCCTCCTCGACCGAGTGATCACTACCAACAATCTGCTTGATATGATAGTCCTCTATGAAGTTGTCTAATGAATGGTCATCTACCTTGCCTTGCTCTATTGGAATGTAGACTAGTCCAACCCACCACGTGATTATGCTCCATGACCGATATACCGATTGCTTTGTGTTGGTGGGGGTGCAATCCCTAATGGGACTATGTAGTGTCTCCCCTCTCCTTGACTAGAGGTGGTGCGACCACAACGCTCTTGGGTCGCCACTCTCTCTAACCATGGTGAGGTGGAAGGTTGAGCAGGGATCTAGATCTCACTCAACGGGTGGAATGGATGGAGTGGGATCCTTATGCCATAACCGAATCACCAATGGAGATGGTTTTTTTCCGATGAGGGTTTCTAAAGCTTGGTGGGGATGGTAGATGCTATAAGTCGGATGATGAGTGGAGCGGTGTTGGTAAAGACACGATTGCCTCTCGACCGAGATCTCCTACGTAAAATGGTGCCGTGAGAATGATGTTATTTAATGATAGGCCTAATAGGCACCATCGGAAGTCTATCAAAGTAGAGGTTGCCATTATCGACATACCTCTAATCTCGCTTGCCCACTTGGCGTGACTCTAGCCTCCACGATTCTCTCTTGGTGAATTACCCTAATCCTTCTAGGGATCAAACTCCTCAAATCATGCAAAAGCTAGACTCAGCATCCGTGATCTCTCGACCCCATGGACAACCTGACCATAGGTCTTCCTCATCCCTAGATGTCTCAATCTCTGCGGTGGTTGTGATGCAACATCCTTCTATAGTCTTCCTCTCCTCAAGCCAGAGGGGTAGAACCTAATGCCACTCAAGAGTGGAGAGGTCTCACAAGGGAACCCTCCTCGCCTACATGGGAGGCATCACACCTGCCATGCTCATAGTGTCGCTAACCTTTTGGTTCTTATTACATGTGTCCTCATAAGCTGGGAGTGGGAGCTAGAACCTACCTTAAAAGCTAGGGAGAGACTATCTCGGAGGCCAAGATAGCCTCCCCTTGGGGAGAACTAATGAGGAGGTAGCCTGCTGTGGCTACAGGGATATGAGCAAGCACCAAATAACTAGCACTAGCAGGCGGATACTAATAAGGGTGTGGGAACCATAGGCTTTTCTCTTTAGTGAGGGGAACTTAGGGTCGATTGGATGTCAAAGAGGAAGTGCCACGCCGCAACCTCCTCCCTGTGGCCGTGAGAGGCCCCTTACAAGTGACTATTGACCTTGAAGCCCAAATTGAATCACATGCATGGTGGTAGTGGTGAGTATGGCATAAGGCTAGATACACACCGATGGGATAGAAGATCATCTTCGCATGGTGGAAGACCGGTCACATAAGGGACTAAGAACAACTAGTATCTCGCATTTGAAATAGAGCTAAATCATACCCTTGCTTTGATAACTACCTCCAATTATTGATTTCTAGATTTGAGTTTGGAATTTGAACCCACACTTAACAAATTTAGGTATGCTAAGTGGGGTTCGTTAAATTAGAGATTTAGGAATTTGAGGAGAAACTTTGTCATAAAATTTTGATTTTGATTTAGTACCTACATTTAACAAATTTAGGTATGTTGAGTGGGATTCATTTACTTGGAGAAACTTTGGAGATATATGTATTGTATATTTTGTTTGAAATTTGATTTTGGAAAACCATTATTTTAAAATTTAAGTATGATAAAAGGTTTCAATTATATGTTTTGAAATATTTTGAAAGCATTTTCTCTCAATGATTTAATTTGTTGTTTGTTGGTATATGTTGATTTGATATGATTGGAGAACTCTTATTTAGTATATTAAATGGAGTTTAAATTATGTTTGATATTTGTTGATTTGATTCCTCTTTCAAAAAGAGGAGAACTCTATTTGACAATTTAGGTATGTCAAGTAGAGTTCAAATATATGTATTTATGTTTTGATGTTTGGAAGTGAGACCCACACCAAAAAAACATTTATACATGTTAATTAGAGCTTACTTATATGTTTGTTTGTTTGTTGATATATGGGTTTGTTTTGGTTTTGAAGATTGGATTTTATTTAACAAATGTGGGTATGTTAAATGGAATCCAAAAAATGTGTTTTGATTTTGTCTTTGAAAAGGGAACTCCCATTTAACAAATGTAGGTAAGTTAAATAGGGTTCAATTATATGTTTGATGTTTTATTTTGATTTTGAAAATAAAACTCTCATTTCAAATTTGGATTTGTCAAATGAGGTTCAAATGTGTTTTGATTTTGTGTGTGATGTTGAATTTAAAGAGAGAACTCTCCCTTAATAAATTTGGGTATGTTAGGTCAATTTAATTATATGTTGATATTGATTGTTGTTCGATTTTGAAAATGGAACCCCATTTAACAAATTTAGGTATGTTAAATGGAGTTGGTTAATTGATTAATTTTATTTTAAAAATATGTTTTGAAAAATTATGAAAAGGGTTTCGATGATGCATATTTGTTGAATAGGTTTTAATTTAACAAATTTAAGTATTTTAAATGAGGTTTGATTGTCTTTATTATTTGAAAAGAGATTTGAAAGTTCTATATTTTGCATACTTTATGTTATGTGAAGTGCATTTCAAAATAATTTTATTTAGAAAAATGCTTTTGGAAATTTTGAGAGACTTTATTTATTTAGTTTGAATTTTATTGAACTTTCTTGAATATGGTATGAACCTTGCCTCACCAAGCTAGTGGTAAAAGATTTTAAATTTAGTCATCTCCTTTCATTAGTTAATTTATTTATTTTATCTATTGGGGACTAATAGGGTTTTAAGACCTACACAGAGTGAGGTCTTAAAACCTAAAGGATATTGGCTAGCTTTGCTTAAGGATGAAATAAGCTAAGTGCCAACAAAAAAAGATAGTTTGGTTTATATAAAATATAAGTCCACTATCGATGCTTAGAGATAATAATTGCTTACTAAAGATGGAGAGAGAACCATCTCAAGCGAGTGAAATATTGTGGTGATTATTTCAAATCGTGTGGGGGTGAGATGGGGACACCACATCATAAGTAGTATTTTATTTAAGTGATGGTATGACATTGAGGTATGTTGTACTATCTCAAAATATAAGTATCACCCTTCAATGTACCTAATCACTTAATAAGGACTCTAAGGCATGATGGGTCTTCAATATAAGAGATTTTTCTCCTTCTATATGGGTTTACCTCACAAGAAAAAAATAAATCATCCAACTGGACTTATAATCACCGAGTGACCAAGTGGCCACCATCTAACTCCTACTACAATTTTAAAACCATGTAATTCATTCTTATGAATTGCAAGATGGCTAAGGTAGTTACTTAATTTGAAAGAGACTAAAGTCCTAAACTCACTCCCTAAGATCTAGAGCATGAGTGGAATGAGCATATGACTTAATCTATAAATGCAAAATATTTTCAAATTTTATTTCATTTTGACATAATATTTTAGACAAAGGCTTTAAGATTTTTGTATGCCTAAATGGATGATGAAATAAGTTATAAATCAAAAGAGAAAGAGGGTGAAGCTCGAAGTGGTTGCTCTCGGGTCAAGCGGTCCCTATGCATGTTAGAATGGAGGCTCTCATTTTGCAAGAGTGATTCAAGATGATATGCATGATGTGAGGCATACAACCATACAACTAAGGGGTTGCTAAATCTTTTAATTATTTTGTTTATAACCTGGCATTATAGTGAGATTATGAGTTGTTTAAAATTTAATTATGAGTTATTAATTGGGTAGAAAATTTATTTTTATCCTAAGAGCCTAATGCATCCAGCCACACGTTAAAGCATCAAACATAAAGAAACTATAAAGAGCATGTATCATAATCGTAGCTTAAACATAACATCAATCAATTTTATAAACTATCATAAAAGAATAACATTATGCGGTTAGCTTCATCATACAACTCAAAAGAGAAAAGATAGGTAATGAAGCTATACTCTTATATAATTTGGAATATAAAAGAATAATTACAATTTTATTAAATGCTATGGGGTCTTCATCCTTCATATCCTCATGTATTTAATTCTTTTCTTTTGATTTGGTGGGCTTTAAGGCATCACATAACACCCCGTGATAAAGCCTTTTGGCCAATGCTCATCCTAAACCCCCATAGCCTTCTCAAAGCGGGTCCCTATTCATGAGAACGAGGCCCTCATTTTACAAGAGTGATTCAAGATGATATGAATGATGTGAGACATACAACCATACATAAGGGGTTACTAAATATTTTAATTATCTTTTTATAACCTAAGCTTTATAGTGAGGTTATGAGTTATTTAAAATTTAGTTATGAGTTATTAATTGAGTAGAAAATTTATTTTTATTCTAGGTGTTTATTTTGGATGTATGGGACACAGATCGTAGGGAGTACTTATTGAATTGATCAAATATGACATTGAGGTATGATGTACTATCTCAAAATAAACACCCTTGATGGACCTAATTACCTAATAAGGACTCCTAAGGCATGATGGGTCTTCAAATATAAAGAAATTTTCTCCTACTTTACATGTATGAATAAAATAGGTTTATATTAAATCGAGTTCTAAAGTTTCTTATAGAGGCAAACCTATAGTTAATTACATCTAGGAATGAAATTCTCCAAGATTTCTCTTAAAGTAGATAAATTATCTCAAAGATTTCAAGGTTAGACTATCAAAGGATTGGTTATATTTGGAAATTCAATTGGGAGAGTCAAGGAGAAGACTTATTTTGGAAGCTAATGGAAGTATAAAATGCTCATGATACTAGGAAGCCTAGTAAGCATTTCAATATATCCTATGATTGGGCTTTATATATTTAAAAATGAGGAGATTTATTTATTTGAGTTAAATTTTATTAGATTGCTAGGGCTTATAATCCATCAACACAAGGTTGTGAAAATGCTTAAGAGATGATTTATACTTACACTCAAAAGGAAACAACTACCTCATCCTAAATCTAGGGAGCTTTAGCATAAGCTAAAGGACAACCTAAATCTAAGAAGATGGACATAAGGTTTACCTCAATAAGAGAGGATAAACCACCCAACCGCTAGGCTTACAATTGCCTAGAGTGGCCACCAACTAACCTCCTATATTTTAAATTCTTATAATTTGATCATATTATTTTGTAAGATAGTCTATTTATTTAGAAAGAGGTAAAATCTTAAACCCACACCCTAAGAGATTAGAGCATGAGTGGTATGAATAATGACTTAAGTATAATGCAAATCTTTTGAATTTTATTTTTATTTTTAGACACATCATTTTGACAAGGGCTATAAGATTTCTTATGCCTAAATGCATGATGAAGATAAGTTATGGGCCAAATCAGCTACAAGAAGGTGTTTTCCACCACAAAGGATGCCCTCACTAATCAAGCATTCCCTATCGCAAGAATGACGATCCTTCATATTCAAGAGAGAAATAATATGCATGCATGGTGTAAAACATTCAACCATTCAAGGGGTTACTAAATCTTTTAATTATCTTATTTAATGCATAGGCATTATGGTGAGGTTATGAATTGTTTAAAATTTAGTTATGAGTGGTTAATTAGGGTAGAAAAATTAAATTTTCCTAAGATCCTAATCGTCCACCCACATTTAAAACATCAATCAATTAAGAAATTATGAAAAGATGCAATTTTTAATACACAATATAAACATAACATCAATCAATTTCATAACTATCATGAAAGAATAAAGGCCGTTAGTATGCACAACCCAAAAAAAGAAGAAACATGAGTGAAGCTCTACCCTTACAACCTAAGATATAAAAAATAATTATAATTATAAATGAATAAATGATATGGGATTCTTCTTTTCTTCATTTTCATGTCTTCATTTGATTTGATTGCTCCACTTCAAAGGCATCACAGGCACCCTGTGGCAAAGTCTTCTAGCCATTGCTCATCCTAATATCTCATAGCACTAATCCCTAATTTCTAATACAAAATTACATTAAAAATGAGAAAAAATAAATCTAACTACACCTACAAGATAAGTGTTAGATAAACACATATACCTCCCAAGTAGTTATATGTATAATTTTTAATTAGCACCCCACACATGGCTAACCAAGCCCCTGTCCTAACTTGGATTATGCTTTGGGGTTTAAGAAACCCAAAGAGCATTACATTTATTTTAAGCACCCTCTTTGGCATAATCCCTCAGAAAATATAATTAGGCTAATATACCATCATCTAAGAAGCATACACTCTAACATTTAGTCTAAAGTAATACATCATAAAATAAAATATTCATCACATCATACACCATCCTAAACATAGAAGTGTGAATTAATTTGAATGTGTGTGTTAAAGCTTGTGTGGTGTATCTTACTAAGCATTAGAGTTATGAATTTTAAGTTTGGAAAAATTCAATTCAACATAAAGGGGAATTTCACTTGAAGTGATTTAATTGATTTGTAGATTTTACTTTGTGTTTTCTTTTGTTTCATATGATTACACTTAGCAACTAAGTATTATAAAGAGAAGGAAGAGGATTGCCTACTTTCATCCTTGCCTTAAGCCACTTTCTAAAGCATGTTAATTTGATTTAGTTGTCTTTAGTGATTCTTATTAAATAATTTTTTAATCCTAAGTTTAGGTTCACTTTAAATAATTCTCAATGTGAAAGACACCTTAAGATTAATATAATTGACTACTATCACATGACACATGTTAAATCATTCCTTTCCATCACATGTAACATGCATATAATTTAATCCTAAGGGTTTCTATACATGCAACATGTTTTAGCATACTTATATGATGAATGTATACATATGTATTTTAATTTTTTTTAATTTTATATGATTGAATTATTTAATCATATTAGTTTAAAACTCTATCTAAATTCTTATACAAAAAATGCATAGATGAAATTAAATAGGTGCGTGTCATTGTTAACGAGAAGTGAGGTAATCAAATGACCTCCGTGTTCAAGATGTCCAAACTATATACCCATTTTTCCTTCAAACACATGTAAATTTGCATACATGAATCATAGGAAAGAGAGCATTAACTTATATGTAAATGTCTAATAATATAGATGATTATGAATGCATGTATCCTTGATAGAAGAAAAGGGTTCTAATTCCATAATTAAATACACACACATGTATAAGAGACATAAGCAAGTACATGTCATTTTTAACCGGAAGTGGGGTAATCAAATAACTTGGGGCTACTTAAAGCCTCATATTCTGGATGTCTAGACTAAACATTAGTTTTCTCAAATACATATGGATGTATACATAAATAAAGGAAGAAAAAATATGCAAAGATTGTATTTTTATTTGGTTGAAATATTTATGCATGTGGATTAAAGTTATATCCAAATTCTATGTAGAAAGCACATGTAAATGAAATCAAATAAGTATTGTCAATGTTAACTAGGAAGTGAGGTAATCAAATGACCTCCTTAGGGATAACTAAAGCCTCGTGTTCAGGGATGTCCATATATACTTATTAACATTCAAATATATAAAACTACACATGAATTAAGGAAAAGAAAAGCTTTACTTCACATATCTAAGCTATAAGCACATGCAAACCTATGTACATTCATAATTACTATCACTCTAACCAATGTAATTGATTTATAAACTTTGGAAAGTGATTTGAATTTATTAGTGATAATAGCCACACATATTATAAATTAATCCAACACATGCAAGCTTACATAAAAGAAAATCATTTGATTTTATTTAATTTTGAAAAGATGAATGCATGATTTCAAATTCCATACAACATTTAATATGATTGGAAAGGAATAAGTAAACATAAATACATGATTTCATTCAATCAAATTAACTAAGGATAATCAAATAAAATCAAATTGTTTAAATAAATCAAAGTTTTCTTAGTATCATTTTAATTTTATGTTTTGATTTGATTTAAGGATATGAGAAGAGGTTTGTTGGTCATAACCCATTCCCATGTTTGTTAATTCATTTGGTTAATGAAATGTAATTAAATTGATTTTATGGATTGATTAAGTTGTAATATGCATAAAATCCATTAATTAACCCTTACCTATGTTTCTTTAAAGTAATTGACTAAATAATTAAGATCCAATATGATATGCATTGAAAATAAATTTAGCAATGATCCTAAGAAAGGAAAGGAGCCTAATGCAATTGGCTCACAATTAATGATTAATTAAGCTATGAAATTTGTTAATTACTCTTATATTTTCCACATGTGGACTAACCATAATTTCATTAAACTCTTTTAGGTTATTAAACACCTAAAGACCTACCCAAGGTTTAATTAATTAAGTTCTGATGTGATTATGATTTTAATTTAATTAATTGAATAATTTAAATAATTAATTAAACCTTATGGTTTGATTAATGGAATGAACCTAGTGAAAAGAGCTAAAGAGGGAGCTCAACCTTATCCATAGGTTCATTCACTTTGTTAAACAATAATTAACCACTTAATTAATTGACTTTTACTGTTCATGGGATTAATTAATGGTTAATTAAAACAAGATAATTAAAGCTTAATCAATCAATTTTTCCAATTAACTAAATAAATCCCAAGAAAATCATGGAGGGCATTCCCATTAAACTAACCACAAAGTTAGGTTAATTACTTAAGTAATTAAGGAATTATTAAACTAATTAATTTTGTAATTAAACTATAATTAAGCCTTAATTACTATTCAAATTAATTAAGAATATTTTAATAAATTCTCCTCAAAATACCTTTAAAATGAGTATTTATTTATATTATTTTTAATTTTTCTATAATTAGTTATAATTTTTCTAAGTTTTGGCCATTAAATTACATTATTTAAGCTAATTAACCCTTAATCCCATTGACACCACATGGCATGCTAACGCGGCGCTTTCCACGTGGCACCATGGGATTAGTTACTTAAACATAATCCTAGTCACGCTTATGTGGCGGGGCGATTTCTTGTCCGCCGTCCGATTTGATTGGGCGACTATGATTAATCCCATGCTAAAGCATTAAATCGAATCTAATCATGACCATCCATTTTGATCATGCAAAATGAACGGTGTGTGATCTATCATCATGCGGTGATGGAGAACGTGTCATGCCATTTTCATGTGATGAGCTCACTGCTCGGATCAACTCCAAATAGATCCCACACCTTTTTGCGAAGGATCCAATGGTATCCAACAACTAGATCACACGATAAAAGTTTTCTTCAAAAGCTCCAACACATTTTTGCCTAAAGATCGGTTCAATGGCATACCTCACCGAGCTCAAGGCGATGGAAAATTTGATTGAGGAGCTTATCTAGTGGAGATGAAGCCTCGACGCACAAGCTCCAATTTGAGGTGGTTTGCCGGAAGGCCAATGGCGAGGCATGGTGATCAGTGTTGATCAAAATCCACCCCATCATCGAAACTTGAGGTATGATTCATTCTTCTTGACTACCTCAAGGATGGTGCGTGGAAAGATAATTGCACTTTGGTTGAGCCTTGAGCAAATGGGAGTGAGTGGAGTGCCCTATTTTTCTTGAAGAAAATGAGAATGGGGAACTTGGGAGGCTTGGAAACTCTCTAAGAAGCTCTTGGCAGCTGCTTAGGATTCTCTAGATGAGGAATGAATTCGTGTGTGTTTGAGTGAACGAAGGAAATGTATACCACCCTTCCTCTTGATCGAAGGGGATGAGTTTGATTTTTATGATCATCCACCACCTGAGCGGTGGGTATGGGATGATGAGTTGGCTTGGTTTGGTTGGGTGAAGGTGTGGAGGTGGCTTCCAAAGAGGGTAGTGGGTCCTTGGGGTTTCAAATGCTCCAATGGGGAGGTGAGGTGATTTCACCTCCCCTTGGATCATGGTGAGCCAACCACCTTTGGGTTGGTTAGTGTCTTAGGAGCCTAGGTGGACAAATGGGAGGCGTCAAGTGGCTAATGGAAATGACCACTTACATGGGTGATTTATCTCATATGATACCCCTTAGCCCAAGGGTAGATGGTAATTTGGTATTGGATTTGATTTGGCCAGATTTGAAATGAGTCAAAAGTGGGCTAGCCATATTTCATGTCATTTGGAGTTCATTTGGTTGTTTGGCTCAATTTGACTCGTTTGAGTCAAATTAGGTTAGGTTGAGTTGTTGACCAATTGGTCAAATTAGTCAAACCAAGAGTTGGGTCAAGTTCATATGATCATTTGGAGTGTATTGGTGTCATTGATTTGGTTTAATTTAGCTTAGATTTGATTTTGACTCATTTGAGTTTATTTGGGTCAAATGGGTCACGTTGATAATTTGACTTAATTGGCCAAATTGGCTGGGTCATGGCTTAGTTTGGGTTTGGTTGATCATTTGGAATATGTTGTAAGATTTGGTTGAATTTAATTTGATTGAGTTTTAACTTTGCATGACCCTTTAGGTCAAGCTAGTTCAATAGGTCACTAATTAGTGGGTCAATTGAGCTCAATTGAGGCTTTGGTCAAGTTCAACAATCAATTTGGAATGAACTTGAGCCATTGGTTGTAATCAATTTGATTTAGATTTAGATTTGACCCATTTTGGCCATGTAGGTCAAATTGGGTCAACTTGGGTCAAGAGCCAATGCTAGGTTGGCTTAATTGAAATCAAGTCATGTTCAAATGTTGGTTTTGATTGGTATGAATCATTGGTTTCAATTAATTTGGCTTAGGTTGAAACTTGGCTAGTTTAGGTTCATATGGGTTAAGAAGGTTGACTTGGCCAAAGAATAAGTTAACTTGGTTTGACCCTTTATGATAATTGATCAACCTAGGTGATCAACAATCATCGAGAGGTTTTGGTGGGCTTGGTTCAATTAATTTGGGTTGATTGGAATTTGGCTCAAATAGTCAAATTGGCCACTTTAGGTCAAGTGGACTAATTGGGTTTAGTTGGCTTGATTTTGGGTTGAGTTTGATTTAATTGAGTTTATATATGGATTTAGGATTGACATATAAATTCAATTATAATTGGTTTGGGTTCAAATGGGTTTTGGTTCATTTGAATATTTCAAGTCAAATGGGTTGGGTTTGACTTGGGTTGGTTTAATTGTAATTTTGTTTATATTTGGAAAGATGATTGAAGGAATAATTGATTTATAAAAAATCAATTGAATTTGGGTTTCTAAATGAAGAATTTGGCTAAGTCCATAGAGTTGGGTCATGTGGCTTGGGTTTGGATTTTGATTTGTTTTGATGATTTAAATGTATATTTCATTTAAATTTGTGATGATGATTGAAGAAATAATTGATTTATGAAAATCAATTGAATTTGAAGTGATTTGGCTAAGATTATGAAGGTTGATTCATATAGCTTAGGAAGGGTTTTTAGTTTGAATTAGTTTTGATCATTTGAATGTATATTTGATTTATATTTGGGAAGATAATTGATGAAATAGTTGATCATGAGAGAGATCAATTGAGTTGATTTTATTTGAATGGGATTTTGGCTAAGTTCATGAAAGGTCACATGGCTTAGATAGATTTGGTATGATTGTAGGTTTTGACAAATTGGATTTGGAATTGAGTTTGATTGTAAGTTTGAAGATTGAAGGGTTGAATGATATTTGAAAATCACTTGAGTTTGGATTGGTTTTTGGCTAAAGGCTAAGTCCATGAGATAATATCATAAGGCTTGAGTTGATTTTGCATTTGGATTTGATCACGGGCTTCAATCATTTGACTTAGAATTTAGATTTGGTATTTGAATTGAATTTGAGGTTTGGTTTGGCTTAAGAAGGTGAACATGGATTGGGTTTAGGCTATAGGGTAGGTGGATCTCCCAGTCCTAAGGGATAGCCTAATCCTACATTAACCCTTCTAAGTCTCTGCTTAGGTTAAGTATTCACCTAAGTGATAGAAGTGTCTTATGACTAAGGAGTCCTAGTGTCTAGAAAGCTCCTAGTCAATATGGGGAGATGATAACTCACTCCAAAAGTGAGGTCAACTAGAGACCAATGTGGCCACATTAAAGCATCAAACATAAAGAAACTATAAAAGTATTCCATCCTAATGCGTAGTTTAAACATAACATCAATGAATTTTATAAACTATCATAAAAGAATAATAGCATGAATCAGCTTCTAAAAGAGAAAAATAGGTAGCCAAGCTCTACCCTTATATAACCCGTAATATAAAAGAATAATTATAATTTTATTAAATGCTATGAGGGTCTTCATCCTTCATATCCTCATGTCTTTACTTCTTTCTTCCTTTGATGGGCTTCAAGGCATCACATGACACCTAGACAAAGCCATATGGCCAATGTTCTTCTAAACCCATAGCACTAATCCTAATTTATAATATAAAATTACATTAAAATAGGAAATGTATTCTAACTACCTACAAAAAGGTTAGCAAACATACATAACCCAAGAAGTTATATATATATTTTAGATTTAGCACCACATGGTAACCAAATCACCTATCCTAATCTTAGATTATGCTTAAGGGTTTAAGCAACTTGTAAAGATATCATTCATATTTATTTTAAGCATCCCTTAAGCATAATCCCCTACAGAGACATGATTAGGCTAAGATCGACCTATCATCCAGTCTATGAGGCATACATCCTAACATCTCAAATAATACATCACAAAATAAAACATACATCATACCATACATAACTTAACATAGAGCTAGAAGTGGTGACTTAATTCTAATAGGAAGTTATTTGTCTTTGGTACAAATTATATTTTATTTTCATGTGATTTACACTTATAAGTGTTATAAAGAGAGGAAAGAGGATTGCTCACTTTCATCATTGTATTAAGCCACTTTCTAAAGCATATTAATTTGATTTAGTTCTCTTTAGTGAATGACTTATTATACATTTTAAATTAATCCCAAGTTTAAGTTCAATTTAAATAACCTTATTTAATATGAAAAAACTTTTAAGATTAATTTGATTGAATTACACATGAAACATATTAAATTATTCCTTTCCTTTACAAATGTCATGCATATGATTTAATTCTAAGTGTATCTATACATGCAACATGCTTTAGCACACTTAAATGATGAATGTATGTATATTCCAAGTTTATATTTTTCAATTGATTGAATTACTTTATCATATGTAGATTTAAAGTTATATCTAAATTCTTATACAAAAATACATAAGAGTGAAATTAAATAGGTATGTGATGTTGTTAACCAAGTGAGGTAATCAAATGACCTCCTTGGGGCTACTTAAAGCTATTTTAAAATGTCCGACTATACGATCATTGATTTATGTAAATTTGCTATATGAATATAAGAAAGAAAACTCAAAATGACATGATTAAATAATTCAATCACTTAAATAACCATGAATGCATGTATTTTTAATAGAAAAGGGGATTATCATTCCCTAATCAAATATACACATGTGTGTATAAAATACATAAACAAGTGTGTGCCTTTATTAACCACGGAAGTGGGTAATCAAATGACCTTCTTGGGGCTACTCAAAGTCTTGTATTCACGGATGTTGTGGTGAAATATTATATCTCGCTTTCATCTATTCCCTTTCAAAAAAAGAGGATAAATGAAAATAGAAATATAAAATGCCTTATTGGGATGCCAGACCAAGATATATTTTTATTTGGATGATCGGACATTGAGGAGAGGTGTACTATCTCGAAAGATAGAGATCACCACCTACAATGGACCTAATCACCAATAAAGACTCCTAAGGACTATGGGTATTCGAATATACCAAAGATTCTTCTCCTACTTTACATGGGAAAGTAAAGCAAGGTTTATTTTAAACCGGGTTCATTAATTTCTATAGGGGCAAGCCCCATAGTTAATTACATCCTAAGAATGGGATTCCTCAATACTCGATTAAGGTAAATGATCATTGTCTCCAAAGATTTTGAAAAGGTAGGACTATCAATCAATTGGTTTATTTTTAGAAAACCAAGTGGGATCGATCAAGAGAGAGTTCTTACAAGCCAATTGAAAATAAGTAGGGGATGCTTAAGATACTAGGAAGCAAGCCCAAACTACCCCTATGGTTGGGCTTTACATTTTGAAATTGAATTAATGTGTTTGAGTTGAGTTTTTGTTAGAATGTTAGGCTTATAGTTCCATGATACAAGGTCACGAAATGCCTAAGTGAGGATTTATGCTCAGCATAAAGGGAAGTAGCAACCTCGAACCTAAATCTCGAGCTTTGGTGAAGGCCAAAAGTATGACATAAATCTAAGGTAAAAATGAGTATTTGGTTTACCTTCATAAGAGAGGATAAACCTTTCGACGTTGGACTTACAACCGCTGGGTGGCCGCCAACTAACTCCTCCTATTTAAAAATATAGGAAAGTCATATGCTTATGCAAGATAGTAAGGTTGTTATTTATTTAGAATGAGACTAAGTCCTTAAACACACTCCCTAAAGAGACTAGATCATGTAGGGCATATATTCATGACTTAAATATAATGCAAAATTTTCCTATGTTCATTTTCATTTGGACAATCATTTGACTCAGCTATAGGATTCTTTATGCCTAATGCATGAGAAATTAGAGAATCAAGAAGATAAGAATGTGTTTTCAACCATGACTCTCACAGTCAAGTTCTCGAAAAAAGGTGGAAGCCCTCCAATCAAGAGTGAAACAATATGCTTTTATGCATGATGTTAACAGAAAGTACACATCCAAAGGGTTGGTAATTCTTTTATCTTGATTTTAACTTAAGCTTTAAGTGAGATTATGAGTTATTTATTTTTATTTTGAGTTGAGTAATTTGGTAGAAGATATTTTTTCTTAAGAGCCTAATCATCATCCAGCCATACATCAAACCAGGAAGAAAGTAGAAAACATGCCATTTCTAATGCAAAGAACAAAATATCAAACATTTTATAAAGTTAACGCAAAAAAGAATAAAATACCATTGTGGTCGGGCACCACAAAAAAGTGAAAACAAATTAGGTAGCCAAGCTCTACCCTCATATAACCTGGATTACAAATGAATTAATTATTAGATAAAGAATTCATGTTATGGAGGGGCGGGGCTCTTCATTCTTCACATCTTCTTTCTTCTTTCTTCTTCTTCTTTTCTTCTTTTCTTCTTTAAGGCTTCACATGGTACATAATATGAAATCTTATGACCAATGCTCATCCTAATCTCCCATAACAATCATTCCAAAATTTTAATTGTAAAATTACATGAAAAGGAAAAAGTAAATCTAACTAACACATGTACAGAGATTAGCTAAACAAACTATACAAATCCCAAGCATGTATGAGACATGTTGGACTAGCACCCACACATGGGTAACTCCACGTGGTTGGATTATGCTTAGGTATAAGCACCCGCATAACAAAATCATTTATATTTTTATTTATTACATCACCTTAAGCACATCCCATGTAGAAGATAATGATTAGACTAAATCATCTACCATTCACGCATACCCCTAACATCCATTAAACATTACATCATAAAACTAGTAAACATCAAACCATGCACGCCTAACCTAAAGCTAGAAATGTTGACTTAGTCTAATGTGTGCCATTTAAGGTTTGTGTGGCATGCTTAGCTATGGCTTTAAGGTTTAAATTTTCTAAGTATGAAAAATATTCAACTTGGATGGGTGGTTTTATTAAATTTGTTTAATTAATTTAGTTGATTTTTATTTGGTGATTTGTTTAAATTTGAATGAACCTACAATTAATTACTAAGTTAAAGAGAAGGAAAACAAAAGAGAAACTTCTTTTCTTTCCCTACCTTAAGTAATTTCTAAATTAGATTCATATTTAATTTTATTTAGAATGTTTTCTTATATGTTTTAATTAATCTTAAGTTTAGATTAACTCTAAACAAACCTATTCAAAAAAGAGAGGCATTAGGTAAAGTGAAATAATATAAAAAACACACACCACTTCATTTCTTCCCCAACATTTATGACATGCATATGGATGAATCCTAAGCATATCTATACATATAAATGGGAATGTTTAGCACACTTAATGATGAATGCTAAGTGTTACTCAAGAAAACTTAGATGCTTTATGATGCATGATTTTCATTAGAAAAGGGGTATCTTTTTATCCTTTATTCATATGCACAGTGTATATATGAAAGGCATAAGAGTATGATGCTATACAATGTAAGGTACAAGACCTACTTATACTTAAAGCCTCACAACCTCGGGTTGTCCACTAATATACCACTTTTAAATACATATATATATAAAAGAAATAAATGGAAAAAGGAAGATGCAAAGTTTATATTTATTTGATTTATGGTTTGGTTGTTTAATTTATATGTGTGATGTGAAGTTCCTTCTTAAGTCATGACATAGTGTATAGGAATGGATTTGAGCAAGTGTTATGTCCTTTTCAAATGACTATAGCTACAATCCTATATAATTTTATGTTAAGAAAGAGATAGAGGATCAAAGCCACATAATACATATCTTTATATTTCACATGCTTATAAATAATTATAAGTAGATACCTTTCCTTTTGATTGATTTACAAATTTTGAAAATAATTTTGATTTTAATAGTGATAATACATTCATATATTACTTATAATACATGCAACTTGACATAAAGAAAACATTTTATTTTAGTTTTGATTTTTAAAAGGAATGAATGCTTTATTTTCATATGGCATACATATTTAGCATAGAAAGAAATAAAATAATGAAAGCAATATAAATTCATTAATTAAATTCCCAAAGGCAATCCTATGGAATAGAATTATTTAAAGCAAATTAAATTTGGTTTTAAAGAAATTTTGTTTGATTTTGAGTTTGATTTCAATTTAAGAAATGTGAGATGAGTTTATTAGTCCTAAGCCATTCCCACATGTGTATGAAGTCTTAGTTTAATTTTTAGGTGATTAGATCAACTTTATATTTTTTATTTTGTATGAATGAAGTAAAAGGAAATGTTGTAAAGTGAATACATGAATTCTCTTACAATGATTGTTTTTCATTATGTAAAGTAAATACATAAACTATATTTTTTTATTTGAGTATATGTAAAGTAAATAACATTATAAATATTTGGTTTAATGAAAGTAATATTTGATTAATTATTATATGTAAATTAATTATAAAATTTATTCACTAATTAAAGTATTCAATTAAAAATAAATATTATCAAATAAAATATAGTTAAATTATAAATAAAATTTTTTTTGACTAAAAAATAAATAAAATCAAATACAAATAAAATTTATTTTATTTAACATTAGTAATTAATTTACAAATTTTCTAAAATATTAAAATAAAATCAAATACAAATAAAATTTATTTCTAATATTTAATTATTAGTAATTAATTTACAAATTTTCTAAGATATTAATTATTAGTGTTATATAAATAAAATTTGAATATTATCATTTTATATTAACATAATGACAAATTTAATATATATATATATATATATATATATAGAATATATATATATAATATATATATATATATATATATATATATATATATTACTATATTAAACATTAATTAATTAATAAGAATTTTTATTAAATAAATTAATGCAAGATTTAATATTTATTTATTAAATAATTTTTTTTTAATAAATAATTTATGCTTTAATTATTTTTTTTTATTAAATAAAGAAAAATTTAATAATTATTTTATTTTTTTTATTTATCGAATTATTTATCATAAATTTGAATAAATATAATTATATTTATTAAATCTTAATTTTATAATATTTATTTTAATTAAAGTTAAAAATTAATATTATGAATTTAATCAAAAAAATAAATTAAAAAAGAAAAAAATTTTAGTGCCCAAAAAGAAAATTTTTTGATGGAAAATTTTCATTATGAAAAAAAAAAAAATTTTAATTTTCATTTTGTAAATAAATATTTTCGATTTTTAAAAAAATGTTGAAAGGAAATTTATATTTTGGTACTTTCAACCACAGAAGTTGGGATTACATTACGGTAATTACTGAGGAACAGCTCTACTTAGTTGGGTTAAGGTGTACATTAAGTGTATTAATTATCCCTTATCTATACCACCTTAGCATATTTAACCAAATAATTATGAGCCAATGATATGACATAAATTCACACAAGGAATTTAAATCGATGCACCTAGGAAGAAAAGAGCCTAATGCATTTGGCTCATAATTAATGATTAATTAAGCTATAGGGTTTAAGTTAAGTACTTTATAACCCTTCCCACACATGTGGATTAGGTTTTATTTTCTTAAGCCACTTAGGTTATTAAACACCTAAGCATCTACCCAAGATGGATTGATTAAGTTATAGAATGTTTTGAAAATTTTATCAAGTTAATTAAGTAAGTTATTAGTGGATTAACCCTTAATTGAATTTAGATTAAGAAAGAGAAAAGGGGTTTAAAATAGCTTGGGAAAATATCCCAAAATTATTTCCTAAACCTCCGATCACTCAAACAAAACTTAACTAACTTAATCATGGGATTAAACCACTATTCGGACACTAATCGCTTAATTACATTAAGAGGGTAAAGGTTTGAATAATTGATTCCTATTTAACCCATCAATAAATCCCAAGAAAATTAGGGGAAGCAGTCATCCCTAAATGCACATGAGAAATTTGAGATTAATCAATAGGATAATTAGGGTTATTAAGTTTTTATTAAAATTAATTAAAGAAAATATACTATTCAAAATCTAGTGAAATTAATTTTAGAATATTCTCCTCGATTTATCTTTCTAATGCTTTTAACCTTATATTTTTTTTTTCTAGAATTAGTTATGCAATTATGAAGATTCAGTGATTAAGGATAATTAAATATATCCCTAAT
This sequence comes from Cymbidium sinense, assembly GCA_021442155.1. Lineage (NCBI taxonomy): Eukaryota > Viridiplantae > Streptophyta > Magnoliopsida > Asparagales > Orchidaceae > Cymbidium > Cymbidium sinense. Next base: position 90,446,392 of record CM038220.1, read on the forward strand.
TAAAATAGCTAATCCCATCGACACCGTGGAGGACACGGCATGTGCTTTCCATGTGGCGTGATAAGAGAGCTATTTAAGTTATCACATCGAAGATGTTGACCTCATTTTAGGATGAGCTCTCAACAATTCCATCTTAGACATATGATGATTTCTCTTAGACTTTAAGAGTTTTTTAGTCTTAAGACACATCTATTGATTAGGTGGACACTCAACTAGCCCTAGAGATTTAGAAGAGTTAGCCATAAGAATAAGTAATGCCTTTTAGGAGTGTTAGGAAAATTTGCTTACCCCATAGCTTGAACCAAATCCTCACTTCCTTCTTCCAAGTCAAAACTACAAACCCATATCAACTCTTGCTCTAACTCAAACCTTGAATCAATTCAATGGATTTTCTAAATCAGAATCAATTCCAAATAATTGAAACTTATGATTGAAGCCCATAATTGGATTCCAAACTTCAAAAATATTTCCTAAGTCCTTTGATTCTTCCTTATGGACTTAGCTCAAATCTAATCTAAATCAATTCAAACTCAAGAAATTTTCTCACAACCCATTTATATTCTCATTTATATTTATATTTATAAATGAAAAATAAATTTAAATAATCAAACAACCTAAAATCAAATCCAAATTCCAAAATCTTTTAGTAAGTCCTTTGATCCCTCTCATGGACTTTAACTCAAATCAAATCTAAATCAATTCAAATTCAAAATTTTCTCATAACCCATTTATATTCTCATTTATATTCACAAATATAAATGAAATATAAATTTAGATAACCAAAATAAATTCAAAACTCAAGTCCAAATTCAACCAAAATTCAACCTAAGCCTTTCAAGTCAAATTCTTGAACTTAGCCAAATCAAACTCAAATCAAGTCAAACTTTGATTTTTTATTCATGATTCAATCAATCCTAAAATCATGACAAATATAAACATAAATTTCAATCATCAAATCAAAATCAATTGAAAAATCAAACCCAAGTTAAACTCATGATCACCCTTGAACTTGAAATTATCAAGTGGATCAAGACCCATTTGACTTCAAATCACTTGCAAATGGATTTATATTTCAATCATAATGTGTGAGTTCAAAAATCACCTTTAAGTGACCAAAACCATTATGAGCCAAATTCTAATCTTAACCAAATTGGATTGAACCAAGCCCACCTAAGCCTCATTGTGAGCAAGAATCATCATGAGATGATCAATCAAAATGGTCCAAGTCAAATCCTTGACCAATGACAAATGAAATCTAAACTAGCCAAAATCCACCATAGGCCAAATTGATTAAAACCATTGATCAAAACTCATTCATGACCAATATTTGAACTTGTCTAAGTCATCATTTGAGCCTAACCTAGCCTAATTGGCCACTTGACCCAAGTTGACCCAACTTGACCTAAAAGTTAAAATGTGTCAAAACTTGATCTAAGCTAAATTGATTGAAACCAATAGGTCAAGTTCATTCCAAAATGATTGTTGAACTTGACCAAAGCCTCAATTGGCCATTAGACCCAACCATTGACCATGAACCCAACTTGACCTAAAGGTTAAATTGATTCAAACTCAAATTAAACCAAAATTAATTGGAGACAAAGATACTATACATTTTAAATGACCAACTAGATCTAAACCAACCCATGACCTAATCTAAATAGGTCAAATGGGTCAAATTGGTCAACTTGACCCATTTGACCTAAATGAAATCAAATGAACCAAATAAAATATAAATTCCAAACCAATGATACCAACATATTTCAAATGATCATATGAACTTGAACCCTTGGTTTTACCCAATTTGACTAATTGGTCAATTTAACAAGTTGATCCATTTTGACCTAAATGGATCAACATGAGCCAAATCATATCAAACCAACTCCAAATTCATTGAACCACCCATTTTTCAATCATACCAAACATATTCAAATTGAAATCCAAGCCAAATGACCATTTTACCCCTAGGGCAAAGGATAAATTTTGGCCAAATTTACTTGGAATTTGGTCAAATCCTCTCCATGACCACTTTGCACCCCTAGTGGACCAAGTGGACACTTGAGTGTGGTGAATAAACCATTAGGTTTGGGTCAAACCCAACCCAAGGTCAAAACGACCCTCATGGACATAAGCGAGATTCCTTCCTTCACTTGAATTAACACATGGAAAGCTCCTCCACTCCTTCGCCAAAATGAATGCCATGCTAAATGGCCTAAAAACCCATTGAATAGTGTATTGGATCAAAATGGTGAAGCTCTTCACGACCATCCGATTCACCTAGGGAGATATACTCCCCTAATTCCACTTGAATTCAAGACTCTCCAATTGATTGAGCTAAGAAACTCGGAGGAACCATTTCCAAGTCTCCCAAGCTCTCTCAAGCCAATTAAACTTCTCCATTTTTGGATTTTCTTAAACCAAACAGGAGAGCTCAAGCCAAATTCAATCTACCACACTCAATACCAACCTAATTCACTTTCAAGCTTCATCAGAGAACTCAATCGAGTTGTTTCAATTCTTCATCCAAGCTTCTAAGGAGGCTTTCTTGATCAAGAACAAGCCCACTTGAAGGTGAACTTGGCCCATAGAAGATCCATCCAATCTCAACACCTCAAACCTTCAACAAGGTTTCATCTCCACTAGGCGAAGCTACTTCAAGGGATTTGAGCATTGGTAATAGCCTCGATGAGGTATGCCATTAAAGAGCATAATTTCATCTATTCTTGATCCTTTGTGAAGTAAAGTCTCATCCCATGAGGATCTAGCCATTGGATGTGTTCCTCTTTACTCTTAGATGGTGTGGGTTGAATTTTGTTTCAACCGAGCTCGAGCGGATCTTCCCTAGAAGATGGGCGGTGCCATCTCCCATGAGAAGATTGGGATAGATCATGGGTCATCCATCCGCTCATTTTGGATGGGCGACCATGATCAAGACATGTAGATCCATCATTTTAACCCTTAAGAACGGCTTGATCTGACCATCCGATCCTTGATCGGATGGACGAGAAAGCGTAGCCGCCGCTAATGCGGCACTATGATGTGACAACTTTAATAGCCTCTTTTGTCATGCCACATGGAAAGTGCGCACGTCAACCTCAGCATTCACAGATAGATTATATTTAATTAAAGGATTAATTACCTAATCATGAAATCTTCAAATATTTATATCTAAGTATAGAAAATCAAAAATATGAAATAAATTGCATATGAAAGATAATTGAATGTAGAATATTATAAAATTATTTTGATGGATTTTGAATAGTGTTATTTTTAAATTTGGGTTTTATTAGGAATATAATTAAGATAATTACTCTATTATTCCATTAATTAATCTCAAACTTCTCATGTATATTTAGTGGGATGATTTCTGCCTCCCTAATTTTCTTAAGTTTTATTAATGGTTTAATTTAGGTAATTGTTGGATTCATTCTAATTACTCTCTAATGTAATTAAGCATAATTAAGTGTGTAATCAATGGTTAATTCCTTGATTAATTAAGGTTTGTTCAAGTGAACATGAGTTTTAGTGAATAATTTTGGGATATTTTCCTTAAGCTATTCCTTAAACCCCTCTTTCTTCCTTAATACAAACTTAATTAAATTAGCCCACTAATTACCTACCTAATTAATTTGATAAAATTCTAAAACCTTGTAAACTTAACTAATTCATCTTGGGTAGGTGCTTGGTGTTCAATAACCTAAGTACATTAAGAAATCAAAATTCAACTCACATGTGTGAGAGGGTTATGAAAGTACTTAAATTAAACCTTTAGCTTAATTAATCATTAATCATGAGCCAATTGCATTAGGCCCCTTTCTTTCCTAGGTGCTGATTTAAATTCTTGTGTGATTTTATGTCATCCATTAGCTCATAATTATTTGGTTAAGTATGCTAAGGTGGTGTAGGTAAGGGTAATTAACACACTTAATTCATACCTTAACCTAAAAAAAATATAAAATCACCTAATTATCCTAAGAACAAACTAAATTAACTCACATATGGGGAAATGTGTTAGGACCAACAAACATTTTTTCACATTTCCTAAATTAAACATAAAAGCAAATTAAAAAAAATCACATTAAACAAACTTTGATTCACTTTGAACTTTCTTATTTCATAGGATTATCTTTAGGAATTAATTAGGTGAATGAGTTTACATTGCTTTCATCACTTTATTTCTTTCCTAGCATGCTAAATGTGTATGTATATGAAAATCATGCATCCATCCTTTTAAAATAAAAAATTAAAATGGAATATTTTCTTTATATCAAATTGCATGGGTAAAGTAAAAATATGAATTGCTATTATCACTATTAAATCAAAATTATTTTAAAACTTATAAATCAAATATCAAAATTGAAAGGTATGCTATTTATACTTTATTTATAAGCTTGCATATGAATATAAAATGTGTCTTATGTTTGCTTCCTTTCCTCTTAACATGGATTTGAATAAGATTTGCAAAGTGTATAGTTCTTTTAAAAGAATATAACACTTGCTTAAAATCTACTCTTATATATAACTTAGAAGGATCTTTACATTTACACACATAAATTGCATAAACAAACTAAAAAAATTAAATAAACATAAACTTTGCATCTTTCTTTTTCCATTTATCTCTTTGTACATGCATATGTATTTAAAAAAAAAGTGGTATATTAGTCTGACAACGGTTAAAACTTTAAGTAGCCTAAGTAGGTCTTGTACCTTACACCGGTGCTAACAATAATGTGCACTCACTTATTCCTTTCATACATACACATGTGCATATGAATAAAGGATAATAGAATAACCCTTTTCTACTTAATGAAAATCATGCATCATAAAGCATCCAAAATTTCTTAAGTAACATTTCTTAGTTCATCATAAAGTGTGCTAAGAATTTCTATTTGTATGTATAGATATGCTTAAGATTCATTCATATGCATGATATATATGTTGAGAAAGAAACAAAGTGGTGTGTTTTGTGATATTATTTCACTTTACTTAATCTTAAAATGCCTTTCTTTTGAATATATTTTTTTTAGTTATTCTAAACTTAGGATTAACTAAAACACATAAGAAAACATTCACTAAAAAATAAAACATGAATCTACTTTAGAATTACTTTAGGTAGGGAAGGAAAAAGAAGTTCTCTCTTTTCCCTCTCTTACAACTTAGTAATTAATTGTAGATTCACCTAAACTAAATCAAAAATACAAAATAAAATTAACCTAAAATAACTAAACAACTTAAATTGAAACCACCATCTAAGTTGAACATTTTTCATACTTAGAAAATTTAAACCTTAAAGCCATAGCAAAGCATACCACACAAACCTTAAATGACACATATTAGACTAAGTCATCTAGCTTTAGGTTAGGGGTGCATGGTTTGATGATTTGCTTTTGTTTTTTGATGTAATGTTTTATTTGATGTTAGATGAATATGCGTAGAATGAATGGTAGGATGATTTAGTCTAATCATTATTTTCTGGGATTGTGCTTAAGGGCAGTAATAATAAAATATAAATGCTTTTGCTATGCGTGTTCTTATATCACTAAGCATAATCCAATAGACTATATGGACTTGGTTTCCCATGTGGGTGCTAAGTCTAATATACATGCTTGAGATTTGTATGGTTTGTCTAGCTAATTTCTATTTTGTGTGTATATTAGATTTACTTTTCCTTTTCATGTACTCTTATAATTAGGATTTTGAAATGATTATGGGGATTAGGATGAATCATTGGTCATAAGATCTCATCTTATGTATCATGTGAAGCCTTTGGAGCAATCACATTCCAACCATCCAAAAAGAATTAAAGGAGAAAAGAAGAAGAAAGAAGAAATGATGAATGAAGACCCCATAACATGAATTCCTTGCTTAATTATAATTGATTTATTTATAATCTGGGTTATATAAAAGTAGAGTCCATACCCAATTTGTTTTTTTTGGGTTTGTGCGGTGATGCTTGACCATAAATGGCCTTTTATTCTTTTGTTAGCTTTATAAAATGTTTGATATTTTTGTTTAGCTTATGTATTAAATGACATCTTTTTTCTAGTTTCTTCCTTGCTTTGATGTATGGCTGGATGATGATTAGGCTCTTAGAAAAAAATAAATCTTCTACCAAATTAATTAACTCAAAATTAAAAATAAAATAACTCATAACCCCACTTAAAGCCTAAGCTAAAATCAAGGTAGAGAAATTAGCAACCCTTAGCTTGGATGTGTATTTTTTTTTAATATCATGCATAAAAGCATATTATTTCACTCTTGATTGGAGGGCTTCCACCTTTTCAGAGAACTTGGCTTGACCTGAGAGCCATGGTGAAACACACCTCCTTTCTTGTTGATTTTGGCCCATAATCTAATTTCTCATGCATTGTATAAAGAATCCCATGCCCTCTAAGTCAAATGATTGTCCAAATGAAAATAAAACATATTTGCATTAGATTTAAGTCATGAATTCATGCCCTTACATGATCTAGTCTCTTTAGAGTGTGTTTAAGGACTTAGTCTCATTCTAAATAAATAACAACCTTGCTATCTTGCATAAACATATGACTTGCCTACATATTGTTAAAATCAGGAGGAGTTAGTTGGCCACCCCAAGTGATTGTAAGTCCAATAGTCGGGTGGTTTATCCTCTCTAGGAGGTAAATACCCATTTTGCCTTAGATTTAGGTCATGCTTTTGGCCCTCACCAAAGCTCTCTAGATTTAGGTTCGAGGTTGCTACTCCCTTGGCTACGAGCATAAATCCTCAGGCATTTTGTGATCTTGTGTCATGGAATCATAAGCCCTAGCATTATAATAAAATTCAACTCAAACATATTAATTCAATTTCAAAATGTAAAGCCTAATCATAGGGTAGTTTGGGATGCTTACTAGACTTCCTAGTATCTTAAGCATCCCCTACTTATTTTTGCTTTGATAAGAACTCCCTCCTCTTGATCGATCCCACTTGGCTTTCTAAAATAAACCAATCGATTGATAGTCCTACCTTTCAAAATCTTTGGAGACAATGATCATTTACTTTAATCAGAGTATTCCAAGGAATCCCATTCCTTAATGTAATTAACTATGGGGCTTTTCCCTGTAGTGAACTTAACAAACCTTTAAAATAAACCATGCTTTACTTTTCATGTAAAGTAGGGGAAGAATCTTTGATACATTCAAGACCCATAGTCCTTAGAAGTCCTTATTGAGGTGATTAGGTCCATTATAGGGTGGTGAGTTCTATCTTTCGATAGTACACCTCTCTCTCAATGTCGTACCATCACCCCTAATAAGAATATTCGTGGATCTTTGTGGCATCCCATCAAGGCGTATTTTCTCTTCATTTATCCATTTTTTAAAAGGATGGATGAAGATGAGGATATATTTTACCATAGATTTTTTGGCGACTCCAGGGATGGTTCCTCTTTTCATCTTGGTAAATGATCATTGTCTCCAAGTATCGATAGTGGGTTTATACTTTTGTGTGAATCTAAGACTAGCTTTCTTTTATTTGGCACTTAGCTTATCCTTAAGTTAAGTTAACAATATCATTAGGTTTTAGGACCTTCACCCTGTTTGTCTTAAAACTCTTGTTGGGTTCACCAATGGGTGAAAATAATTGAATAAAAGAAAATGATCAAAGACTTCCTCTTTACCATTTTTATGGTAAGGAAAGGTTCACTCTAAAAATAAAGATAAAATAAATCTTTCATGAAAGTCTTGCTTTTCAAAAGCACTTTTCAAAATACACTTAATAAAATATTTGCACTACATCTAACAATTTTTCATAATTGTTACATGTAAAACATTTCAAAAATAAAACCAACACTCACATTTTCTAAAAACATAAGTGAACTTCTTCACTCAATTCATTTTGATGAAGACTTCACTTTCAAAAATAAAATTCCAACAATCATATTTTCAAAAGCATAAAAAAATTTGAAGATGGGCCTTTCCATTCAATACATCCAAATGTGTTGGATGAATATTACATCTTCAAGTAAAATCACAACTTTGAAATTCCACTCAACACATTCCATATGTTGTTAAGTTGAAATTTTGCCTTTTCAAAAGCACATATGAAACCTCTCCATTCAATATACACACATTTATTGAATGGAGGTTTAATTTAAAATCAAAATCAAAAATAAATTTCAAAAGTACATATGAAACCTCTCCATTCAATATACACATATTATTGAATGGAGGTTTCATTTCCAATCAAAATAAAAAATAAAACTTTCAAAATCACATATGAACATCCTCATTCAACATACCCAAATTCATTGAATGAAAATTTCATTTCCAAATAAAATGACATTTATTATGAAATACCACCTAACATATTCCATATATGATTGGGTTGGAATATCCTCTTTCAAAAAAAGCAATAACCACACACGAAAATACCTATTTAAAAAATGTAAAATAATTGGTTTCCATCTTACATACCCAAATTTTAAAATGGAAATTTCTCTTTTCAAAATCAACAAAACACAAAATTTTCAAAACACATTTGGAACTTCATTTTAGCATACCACATTTAATAAAGTGAAGTCTCCATTTTTTGAAACAAATCCAAAAAAAAGAAACACTTTTGGAACTTCATTCTTTAGCATACCATATTTGCTAAAGTGAAGTTTCCATTTTCAAAATAAAATCAAAACACAAAAATTTGAAACACATTTTTGGAATTTCATTTAGCATACTAAAATTTTCTAAGTGAAATCTCCATCTCACAAAATTTCAAAACACATTGGAACTTCATTTTAGCATACCACATTTACTAAATGAAGTCTCCATTTTCAAAAAAAAAAAAATCCAAAACAAAAGAAACACTTTTGGAACTTCTTTCTTTAGCATACCATATTTGCTAAAGTGAAGTTTCCATTTTCAAAAATCAAAACACAAAAATTTGAAACAAATTTTGGAATTCATTTAGCATACTTAGATTTGCTAAGTGAAGTGTCCATTTCACAAAATCCAAAACACATTGGTACTTCATTTTAGCATACCATATTTGCTAAAGTAAATCTCCATTTGTAATCAAAATCAAAACAAAAGAAACACATTAGATTTCCTTAGCATACTTAAATTTTCTAAGGATCTTATTTTCAAAATCAAAACATCTAAAATCAAAAGGAACACATTAGGATTTTCTTAGCATATTCAAATTTGCTAAGACTCCTATTTTCAAAAAATTTTCAAAAATAAAGAACACTTGGATTCCTCATTTAGCATACCCAAATTTGCTAAATGAGAATTCAATTTTCAAAATCACAAATGATTCACAAAATAAAGTGAACAAAGAAAAGAAGAAATTGATTTCAAACACCTCATTTAACATACCAAAATTTGCTAAGTGAAGTAGATTCTAAAATCTCGATCAAAATCAAATTGACCATTTACTTTAACATAAAGAAAATTTGTTAAATAAAGGGTCCTCAAAATTAAAATTGAAATTCAAATATGATCCTATGGAAGTATCTCTTCAAAATATTTGAATCCATTTTCAACATACCCAAATTTGTTGAAAAATGGATTCTAAATTCAAAATTCCTCTTTCCAATCAAATCTCAAAATCTATTCTAAATAATTTGAGGTGACTTAACACTTTTAAGATGTTGAGTATGGGTTCAAATTCTAAATTCAAATTCAAAATCAACAAAGCAAGAGAATTTGATTCAAGTTTGTTTTCAAAATTGCGATTCTGATAGTTTGATTTTTTCGGTTAGTACAACTTGATTCCATGGCACCCAAGTATGTGTTCACTTTTCCCATTGGATGGATGTCTGGTCGATCACCTTTGCTGACTATGCCTATCCACTTTGAATAAGGTTTTGAGGGGGCCTAGATTACATGTGAGGGACCTCCCTTCATGTTAGTAGGAGCACATTGGCGGGAGTCATTGGGTTGACATGTTGTCATATTTTGAGATTCCCTCGATGAAAGGAAGGTGGTTCCCGCCGGCAGTGTTAGTTAGCTGTGGTTCCCGTCTGCCCTAGTTAGAGCTAGCACCCACTCACTAGCATCTTCTAAGGGAAGGCTCCCTTGATCCCATGGATTGTCTCCCCTTGTTAGTTCTTGTCTACACCCAAGACCCAAAGAAATAGAATTTCATGATAAAGTGGTACCACACCCATTTTGCTAGGGAGATGGAGGTAGCCACATAGTGCTGGTGAGGAGTTTCCACTTTGGTTTCCCTGGTTACAACAAACTTGTTCCATCCTCTCTAGGTTTGATAGAGAGGATGCCGGAGGATCTCTTCACCTCCACCGGTGGTTCAATTTCAGCCACCGGTTAGTGGTAGGAGGTCACATGCCGCCTCCATTTAGTTATGCCCGGGTTGGCGAGCCTACTGGACAATTTGAGTCAGGGCTTGGTTTGATTTAAGATCCGTTATTCCCCACATGTGGGGAAGCATATTAGATAGGAGAGGGCTAGGAGGCCCATACCTCAATTCATATCACCTGAGAGAGGTGGAGGTTTAGTTGGCGTCGGTGACCTCTACATTCATTGATTTTCCGATCGGCATGCTACCCATGCCGATCATAGATCTCACAGGGACTACCCATCACAGGAGAGCTCTGAGAGAGAGTGGTGTCTCCACCACTACCCCAATCCACCATCCATGTTCATCAGCAGTTCCACCAAAGGCTATGAAGGCGTCAGGAGAAGAAGACCCGTTGGTGATTGGCTATGGCGAGGTCATCTATCTACACCACCTACTATGGTGAGGCCTCTCACTTGACCTTACGCCTAGTAGTGGGTGAAGAAGAGACCTCAAAGCATAGTGGTTGTCCATTCACCACCACCACCACAGACATAGAGATGGTTGCAAAGTTATCGAGGGAGAAGGTGAGTTTAGTTGCACCTATGATGATAGAGCCTCATAGAGTGTCACCCCATGCATTCGGTGGCATCGAGGATATTTCTTCCAGTATAACCCTCACAAGGTTGACTCTCCGGCGGAGCTCGGTACCTCATAGTACATGATATTGATCCCACCACTAGTTAGCCAAATTCATTTGTATGTCGAAGGATCGTTCTCTAGATGATATAGTAGCCCATTATTTCATGGAGAATAAAGAGATCCTAGGATATGATGGTATGATGAGAAGAAGATCTTTGATCCCAAGATGATTTGTTGGGAGACTCATTAGGGGTTTGCATGGTAGATACCAAGAGATCCCACCTTAGAGCAGCTATGGAAGGTGTTGAGGCCAAGTAGGAAGACACGACTACTGACTAACACCTCCTTCAGATAAAATAGAAGGATGAAAAATAGATAGGATGGAGAAGAGGCTCAAAGATTTGCTAGCTATCTTAGCACTTCAAAACCAAGCATCGGCATCCATCCTACTATAGATGAGACAAAAAAATTTATGTTTATTTTTTATGTTAAAGGGAATAGGATGCCTCTCGGGTTCTCTCACACCTACCTTAAACATGCTTGAGGATTTTATGTAATGGTGCCCATAGATGGCGGGAATTCACACTAAGAAAGGATGTCGCTTCTCTTACACCTAACTTAGTTGTGCTAATTGAAATAGGATGCCTCTCTTCTCTTATTCTAATACCAGAGATTGTGTTTGTGTTGTGCAAAAGGGATAGAATGCCACTAGGGGACTCTTATACCTACCCTAAACACGTCATAGTGCAAGACAAACAACGAAAGAAGAGAAGATTTTGATGAATTTGAATGAAATTTTTTTGATTGATAGAATTATTTTCAAACATGATTAATTCAATGAGTAATATTTCTTTAGATAGAGCCAATTAATTGGAAGCATCGAGTGTTCCCCTTTACAATCAATGAGTTGATAAGATCCTCCTTGGTAGGCATTCTTTATGATATAGGGGCCTTCCCAAGTGGGTTCAAACTTGCCTCATGTTTTGATGGGAAATAATTGGTCTCTTAGGACTAACACAAGTTCTCTACTTAGAAAGATCTAGGGCGAGCTTGTTGTGAACTTGAATCATTTTGGCCTTGTACAACTTGAGGTTCGGCATGGTAGGCTCTCCTCCAAACCTTGAGCTCTTCTAACCATAACTTCACACTATAGTGATCTTGCTATTCAATGTTATCCTTAATGAAGTTGAACTTCTAAAGGTAGAACAACTTTGGACCCATACACTAAGAAAATGGGGTAGGCGAGTTGGGGTTTGATATGCGGTAGGCCCACAAGGCTTCAACCACCTCGTTATTGCTTGTTATCATCAAGAGTCTTCTTTAATATTTGTATGAGAGTTTTGTTGAATGCTTCTAAGCCATTTGCTCTAGGGTAGTAGATGGTAGTATCTCCAATCTATACCATGTCTTCGGAAAGCTTGATCTTGGTACTTTTGAATGCGTACCATTATCAAATATAATTCATCGAGGTACCACGAACCTATGATATGGTTCCTAAAAAATTGAAGCACATGTGAGCTATGACCTTTTGAGTGGGATTGCCTCCGCCACTTGGAAAAGTAGTCGTGGAAGCTAATATGAACCAATGACCCTTGGAAGAAGGAGATCGATAGGACCCACAATGTCGGTACCCCAACACTCAATAGCCATGAGGCCAATGTAGGGTGTAGAATGTTGGGTGGTTGGTGGAGGACCACACCATGTACTTAACACTAATGACATCTTCTAGCTACATCCATGCGATCATCATCGAAGGCCATTAGTATCCTAGTCTCTTGATCTTCATCTTCATCTTAGACTAGATTAATGTGCTCCACAGATAATGTACCTCCGGTTATAATGTCATGGGGCTTCATGTTTATCTAAATAACTTAACCACATTTAATCAAAGGACCGATACATGGTGCCATCAATGAGAGCATAGAGAGAACTCTCTATTTCACTGATGGGCTTGTGAATTTTCTTGAGGTAGTTTCTTTGGTGTTCAAATAGTCTGAATGGTTGCCTTCAATCCAACTCCTTGTCCTTATAGGCAACAACAACCTCCCCTTCAAGAGAAAGTATCTCGATGAGTTCAGCATTCAATAAGGGGATCCTTATTAAAATGGACTCATCTACCAACATGCCAATTCTTTGAAAAATTTGGCCAAAGCATCTGCTTCATTCTCGCTTGAGAACCTTGTAGATGGTGACTTCAAGAATTTAGCCAACTTCATGGTATACTCATGGTAATGATGAAGCTTGGGTTTGAGAACTTTGTAAGACCCAATTGATGAGAATCCCCAAAGATGTTAATACTCTTGACCGATTGTGATGGCTAACTCCAAACTAGTAATCAAAGCCTCATACCGACTTCATTGTTGGTGTAGGGGTTAGAAAGATAGTATGAGAATCTCATCACATCGATCTAGAGTTAGGTGAACTATTTCTACCCATGCCTTTCACGGTAGATGGTGCTTTATTTATGAAAAGAAGCGCACCATAAAATACATCTCCCATCGATGGTTGTCAACCTCCCCAGTTCATAGTTCATCAAGGAGGAATTAGCAAGAAGTGGGTGTCTTTGCTAAGAAATCATTAATGCTTATCCTTTTATCACACAAAGGGTACGCAGTGATATCAAAACTGAGAATCATGGACCATAGTTCCAAATGTCCGGATAGCATTGGCCGTGCCATGAGATCAGTGGATTGGTTCTAGAGATTAAGCTCACTTATGAGAAAGCATGTAGTGTCATACCGAAGATCAAAGCTATGCAATGTTTCTTAATAGGTGGATAGTTTACTTCCAATAAGATGATGATTGAAGTGGTAGAGCGTTCTCCTTTCCTTCATCATTATCTTGGGCTAGAGCATTGAGAGAGTCATGTATGTAGTGTGAGGATGAGTATTTCTGGATAAAATTTTGCTAGGCAGCTTTCACCAAATCTTCCTTGATTTCAAACTTGCATCATCCCGAAACTTATCATCGAGTTGAGTTAAACTCTTAGGAGGTGGCATTTCTAAGATAGGTTTGATCTTTTAGGATCTATTTCTATTCCATGTCGGACAAACCCAAGGAATTTCTAAGCTACTCAAATGCACTATAGGATTCATTTTGAGGTTATATTATCTTAACCATTCAAAACTACTCTCAAGTCAAAGAGATGGTCTTCATTTTCCTTGCTCTTGACTACTAGATCATCAACGTAGCACTCAACGATGATGGATGAGTTCATTGAAGATCCAGTCATGGCCCATTGGTATATAACACCGACATTTTAAGGCGAAAGGCATGACCCTATAACAAAAGATTTTGATCGGGTTCAGTGTTTCTTTCATCTTCATGAGACATCTTGATTTGGTTTGGAGCCGACCCATCCATGAAAGAGAGCATGAGATGAGGTGATGTCCACCATTAATTATGGTATAGGAAGAGAAACTCATCCTTAGGACATACCTTATTTAAGTCCCTAAAATCACGCATATGCAAATTTGGTTATTCTTCTTCTTAGCGGGATGACATAACTAGGTAGGATATTTTCTTCCCGATGAAACCGCATCAATCAATTTCTTGACTTGAAATGACCTGTTATTCAAATTCTATGTATCTAGGAGCTTTCTTAATAGGGGTAGCTAGGATCTATTGCTAGCTTATGGATTGTTGTCGAGATAATCGGGAATCTCTTTATAACTCCATGCAAAATAGTATTTAAACTTAGTCAATATCCTAAATAAGTCATTGGTTTCTTCTTCATTTAACATGTATGTGGGCGTGGATTTTCTTCTATCCCAGGTTAATATCTTTAAGCTTGTCAATTATTGAATGGATCTCCTCTTTAAATTCTAGTGTCTCTTTGATTTGGAGATCATCTAGATCATTTCTTTAAACACACATTCTTATAAAGACTTGGTGTTGTGTGAAAAGAACCTATCGGACTCAAATGATTGGTGACAACTAGCGGTAATCATCATCCTCACCGGACTCACTATACTAAACCTAGTCTTGCTCTTGATTGTGCTTTCCTTCTTGTATTATTTCATAGCTTTTCAAAGTACTCACACTGCAGACCATGTATGAGGAACTAAACCTTTATGTATAAGATTATGAACACAAGCAAGTAAAAGTCAAATGGTAATTCCATTAATTCTTTAAATGTATCCTCCTTAAGTTCTACATCAACTTTAGGACTTGAGGATGATGATCCCAAAAAGAATCTCTTTAGCTTCTTATCAAGAAGACTTAGGGCTTTTAACTACTAAACCTTCAACATTTTGAGATGAAAGTGAGGTTAGAGATAAGTTTCCCAAGCTCGCCTGATAGTTTCACATAAACTAGATTCAAATACTTTGCTTTGTCTAGAGGCTGGTCTCACCATCAGTTGAAAGTCACCTCTAATGGAACGATGGTTGATGGTATACTAATCACATTAGACTAGTCCTTTGAGTGGATTCCAAGTTTATGTGAATAGTATGGAGTCCTATGAACTAACACCTCTTGGTTGATGGCCAACTGGGGTCTTCCATCTAGACTACCTTTGTTTTGCCTCAGAGGTTGAGTCATCCTACCCACATGTCTATATGGAATGAAATATGGGTGGAATGTGATATGCAAATCTACTTCTTCTTCAATTCCCCATTTTGTTCACTTAGATTTTCATTTTCTTTTCTTTTTCTTTTACCTTTTTTCTTAATTTTCTTTTCTTTTGAATTTAAATTTTATCCAAGTTCATGTTTTGAGGAAGATAATTGGTTGCATCCTCATAAATCTTAACCTCTCTAACGAAAATGGCTTTTCATCTCCATTTGACATATTCAATCCTTTTTTGAACTTGATGCGATGGAGGGAGGATATAATTAACTTATTACGATGTATATCCAAGGCCTATCGAAAGCGGTGGCGAAGTATTTGAATCAATGATGTATCTTCTAATCCTCTAAAGGTAACACTATAGAGCTCAAAACCTTCATTGAATTCTCTCATCATCTGATCTCCTCGGTGTAGACATATCAATCCTCAAATAAACAAGGGTCTTTAGACTCTTAATGTTCACCGATGCACTGGATCAATGAGAACATTGGCAAGTCCAATCGCATGTCAACTATGATGTAGAGGGATGGTTGTGCTCCAAATCCCCAAAGAAGGTCTTCATCCATGAAGGCGATCCCGAGCTTCTTTTTGTAATGTGCCTCCACCCACTAGCGGTGGTGAGCAAGCATATCTCAGATCATGGAGAGCCTTGATTAATGATTCCCTCATATCTTTGGATAAGACAAGGGCATCATATATGCTTGCAGATGACAACTTTCTTAAGTGAGAGAGGACATTGTCCACCTTGGCTAATTTTCCATAAGAATATCCAAGGGAGGAGCATCATGGGGGCTTGATCCTCTATACCAATGACTTATTCCTCTCTTGAGGTGTGCCATAGGAGGTAGAACCTTGCCACTATGGAGGTTGACTTGGGTGATCTTGTGGTAGCATAATGGAAGGTTTTACTGCAAGCTCACTCAGCTTCTCCTATGGGACCCTCAATTGAATGATCCAAAGTCTATCTCAAGAGGAAAACTCATAGTATTGAGTATCCAACTCAATCGAAGAAAATGATCGAATTATTATCATTTTGGCGTGAAGAGTTATCATTAAGAATAAGTAGACAACCCATCAAAAGTGACATAGATGTAATTCAAGCTAGCTTTATTCTTTAATTTCTTAGATTTGATAGGTGGTACAAAGTAGAAATCAAATAAAGTGAGTGGGGATTTGATGCCCTTATTTGCGATACAAGAGTTCTACTAGAACAAGAAGAACTAGCTAAGTGGAGAAAGTTGCCAATGTGGTAGCTACTGATGGTAGAGGCTGAGGCTAAACTCGATTGGTGGTTGCTACTAGGCTATCTCGCTAACACATGTTGTTGTTGTCTTTGAACTCCACCTTTTCCCAAGTTGGCACTAGAAACTTGCAAACCTTCCTTGATGTTGGGGTTTGAGTCAGCACTACAAGGAAAGTTTCTTGATCTTATGATCTTTTAGAGGTTTTGGATAAAGAAATATCCTAACCTTCTTTAGTTTTGGAAGGATCAAGTATCCCCAAGGATTACCCTAATGAAACTTAATGGTTGTTCACAAGGTATTCGATAACTGCGATCTTGAATCTATGTTCCTCCTTAAAGCAATCCTCCAAAACATGACCTAGCATATATGGTAGGGGCAAAGTTAGGATCATGTCTTTTGCCCACTTCCTCCGGTCTCTAGGCTGGGTAGCTAAAAAATCATTCTTTGTTAAGAGATTCTTAAAGATCTTCTTGATTACCTCTTAAATGAATAAGAGGTTTGTTAAGCTTATCTAAAAGAGTAGGTGGGCCATAGCTACCTAGTAGTGGGTATGTGTGACTGGTGATGGTATGGGCGGTGATCTTCGAGGAGGCTCTGGAGGCCGGTAGAGGTCTGGTGTGAGGTGGAAGGCCAGGTCATGGTCTCTTGGAGTGATCTCTTGGTTGCTTCCCACCCATCTTGCATCACTTCTCCAGCTTCTAGACCTTCTAGCTTTGCTTTGGGAAACTAGTCTTGAAAAGGAAATTGTTTGGCCTCTCATTGTAGACTTTGTTATTAATTTGCTTCTCAAATATTTTGATAGTGAAGCCCTTAAGCATGAAGGTGGCCATGGATATTCTTTAGAAGATGGCATCGCTCAAATAGCTCGCTCACATTTCATACTCAGTTATGCCATCGAGAATATAATAATAAGGGACTCACACGGGTATTGTTGTGCTACAGATCACAAATAACCCTTTCGAGCTCTAGCAAACCTCTTGATAAAGAGTTGCTCAAAAAATATCTTTATTGAACCATTGGGAAGTTCAACATACCAATCAAAAGAATATATCCACTAGGCTACTAGAATAGTAAATCATTACTACCATGGCGTTGCAACGGCCCCGGGTGTATGCTACCTTGGGTTTTTCCATTAAAGCTCTTGAAGGAAGGTGGCATGAAACCCTTGGGATATTGGATAACATCAAATTTCTTGGTGGGTCTACCCTTTGGAATTGATGATCCTCCCCTTCTTCCTTCACTTATTGCTCAACCATGGATCGATGTATCTTTCTGTATGGAGGTACTTTCCACTACCTTCATATACATGCTAGTGTTACCTTGCTCAACGGGAGGAAAGGTCTTGGTAAAACATGCACTAACTCACGGCTATCGGTTGTAGTAGGATGAACTTCCTTATTTACGAAATGATCTGCTAACAAGTCTTGAAGCTATCCATCCTATCTATTTGTTCATCTTTCTAATTGATATCGGTGTTGCTAATTGGGCTATGTTCCTACTCAACCTCATCACCTTCCATAGCTGCTCTCGAGGAGGGATCCCCTAGTATCCACCATGCAAACCCTGAGTCTTCAACAAATCATCTTCATTGGGATCAAAGCTAATCTTCTCCTCATCGACCATCATACCCCGAATTTCTTTTCTATAAGATAATGTGATATTATCTCTAGAGAATGATCAATGCAACGGGCACAAATGATTTTTGGTATGTGATCACTATCATATCTTGAGGCACCACCTCCCCCCTGGAGAGTCAATCCTATGGGACTGTACTCACTAGAAGAGACACACTCCCTATTTGACTCACGAAAGGGGTGACACTCTAGGAGGTTCTACTATCATCTCGGGCTATCATCTGCTCCCTCTGCTTGCCCCATCTCCATGTCTTGTTGAACTGGTGGTGTTGGTGAAGGGCGACCACTATGCTTGGTCGCCATTCCCTCGCACCATTGGGGTAGAAGGTTGAGGAGAGCTCGGATACCATAATAGGTGGTGTAGATGGAATAGGATCCCTGGCCATAGCCGGATCACCAATGATGCACTTCTCCCGGATATGGCCTTCATGGCCTTGTGGAACTAGAGATGTTGTGAGTGAGCAGTGATGGTGGATGGGGATAGGCGTGTGGTGTAGACACCCGACTCTCTGAGATAGGAACCCTCTTCCTATGATGGGTCATCCCTATAAATAAAATGCTATGTATGAAGTGCGGGTAGCATGCATGGAAAATGATGATGAGTTGATGGCGGCGGCCAACCTTCCTCTCCTTGGTGATATGAACAAATGTATGGGCCTCTCTAGCCCTCTCCCTATTGAAGATGTTTCCCCTACGATGGGGAATGACATCTCAAATCTCTCGACTCAACACATCCAGTAGCTTCACCAATATGGCGTAATGAAGGTCGACATACGACCTCGCTCGAATCGGGACTAGTGCTAAACCACGGTGGAGGTGAAGTATGGATCCTCCTAGCATCCTCTGTCGACCCAGAGAGGATGAAATTGGTTCATGTAACCGGTGGGTGATCGAGTAGGTACCTCCTATAATTGACCGCGCAACGGCCTCCATCTTAGCAATCTGGTATAATACCTCAATCATGCAATTTTCTTTTTCTCTAAGTCTTGGTAGTATGAGTGGGTAAGAACTAGATCCAACCTCAAAGGCTTGGAGATAATCTTTGGGATCGGAGGCCTTACCCTTAGAGGGTGCCAAAGAGTGGGTGCTAGCCCTTACTTGGGCAACACAAGAAACCATGGCGGTACCAATCCTATCCGTTGATGGGACTATCACTACTTTCCTCTTTAATGAGGATGTTAGAATCATGGTAACTCGATGAATGATTGTCAGCCGCTGCATCCTAGACATTTATGAGGGAGTTCCATCACAGTGATCTTCACACCTCAAAACCTCTACCAAAATGGATATGGTGGGAATGCTCAACTCGAGATTGGCTCAAGGCCAAGTCCATGCCATAGGGAAAGTGAACACAAACTTATGTAAACTCACCATTTAGAATCAACTCAAAATTGAAGAATGTATGTGATCTTTGAGAATATGTTTAAAATGAACTTGGATCGATTTCTATTTTATTTATTTAATTTGAATTTAAAATTTGAACCCACATTCAACATCTTGTAAGTGTTAAGTGGGGAGATTTGGAGATTTGATTGGAAGAGGAATTTTTGAATATGAATCCAACTTCAATAAATGGGTATGTTGAAAAGTGGATTCAAATATTTTTAGAAAGATGCTTTGTGGAGAAAATTTTCTATATATGTATGGTCGCCTTCCATTTGTGATGAAAAGACAAGAATATAGAAATTTGTCTTTTAGGACACCACATAGATTCAGATGTGCATATTTCTAAAGATTCCATCGAACTTCATCAAGAAATAGTGTACTATCTGAAAGATAGAAGTCACTACCCTTTAATAGACCTCACATAGACTCTTAAGAATGATGGGTTTGCATATGTTAGATTCTTCCCACTTTTATGAAAAATTAAAGCAAGGTTTATTTTAAACTGGGTTCGTTAAGTTTCTCTGGGGCAAGCCCTATAGTTAATTACATCTTAAGGGATGAGATCTTAGAATACTATCGATTAAGGTAAATGATTATTTTCTTCAAATATTTCAATAGGAAAGGACTATCAATTGGTTCATTTTGAAGATCAAATTGGATTGATTAAAGAGGGAGTTATTATGCCAAAAGAAAGATAAGTAGGAGATGCACAATGCTAGAAACCTAGCGAGCATCTCAAACTATCCTATGATTGGGCTTTACAATTTTGAAATTGATTTAATTTGTTTGAGTTGTATTTTTTTTATTAAAAATTTAGGACTTAATGATCCATAACACAAGATTATGGAAATGCCTAAGAGGTGAGGATTTAAGCATGGCCCACAAAGGGAGAAGCAACCTTATAACCTAAATCTAAGGCAAAAATGGGTATTTGGTTTGTCTCCACAAGTGAGGACAAACCACGCATCTTGGACTTACTTGGTGGTCTAACTCCTCCTATGATTTTAAATACATGTAGGCAAGTCATATGCAAGATTTCTAGGCTATTGTTTATTTAGAAAGAGACTAATCCTTAAACTCACTCTCTAAAGAGACTAGATCATGTAAAGACATGCTTCAAATGACCTAAATCTAATGCAATTTAGATTTCATTTTATTTTCAATTTTAAATAATTATTTTGACTAATAGGATTCATATGCCTAATGCATGAGAAATAAAGTTATTGGCCAAAATTAGTGAGAAGGGAGGATGTGTGTTTCCACCATGACTCTCAAAGGTCAAGCCAAGTTTCTTTGGCAAAGGTGGAAGCCCTCCAATCAGAGTGAAATAAGATGTATTTGTGCATGATATTGTAAAGGAAATACTCATCCACTAAGAGGTTGCTACTTTTATCTTGATTTTAAATATAACTTTAAGTGAGGTTATGAGTTCTTTATTTTAGTTTTGAGTTGTTAGATTTGGTAAAGATTTATTTTTCTCTAAGAGCCTAATCCACATCTAGGCCATAAAGCAAGAAAAAAACTAGGAAAAGGATGCAACTTATGAAAGCTAAAAGATCATCAATCAATATATAAAGCTAATCATAAAGAATAAGAGGCCAAGTGTGGTGGGGCACCACACAAACTCAAAAGAACAAATTGGGTAGAGCTCTACCCTTATACAACCCGGATTACAAATGAATTAAATTACAATTAAGCAAAGAATTCATTATTATGGGGGTCCTCAAGCTTCATTTCTTCTTCTTCTTCTTTTCTTTGGTTCCTCCTTTTTTGGATGGTTGGAAGGTGGATGCTCCAAGGCTTCACATGGTGCATAAGATAGGATCTTATGACAAATGTTCATCTAATCCCCATAACAATCATTCCAAAATCTTAATTATAAAATTTATATAAAGGGAAAAGTAAATCTACTAACACCTACAAATAATGGATAGCTAAACAAACCACCAAATCCCAAGCATGTATATTGGATTTATCACCCACACATGGGTGACTAAGTCCACGGCCTATTGAATTATGCTTAGTATAAGCACTTGCAAAAGAATTTATATTTTTATTATAGGTACTAATCCCAACAAAAAATAATGGTTAGACTAAGATCGATACCATTCATTCTACACATTCATCTTAACATCCAGCCTAAAACATAAATCATAAGATAAAAGAAAATATCAAACATGCATCACCTAACCTAAAGCTAGAAATGGTGACTTAGGCTAATGTGTGCTTTGGAGGTTTGTGTGGTATCCTTAGCTATGGCTTTAAGTTAGAATTTTCTAAGTGTAAAACATGTTCAACTTAGAGGAGGGTTTCATTTAAGTTGTTTAATTAATTTGGGTTGATTTTATTTCATGTTTTGATTAGGTTCAAATGAACCCTACAATTAATTACTAAGTTATAAAGAGAGAGAGAGAAAAGAGAGAACTTCTCTTTCCTTCCCTAACCTAAGTAATTTCTAAAATAGATTCATATTTTAGTTTTGTTTAGTGAATGTTTTGATTAAGTGTTTTAATTAATCCTAAGTTTAGATGAACTCTAAACAAACCCATTCAAAAGAAAAGCATTTTAAGATTAAATAAAATGAACTAAATTCACAAAACTTACATCACTTCATTTCTTTCCCAACATGTATAACATGCATATGAATGACTCTAAGCATATCTATACATACAAATGAGAATATTTACACTTTATGATGCATGATTTTCATTAAGTAGAAAAGGGACTTCTTATCCAATTTTCACATGCACACGTGAAAGTAAGAAACACATAAGTGAGTAAAATGCCTGTTAATTGTAGAGATGTAAGGTAAAGAACTACTTAGGGATATTTAAAGCCTCTCACAAGGGTTGTCAGGACTAATATACCACTTTCTTAAATACAAACATGTGTACAAAAGAAATGAAATGGAAAAGAAAGAATGCAAAAATTTGTACTAGTTGATTCATTTTGTTTATGCAATTTATATGTGCAAGCATAGGCATCCTTCTTAAGTGATAGTATAGGAATGAATAGGATATGGAATTAGGCAAGTGTTAGGTTCTTTTCAAATGAACCACACATATTACCAAATCCTATTCAAAACTATACTAAACAAAGAAAGGAAGGAAAACACTAAAGCATCTTTATACCTTACATGCAAGCTTATAATTAAGATATAAGTAACACAATTTTAGTTTTGATAATTGATTCATATATTTTGAAAATAATTTGAATTTAATAGTAATAGCCACTCATATCATTACTTTAGCCAACACATGCAAATTTGACATAAAGTAAACATTTTCATTTTAAATTTAAACTTGAAATTTATGGATGCATGAAACCACATGACATACAAATTTACATGTTGGGAAAAGAACTAAAGTAATGAAAGCATGTGAACACATTCACTTTAATTAAATCCTAAAGATAATCTCATGAAATAAGAAAGCTTAAAATAAATCAAATTTCATTTAGTATGATTTTGTTTGATCTTGATTTTGATTTAATTTTGAAAATATGGATTGTGTTTCTTGTTCCTAATGCATTCCACAATGTGTTTAGCATTTTGTTTAATTTTTAGATGATTAGATTCATTTTAAATTTGATTAGGTTAAGGTATGAATTAAGCATGTTAATTAACCCTTACCACCACCATAGTTAATCAAGTAATTATCATGAGATGACATAAAAACTCAAGGAATTTAAATTTCAATGCACCTAGGAATAAAGGGCCTAATGCAATTTGGATCATGATTAATGGTTAATTAAGCTAAGGGGTTTAACTTATGTAATTTCAAAACACCCCTCACACATGTGAGTTGGGTTTTGATTTTCTTAATTGAACTTAGGCTCTTGAACACCTAAGAATCTACCCAAAGTAGATTAATTAAGTTTTAAAAGTTTTTTTTTTGAATTTTAAAATTAATTAAGGGGTAATTAATGAATTAACCCTTAATTAAGAGGATTATGGAAATAAAAGGATGTTTAGGGAATAGCATAAGAAATGCCCAAAATATTTGCTAAGTCTCTATTCATTGGATCTAACCTTAATCAACTTTAACGAGATCAAAACTAATCACATAATTATCCTTAATTACATTAAAGGTAATTAGAAAATGCATTTGCAATTCTCCCAATTAAGACTTCAATAAATCCCAAGAAAATTAGGGAGGCAATACTCATCCCTCAAAACATCCAAGAAGTTTGGGATTAATTTATTAAAGGGTAATTATTAAAATAAGATTTCCATTAAAACCTAAAATCAAAGAAAATAATTCAAAATCCATTGAAATCATCTTTAGAGTATTCTAGATGAAATTATCTTTCGTAATTTATCTCATATTTTTTTGATTTTTATTTAGGGAGATATGAATTTGAAGCTTAGGGATTAATTAAAATTAATTAAAACCTAACTAATCCCTTAACTCATAGCTTGACATGCGGCTGCCGGTGACACTTTACATGTGTGGCGTGAGCCATCCACTTAAACATCGCATCGTGGTGGCGGGATGCGGTTTGATCCACCATTGATCAAGGATCGAATGACCGGATCACCCATGGTTTTAAAAGGGATAAATCAATTTATAAACATATGCTTAATCTCGACCATCCATCCAAAATGCGGATGGATGGCCAAGATTCTTCCCAGGATCAATGGAGACCATTGATCTAGGAAGATCCAATTCGATTGAGCTCGGGTGGGATTTTACCCACACCATTTTATACTAAGGGCAAGCTTATCCAATGATGGAATTCTCATGCCATGAACATTTATTTTACAAAAGGACCAACACCTCCTAATCCTAGTGGTCAAACAATTTCATACCTCACTAGGTGATCACCGATGCTCGAGTTTGATGAGGTAGCTCCTAGTGGAGATGAAGCCTTGTTGAAAGTTTCAAGCCATGGGGTTGAGTAGATCTCTCTATGGACCAACACCTCCTCTCCTTTCTTATGGCTTTGATCAAATTCAACTCCTCCTTGCTTTGGGAACTTATGTGAATGCTTGGGTGCACTTGGTCCCGAGGAAGTGTGCAATGGGAATTGTGGATTGGAGTTTGGAAGAAGTTTGGAAATTGAGCTCCCTTATTTTAAAAGGATGAAAAACCGAGAAAGCTTGATTTCCCTCGTAGGAAGCTTAGGAATGCTCTCGATGGCTCCTAACACTCTCTAGGACTCAATCAACAATGAAAATCATGAATTTAAAGGGAATTGGGGAGTATATCTCCCTATGCCAATGACCAAAGCTATTATTTTGATCCAATTGACCATATGGAAAGGGTTGTTTGGGTTGAAGTTAGCACATGTCAGCTTTGAGCTCTTGAGTAGATTGATACCTCCCATGTGCTTCAAATCAAGTGGAGGGAGGTTTTCAAATTGGCCAATTTTGTGGGTTGATTTTGGCCTTGGGTCCATTTGACCCAAACCCATTTTGGGTGCACCACCCTCCATGGGGTTGACTTGACCTATTAGGAAGGTATCAAGTTGATATGAAGAGGGATTGACCAAATTCTATGGATTTGACCAAAATTTATTTTATGGGGTAGAGTAATGGTCATTTTGCCAATTTTTGAATTTGAATGTGGGAGAAAATAGGTTTGGCCAAGTTTTATTGGATTTGGAGTTCATGTGATATGGTATGGCTCATGTTGACCCATTTAGATAAAATGGGTCAATTTTGGTCAAGTAGACCAATTGGTCAAACTAGGTCAAATCAAGGGTTGGGTTAAAGTATATATGACCATTTGAAATATTTTGGTGGCTTTGTTTGATTCAATTTGGTTTAGTTTTGAATTTGGCTCATATGACTTCATTTAGGTCAAATGGGTTAAGTTGACAATTTGACCCATTTGACCAATTTGAGCTTG
Source organism: Cymbidium sinense (assembly GCA_021442155.1). Lineage (NCBI taxonomy): Eukaryota > Viridiplantae > Streptophyta > Magnoliopsida > Asparagales > Orchidaceae > Cymbidium > Cymbidium sinense. Next base: position 90,471,970 of record CM038220.1, read on the forward strand.
GTCATGGGTAGGTTTAGGTTTAGTCATATGAAGTGGATTGGTATCTTTGTTTCCAATCAATTTTGGTTAAGTTTGAATTTGGCTCAACATGACCCAAGGTCAATTGGGCTAGGTTAGGTTTAGTTGGCCAATTGAGCTTTGGTCAAGTTCAACAAGTGATTTGGAATGAACGTGACCCATTAGTTTCAATCAATTTGGTTTTTGACACATTTTGACTTTTAGGTCAAGTTGGGTCAACTTGGGTCAAGTGGCCAATTAGGTTAGGCTCAAATGTTGACTTGGTCAAGTTCAAACATAGTTCATGAATGAACTTAGATCATTGGTTTCAATAAATTTGGCAATGTGGATTTTGGCTATGTTAGGTTTCATTTTGGCTAAGTGTTGACTTGGTCAACCCTTAGTTTGACTTGGTTTGACCTAATTTGGTTGATTGATCATCCCATGATGATTGTTGATCATGATGAGAGGCATAGGTGAGTTTGATTCAATCTAATTTGGTTAGGATTAGAATTTGGCTCATAAGAGTACTTTAGGACACATTAGGTTAAGTGAGCCTAAGTGGGTCAAAATGGCTTGGTCAAAGCTTAATTTGAGTTTGATTGAACTTGTATATGGACTTATGATTGAAATATAAATCTATTTGTAAGTGGTTTGAAGTCAAATGGGTTTTGATTCATTTGATAATTTCATATTCAAAGGAAAACATGAAGGGATTGGGGTTTGATTTTCAATTGGATTTTGAATTGTGATTGAAGTTTGTATTTATATATGGATTCACTAGTGTAGAGTTGATTGAATCATTAAGGAAAAATCAAGAGTTTGGCTTGATTTGAAGTTGATTTGGCTAAGTTCATGTTTTTGACTTGAAAGGCTTAGGTTGGATTTTGAGTGGATTTGAGTTTAATTTTTAGAACTAGTTTTGAGGTTTGAATTTATATTTCATTTATATATGTGAATATAAATAAGAATATAAATGGATCATGAGAAAATTTCAAGGATTTGAAGTCATTTGATCTAGGCTAAGTCCATTAAAAGAGAATTTAAAGGACTTAAAAATTTTGGAGTAGAATTTTTTTTGAATATGGTTTGATTGTTTATATTTATATTTCATTTATATATATGAATATAAATGAGAATATAAATGGGTTATGAGAAAATTCTATGAATTTGAATTGATTTAGATTTGATTTTGGCTAAGTCTATGAAGGAAAACTTAAAGGACTTAGGAAAAAAAATTTGTGAATTGATTTTGAATTTTGAGTTTAGTTTGATTGGTTTGAATTTATATTTCATTTATATATGTGAATATAAATGAGAACATAAATGAGTTATGAGAAAATAATTTGAATTGATTTGAACATGATTTAGGCTAAGTCCATTAAAAGGAATTTAAAGGACTTGGGAATGATTTTAAACTTGAAATTTAATTTTTTGGATTGATTTAATTGATTTGTATTTATATTTAATTTATTTATGTGAATATAAATGAGAACATAAATGAGTTATGAGAAAATTCCATGAATTTGAATTGATTTGGTTATGATTTAGGCTTAGTCCATTAAAAGGAATTTTAAAGGACATAGGAAATTTTGGAGGGATTTGATCATGGATTTCAATCATGAATTTCAATCATGGGTTTCAATCATGTGGAGTTCATTTGAATTTGGAGAAAATCACATAAGATTGATTTAGAGTTTGAAGGAAGAAATGTGAGGAATGGTTCAAGCTAAGGGTAGACAAGTTTTCCTAACACCCTAAGGCATGATATATTCTTATGGATAACTCTTCTAAGTCTCTAGTTGAGTGTCCACCTAGTCACTAGATGTGTCTTAAGACTAAGAAATCTTAAAGTCTAAGAGAAGTCCTATGTCTAAGATGGAGGGGTTAAGAACTCATTCTAAAATGAGGTCAACATGCTTCCATAGGTTCATGTTTGAAATTAGATTTTGATTTGAGGACCCTTTCCTTTAACAAATTTGGGTTTGTTAAAGTAAGGGTCAATTGGTTTTATTTTGATATGGTATTTTGAATTCACTCACTTAGCAAATTTGGGTGTGCTAAGTGAAGTGTTTGAAAATAATTATTTCTTTTTGTGAATTGTTATTGATTTTGAAAATTAGAATTCCACTTAGCAAATTTAGGCATGCAAAGAACCCAAGTGTGTTTTTTCTTTTTTGAAAGATTTTTTTTGAAATAGGATTCTTCAAATTTGAGTATGCTAAAGAAGTCCTAAAGTGTTTCATTTATTTTGGATAGTTTGATTTTTTTTAAAGTAGGATCCTTAGCAAATTTAAGTATGCTAGGGAATCATAATGTTTCCTTTTAGTTTTGATTTTTTTTTTGAAAAGTAGGGTCCTTAGCAAATTTAATGCTAAGGAATCCTAATGTGTTTCCTTTTGGTTTTGATTTGTTTTGATTGAAAGTGGAGACTACTTTAGCAAATATGGTATGCTAAAGATGAAGTTCCACTTAATTTGTGAAATGGAAATTTCACTTAGCAAATTTGAGTATGCTAAATGAAATTCCAAAAGATGTGTTCAAAATTTTATGTTTTGGTTTATTTTAAAAATGGAGACTTCATTTTAGCAAATTTGGTATGCTAAAGAGTGAAGTTCCAAAGTGCTTTTGAAATTTTGTGAAGTGGAAATTTCATTTAACAAATTTGAGTATGCTAAATGAATTCCAAAGATTTCAAAATTTTATTTTATATTTTTTTAAAAAAAAGGAGACTTCTTTTAGCAAATGGGATATGCTAGAATGAAGTTCCAAATGTGTTTGAAAATTTTTTTAATTTGAGGCTACTTAGCAAATTTGAGTATGCTAAATGAAGTTCAAATGTGTTTAAAAAATTTTTTTTTTTGAATTTGGAGACTTCACTTAGAAATTTGAGTATGCTAAATGAAGTTCCAAATATGTTGAATTTTGAAAATATGATTGTTAAGTTTGATTTTGAAAAGACTTCCATCTAACAAATTTGGGTATGTGGGAATGGAAGTCAATCTTATTTTTGCAAAATGTGAAAATTTTGTTTTTGTGTGTGATTATTGCTTTTGAAAGAGGGAATTCCAACTAATGTATGGAACATGTTTAAGTGGGATTTCCAAATGATGTTATTTTTATTTGAATGAAATCTTCATTCAATAAATTTGGGTATATTGAATGGAGATGTTCATATGTGTTTTTTTTTTTTTGAAAATTAGTTGTTTGAAAATGAAACTTCCATTCAATTGTGGTACATTGAATGGAAATGTTCATGTTACTTTTGAAAGATGATTGCTCATTTTATTTTTGAAAATGAAATCTTCTTCAAAATGAATTGAGGGAAGATGTTCATTTGTGCTTTTGAAAAGATTGTTAGTTTTATTTTAAAGATTTCATATAACAATAATAAAGAATTGTTAGATGAGGGTGATTTAAGAAAATTTTGTGGAAAATATTTTATTATGTGCATTTTTTGAAAGAGTGCTTTTGAAAAGCAAGATTTTTGAAAAATTTATTTTGTCTTTATTATTTTAGAATGAACCTTTCTTCATATAGAAATGATAAGGAGTCTTTAAATATTTTCTTTTATTTAGATCTTTTTTTTTACCCAATGGGGTTTTAAGACCAACACGGTGAGGTCCTAAAACCTAAAGATGTTGGCTAGCTTAACTTAAGAATGAAATAAGCTAAGTGCCAATGGAACAAAAGATAGTCTAATTCATACCAAAGTACAAACCCACTATCGATACTTAGAGACAATGATCATTTACCAAAGATGGAGAGAGGAACCTCCCCAGAGAGTCAGCCAAAAAAAAAATCGGTGAAATTTTTATGATTTCTAAAGAATAAGATATATACTTCCATCTTCACTCTATGCAGGATAAATGAAGATCAAAAATATACATCTTATTTTTATGCAATTTTGACACCACATAGATCAGATATTATTGAGGGTGATCGTATGACATTGAGGAGAGGTGTACTATCTCGAAAGATAGAAGTCACCACCCTACAATGGACCTAATCACCTCAAATAAGGACTCTAAGGACAATGGGTTGCATGTGTACCAAAGATTCTTCCCTACTTTACATGAAAAGTAAAGGGTTTATTTTAAATGGGTTTTGTTAAGTTCCTAGGGCAATCCCCATAGTTAATTACATCCTAAGAATGAGATCCCTTAGAAATACTCTTGATTAAGGTAAATGATCGTATTCCAAAGATTTCAGGTAGGACTATCAATCGATTAGTTTATTTTGGAAGATCAAATGGGATTGATCAAGAGAGGGAGTTATTATCAAAGCCAAATGAAGATAAGTAGAGATGCTCATGATGCTAGGAAACCAAGAGCATCTCAAACTATCCTATGGTTGGGCTTTACATTTTGAAATTGAATTATTCATTTGAGTTGAATTTTATTAGAAATTTGGGCTTATGATTCCACAACACAAGATTATGGAAATGCCTAAGAGGTGAGGATTTATGCTTATGGCCCAAAAAGGGAGAAGCAACCTCGAACCTAAATCTAGGGAGCTTTGGTGAGGGCCAAAAGCACAACCTAAATCTAAGGCAAAAATGGGTATTTGGTTTCCTCCATAAGAGAGGACAAACCACTGACCGCTTGGACTTACAACAGGGTGGCCGCCAACTAACTCCTCCTAAATGTAGTCATATGCTTTATGCAAGATAGCTAGTTATTATTTATTTAGAAAGAGACTAAGTCCTTAAACTCACTAAAGAGACTAGATCATGTAAGGGGTATGCTTCAAATGACCTAAATCTAATGCAAATCATATTACATTTTATTTTCATTTTGGACAATCATTTTGACTCGGATAATAGGATTCATATGCCTAATGCATGAGAAATGAAGATTATTGGCCAAAATCAAGAAGGAGGAGGTGTGTGTTTCCACCATGGCTCTCAAAGGTCAAGCCAAGTTTCTCTGGCAAAGGTGGAAGCCCTCCAATCAAGAGTGAAAATAATATGCATTTGTGCATGATGTTATAAAAGAAATACTCATCCAGCTAAGGGGTTGCTAATTCTTTTATCTTGATTTTAACCTAAGCTTTAGGTGAGGTTATGAGTTCTTTGTTTTTAATTTTGAATTATTAAATTTGGTAGAAGATTTATTTTTTCCTAAGAGCCTAATCCACATCAGGCCATACATAAAGCAAGGAAGAAACTAGAAAATATGGCATCTTAATGCACAAGCTAAACAAATCATCAATCAATTTATAAAGCTAACAAAAAGAATAAGAGGCCATTTGTCACCACGCACAAACCAAAATAAATTGGGTAGCCGAAGCTCTACCCTTATACAACCCAATTACAAATGAATTAAGTATAATTAAGCAAGGAATCATTATTATGGGGTCTTCAAGCTTCATTTCTTTCTTTTTTTTCTTTTTTTTCTTCTTTTTTTCTTCTTCTTCTTCTTTGGTTCCTTCTTGATGGTTGGAAGGTGGTTGCTCTAAAGGCTTCACATGGTACATAAGATGAAATCTTATGACCAATGCTCATCCTAATCCCCATAACAATCATTCCAAAATCCTAATTACAAAATTACATGAAAAGGAAAAGTAAATCTCTAACACCGCAAAATAGAGATTAGCTAAACAAACCATACAAATCAAGCATGTATATTGGACTTATCACCCCACACATGGGTGACTAAGTCCACGGCCTATTGGATTATGCTGGGTATAACTCACAAAGAAAAGCATTTATATTTTATTTATTACAATGCCCCTTAAGCACAATCCCCAGAAAATAATGATTAGACTAAATCCTATCATTCATTCTATGCACATTCACCCCTAACATCCACTAAAATATATATCACAAAAAATAAAAGCAAACATCAAATCACCCTAACCTAAAGCTAGAAGTGGTGACTTAGCCTAATGTGTGTGCTTTAGAGGTTTGTGTGGTATGCTTAGCTATGGCTTTAAGTTAGAATTTTCTAAATGTGAAGAATGTTCAACTTAGAGGAGGGTTTCATTTAAGTGATTTAATTTTTTGGGTTGATTTTATTATGTTTTGATTTGGTTCAAGTGAATCCTAATTAATTACTAAGTTAAAGAGAGGGAAAGAGAAGAGAACTCTCTTTCCTTCCCTAACCTAAGTAATTTCTAAAGTGGATTCATGTTTTAGTTTTGTTTAGTGAATATTTTATTATGTATTTTAATTAATCCTAAGTTTAGATGAACTCTAAACAAACCTATTCAAAAGAAAGACATTTTAAGATTAAGTAAAATGAACTAAATTCACAAAACATACATCACTTCATTTCTTTCCCAACATGTATAACATGCATATGAATGAGTCTTAAACATATCTATACATACAAATGGGAATGTTTAGCACACTTTATGATGCATGCTAAGTAGTTCATTAAGAAAATTTGAATGTTTATGATGCATGATTTTCATTAAGTAGCAAAGGGGTTTCTTATCCAATTTTCACATGCACACATATGAATGTATGAAAGCATAAGTGAGTATGATGCCATTATTAACCGGTGTAAGGTACAAGACCTACTTAGGGCTACTTAAAGCCTCACAACCCTGGTTGTCCAGACTAATATACCACTTTCCTTAAATATAACATGTGTACAAAAGAAATGAATGGAAAAGAAAGAATGAAAAAGTTTATGTGGTTGATTTATTTTGTTTATATAATTTATATGTACAAGTATATGTATCCTTCTTAAGTAATAGCATAGAATGAATAGGATATGGAATTAGGAAAGTGTTAGGTTCTTTCAAATGAACTATACACTTTGCCAAATCCTATTCAAAACTATACTAAAAGAGAGGAGAAGGAAAACCTACACTAAGCACATCATATTTTACTCACATGCAAGCTTATAAATAAGATATAAGTAACACTTTTAGTTTTCATAATTGATTCATATATTTTGAAAATAATTTGGATTTAATAGTGATAATAGCCACTCATATTCTTACTTTAGCCAACATGCAATTTGACATAAAGGAAAATTTTCATTTTAAATTTGATTTTGAAAAGCATGAATGTATGAAACCATATGACACACATATTTAGCATAGGGAAAGAACTAAAGCAATGAAAGCATGTAAATACACATTCACTAATTAATTCCTAAAGATAATCTTATGAAATAAGAAAGCTTAAATCAAATCAAAGTTTGTTTAATATGATTTTATTGATTTTGAGTTTGATTTAATTTGGAAAATGTGAGTTTGAGTTTGTTCTAACCCATTCCACATGTGTTTGATATTTTTTCAATTTTAGATGATTAGATTCATTTTATATTTTGATTAGGTTAAGGTATGAATTAAATGTTAATTACCCCTTACCTACACCACCTTAGCATAGTTAATCAAATAATTATGAGCCAATGAGATGACATAAAACCTCACAAGGAATTTAAATTTATAATGCACCTAGGAAGAAAAGGGCCTAATGCAATTTCAATGATTAATGAATTAAGCTAAGGGGTTTAACTTAAGTAATTTCAAAACCCCTCACATATGAGTTGAATTTTGATTTCCTTAATTTTACTTAGGCTCTTGAACACCAAATTTAGTTTTGGAAAGTTTTAGATTTTAAGAAATTAATTAAGAGGTAATTAGTGAATTAACCTTTAATTAAGAGAGGATTAAGGAAAAAAAGGGGTTTAAGGAATAAGGGAAATGCTCCAAAATTATTCCTAAATCTCCCAATTCATTGAAACATGCCTTAATTAACTTCATCAAAGGATTAAACCACAAACCCTTAATTAACCTTAATTACATTAAGGTATTTAGAAATGAATTAGCAATTTTCCCAATTAAGCCACCAATAAATCCCAAGAAAATTAGGGGAGGCAAATCATCCCAAAATACACTCAAGAAGTTTGGAATAATGGATTAATTAAAGGGTAATTAAATTATATACTAATAAAACCCAAATTCAGAAAAGACTATTCAAAATTAATAAAATCAATTTTAGATATTCTATGTTCAATTATCTTTCTAATGCAATTTATTTTATATTATTTTTCTATGTTGAGATATGAATTTTAGAAGTTTAGTATTAATTAGAATTATTTAAATCCTAAATAAATCCTTAATCTTATGGTGCCACGCGTAATGCCGACATGGCACGCTTTTTACACGCCTCCCATTTGTTATTTAAAACATCACATCATAGCATTGGCCGCTACGCTTTCTCCCTCATGTCCATCAAGGATGATGAGAGATTAAAGTTGGATTAGGGGATAAAATAAATATATAGTGATTTTAATCTTGGCCGTCCATCCAAAATGCTGGATGGATGACCGAGATCCTTCCTAAATCCTGAGCCATGAGACCATCCATGTTCACGCTTTGAGCTCAGAGCTCAGATGAAACTCAACCCACACCATCAACATGCATCCTAGATCACATCTAGCGGTCAAGGTGTTAATTAACATTTCTTTTACAAAGCTCCACACCACATTGAGTTCAATGGTAAAAATGGCTAACCTCACCGGAGGTGATCACCTATGATTCCTTGGAGAAGCTTCATTTGGTTGATGAAGCTTTGGTGAAAGTTTAGGGGCGAGGTTGAGTGGATCTTCCTATCACCTCCTCCTTAAGCTCAACTTTGATCAATTGGATCTCCCTTGCATCAAGAACTTGGAAGAGAGCTTGTGCACTGCCTTGGTCCTTGATGAAGCTTGAAGAAGGAATTTGAGTGGAGTTTGAGTGTGAGAAAGTTGGCAATTCAATGGACCTCCCTATTTTACTTAAGAAAATTGAGAAGATGAAATTGAATCACTCTAGGAAGCTTAGGATCATTTGCAAATGGCTCCTATGGCTCTCTCACTTAATCGACTTTGGCTCATCAAGATTCAAAAGAATTGGGGAGTATATCTCCCCTTGATAATCACGGAGCATAAGCTTGATATTTTGATCCAATTGCCTTGATTAGTGGGTTGTTTGAGGTTAGGATTGTCCTGAGTTCATTTTAGCTAGAGTGGAATATGAGCTCCCCATGTGCTCCATTTGGGTGTAAGGGAAGATTCCCATGTGACCATTTCCATGCACATGGTGGGCCATTGGGTCAAGTTGGCTGAAAACCCATTGGTTGGGTGCACCACTCCCTAGTTTTCACTTGATCCTAGGAGAGTATCAAGTAGGTATGAAGAGGGTTTGGCCAAAGTCCACGGAATTGGATAAAATTTACTCTATGGCCTAAATTTTTGAATTTGATATTTGGTATGTTAAGAAAATAGGTTTGGCCAAGTTTCATTGGATTTGGAGTTCATTTAATATGGTTTGTTTATGTTGACCCATTTAGGTCAAAATGGGTCAACTTGGGTCATAAACCAATCAATCAAATTGGGTCAAACTAAGGGTGGTCAAGTTCATATGACATTTGAAATATTTTGGCTTTGGTTTGATTCAATTTGGTTTAGGTTTGAATTTGGTTCAAATGACTTCATTAGGTCAAATGGGTCAAGTTAACCAATTTGACCCATTTGACCTATTTGGTCATGGCTAGGTTTAGGTTTGGTTAGTCATAAAGTAGATTGGTATCTTTGTCAATCACTTTTCTTAAGTTTGAATTTGTCTCAACATGACCCTTTAGGTCAAGTTGGGTTCAAGATTAATTGCTAGGTCTAGTTGGCCAATTGAGGCTTTGGTCAAGTTCAACAAGATTTAGAATGAACTTGACCTATTTGTTTTAATCAATTTGTCTTAGATCAAGTTTTGACACATTTTGACTTTTTAGGTCAATTGGGTCAAGTGGACAATTAGGTTCAAATGTTGACTTGGTCAAGTTCAAACATTGGTCATGAATGAACTTAGATCATTGGTTTCAATCAAGCCTATGGTGGATTTGGCTACGTAGGTTTCATTTTAAACACTTGGTCAACCCTTAGTTTGACTTGGTTTGACCCAATTTGAGTGATTGATCATCTCATGATGATTGTTGATCATGATGAGAGGCTTGGGTGAGTTTGATTCAATCTAATTTGATTAGGATTAGAATTTGGCTCATAAAGATACTTTAGTTCACTTTGGTCAAGTGAGCCTAAGGGTCAACAATGGCATGGCCAAAGCTTGATTTGAGTTTAATTGAACTTTATATGGACTATGATTGAGATATAAATCTATTTTCCGTGGTTTGAAGTCAAATGGGTTTTGATTCATTTGATAATTTAAAGTTCAAAGGGTGAACATGAAATGGATTTGGCTTGATTTTAATTACATTTTTATTAAGTGATTGAAGTTTGTATTTATGTTTGATTGAAGGATTGATTGAATCATGAAGGAAAATCAAGAGTTTGGTTTGATTTGAAGTTGATTTGGCAAAGTTCAAGATTTTGACTTGAAAGGCTTAGGTTAGATTTTGATTGAATTTGAACTTGAATTTTGGAATTGGTTTTGATTGTTTTCATTTATATTTCATTTATATATTAATATAAATGAGAATATAAATGGTTCATGAGAAAATTTCAAGGATTTGAAGTGATTTGATCATGATCTAGGCTAAATCCTTTGAGGAAATTAAAGGACTTAGAAAATATTTAGAGTTTGGATTTGATTTTGAGTTTAGTTTGATCGATTTGAATTATACTTCATTTATATATGTGAATATAAATGAGAATATAAATGAGTTATGAGAAAATTTCATGAGTTTGAATTGAAAGATCATTTAGCTAAGTCCAAGGGAAATCAAAGGACGGGGAAAGATTTGTGAATTGAACTTGAATTTTGAATTTGATTTGTTTTAAATTTATATTTTATTTATATATGAATATAAATGAGAATATAAATGAGTTAGAGAAAATCTCATGAGTTTGAATTGATTTCATTGATCTAAAGAAGTCATTAAGAGGGAGATTAAGGATTTAGGAAAGAATTGAACTTGAATTTTAAATTTGATTTCATTGAATTTATATTCCATTTATATATGTGATATAAATGAGAATATAAATGAGTTATGAGAAAATATCATGAGTTTGAATTGATTTGATCATGATCTAAAGTCCCAAGAGAGGAGATTAAGTATTTAAAAAGATTTGTGAATTAAACTTGAATTTTGAATTTGATTTGATTGATTTAAATTTATATTTCTTTATATATGTGAATATAAATGAGAATATAAGAGTTAATAGAAAATCTCATGAGTTTGAATTGATTTGAAGATGATTTTAGGCTAAGTCCAAGAGGGAAGAAGGACTTAGGAAAGATTTTGAATTGGAATTTGAATTTTGGATTTGATTGATTGATTTGAATTTATATTTCATTTATATATATGAATATAAATGAGAATATAAATGAGATGCAAAAAAATTTCATGAATTTGAATTGATTTAATTTGATTTTGGCTAAGTCCATGAAGGAAATAAGGACTTAAGGCAAGATTTGGAATTTGGAGTTTCAACTTGGAATTCAATCATGGGTTTCAATCATGGATCTCAATCATGTGTTTAATCATGTGTTTCAATCATGTGTTTGATTAGTTTGGAGAAAATAAATTAAAGAATTGATTTAGGTTTGATGTTGATTTAGAGTTTAACTTGAAGGAGGAAGTGGAATGTGGTTCAAGCTATATATTAGCAAATTTTTCTCACACCCAAGGCATGACCTACTCCAATGGCTCACTCTTCTAAGTCTCTAGGGCTAGGTTGAGTGTCCACCTAATCACAGATGTGTCTTAAGACTAAAGATCTCTTTTAAGAGAGAGTCCTATGTCTAAGATGGAGGGGTTGAGAGCTCATCTAAAATGAGGTCAACAACACATAGATTGGAGATACTCCACCATCTACTACCTAGAGAAAATGGCTTAGGAAGCATTCAACAAAACTCTCATCCAAATATTAAAACATACTGATAACAATAAGTGGAAAGAATGGAATCTATTGAAGTGCCTCACCGCACCACATAAACTCAACTCAATCCATCCTATTTAAAGTAGGTTCAAGGTTTTACCTTTAGAGTTCAACTCCATCACTAAGGATAGCATTGTAGTAAGATCACTATAGAGTAGAATGCAAAGTTGTAGAGAAGAGCTCAAAGGTTTGGAGGAGAGTCATTACGAATGCTAACCTGAGTTGTACAAGAATAAAATGATTCAATCAAACAGTCTAGTCTTTCCAAGTGAAGAACTAGTCCTAAGGAGACCAATTGTTACCCATCAAAGGATGGGAGGCAAGTTTGAACCCACTTAAGAAGGCCCCATGCCAGAAGGACCAAGGAGGATCTTATCGCTTAGATTGTAAAGGAACACTGATGCTTTCAATTAATGAGCTCTATTTGAAGAAATATTACCAAAACATGTTTAAAATAATTATCAACAAAGAACAAAATTTGATTCTATTTCATCAAAATCATTTATTCTTGTGAATCATTATTTGCTCGTTTCTAATATGTCATGATGTGTTTGAAGAAGAAGAGTCCACCAACCATCCTATCCCTCTTTTTACAACATAAATACAATCAAACACAATCTCTATACCATCTGCTTACCATTTAATCATTCCTCAAACATGTTGGTAGATGTAAGAGAACCTAATGAGTCCTATTCCCTTATACAAGAAGAAACACATTTTGTTTAGACTACTTTGATGAATGGATTCTCCTCTTCAAATTTTGCGTATCTTTGATTTGGAGATCATTGATCATCTGAGATTTCTAAACACACATCCTCATAAGAGTTGGTTTGGTGTGAAAAGAACCTATCGACTGATGGTTGGTAATAACTAAGAATCATCATCGACCGACCCACTATAAATCCTAGTCCGATCTTGATTGTGCATCCCTTCCTGTTGTTCCATAGTTTTTTCAAGTACTTGTGACATGAATAAAGAATCAAACCTTCTTTGCAAGATTAAGAACACAAGGTGAGTTCCAATCAAAAGGTAATTACATTAATTCTTATATGAATTCTCCTCAAGTTCTACATCAACTTCGTGACTTGAGGAGGATGATCCCAAAAAGAATCTCTTGCTTCATCTTTGGAAGACTGAGGGCTTCCTTAACTACTAAACCTTCAACTTTTGAGATGAAAGTGAGGTTAGAGCTAAGGTTCCTAACCACCGATAGTTTTACATACATTGATTGAATACTTTGCTTTTTTGAGGCCGGTCTTCATCAGCATGAGTGTCACCTCCAATGAAACCTCCGAGAGGGGTTGATATGCTAATCACATTAGACTCATCCTCCGAGATGGATTCCAAGTCTATGTGAATAGTAGGGTACTCTATGAACTAGAACATAACTTTGGCTGATGGCCAACGTGGGTCTTCCACCTCTGAACTACCTCTATTTCTACCTCTACCTCTACTGGTGAGTATCCCTACCCACATGTCATATGATGGAATGAACGTGGGTGGAATGTGATATGCGCTCCACTTTCTTCCTCAATTTTCTTTCTTGTTCACTTGGATTTCATTTTTTTTTCTTTTTTTCTTTTTTTTTCTTTTATTTGAATTTAAATTTATCCAAGTTCATGAGAAAGGGTGTTTTGAGGAAGATAGTAGGTCGCATCCTCATATATCTCAATCCTTCTAACTAAAATAGTTTTCATCTTTTGACACAATACTCAATCCCATCCTTCCCGAACTTAATGCACATGGAGGGAGGATGGAATCATCTTATTCGATGTATCCAAGTCCTACCAAGAAAAGCGGTGAATGAAGTATTCAAATCAATGATATAAAACTTATCTTCCCTTATAGTCACCTATCTCCAAAGTGACACTATGGAACCTAAAGCCCACTCTTATGTTCATTGAATCCTCTCAACATCATTCGATCTCCTCAGTGTGGAGATGTCGATCCTCAACAAATAAGGGTCTTTAGACTCATAATGTTCAAGATGAAAAACTCTAGCAATCAATCCCATGTCAACTGTAATGTAGAAGGGATGGTTGTGCTTCATGTCTCCCAAGATGATCTTCATCTATGAAAGTAATCTGAGATAATGTGCCTCCTCCCCAATGGACCGAGCTAAACATATCTCGTGATCAAGGAGAGCCTTGATTAGTGATTCCCTCATCTCTTTGGATAAGATAAGGGCATCATATATGCTTAGCTTAGATGGAACTTTCTTGAGAGAGACATTGTAGTCCACCTTGCTAATCCTCCACAAGCATATCCAAGGGTGGAGCATCCGTGGAGGGGTTTCGATCCTCTAAACCAATGACTTATTTCTCTCTATTTTGAGGTGTTGCCCTAGGAGGTAGAACCTTGCCACTATGGAGGTTGACTTGGTGATCTTGTGGTGTGGTAATGAAAGGTTCTACCACACATCAAGCCTACCCTTCCCTAGGACCCTCAATTGGATGATTCCAAGTCTATCTCAAGAGAAACTGTAGTATTCAAAGTGAGAAAATCCAACTCAATGAAAGAGGAAGATTGAAATTCTTATAGTTGTTGTTTAGACTTAAAGAGTTATTAGGAATAGATTTAGACAACCCATCGAGTGACATGATATAATTCAAACTAGCTTTATTCTTTAATTTCTTGGATTTGATAGGAGGTACATAGTAAAATTAAGTAAAGTAAAAGGGGTGAGGGATTTGATGCCCTCATCTACCGATACAAGATGTCTACTAAAAGAAGAAGAGCTAGTTGAGAGGTGGTTAATGTGGTGGTCAATGGTGGAGGAGACTAGACTCTGCTACGCTATCTGCTAGCACATACTACTCAGCCGAGCTCCCCTTTCCTAAGTTGGCTCAAAAAACTTGTAAAACTTCCTTGATGTTGAGAGATTTGAGCTAACGTGCACCTACAAGAAAAGTTTCTTGATCTTTGATACAATTTTCTTAGAATTTGGATAAGGAGATATCCCAACCTTCTTCAATTTTGGAAGGATCAAGTATCCCCAAGGATTACCCTAATGGAAATGGATTGTTGTTTCAGGTATTCCTTCAGATAACTATAGCACCGATCTTGAAGCTATGTTCAAGCCTCATTAAATGTGAAGCAATCTTCCAAAACATGACCTAGCATATGGTGGTAAGGGAAAAGTTAGGATCATGGCTTTGGCCTACTTCCTCCAATCTCCTAGGTTCGTAGCTAAAATCAGGCTTCTTTAAGAGATTCTTAAAGATCTTCATGATTACCTTTCTTTTAAATGAATAAGGCTTGTTAAGTTTATCCAAAAGAGGTGGACCATAGCTACTTGGCGGGTATGTGTACTGATGTTGATGTGGTTGAGAAGGAGGTGGTGGCAGCCATGAGGTCAGTGGCACCCAAGAGGCTACCCTGGTGGTAGAGGAGGTGGAAGTGGGAGCACAGGTATCTCAAACTACTCGCTCTATTTCCTTATCCACGCTATCAACCCTTAATTCTTCTCATATACCTTCTGCGTTTTGGCTTTGTTGGTAGATCTAGAGAAGGTAACTATTTGGCTTCTCCTTGCAAGTTAGCCACCTTGTTGATTAATTTCTCAAAAGTTTTGATGGTGAAACCTTGAGCATGAAGGCAATGACCATAGATATTCTTAAGCGTAAATCTCAATGGCATGATATTCAAACAAATGGTGGTTCACATTTCAAACTCAAATTATGTCATCCGAGAATATAATCAATGAGGGACTCACCAATTTTGTTGCCATAACGAGATCACCAAACATTGACCCTTTATTGATAAAGAAACCTCTTGATAAAGAGTTGCTCCAACTCAAGAAAAGTCTTCACCGAACGTTGGGAAGTTGCACCACCAAATGCTATACCCGCTAAGCTACATGAAGAGATAGAAGAGTAAAACATCACCGCCACCAGCAATACAACTAGCTCTAAAATATGTAATGTGCCTCGTGTTCCCACTACCATCAAAACTCTTGAAAGAAGGAGGCATGAAGCCCTTAGGATATTAGATTGCATCAAATTCCTCTAGGAGATCTACCCTTTGGAACCGATGATCTTCTTGGGCTTGAGCCAATGATTCTTTCACTTGCTCAACCATACTGATATATTTTTCTTGTATGGAGGTACTATCCACTACCTTCCTATACATGGTGCTACCTTACTCTCTGGAGGTAAAGTCTTGGTCGACATGCACCAACTTTGGCCTATAGTAGGATGGACTACTTGGTTTTTGAAGTGCAAAAGATAGTCTAGCAAATCTTTAAGCCTCTTCTCCCCATTTATTTTTCAATCTTCTATAACTAAAGAGGTGTTGGATTGAGTGGGTCATGTCTTCTGCCGCCTCTCAACACCTTCTATTATCTGGATGCTCTGGAGGGATCCCCTAGTGTCTACCATGTAAACCCCACTCCCAATAAATCATCTTCATTGGGATTAAAATTGATCTTCTCCTCATCGACAGATATCATAGGATCTCTTTTTCTCCATGAAATAATGAGCTACTATATCATTTAGATAATGGCCTCCGCCTCTCCTGGTGATATGAACTGAGGCATGGGCCTCCTAGCCCTCTCCTCTAATATGCTTCCCCACATTGTGGGGATAACATATCTCAAATCAAATTGAGCCCCATACTAAAACATCTCATGCTCCACCTACTCAAGATAACCAAACGAGGCCGCATATGACCTCCTACTCAACAAGGGGCTAAAAAAGGCTGGTGGGGGGTGAAGTACTCAACATCCTCTCGTGACCTAGAGAGAGGATGGAACTAGTTTGTCAGAATCAACGAGGAAACCAAAGTGGTAACTCTCAACAATAGACGTGGTTGCCTCCATCTCCTAATAATGCGAGTGGTATCACTTATCATGCGCTTCTTGTTTCTCCCACCCGGTAGGGAAAACAAAGTAAGAGCTAGACCAACCTCAAAAGTAGGTGAGACAATCCTGGGATCGTGGGAGCCTTCCCTGGGGTACTAGTGAGTGGATACACTTAATGATGGGCCGACACCGACATCGATTAGGGAATTGCCATAGCCTTCCTCCTCTTCATTGAGGGAATCTCAAAATCGAGATGTTAACCCAAATGACCGCTTGCCCGGCCACTATCTCCTACTAACAACGTGAGGGAGGTCCCCTCACATGTAATGCCCTCAAACCTCTTCCAAAGTGGTTTAAGTAACTTGCAAAGAGAGCATTCATTTATTTTAAGCATCCTTAAGCATAATCCCTCAGAAGACATGATTAGGCTAATATCGCCTATCATCCAAGGCATACATCCTAACATCCAATCTAAAATAATACATGACAAAATAAACATACATCACACCATACATCGACTAACATAGAGCTAGAAGTGGTGACTTAATTCTAATGTGTGTGTGTTGAGGCTTGGTGTGGTATGTCTTACTAAAAGCATTTGGTTATAATTTTCTAAGTTTGGAAGAACATTCAAGTTAATATGAAGGTTGGTTTCACTTGAAGTTATTAAATTGATTTACAAATTTTAACTTGTATTTTTATTTTGTTCCATGTGGTTTACACTTAACAATTATGTTATAAAGAGAGGAAAGAGGATTGCTCTTTTCATCCCTATCTTAAGCCACTTTCTAAAACATATTAATTTGATTTAGTTCTCTTTAGTGAATGACTTATTATACATTTTAAATTAATCCCATGTTTAAGTTCACTTTAAATAACCTTATTTAATATGAAAAGATTCTTAAGATTAATTTGATTAAATTACGACACATGACACATATTAAATCATTCTTTTCATCACAAATGTCATGCATATGATTTAATTCTAAGTGTATCTATACATGTAACATGCATTTTAGCACACTTGAATGATGAACTTATGTATATTCCAAGTTTATATTTTCAATTGATTGAATTACTTTATCATATGTAGATTTAAAGTTATATCCAAATTCTTATATAGAAATATATAAGAGTGAAATTAAATAGGTATGTGTTGTTGTTAACCGGAAGTGAGATAATCAAATGACCTCCTCTACTTAAAGCCTCATATTCCCAGGATGTCTGACTATATACTGCTATCATTTAGATTTATGTAAATTTTCATATATGAATATAAGAAAGAAACCCCAAATCACATGATTAAATAATTCAATCACTTAAATAATCATGAATGCATGTATTTTTTAATAAAAGGGTATTATCATTTCTAATTAAATATACACATGTGTGTATAAAAGACATAAACAAGTAAAAGCCTTTGTTAACTAGGAAGAGGTAATCAAATGACCTTCTTAGGGCTACTTAAAGCCTAGTATTTCTAGGATGTTATGGTGAAATATTATATATCCGCTTCATCTATTCCCTTTATAAAAAAAGGGATAAATAAATAGAAATATAAAATGCCTTATTGGGGACACCAAGCAGATCAAGATATTCTTATTAGGGTGATCAGTATGACATTAGAAGAGGTGTACTATCTCAAAAGATATAGATCACCACCCTACAATGGACCTAATCACCTCAATAATGACTCCTAAGGACTATGGGTCTTGAATATACCATGAGATTCTTCTCTAATTTACATGGAAAAGTAAAGCGTTTATTTTAAATCATTAAGTTCTGGGGCAAGCCCCCCATAGTTAATTACACCCTAAAGAATGGGATTAGGAATACTCTGATTAAGGTAAATAATCATTATCTCCAAAGATTTTAAAGGTAGGACTATCAATCAATTGGTTTATTTATAGAAAACCAAGTGGGATCGATCAAAGAGAGAGTTCTTATCAAGCCAAATAAAATAAGAGGATTCTTAAGATACTAGAAAGCCTAGTAGGACCTGACTACCTTATGGTTGGGCATTTTTGAAATTGAATTAATGTGTTTTAGTTGAATTTTAGAATGGATTATAGTTGCGGATACAAGGTCATGAAAATGCAAGAGGTGAGGATTTAAATGCAGGAAGTAGCAACCTGAACTAAATCTCAAAAGCTTTGGTGAAGGCCAAAGCATGACCTAAATCTAAGGAAAAATGGGTATTTGGTTTACCTCCAGAGATGATAAACCACCGACTATTATACTTATAATTGGGGTGGGCCAACTAACTTCTCCTACTTTTAAAATATGTAGGAAAGTCATATGTTTATGTAAGATAGCAAGTTGTTATTTATTTAAAGGAGATTAAGTAAAACACACTCCCTAAAGAGACTAGATCATGTAGGGCATGAAATTCATGACTTAAATAAATGCAAACTTTTCATATGTTTTATTTTGTTTGGATAATCATTTGACCGAGGTATAGGATTCTTTATGCCTAATGCATGAGAAATTAGATTATGTGCCAAAAGCATGATGATAAGAGGTGTGTTTTCACCATGACTCTCACAAAAGCCAAGTTTCGATGGCAAAGGTGGAAACCCTCCAATCAAGAGTGAAATAATATGTTTTATGCATGATAATAGAAAATACACATCCAGTACATAATGAGACTAAGTCCTTAAACATGCCTAAATAGACTAGATCATGTAGGTATGAATTCATGACTTAAATCTAATGCAAAATTTTCATATATTTTATTTTCATTTGGACAATCATTTGACTCGCTATAGAATTCTTTATGCCTAATGCATGAGAAATTAGATTATGGGCCAAAATCAACAAAATAAAGAGTGTTTTCACCATACTGGTCAAGTTCTCGCAAGAGTGAAATAAATATGTTTTTATGCATGATGTTAGAATAGAAAGTACACATCCAACTAAGGGTGGTTGCTAATTCTTTTATCTTGATTTTAACTTAGGCTTTAAGTGAGGTTATGAATATTTATTTTAATTTTAAGGTGATTAGAAGATTTTTCCTAAGAGCCTAATCATCATCCGACATACATCAAGAAAAGAAGAAACTAAGAAAACATGCCATTTATAATGCCCAAGCTAAACAAAATATCAAATATTTTATAAAGTTAATGCAAAATAATAAAAGGTCCATTTGGTGCACCACCGACAAATTCAAAAATAAATTGAGTAGTGAGCTCTACCCTTATACAACCCGGATTACAAATGAATTAATTATAATTAAGCAAAAGAATTCATGTTATTGGGGTCTTCATTAGTCACTTCTTATTTCTTCTTTTCTTCTTTTCTTCTTTCTTCTTTTGGATGGTTGGAAGGTTGCTCGGATTCATATGGTACATAAGATGAAATCTGACCAATGCTCATTCTAATCCCCATAATAATCATTCCAAAATCCTAATTATAAAATTACATGAAAAGAAAGCAAATCTTACTAACACCAGAAGAGAGATTAGCTAAACAAACCATATAAATCCCAAGCATGTATGAGCATATAGGACTTAACACCCACATATGGGTTAGTAACCAAGTCCACTAGCCTATTGGATTATGCTTAGAGGTATAAGCACCGCACAACAAAAGCATTTATATTTTTATTTATTATAGTCATAAGCACAATCCTAGAAGATAATGATTAGATAAAATCATCCTACCATTTAGTCTACGCACATACACCCTAACTTCCGGACTAAAACATTACATCATAAAACAAAAGCAAACATCAAACCATGCACGCCCTAGCCTAAAGCTAGAAATGGTGACTTAGTATAATGTGTGTGTCATTTAAAGTTTGTGTGACATGCTTTATGGCTTTAAGGTTTAAATTTTCTAAGTATGAAAAATATTAAACTTGGATGGGTGGTTTTATTCAAGTTGTTTAGTTGATTTAGTTGATTTTATTTGGTGATTTGTTTTAAGTTTGAATGAACTAAAATTAATTACTAAGTTGTAAAGAGAAGAAAAGAAAAGAGAAACTTCTATTCCTTCCCTACCTTATGTAATTTCTAAAGTAGATTCATGTTTGATTTTATTTAGTGAATGTTTTCTTATATGTTTTAATTAATCCTAAGTTTAGATTAACTCTAAACAAGCCTATTCAAAAGAGAGACATTTTAAGATTAATAAAATGAAATAATATCACAAAACACACACCACTTCATTTCTTTCCCAACATTTATGACATGCATATAGATGAATCCTAAGCATATCTATACATGTAAATGGGAATGTTTAGTACACCTTAATGATGGATTTTAAGTAGTGTTACTCAAGAAAAACTTAGGACGCTTTATGATGCATGATTTTCATTAAGTAGAAAAGGGGTATTCTTTTATCCTTTATTCATATGCATATGTGTATGTATGAAAGGAAAGTGAGTACTACACCATTGTTAGCACTGGGGTGTAAGGTACAAGACTTAAGGGCTACTTAAAGCCTCAATCGAGGTTGTCCGACTAATATACCACTTTCTTAGATATATATGCATGTATAAAAGAAATAAATGGAAAAAAGAAAGATTCAAAAGTTTATATTTATTTGGTTTTGGTTTGGTTGTTTAATTTATATGTGTGATGTGAAATTCCTTCTTAAGTCATGACATGGAGTGTATAGAATGGATTTGAGCAAGTGTTATGTCCTTTTCAAATGGACTATACACCTTGCCAATCCTAAAATTCTATGTAAGAAAGAGAGAGAGAGAGAATCAAAGCCACATAATACATATCTTTATATTTCTCACATGCAAGCTTATAAATAATTATAAGTAGCATACCTTTCAGTTTTGTGTTTGATTTATAATTTTGAAAATAATTTTGAATTTAATAGTGATAATATCCATTCATATTCTTACTCTAGCCAATACATGCAACTTGACATAAAGAAAACAATTTATTTTAATTTTGATTATTAAAAGGAATGAATGCATGATTTTCATATGGCATACATGTTAGCATGCTAGGAAAGAAAATAAAGTAATGAATGCAATATAAATACATTCACCCTAATTAATTCCCAAAGACAATCTTATGGAATAGAATTATTTAAAGCAAATCAAATTTGGTTTTAAAGAAATTTTGTTTGATTTTGAGTTTGATTTCAATTTAAGAAATGTGAGATGAGTTTGTTGGTCAACCCATTCCACATGTGTAGATATTTTAGTTTAATTTTAGGTGGGCTAATTTTATGTTTTAGTTAGGTTAATGTGTACATTAAGTGTATTAATTATCCCTTACCTATACCACCTTAGCATATTTAACCAAATAATTATGAGCCAATGATATGACATAAACCACAAGGAATTTAAATCACCAATGCACCTAGGAAGAAAAGGGCCTAATGCATTTGGCTCATAATTAATGATTAATTAAGCTATTTAAGTACTTTCATAACCCTTCCCACACATATGGATTAGGTTTTGATTTCCTTAAGCCACTTAGATATACCCAAGCATCTACCCAAGATAGATCAATTAAGTTATGGAATGTTTTGAAAATTTAATCAAGTTAATTAAGTAAGTAATTAGTGGATTAACCCTTAATTGAATTTAGATTAAGAGAAAGGGGCTTAGGGAATAGTTTAGAGAAATATCCCAAAATTATTCCCTAAACCTCTGATCACTCAAACAAAACTTAATTAACTTAATCAAGGGATTAAACCATTATTCACTTACTAATTAGATTAATTGCATTAAGAGGGTAATTAAGGATTCAAGAATTGATCCCCTAATTAACCCATCAATAAATCCCAAGAAACTTGGGGAGAAAAGTCATACCCCTAAATGCACGAGAAGTTTGAGATTAATCAATGGGATAATTAGGGAGCAATTAGGGTTATTAAGTTTTATCAAAACCTAATTAAGGAAAACATACTATTTAAAATTTATTAAAATTAATTTTAAAATATTATCCTCTGAATTATCTTTCCAATGCTTTTTTACCTTATATATTTAGGATTTTTCTAAAATTAGTTATGCAATTATGAAGATTCAATGATTAAGAATAATTAAATAAATTCTAATTAAAATAGCTAATATTGTCGTGCTACGGAGGCGATGCATTGTGCTTTCCACATATGAGAGAGGCTATTTAAGTTATCACATCATAACGTCACATCGGTGCTACACGCTTTCTTCCCATCCGCCTAACCAAGGATCGGACGAGTGAGATTAAGATCGTGGAGCTACACGCTTTTCCCATCTTGATCATGGCGTCCATCCAAAATGTGCGATGGATGGCCCATGATCCATCCCTATGGGAGATGGCCACCCATCTTATGGGGAAGATCGAGCTCGATTGAGCTCGATTGAAACCAAATTCAAGCCACACCATCTAGTAAAGGGGACACATCCAACACTAACTTTTCTTGGGGTGAAATTTTGTTTCACAAAGGACCACCCCATGGCTAAATTAAGCTTGGATTAATGTCATACTGGAGGCTATCACCGATGCTCGAGTTCAATGATGTAGCTTAGATAAAAATAACTATTTTTCTTAAATACACACATTTATTCATGATTAAAAGGATGAGAATCATGCAAATATTATATTTTCTTTAATTAGATCATTTATGTATATGATTTAAAGCTCTATCTAAATTCTAATGTTAAAATACATAAGAATGAAATCAAATGGATAGGTGTCTTTGTTAACCGTGGAAGTGAGATAATCAAATAATCTCCTTGTGGTCGCTTAAAGCCTTGTATTCTCGAAATGTCGGACTATATATCCACTACCATTCAAGCTTATATAAACTAACATATGAATGAAAGAAAGAGACTTCACTTCATACACTTAAATTATAAACACATACATCTCTTATGTATTTATGACTATCATCACTACACATATTATTATTCATTTGTAAACTTTTATAAAATATATTTGGATTTAATAGTGATAATAACCACACCTATATTAAGTTAAGTAAAAAAGATGCAAGCTTACATAAAGGAAATCTCATTTAATTCAATTGATTTTTGAAAAGAAATGGATGCATGAAATCAAATGGCATACAATATTTATCATGATTGGAGAGGAATAGTCAAATACTGCGTGTGATTCATTCAATCCAATTAATTTCTAAGAACAAACATACTAAATAAAATCATTTAATGTAAACTAAAGCTTCTTTATTAATTTAGTTTTGGATTTTGATTTGATGTTAATAAGGAGGAGAACACTTATTGGTAATAATGATTTAGGTTTAAGAAGAGATAATTAGGAGAATTTTATGAATTAATTAAGTTAGACCCTTAATCAAATCAATTAATTACCCTTACCTATGTTACCTTAATATAATTAAACAAATAATTATGAGCCAACATGGTATGCATATGAATAGACAATAAATTTGCAATGATCCAATGAAATAAAGGGGCCTAATGCAATTGGCTCACAATTGATGGTTAATTAAATTAAGAACGTAATTAAGTACTCTTATGGTTTCACACATGTGAATAAACCATAATTTTCTTAAACCTTCTTTATGTTATCAAACAGATAAAGGTTGACCCATGATTTAATTAATTAGGATATGATGTGATAATGATTTTAATTTAGTTAATTAAACTATTTAATTAATTAATTAGACCTTTATTTGATTTGATTTTTTAAAATGAAATAAACTTAGGGAAAGAGGCTAGGAAAGAGATCACAACTATTCTATTAGTCCATTCACTACCCATGCTGAATTAATTAATTTATTTGTTGATTAGAGGTTAATTAATCACTTAATTAAGAGAGTAATTAAGGCTAAAATGAACTATTTTCCTAATTACCTAAGCAATAAATCCCAAAAAAAATTGTGGGAGGTAGAGGTCATCCCATTAAATAATCTCAAAAGTTTAGAATTAATTACTTGAGTAATTAAGAAGTAATTAAGCTAATTATATTTTTAATTAAACTCAAATTAAGCTTTAATGATCAATTAAAAGTAATTAGAATTATTTTTAATCAATTCTCCTTTGAAATACCTTTAAAATGAGTATGTATTTATATTTTTCTAATTTTCCTATGATTTGTTATGATTTTTAGGAGTTTTAGCCATTAAAATAGACTATTAACCATAATTTAAACATAATCTCAATAGAATCAGCTGCGAAGATCTTTCCACGTGGTAGGATTGGTATTTAAAATCATCCGATGTGGCACGTGCGATGATACATGTTTTTCATCCTTATTGTCCCATCTAAGATTAGATGGCCATGATTAAACCCATGACTCTTAAGGGAGTAAATCAAATAATCTTATGAGATCTAATCATGACCATCCATTCTAATCACAAGGAATGAACAAGGGTAATTTATCATCTCATGAATGATGAGAAATAGAGTTTGTCGCCATTGCTCACTCAATTGCTTACGAGCTTAGATCAACTCCAAATGGATCCCACACCTTCACTCATCGGAGGGAACCATCCATCAAGATCACGAGATAAAAATTTCCTACACAAAGCTTCAACCAAAAATCACCAAAAACTTGGTTTTGAATAATTACCTTGCTAGAGCTCAAGATCGATGACATAATCAATCGAGGAAGCTTTGTCAAGTAGAGATGATACCAGAGCACCAAACCCTGCTCACTCGGGACCAAGTTCCATCAATTTGGAGCTCTGGTGATCGAACTCCTTGTTTCGTGATCAGGGCTTGGGGATGATTCTTTCTTGCTCAATGAGGTGGGGAAGGTGTGTGCAAGAGGAATTAGGATGTAATTGAAGTTTAAGTGGGTTTCAATCGGAGGAGGTGTCCTCTTTAGTTTTGAGGAATCCTAGCTTAAAGAAGCTTGGAGTGTCTGTGGAGGCTTGGCGAGTTTTATTTTGGGCTCTAGAGTGATTCGAGGGTGTGTGTGATGAATTCTAATGAAATGAGGGGGTATATCCCCACCCTCACTGGATTGGATGAATGAATTGACTCCTCAATTTTAGCCACCACCATCTGGCCTGAGTGGTCGGTTACCTCCATGGCTGACAGGTTGGTGGAAGGCGAGAGGTGGCTCAAGGCAACAATCCTCAAGTTGGGATCCAATGGATTTTAGCTTGTGAGGGAGGTGAGTTAACTCCTTCTTGGTCCAAGCCGACCCGTCCACATGGGTTGGGCTAGAGGTTAGACCCCATTTTAGATGTATGAGGGCCACATGGAAAGGGAGAGTGGACTTGCTTCTTCTTCTTCTTTTGGCTAAAATTGATGTGGGGAAGAGAGGGATTTTCAGGTTGAGCTCAATTTGGGTTTGATTAGTTTTGGGCTAACCCAAGGTGGGTTAATGTTGGATCAAGTCCCAATGGGTTATGGCTTGGTTCCAAGGGTTTGGCTCAATTTGACCCTTATAGGTTAAATTAGGTTAATTAGGTTGACTAATTTGTCAAATTGGGTCAAATTAAAGCTGAGTTCAAATGATGATTTGAAGTTGTGGTATTTATTTTTGGATGTCGAACACCACTAGATCATAAAGGGTACTTATTAAAGTATCCGGCATGACATTGAGGTATGATTTACTATCTCAAAGATAGAGATGTCACCCTTCAATGGACCTAATCACTTAATAAGGACTCCTAAGGCATGATGGGTCTTGAATATATTGGAGATTTTTCCCTTGCTTTATATGGATGAACAAAGCGGGATTTATATTAAACCGGTTCTTAAGTTCTATGGAGGAAAGCCCCCATACAATTACATCTTAGGAAATTAATTTTTAAGAGTACTCGATTAAAGTAGATAAGTATCTTCTCCAAAGATTTCAAGGTTAGACTATCAAAGGATTGGTTGTATTTGAAAAATCAATTGGGAAAGTTCACGAGAGGACTTATTTTTTTGAATCTAAAGGGAGGAAGTAGGGAATGCTCATGATACTAGGAAGCCTAGTGAGCATTCCAATCTATTATATGATTGGGCTTTATGTATTTGAAAATGAAGAGATTTATTTGTTAGAGTTAGATTTTATTAGATTGTTAGGGCTTATAATGCCAAAACAAAGTTGGGAAAATGCCTAAGAGGTGAGGATTTATGCTTGTTGCCCAAATAAAATAGACCTTGATCTTGAATTGGGAGTTCTAACACAAGTAACACTTCCTCAATCTAAGTGAAAATATGCATAAGGTTTACCTCCAGAGAGAATAAACCACCGGCTAGACTTACATCCACTTATAGTGGCGATAACTCCTATGCTTTAAATCCATGTGGTCATCATATGAATTTGCAAGTTAGTAAGGTCGTTATTTATTTAGAAAGAGAATGAAGTCCTAAACTCACTCCCTAAGAGACTAGAGCATGAGTGGTATGAGCAATGACTTAATCTAATGAAAAATATTTTCTCAATAAAAAATATAATTTTATTAAATAAATATTAAATTAAAGCCAAAATTCATTCTTCACATGCATGATTAAATAAAGTTGTTGGCTAAATCGTGAAAAAGGCATGTTTTCCATCACATGGGATGCCCTCACAAGTCAAGCATTCCCCTATCATGCAAGGATGAAAATCCCTATTTTAAGAGTGAAATAATATGCATGCATGATGTAAGACATACAACATTCAACTAAGGGTTACTAAATCTTTTAATTATCTTATTTAACACCTAGGCTTTTGGTGAGATTATGACTTATTTAAAATTTAGTTATGAGTGATTAATTGAATAGAAATTTTATTTTTATCCTAAGAGCCTAATCGCATCCAGTACACATTAAAGAATCAATCATAAGAAAATATGAAAGTATGTTATTTCTAATGCGCACTTTAAACATAACATCAAATGTTTCATAGCTATCATAAAAGAATAACAAGTCGCGATTGGGTGTCATCATAACCCAAAGAGAAAAGATGTGTAGTCGAGCTCTACCCTTGTACAACCCAAATATGAAAGAATAATTATAATTGTATTAACTGCTATGGGGTCTTCTTTCCTTTATTTTTCATAACTTCTCTCTTCCTTCTTTAATTTGGATGTGCTTCCTTCAAAGGCATCACAAGACACCCCAGGATAAAGCCTTCGCCCTACTCATCCTAATCCCCCATAGAACTAATCCTAATTTGTATTGCAAAATTACATTAAGAATAGGAAAAGTAAATCTAACTACATGTACAAAAGAGGTTAGGTAAACACACATTCATTCTCAAAATATATATGTATAATGTGGACTTAGCACCTCACATGGGTAAGCCCACTTGTCCTAACTTGGATTATACTTAGGATTTAAGCAACCTACAAAGATTTATATTTATTTTAAGCATCACCTTAAGCATAATCTCTGCAAAAAAATATGATTAGGCTAAGAACAACCTAACATCCAGTCAACAAAGCATACACCCTAACATCCATCTGAAATAATACATCACAAAATAAAATATTCATCACATCATGCACCATCTAATTTAGGACTAGAAGTGGTGACTTAATTCTAATGGGTGCATTAAGGCTTGTGTGGTATGTACTATGCATTATAGTTATATCTTTCTAAGTGTGGTGAGATTTAATTTAACAAAAGGTTAGTTTCACTTCAAGTTATTTAATTGATTTGTGAATTTTTAATTTATGTTTTCTTTATTTATATGATATACACTTAACAACTAAGTGTTATAAAGAGAAGGAAGTGGGTTACCCTCTTTCATCCATACCTTAAGCCACTTTCTAAAGTATATTTTATGACTTAGTTTTCTTTTGAATGGCTTATTACACATTTTAAATTATTCATAAGTTTAGGTTCACTTTAAATAACTCTATTTGAAAGACATCTTAAGATTAATCTAATTGAATTCGTCACATGACATATATCAAATAATTCCCTTCCATCACATGTAACATGCATATGATTTAATGAAGTGTATTTATACATACAATATATTTTAGCACGTAAATGATGAATGTATGTGTATGTTTGGAATTTATATATTTTTTTATTTTTGTTGAATTATTGTTGATCTCATTTTTAGAATGAGCTCTCAACCTCCATCTTAGACATAAGGCTCCACTTAGACACTAAAAGTTTCTTAGTCTTAAGACACTTCTAGTGATTAGGTGAACACTCAACCTAGAGATTTAGAAGAGTTAGCTATATGAATATGTTATGCTTTAGGGGTGTTAGAAAATTTGCCTATCCTATAGCTTAAATCAAATCCTCACTTCCTTCTTTCAAGTACAACTCCAAATTCAGATCAACCTTAAACTCAAATAAATTCCAAACCAAAGCTAAATCAATTCCAATAAATTTTTCTCAAATCATGAATCAATTCCAAATGATTGAAGCCCATGATTGAAATCTAAATCCAAAATCTTTCCTAAGTCTCTTTGATTCTATCTTATGGACTTAGCTCAAATCAAATCCAAATCAAATTCAAATTCAAGAAATTTTCTCATAACCCATTTATATTCTCATTTATATTCACAAATATAAATGAAATATAAATTCAAATGATTAAACTAAATCCAAAACTCAATTCCTAGTTCAAAATCTTTCCTAAGTCACTTTGATTCTATCTTATGGACTTAGCCTAAATCAAATACAAGTCAATTCAAATTCAAGAGATTTTCTCATAACTCATTTATATTCACAAATATAAATGAAATATAAATTCAAATACCCAAAATCAATTCAAAACTCAAATCCAAATTCAACCAAAATTCCTAAGCCTTTCAAGTCAAATTCTTGAACTTAGCCAAATCAAACTCAAATCAAGCTAAACTCTTGATTTCTATTCATGATTCAATCAAACCTTCAATCATTAATCCAAATATAAACACAAACTTCAATCATCAAACCAAAACTAAATTCAAAACTCAAATCCAAATTCAACCAAAATTCAATGAAGCCTTTCAAGTCAAATTCTTGAACTTAGCCAAATCAAACTCAAATCAAGCTAAACTCTTGATTTCTCTTCATGATTAAATCAATCCTTCAATCATGAATCCAAATATAAACACAAAATTCAATCATCAAACCAAAACTAAATTTAAAACTCAAATCCAATTCAACAAAATTTAACCTAAGTCTTTCAAATCAAATTCTTGACTTAGCCAAATCAAATTCAAATCAAGCCAAACCCTTGATTTTCTTCAAGATTTAATCAATCCTTAATCATGAAACCAAATTTAAACTTCAATCATCATAAACCAAACTAAATTCAATCAAACCTAAGTCAAACTCATGTTCACCCTTTGAACTTGAAATTATCAAATGAATCAAAACTATTTGACTCTAAATTACTTGCAAATGGATTCATATTTCAATCATAAGTTCATATGTGAGATCAATTAAACTTGATTCATGCCTTGATCAAGTCAATTGACCCACTTGACAAAAGTGACATAAAGTACCCTTTTGACCTAAATTGTAATCCTACCCAAATTGGATTGAACTAAGCCCACCTAAGCCTCACATTGTGAGCAACAATCATCATGAGATGATCACCACTCAAATTAGGTCAAATCAAGTCAAACTTAAGGGTTGACCAAGTCAACACTTAGCCAAAATGAAACATAAACTAGCCAAAATCCACTATAGGCCAAATTGATTGAAACCATTTATCAAAACTAATTCATGATCAATGTTTGAACTTGACCAAGTCATCATTTGAGCCTAACCCAATTGGCCACTTGACCCAAGTTGACCCAACTTGACCTAAAAGTCAAAATATGTCAAAACTTTATCTAAGATAAATTGATTGCAACCAATGGGTCAAATTCATCCCAAACCACTTGTTGAACTTGACCAAAGCTTCAACCAACTGGCCAGACCCAATGAATTGACCATGAACCCAACTTGAGCTAATAGGTCAAATTGAGCTAAAATCAAATCAAACCAAAATTGATTGAAACCAAAGCTTGCAAAACATTTCAAATGACTAGCCAAACCTAAACCAACCCATGACCTTGCCCAATTAGGTCAAATGGTCAAATTGTCAACTTGACCCATTTGACCTAAATGAAATCAAATGAACCAAAACCAAATACAAATCAAATTAAACCAAACCGTTTATGCCAACACATCTCAAATAGTCATATAAACCCCAACCCTTGGTTTGACCTAATTTGACCAATTGGTCAACTTGACCCAAGTTGACGATTTTAACCTAAATGGGTCAACATGAGCCAAATGACATCAAATCAACTCCAAATTCTTTGAAATTTGCTCCAACCCAATTTCAAACTATTCTAAATCTAAATGAAATCAAAGTCAAATGATTATTTTACCCCTAGGTCAAGGGGTAACCTATGACCAATTCCACTTGGAATTTGGTCATATCCTTTCATGGCCACTTGGCACCCTAGTGGACCAAGTGGACACTAGTGGTGGTGCACATGACCCAATGGGTTTGGGTCAGCAAACTCAACCCAAGGCCAAAATGACCACTCCACTCAAAATGAGTACATGGGAATCACTCTCCACCTCATTTAGCATATGGTAACTTCTCCATACCTCTCTAGGCAAACCAAACCACATGGTTCCCAAATGGCCTAACCAACTCAACCCATAGGATCAATTTGATCAAAATGATAAAGCCATGCTCAACCATTCGATCCTCCTGGAGATATACTCCCCTAATTTCATTTCATTTTCACTCTCTGCATTGATTGAGTGATAGGAAGTCAGGAGCATTCCCAAGCTTCTCCAAGCATCCTTTAGCTCTTTGCATTTCTCCATTTCTTAATTTATCAAAATCAAAATAGGGGAGGTAGTAAGATTTTCAAACTTAATCAATACCCAATTTATCAATTCCTCCTTCAAGCACCTTGAGGGAACCAATCAGCTCACCCAGTCTTTATCCAAGCACTCAAGCCACGGGAAGAGAGTTTGATCAAAGGAAGCAAAAGCCCACTTTGGTACATAGGAAGATCCACTCAATCTCAAGCCCTCAAACCTTCAACAGGGCTTCATCTCTACTAGGCGGCTACCAGTTGGAGCACCGGTGATAGCCTCCGAGGTATGGATCAAAACCAAGCATAGGTGTAGAGTTTTGGTCCTTTGTGAAAAAGAAACTTTCACCTCATTGCATTTTGGTTGGATGTCCGGCTCCTTGCATGATGATAGTGTGGGTTAAGTTTGAGCTCAGCTCGGATCAAGCTAAAGGTGGATGGTTGCCCTCTCTACAGGCGAGCTTGGGGCGGATCATGGATCATCCATCCATACATTTTGGATGTATGGTCGATTAATCCACGCATAGGATCCTTCAATTTATCCCCAAGCTGCGCTTAATCCGATTGATCTTTGATAGGACGATCGAGGAAAAAGCCGCCGTAATGTGGAATTGGATGTGATCATTTAAATAACCAATCACATCATGTCATGGAAAGTGCGCCGCATCAACGGTCCACATGGCGGATTAGTTATATAATTAGCATTTTAATTAATCCTTAATGATAGAAACTTCAAAATTACATAACTAAATGTAAAAAAATAAAAAAAATACAAAATAAAATGCATTTTGAAGATAATTTGGGGAATTCATTAAAATTGTTTCCAATTGATTTGTAATGAATTTTCCTAAAGTAGGTTTTTTTTTGAAAATTAATAACCCTAATTACTCCTAATTACTTCATTAATTGATTCCAAGTTTCTGTATTTAGTGGGATGACCTCCTCCCTAATTTTCTTGGAATTTATTGATTAGTTAATTAGATAAATCAATTAATGAATCCTTAATCACTCTCTTTATAATTAAAGCTTAATTAAGCATGTGAATAGTTAATCCCTTCATTAAGTTAATTAAACTTTGTTTAAGTGAAGAGTAGGTTTATTGAATGGGTTTGGGGTATTTTCCCCAAGTCATTCCCTAAACCCCTTTCATTCCTTAATTTAAATTTAATAAAGGATAATCCTAATGACCTACTTAATTAACTTGATAAAATTTTTAAAATATTCCAACTCAAACAACTCCTTCTTGGGTAGATGCTTGGGTGTTCAATAACCTAAGTAGCTTAAGGAATCATATCCCCATATGTGTGGGAATGGTTATGAAAGTACTTAAATTAAACCCTTTAGCTTAATTAATCATTAATTGTAAGCCAAATTTATTAGGCCCCTTTCTTTCTTAGGTGCATTCGATTTAAATTTCTTATGATTTTATGTCATACATTGCCTCATAATTATTTGGTTAAATATGTTAAAGTGGTGTAGGTAATTAATGAACTTAATGAATACCTTAACCTAAGTAAAACATAAAATCCACTTAAGGGTTCTAAAAATCAAACTAAAATAACATATTCATGTGGGAGATGGGTTAGGACCAGAAAACCTTCTCACATTTCTAAAATTAAATCAAACTCAAAACCAAATCAAAATTTTCTTAAACCAACTTTGATTCACTTTAAATAATCTTATTTCATAGATTGTCTTTAGGAATTAATTGAATGAATTTACATGCTTTCATCACTTTTTTTTTTCCTAGCATGCTAAATGTTATGTCATATGAAAATCATGCATTCATGTCTTTTGAAAAATCAAATTAAAATGAAATATTTCCTTTATGTCAAATTGCATGTTTTGGCTAAAGTAAGAATATGAATGGCTATTATCACTACTAAATCCAAAAATATTTTCAAAACTTAGAAATCAAAATATTACAAATAAAAAATATGCTATTTATAAGTACTTATAAACTTGCATGTGAATAGCATGAAATGTGTTATGTGATTTTCCTTCTCTTTCTTAATATAGATTTGTATAGGATTTTGCAAAGTGTATAGTCCATTTGAAAAGGACATAACACTTGCTTAAATCCATTCCTATACATTCTTATGTCATGGCTTAAGAAGAAATTCCACATCACACATAAAACCAAACAATCAAACATAAACTTTTACATGATTCTCTTTCCATGCATTTCTTTTGTACATGCACATGTATTTAAGAAAAAAGTATATTAGTCACGGACACCGGTTGTGAGGCTTTAAGTAGCCCTAGTTGTACCTTACACCCCGTGTAAACAATGACATCACTCACTTATGTCTTTCATACTTGTAAATGTACATATGAAAATGGATAAGAATCTCTCTCTTTTCTTAACCAAATCATGCATCATGAAGCATCCAAATTTTCTTAAGTAACATCCCTTAGCATTCATCATTAAGGTGTGCTAAATATTTCCATTTGCATGTATAGATATGCTTAGGATTCCATCCATATGCATGTTACACATGTTGGGAAAGAAATAAAGTGTTGTGTGTTTTGTGATAGTAATTCACTTTACTTAATCTTAAAATACCTTTCTTTTTTGAATAGGTTTTTTTAGGGACAATCTAAACTTAGGGTTAATTAAAACACATAATAAAATATTCACTAAATAAAATCTTTAATGAATCTACCTTAGAAATTACTTAAGGTAGGGAGGAAAGAAGTTTTCTTCTCTTTTCCTCTCTTTACAACACTTAGTAATTAATTGTAGGTTCATTCAAACCTAATCAAATCACAAAATAAAATCAACCAAATCAACTAAATCACTTAAATGAAACCACCCTCTAAGTTGAACATTTTCATACTTAGAAAAGTTCAACCTTAAAACTAGCTAAGCATACCACACAAACCTTAAATAGCACACACATTAGCTGTTACCACTTCTAGCTTTAGGTTAGGAAGTGCATGGTTTGATGTTTGCTTTATTTTGTGATGTAATATTTTAGTCTGGATGTTAGGGTGTGTGCAGACTAAATTGGTAGGGTGATCTTAGCTATTATCTTCCATGGGATTGTGCTTAAGGGCGTTGTAATAAAAATATATAATGCTTTTGATGTCGGGTTGCTTATACCCTAAGCATAATCCAAAACATGCCAGTGGACTTGGTTACCATGTGTGTGGTGCTAAGTCCAATTTATTCATATACATGCTTGGGATTGTGGTTTGTTTAGCTAATCTCTATTTTATAGGTTTTAGTTAGATTTTCTTTTTCCATTTTCATATAATTTTGCAATTAGGATTTTGGAATGATTGTTATGGGAGATTAGGATGAACATTGGTTATAAGACTATCTTATGTACCATGTGAAGCCTTTGGAAAACACATTCCAACCAACCAAAAGAAAAAGAAGAAAGAAGAAAGAAGAAATGAAGAATGAAGAATGAAGATCCCATAACAATGAATTCTATTGATTGTATTTAATTCATTTGTAATCGGTTGTATAAGGGTAGAGCTCGGCTACCAATTTATTTTAGGTTTGTGTGGTGAGCCACCACAAATGACCTCTTATTCTTTTGCTAGCTTTATAAATTGTTTGATGTTTGTTTAGCTTGTGCATTAAGATGACATCTTTTCTAGTTTCTTCTTTACTTTGATGTATGGCCGGATAATGATTAGGCTCTTAAAAAAATAAATTTTTTTATCCAATTAATCAACTCATAACCTCACTTAAAGTCTAGGTTATAAAATCAAGATAAAAGAATTATCAACCCTTAGATGTTGTATTTTCTTTCTCACATCATGCATAAAAGCATATTATTTCACTCTTGATTTGGAGGGCTTCCACCTTTGCGGAGAACTTGACCTTTTAGAGACATGGTGGAAACACACCTCCTTTCTCATTGATTTTGGCCCATAATCTAATTTCTCATGCATTAGGCATATGAATCCTAAAGCTTATATCAAATTGATTGTCCAAAATAAAAATAAAATATAATAAAAAATTTGCATTAGATTTAAGTCATTAATCATGTCCAATATGATCTAGTCTCTTAGGGAGTGTGTTTAGAACTTAGTCTCTTTCTAAATAAACAACAACTTAGCTATCTTGTAAAATCATATAAATTGCCTACATGTATTTAAAATCGTAGGAGGAGTTGGTTCCACCCCAGGCGGTTGTAAGTCCAAATAGTCAGGTGGTTTATCCTTTCTTGTGGAGGTAAACCAAATACCCATTTTTTTTGCCTTAGATTTAGGTGTGCTTTTGGCCTGCTCCAGATTTAGGCTGAGGTTGCTTCTTCCCTTTAGCATAAATCCTCACCTCTTAGGCATTTTCATGACTTTTGTATTATGGAATTGTAAGCCCTAAATTTCTAATAAAAATTCAACTCAAATAAATGATTCTCCTCAATTTCAAAAATGTAAAGCCCAACCATAGGATAGTTTGGGATGCTTACTAGGCTTCCTAGTATCTTAAACATCTCTACTTATCTTCATTTGGCTTGATAAGAACTCCCTCTCTTGATCGATCCCACTTGATCTTCTAAAATAAACCAATCGATTGATAGTCCTACCTTTGAAATCTTTGGAGACAATGATCATTTACTTAATCAAGTATTCTTAAGGAATCATTTCATGATGTAACTATGGGGCTTGCCTCCATAGAAAACTTAATGAACCCTATTTAAAATAAACCCTACTTTACTTTTCCATGTAAAGTAGGGAAGAATCTACATTCCAAAAGTCATAGTCCTGAGTCCTTATTGGTGATTAGGTCCATTGTAGGTGGTGACTTCTATCTTTGAGATAGTACACCTTTCCTCAATGTCATACCCGATCACCTAATAAGAATCGTTTCTCATGTGTCCCAACAAAGTATATATATTTTGTTTTATTCATCCTTTCCAAAGGGATGGATGAAGGCAAGAATATATATATAATTTTTCACTCGATTTTTTGGCGACTCCTTGGGATGGTTCCTCTCTCCATCTTTAGTAAATGATCAGTCTCTAAGTATCGATAGTGGGTTTTTACTTTTTACATGAATCCAAGACTATCTTTCTTTTCCGTTGGCACTTTGTTTATTTCATTAAGCTAAGCTAGCCAACATCTTTAGGGAGGACCTCACCTTGTTGATCTTAAAACCCCCATTGGGTTCCCCAATGGGTGAAAATAAAAATTTAATAAAAAGAAATAACTAATACTTCCTTCTTACCATTTCTATGGTAAGGAAAGGTTCATTCAAAAATAAAGAAAAATAAATCCTTCACAAAAAAACATCAATTTCCAAAAGCACTTTTCAAAATGCTGTAAAATGTTTGCACAAAATTATCATAAAACATCCTCTTCATGATTGTTATATGTTGAATCATTCCAAAATTAAAATCAACAATCATATTTCAAAAACAAATGAACATATTCACTCAATTTATTTTGATGAAGATTTCATTTTCAAAAATAAAATTCCAACAATCATATTTTCAAAAGCACAAATGAACATCTTCACTCAATTTATTTTGATGAAGATTTCATTTCAAAAATAAAATTCCAACAATCATATTTTCAAAAGCACAAATGAACATCTTCACTCAATTTATTTTGATGAAGATTTCATTTTCAAAAATAAAATTCCAATCATATTTTTCAAAAGCACAAACTTCTTCACTCAATTCATTTTTTGATGAAGATTTCATTTCAAAAAATAAAATTCAATAATAATTTCTAAAGCACAAATGAACATCTTAATTTAATTTATTTAATGAAGATTTCATTTTCAAAACAAAATTAACAATCACATTTTCAAAACAAAATGAACAATCACATTTTCAAAATAAAATTCAATAAATATTTTTCAAATAAAATCAACAATCACATTTTCAAAATAAAATCAACATCATCTTTTCAAAAAATAAAACCAAAATCAAAATCAAAATCAAAATAACATTTGGATCTTTCATTTAGCATACCCAAATTTGCTAAGTGAAGATCTCTTTTCAAAAATAAAATAAAATCAAAATCAAAATCAAAATCAAAATAATATTTGGATCTTTCATTTAGCATACCCAAATTTGCTAAGAAGATCCTCTTTTCAAAAAAAAATCAAAAAAACCAAGAAACTCATTTGATTTTTAGCATACCTAAATTTTCTAAGGATCCTCTTTTTTTAAAATAAAATTAAAAACAAAAGAAACATTTGGATTTCTTTAGCATATATTTGCTAAGGGTCCTCTTTTTAAAATCAAATCAAAAAACAAAAAAACACATTTGGATTTCTTAGCATACATTTGCTAAGATCCTTTCTTTTAAAATCAAATCAAAAAAATAAAAAACATTTGATTTTCTTTGCATACCTAAATTTGCTAAGAATCCTCTTTTCAAAATCAAAATCAAAAAACAAAACACATTTGGATTTTCTTAGCATACTTAAATTTGCTAAGAATCCTATTTTCAAAAAAAAAATCTTCAAAAATAAAACACATTAGAATTCTTCATTTAGCATACCCAAATTTGCTAAATGAGATTCCATTTTCAAATTCACACATGATTCACAAATAAGCAAACAAAGAAGAAGAAATTGTTTTTCATAGCATAAATTTGCTAAGTGAGTAAATTCCAAAATCAAATCAAAATAAAATCACCTTTTACTTTAACATACTCAAATTTGTTAAATGAAGGGTCCCCAAAAAATCAAAAATCAAAACAAATATGAACCTATGGAAGCATCTCTTCAAAAATATTTGAACCCATTTTTTCATACACAAATTTGTTGAAATAGATTCTACTCAAAATCCCCTTTCCAATCAATTCCAAAATCACTCTTCTAAATTCATTTGAGCCCACTTAACACTTTCAAGTTATTGAGTGTGGGTTCAAATTCTAAATTCAAATTCAAAATAAACAATCAGAGATTCAAACTTGTTTTCAACATTGCTTTCGTTAGTTTCGGTTTAGTTAGCTGATTCCGATGGATAGATATGTCTTCACATCAGGCTAGCCTCCCATGATATGACTATGCACACTTGATCCACTTTGGCCAGGCTTTGAGGGGTCGAGGATTAC
The DNA here is from genome assembly GCA_021442155.1 of Cymbidium sinense. NCBI lineage: Eukaryota > Viridiplantae > Streptophyta > Magnoliopsida > Asparagales > Orchidaceae > Cymbidium > Cymbidium sinense. Next base: position 90,510,262 of record CM038220.1, read on the forward strand.
ATGTGAATCCTCGATTAGCGGGACCATGGTGACAAGGATCATCAGTTGACATGCCATTTGATTTAGAGATTCCCTCACTAAAAGAGGAAGCATGGTTCCCCATAGTAGTACTAATTGCACCGGTACACTCGGTTGTTCCTTGCCCCAAGGTGGCACCCACTCATTGGCAAAGGGGAGGCTCCCGATTTTGATTGTCTCCCCTACTTGGGTCTAGTTCTACATTGCTCACCTCCGGACTCATCTCAAAAATAAGAACCACATGATCAAGTGGTATCATCGCATTACCGAGTTGAGGCTACTCGATATTATAAAGTTTTAGGGATGGTTTCCCGGTGGTTACACAGTTCCACCCTCTCTCTGATCTAATAGAGAGGATGTTAGGAGGATTCTACTTCACCTCCACCAGCGGTTCATTTAGGAACCTATTGAGAGGAGAGGAGGTCGCTTGCCTTCATCAGTTTGAGTAGGTGGGATCTGAGACGATGATCGAGGTTGATTTGATTTACATTATATCATTCCCTGGCGTTGGTGGGTAGGTAGGAGGGGCTATAGATCCCGTACATCTTCATGTTACTAGCGGGAGCATCGAGGTATAGCGTCGGTGACCTCGCACTTGTGGATTTTTTGATCGGCGCTACTCGCGTCGATCATCGATATTATCTTACTCACGGGGACTACTCATAGAGGAGCTCATCCGAGAGAGTCGTGGTGCCTCCACCACACCTCTCTCTCTCACCATCTCATACATGTTTTCATCTCTATTCCGGCCATGAAGGCCACATCGGGGAGAAGAGAACCATTGGTGATCCTACTGGCCAAGAGATTCCATTCCATCTACACCTACTATGGCGGAGCTCTCCTGCACCTTTAGCCCAGTTATGGGAAGGAATGGCGATGAGCGTATCATCCCACCCACCAGCTATGGAGATAGCGATAGTTGAGGGAGGAGGAGATAGTTGTTGCCACCATGGTATAGAACCTCCCAGAGTATCACTCCACCCGATCTAGCAATCGAGTATCTTCCTCCCATGAGCGTAGTCCAAGATAGCTCTCCATTAGAGGTTAGGTGTGTCATTCATGACATTGATCCCCTATCGATCATTTTATCTTGTATACACCATTGGTGATCCTTAGGACAACAGCTCATATCTAGTGGAGAAGAAGGAAATCTTAGGATATGCTTGGTTTGATTTAGAGGATGAAAAGGTGCTTTGATCCAAATGAAGATGATGTTGAGGATTCAAGGTAGAGGTAGATACCAAGGGTTCCCTCCTCGTGATCGGCTATGGAAGGTGTGTGGAAGACATACTACCCCCAACACCTCCACAAGAAAAAATAAAAGATGAACAAATAGTTAGGATGGGGGCTTAAGACTTATGTTAGTTTGGAATTATAGAACCAAGCTGTTCATCCTATAACTTGACTAGTCATAGTTGGTGCATGTCTTGGATCTAGCCAAGACTTTACCTCTGGTAGAGCGGTGGCATGTATATGAAGGTAGTGGATAGTACCTCCATATAGAAAAGGACATCAAAACCATGGTTGAGTAGCAAGTGAGAGAAGTGTTGGCTCAAGCCCAGGAGGATCATAGTTCCAAAGGGTAGACCCTAGAGGAATTTGATGCCATCCAATATCTAAAGGTTTCATACCTTCTTTCAAGAGTTTTGATGGTAGCGAAAACCCAGGCGACATATTGCACACTTAGGGCCTTGTTGCAATGCTGGCGGTGATGCTTTACTCTTCTATCTCTTTGTTAGTAGGTTAGCATGCATAGCCATTAGTATCTGAACTCTCAAGACTTTCTTTGAGTTGGAGCAACTCTTCATTAAGAGGTTTCTTTGGAGCTCAACAAAGGGTGATTGTAGGTGATCTCATTATGGCTCAACATGATGAGTCCCTCATTGATTACATTCTTAGATGGCATAATTTGAGTATGAAATGTGAACTGCAATGAATAGCATGCCATTGAAATTCTTGAAGAATATTCATGGCTGGTCACCTTCATTCTAAAGGTTTTACCATCAAAATATTTGAAACTAATCAACAAGGTGGTTGCTTACAAGGAGAAGCCAAATAGCTTCCTTTCGATCAATCAACAACAAAGCCAAAGTTCAAAAGCTTATGAAAAGAAGTAGTGATAGTAGTAGATAAGGGAAATAGGCCGGAAGCGGTTTAAGACCTCTGCTCCATAGCCATCACTTCACCTCCTCTACCACCACCGGTGTCCTATCAGCAACCTTGGCCTCCATGGCCTCCTCCTCACCATATCATAGTAGTACACATACCGCCCGGTAGCTACATCCACCTACTCTTTTGGATAAACTTAAAGCCTTATTCATTTAAGAGAGGTAATCAAGAAGATCTTTAAGAATCTCTTAAAGAAGCTTGATTTTAGCTACTGAACCTAGAAGGCAGGAAGTGGGTAAAAGCAATGATCTAACTTTTGCCCCTACCCATAGGTCTATTTTGGAAGATTGCTTTACATTCAAGGACTAGCTTGAATATAGCTTCAAGATTGGTGCTATAGTTATCCCAAGGAATACCTTATGGAACAACCATCCAGTTCCATTAGGAATCCTTGGGGATACTTGCGATCCTTCAAAACTAAAGAAGTTGGGATATCTCTTATCAACCTCTAAGAAAATTATTCAAAATCAAGAAACTTTCCTGTGCAGAGGCTCAACCTCCAACATCAAGGAAGGTTTGCAAGTTGTTCAAGACAACTTAGAAGGAGAGCTTAGCGGCGGCGGCCTATGTCAGGATAGCCAAGTAGTGCAACCATCGAGTCAGTCTCTCCATTGCCTACTACATCTGACACCTCTACTTAGCTCTTCCTCTAGTAGACATCTTGTATCGATATGAGGGCATCAAATCCTCACCTTACTTACTTTTGCTTGATTTCAACTATGTACCCCTTCAAAACCCAAGAAATCAAGGAATAAAAGCTTGAATTATATCTGTCACTTGATGGTTGTCAAAATCTATTCTATGAAAACTCTTCAAGTCTAAATAATATTATAACAACTCGATCTTCCTCTTTTGATTGAGTTGGACTTTCCTTCTCACGAATATGGGTTCACCTCTTGAGATAGACTTGGAATCATCCGATTAGGGTTCATAGGAGAAGTTGTAGGTGAGCTCACGGCGGTAGAATCTTCCACTAACTTGCCATGAGAGATCATTGTCAACCTCCATAGTGGCAAGTTCTACCTCCAGGGTAGCACCTCAAGATAGAGGAAAACAAGTCATTGGTTTGATGATCGAAGCCCCTCCAAGATGCTCCACCTTGGATATGCTTGTGGAGGAGGATCCCAAGGTGGACTACAATGTCTCTCACCTAAGAAAGTTGTCATCTAAGCTAAGCATATGATGCCCTTATCTTATCCAAAGAGATGAGGGAATCATTAATCAAGGCTCTTCTTGATCTAGAGATATGCTTAGCTCGGTCTATTGGAGAGGAGGCACATTATTCCATAGAAGCTCAGAATCACTTTCACAGATGAAGACTTCTTTTGAGGGACATGGAGCATACAATCCCATATACATTATATAGTGGACTTGGGTAGATTCATACTTAGTTCTCGATCCAGTGCATCATGGTGTTATGAGTCTAAAAGACCCTTTTTTGAGGATCGACATCTCCACACTCGAGGAGATCAAATGATGTTGAGAGGATTCAATGAACAAGGAGAGGGCTTTAGGTTCCATAGTGTTACCTTTGGAGATATAGAAGACTAGAAAGCTGAAGCCAAGTTTTATATCATTGATTCAAATACTTCATTCTCACTTTGCTTGGTAGGCCTTGGATACATCAAAAAGATGATTCCATCCTCCCTCCATTAATGCATCAAGTTCGGAAAGGATGAGATTGAGTATTGTGTCAAAGAAGATGAAAAGCCAAATTAGAGGTTGAGATATATGAGGATGCGACCTACTATCTTCCTCAAAAACACCTTTTCTCATGAACTTGGTCAAAATTCAAATTCAAATGCAAAAGAAAAAAAAGAAAAAAGAAAAAAAAGAAGAAAAAAATGAAAATCCAAGTAAACAAGAAAAGGAAATTGAGGAAGAAATAGACCGCATATCACATTCTCCACAGTTCATTCCATCATATGGACATGTGGTAGGATGACTCGACCTCCAAGGTGAGAGGTAGACATAGAGGTAGTCAGGAGGTGGAAGACCCCGGTTGGCCATCACCAATAGGGGTTATGTTCGTTCACGGAGTACCCTACTATTTACTTAGACTTGGAATCTAGCTCGGAGGATGAGTCTAATGTGATTAGCATACCAACCCCTCTGTTTCATTGGGTGACACTCAGCAAATAATGACCAGCCCAGACAAAGCATGAATGTATTCAAATCAAATGTATGTGTGAAACTATTAGGCGTTAGGAACCTTAGCTCTAACCTCACTTTCATCTCAAAAGTTGAAGGTTTAGTAGTTAAGGAAGCCTCAAGTCTTCCGGATATGGCCAAAGAGATTCTTTTTTGGGATCATCATCCTCAAGTCCATAAACTAATGTAGAACTTGAGGATATTTCAAATAGAATTAATGGAATTGCCTTTTTTGATTACTCACCTTGTGTTCTTAATCTTGCAAAGAAGGGTTTTACTCCTTATACATGGTATTTAAGCATAGTTATAGTACTTTGAAAACTATGGAACGAGGAAGGGATGCACAATCAGATCGACTAGGATTTGATAGTGGGCGGTCGATGATGATTAATGCTTAGTTGTCACCAATCATTTGTCGATAGGTTCTTTTCACACTACACAAACTCTTATGAGGATGTGTTTAGAAACTTAGATGATCGGATGATCTCCAAATCAAAGATGCACCATAAAATTTGAAGAGATCCATTCAATAATTGACAAGCTTAAAGAAATCAACCGGATGAAGAAAATCCTCACGACATACATCGTTCATTCTTGAATGAAGAAGAAACCAATGACTTAGTTAGGCTATTGATTGACTTTAAACTACTTTGCATGGAGTTATGAAGAAATGCCGGATTATCTCTGTAGTAGTCCACAAACTAGATAGATCTACGCCAACCCTATCAAGCAAGCTCCTAGGCATGTTAGATTGAACAATAGGTCATTTTTTGAAACCGATCGATGTTGGTTTCATCAGGAAGAAAAATACCTACGGTTAGCTGATGTCATCCAGTTAAGAAGAAGAATGCCAAATTTGCATATGCGTCAATTTAGGGACTTAAATAAGGCATGTCTAAGGATGAGTTTCTTTTTCCTATACCAGAATTAATGGTGGACATTACCTCATCTCATGCAATATTCTCCTTCATGGATGGGTCATCTAGCTACAACCAAATCAAGATGGCCCCAAGGATGAAAGAAAACTACTTTTCAAACCCATCGAATCTATTATTATAAGGTCATGCCTTTTGACCTTAAAATCTTGCTACTTACCAATGGGCCATGACTCGGATCTTCAATGAACTCATTCATCATTGTTGAGTATTATGTGATGATCTAATAGTCAAGAGAGAAAAGGAAACCATCTCTTTGAAGAGTAGTTTTGAGCGGTTAAGATAATATAACCTCAAAATGAATCCAAGTGTGCATTGAGTAGCTTCAGGAAATTCTTGGTTTTATTGTCCGACAGGGGAATAGAAATAGATCAAAAGATCAAAGCTATCTTAGAAATGCCACCTCTAAAAGTTTAACTCAACTTAGATCTTTCCAAGGATGGTTGGCGTATCTAAGATGCTTTATTTCCAACCTATCGAGATGCAAGCCATTCTCAGCACTTGTCAAAAGGATGTCAAGTTTAAGTGGGATGACAAGTTCCGACATGCCTTTGAAGATATCAAGCGTATTTGGTGAAGATGCCGGTTCTAAGCCCCTAGGCCCACTCATTTTCTACGCATTGGATGACTCTCGGCTGTTGGCCCAATGATGAAGGGAAAGAAAGTGCTCTCTCTACCTACCATCATTCGGATCCAGTGAACTATATTTGAGAAATATTGCCTAGCTTTGATCTTTTCATCCCAAAAGCTACACACTATATGCTTTCTCATAAGGAACTTGATTTCCAAATCAATCCACTAGTATCTCATGACATGGCAACTATCCATGTTTGGCATGTTGGTCCATGATTCTCTCAGTTTGATATCACATTGTACCCTCACGTGGTAAAGGATAATCACTATGGATTTCTTAGCGGCACCACTACCTTGATTCTCCGCTTGGATGATCTCCTCGATGAACAAATCATGAACTTAGGGAGGTTGACAACCATGGGAGATATATTTTGATGGTGCGGCTTCCTTTCATAAAGGAAGCACCATGATCTACTCTTCCAAAGTAGGGTAGAATAGTTCTCTTAACTCACCACGATGTGATGAGATTCTCATACTATCTCTTCAATCCATACACCCAATGAAGCAGTATGAGGCTTTGATTGTTTGGAGTTAGCCATTATAGTGTGTGTTAAAATCATATCTATGGGATTCTCTTGGTCATCAAGATTGTTGAATCCCACAAAGTTCTCAACCTAAGCTTCATCATTACAAGTATACCATGAAGTGAAATTCTTGGTCACCATCTACAAGGTCCCCGAGGAGAGAATCGTAGTAGATGCTTTGGCAAACTTGCCAAGAATTGGCATGTCTTAAAGATGAGTCCATTCAATAAGGGTCCAAAATAGACAAGTCCTATCCCTTATTGATGCTGAACTCATGAAACTTTCTCTTAAAGGGGAGGTTATTGCCAATAGGACAGGAGGCTGGATTGGAGGCAATTGTTCATAAATTATTTGACACCAAACTACCTCAAGAGAAGTCACAAGCCCATCGTGAAATAGAGAGCTCTCTATGCTCTGATGGATGCATGGTCTTCAACAAATATGGTTATGTTGTTTAGACAAACACGAAGCCCATGGGATTGTGATGTACATTCAAGTCTATGTGGAGCATCAATAGTTGAAGATGAAGTGAAGATCAAAAGACAGGATACCACGCCGATGATTATAGGCATGGATGTAGCTAGGAGATGCCATCGGTCGTACATGGTGTGGTCACATCAACCAACATTCTACATCTACTTTGGCCTCATGGCCATTTGGGTGTTGGGAACCAACATTGTGGGTTTGATCGATCCTCCTTCTTCCAAGGGTCATCGGTTCATTCTTCGCCATGACTACTTTTCCAAGTGGGTGAAGCAATCCCACTCAAAAGGTCATGTCGACATGTGCTTATTTTTAGGAACCATATGGTATATGAGTGCCTATGAATTATATCTAATGGTATGCATTCAAAAATACCAAGATCAAAGCTTCAAAGACATATAGATTAGAGATAATCCACCATCTACTACCCCAGCAAATGAAGTTGAAGAATTCAACAAAACTTTCATTTAGATACTAAAGAAGACACTGACAACAGCAAGTGGCATGAGCTTGGTTGAAGCCTTATGGGCATACCACCACATCTGAACTCGCTCAATCACTCCATTCTCCTTAGTGTATGGGTCCAGCCATTCCACCTTTGAAGTTCAACTCCCATCACTAAGGATACTTGGGTAGCAAAATCTACATAGATGCAAAGTTGTGGTTAGAAGAGCTCAAGTTTGGAAGGAGATGCCTATGCACACCTTGAGTTATACTGCCAAAATGATTCAAACTCACAACAATGGTCCTCCAGGTCTTTCAAGTAAGAGAACTTGTGTTAGTCAAGGAGACTAATTGTTGCTCAAGATGGGAGGCAAGTTTGAACCCACTTGGGAAGGCCACATGTCATAGAGGCTAGGAGGATCTTGACTTATTGATTATAAAGGAAACACTCAATATTTCCAATTAATGGGCTCTATTTGAAGAAATATTATCCATAAAACATGTTTGAAAATAATTATCAACAAAAGAACAAATTTTATTCCATTTCACAAAATCTTCTCTTCATTGAAAGTATTTGCTTTCCGAATCCATGGCGTGTTTTAGGATAGGTGTAAGAGAAAGGCATCCTATCCCTCTTTCATAACAAACACAATCAAACTCAATTCATTGCTACTATATATGGGTGAGAGAGGCATCCTAAAGCACTAAGTTAGGTGTAAGAGAACCAAGAAGCATCCTATTTCTTGGTGGGAATTTTGGTTCCATAGTAACCATTTCATTCAATTCCCAAGTGTGTTTAGGTAGGTGTGACAAAACCAAGGTGTCCTATTCCCTTTAACACAAGCACAAAAAAAACAACACAAATCTTTTGTCTATATTTTGATGTGGGGCAAGCCCCATGGCACTCATTTCTAGGTCAATGATATCTTTACCTTCTTGTCATCATTGTCACTTGTTGGTAGATGTGAGTCCCCACACTTTCTTCTACCATTGCAAACCAATGAGCACTGTTAGTTTGGTATACTTCACTGCCCCAATAAGCTACTTCATGTTGAGTTTAGAAGATGTGAGTCCTGCTTCCTTCCCCACTTAGGTTGGTATATTTTAGGTTAGGGTAAGTCTCCAAATTCCTCTTTGCTCTTGAGTTGATATAAGTCCCAGTGGCATTCACTCATTAAGCCTAGGTGGGATAGCACTGTCAAGCCAAAAAGGCAGGACAATCCACGACAATGGGTTAGTTATATGAGTTTTGACCTCATTTTTGAAATGAGCTCTCAACCCCTCCATCTTAGACGGACTCTCTTAGAATTTAAGAGTTCTTTGGGTTAAGACATCTAGTGATTGTGGACACTTAACCCAACCCACAGAGACTTAGAAAAGTTAATTAGAATAGGTCATGCCATGGGGTGTTAGAAAAACTTTCCACCCCATAGCTTGGACCAAATTTCTCACTTCCTTCTTCAAGAAAAACTCCAAACTAATATCAACTTATCAAACCTTGAACCAATTTCAATGGATTTTCTCAAATCATGAATAAATTCCAAATAATTGAAACCCATGATTAAAATCATAACCAAATTCAAATTCCAAAATAATTCCAAGCCCTTTGATTCTATCTTATGGACTTAGCTCAAATCAAATCCAAATCAATTCAATTCAAGAAATTTTCTCATAACCATTTATATTCATTTATATTCACAAATATAAATGAAATATAAATTCAAATATCAAACCAAATTCAAACTCAAACTGAAAATTCAAAAAATCCAACTTTAAGGCTTTTCATTTTGACTTAGCCAAATCAAACTCAAATCAAGCCAAACCCTTGATTTTTTTTTTTCTTCATGATACAATCATAATCATTCAAATATAACACAAACTTTAATTCAAATCAAAATCAAGCTAAAAGTCAACATATTCTCCTTTTGACAAATTGCAAATGAATAAAACTTTATTTGACTCCAAATCACTGGATCTATATTTTCATAAGTCCATATGAGTTCACAAACTTAATCCTCAAATCTAAACTCAATTAACTAAACTTGACCCAAAGTGGCCAATTTGACCTAAATGAACCAAAATTAATTCAATCCAAATCAAGTAAATTAAGCCAATCAACTTGTCATGTTTATTGATCATCATAGGTTAATCAATTATCATGAATTGGGTCAAACCAAGTCAGATATTGACCAAATTCAACTTTAAGCATGAACCCAAATCAAATTTACCTTTAAATTGATTGCAGAATGGATCAAGTTCACTCCTTATTGATTGTATGACTAATTCATAAACCCAATTTGACCAATTACCAACTAGAAACCTAGATTGAATGACCCTTAATCTAAAGGTCAAATCAATCCCAAATCAAATCAAACTAAAATTGATTGAAACCAAGCTACAATATTTAAATGATCAACCAAACCCAAGCCATGATTGAAGCCAATTTGGTCAATTGGGTCAAATTGTCAACTTAACCCAAATTGACCTAAAGGATCAAATTGGCCAAAATCTAAATTAAATCCAAATTAAACTAAATTTATTGAAACTAATTGAAATATACTCAAAATAGTGTTTGAACTTGACAACTTGGTTTGACTAATTTGATTCAACTTTATTTTGACCTAATTTGACCCAAATGGGTTATTAACAAATTAAACCAAATGAACTTCAAATGACAAATCAACTTACTTTTGACTCATTTTAAATCAAATCAAATTAATATTAAAAATACTTTTCCTTTGGGTCAAGCATCCCATGAAAGATACTTTACCCAAGTGGTCATTTCTCTTCCTTGACATCCATTGGTCCACATAGCACCAAGACACTGATTTTCTAACAATTGTTAATGACTCATGGGGAGGTGAAATCACCTCATCTCTAACACTTGGCAAGGACTCTCACCTCCCTTTTTTTAATCCTTCATGGCGCTACTTTCCATGACTTAGCCAAAAAGTAGTTGTTGATTCTCTTCCATTCGCAACCAAGCCAAATGATATGAGTTTGGAGCAAATTGAAAGAAAAGTGTGATTTTCATTCTCATTTCATAAAAATGAAGCATTCACCCATTCTCTCATTCTTCTTAGAGCTCCCAAACATCAATCACATTCATTTTGGAGAGAAAACTCAAGTGGGCAATGAAATGGTGATCATAAAAAAATTCATTTCAACATCAGGATCAAAGTTCATTAAGGCCTCTTCCTAGCTCAACAGATGCTCAGTCATCTTGAAAATCATTCCCTTAACTTTAAAAAATCATAGCCATTAAAATCACATTTTCATAAATTTTCAAATAGATAATATTTTTACTTTAAATCATCCCAATTAAATAGAAATTTTTTTTGTGAATTGACATTCAGACCATTTGGACAAGTTTTGCTAAATACTTGCATGTATGAATAGATATGCTTAATTCATTCATGTGCATGATACACATGTGGAAAGAAATAAAATGTTGTGTGTTTTTTGATAGTAATTCACTTTACTTAATCTTAAAATACTCTTTCTTTTGAATAGGTTTGTTTAAGGAAAATTTAAATTTAGGATTAATTAAAACACATAATAAACATTCACTAAATAAAATCATTAATGAATCTACCCAAATCACTTAAGGTAGGGAGGAAGGAAGTTCTCTTCTCTTTTCCTCTCTTTACAATCTTAGTAATTAAGTAGGTTCATTCAAATCAAATCAAATCATCAAATAAAATTAACCCATATCAACTAAACAACTTAAAGACCACCCTAAGTTGAACCTTTTCACACTTAGAAAATCTAACCTTAAAGCTTAGGTAAGCATACCACAAACCACATGGCATACATTTCTAGTCTATGTTAGGTGCATGGTTTGATGTTTGCTTTGTTTATGATTTGATATTTTAGTCAATGTTAGGGTGTATATGCATAGAATGAATTATGATTTAGTCTAATCATTATTATAGATTGTGCTTAAGGGCTAATAAAAATATATGCTTTTTTATGGTTGCTTATACCCTAAGCATAATCCAAATAAGATAGGTGGACTTGTTACCCATGTGTGGGGTCTAAAATTTGTTTATATACATGCTTGATGTGTTTTAGCTAATCTATTTTTACAAGTTTTAGTTAGATTTACTTTTCCTTTTCATGTAATTTTATAATTAGGATTTTGGAATGATTATTATGGATTAGGATGAGCATTGGTTATAAGATCATCTTATGTACCATGTGAAGCCTTTGAAATCCACATTCAACCATCAAAGAAGAAGAAAGAAGAAAGTAGAAAGAAGAATGAAGAAATGAAGAATGAAGAAGCAACATGAATTCTTAATTATAATTAATTCATTTATAATTTGGGTTGTATAAGGGAAGAGCTTTTACAATTTGTTTTAGGTTTGTGCGGTGGTGCCCGACCACACTTGGACTTTTATTCTTTTGTGTTAGCTTTATAAAATGTTTGATGTTTTGTTTAGCTTGTGCATTAAAATGCATATTTTCCTAGTTTCTTCCTTGCTTGATGTATGGCGGATGTGATTAGGCTCTTAGGAAAAATAAATCTTCTACAAATTAATCAACTCAAAATTAAAATAAACAACTCATAACCTCATTTAAAGCCTAAGTTAAAATCAAGATAAAAGAATTCAACCCTTATGGATGAGTATTTCTTTTCTATGCATAAAATATATTATTTCACTCTTGATTGGAGGGCTTCCACCTTTTCGAGAACTTGGCTTGACCTTTGAGAGCCATAATCTTATTTCTCATGCATTAAGGCATATGAATCCTATAAGCGAGTCAAATGATTGTCCAAAATGAAAATAAAATGTAATATATTTTGCATTAGATCTAGTCATTTTTTTGCTCTTAGATGATCTAGTCTCTTAGGGAGTGAGTTTATGGACTTAGTCTCTTTCTAAAATAAATAACAACTAGCTATCTTGCATAAACATATGAATTGCCTACATGAATTTAAAATTGTAGGAGGAGTTAGTTGGAGACCCCAGCTTGTAAGTCCAATGATCATGGTTTCCTCTCTTAGAGGTAAACCAATACTCATTTTCACCTTAAATTTAGGTTGTGTCTTGTCCTCACCAAAGCTCCTAGATTTAGGTTAGGATTACTTCTCCTTTTGGCTATAAGTATAAATCCTCACCTTAGCATTTCCATAACCTTGTATTGAGGTATAAGCCCTAAATTTCTAAAATAAAATTCAACTCAAATAAAATTCAATTTCAAAAAAATGTAAAGCCCAACATAGGATAGTTTGGGATCTTTACTAGGCTTCCTAGTATCTAGTATCCCAAACACCTCCATTTAGCTTCATAAGAACTCCCTCCTCTTGATCAATCCCATTTGATCTTCCAAAATAAACTAATTGATTGATAGTCTACCTTCAAAATCTTTGGAGACAATGATCATTTACCTTAATGAGAGTATTCTTAGAATCTCATTCCTTAGATGTAATTAAATTATGGGGCTTGCCTCCATAGGGAACTTTGAACCGATTTAAAATAAACCTACTTTACTTTTCATGTAAAGTAGGGAAGAATCTCTAGTACATAAGACCCATAGTCCTTAGTCCTTATTCAAGTGATTAGTCCATTGTAGGGTGGTGACTTCTCTTTTTCAAAAGTACACCTCTCCTCAATGTCATGCGATCACTAATAAGAACATCTGGATCTACATGGTGTCCCAACTAAGTATATTTTTGTTTTCATTTATCCTCTTCAATAGATGAAAGATGAAAATATTTCACCACATTTGTTCGCAACTCAGGGAAAAGTTCCTCTCTCCATCTTTGGTAAATGATTTTTTTGTCTTCAAGTATCGATAGTGGGTTTGTATTTTATATGAAGACTATCATTCTTTTCGTTAGTTTATTTCATTCTTAAGCTAAGCCATCCAACATCTTTAGGTTTTAGGACCTCAATCCATGTAGGTCTTAAAACCACTATTAGGCTCCCAATTGGTGAAAATAAAAATTTAATAAAAGAAATAACTAAAGACTTCCTCCTTACTATTTCCATGGTAAGGAAAGGTTCATTCCAAAATAAAGAAATAAATCCTTTAATGAAAAACATCTTTCAAAAGCACTTTTCAAAATGCACATAATAAAATATTTTCAAAAAATTTTGCAAACCAACCTCATCTAACAATCTTCATGATTATTATATGGGATCTTTTAAAAAAATATAATCCAAAATCATTCTTTTCAAAAAAAGCACAAGTGAACTTTCTTATTCAATTTATTAAATGAGGACTTCACTTCAAAATCAAAATCAACAATCATATTTTCAAAAGCACAATGAACAATTTCATTCAATATACTCAAATTTATTGAATGAAAGTTTTCATTTTCAATCAAAATCAAAATCAAATTTTTAAAAAGCACAATGAACACTTTCATTCAATATACTAAATTTATTGAATGAAGGTTTTCATTTTCAATCAAAATCAACAATCACATTTTCCAAAAGCACAAATGAACACTTCCATTCAATATGCTCAAATTTATTGAATGAAAGTTTTCATTTTCAATCAAAATCAACAATCATATTTTCAAAAGCATAAATGAATATCTCCATTCAATATACTCAATTTATCAATGAAGATTTCTTTTCAAAATAAAAGCAACAACCATCTTTTCAAAAATAAAATCAACAAACACCTTTTCAAAATTCAAAATTAATAATCATCTTTCAAAATTAAAATAACATTTGGATTTCATTTAGCATACCCAAATTTGCTAAGTGAGATCCTTTTCAAAATAAAATCAATAAAAAATCTTTTCAAAACATAAATGACATTTGGATCTTTCATTTAGCATACCAAATTTGCTAAGTGAAAATCCTCTTTTCAAAATCAAAATACATTTGGATTTCCTTAGCATACCTAAATTTGCTAAGGATCCTCTTTCAAACAAAATCAAAATAATGAAACACATTGGATTTCCTTAGTATACCTAAATTTCCTAAGGATCCTCTTTTCAAAAAATCAACAAAGTCAAAACAAACACATTTGAATTTCCTTAGCATACCTAAATTTGCTAAGGATCCTCTACAAAATAATCAATCAAAACATATTTGATTTCTTAGCATACATAAATTTGCTAAGAATCCTCTTTTCAATAAAATCAAAATAAAAAACACAATTGATTTCCTCATTTAGCATACCCAAATTTGCTAAATGAAAATGATTCACAAAGTAAATAAAACAAAGAAACAAAAAAAAAGAAATTGTTTTCAAACATCTCACTTAACATACCCAAATTTGTTAAATAAAGGGTCCTCAAAATCAAAATCAAACTCAAATATGAACCTATGGAAGCATCTCTTCAAAAATATTTGAACCCATTTTCAACATATCCAAATTTGTTGAAAGTGGATTCTATATCAAAAATTCTTTTTCCAATCAAATCTCAAAATCTCTAAATTATTTGAGCAACTTAACATTTTCAAAATGTGAGTATGGGTTCAAATTCAAATTCAAAATTAAAATCAACAAAAATCGATTGTATTTTCAACATTGACTCTTCACATTTCAGTTCAATCTCGCTTAGTTTTCATTGATAGAAATGATAGGCAAATATATTTTCACCTTTCCATGGGATGGACTTGGCCCTGGATCGGCCGCCCTCCCAAATTTGCCCACCTCATTCATTTTGGATGAGGTTTTGAGGGAGGATTACATGGGCACTCCCTCACCACTATTAGCAAGAGCATGATCGAGGAAGGTCATTTAGTTTGATATCCATCTGACGACATTCCCTCACCAAGAGGAAGGCGTGGTTCCTACAATGTGTAGTAGATTCGAAAGCACCGGTGCTGTTTCCCGTGCTTCCTAGTACTAGCAACTCATTAGCACCTTCCAGGGGAAGGCTCATCCCATGGATTGTCTCCCCCAACTTTTCGGGTCTAGCTCTACTTTATCCACCCCACCAAGACAGAGGAATAAACCGCATGATAAAGCGTACCATACTGCATCATCGGAGATGGAGGCTTACAGTCATTGTTGAGGAGTTGCCCACTTTGATTTCCATGTTACAAAAGTGAACCCATTCCATCCTCTCTCTGGTGATAGAGAGGATGCGGATCTGCTTCACCTCCACCGCTCAATTTCGCTATCGTGAAGGAGGAGGTCATATGCCGCCTCCATTCATTTATGCTGCAAGTGAGCTATACATCGATCTCAATTTGATTTGAGATGTTATCCCCCATACATGGGGAAGCATCAGGAGAGGGGTGGAGGCCCCACCCAGATTACTAGAGGCGAGGTTTAGTCAGCCTCGACTCATTGATTTCTGCACGCTACCCACATCGATCATACACTATTCTTACGGGGACTACCCATCATGAAGAGAGCTCTTCAGAGAGTTGGTGGTGTCTCCACCACCCCACTCTACCCCATCCACCATCGCTGTCCACATGTTCCGATTCCGTTCCACCAAAGGCCATGAAGGCCACATCCGGGGAGAAGAGACCATTGGTGATCCACTATGGCGAGAGATCCATCCCATCTACACCACCTATGTGGTGAGGTCGAGCTCCCGCCGACCTTCTAGGTGAAGAAGGAATGGCAACCTCAAGCATAGTGGTCATCCCTTCACCACCACCACCACAAGTGGGACATGAGATGATTACGATAGAGGGAGAGGGTGAGCCACCCATATGATGATAGAGCCTCCTAGGAGCCCCCCATGCAGATTTAGTGAGTGAGCACATTTCTTCTAGTATATTCTCACATGATTGATTCTCAGTACAAGGGAGGTCTTGTGCCTCATAGTACATGATAGTGATCCCATCATTGGTCATTTAATGTCATTTATGCCACCGACAGATTGTTCTCTAGATAATATAGTCTCATTATTTCATGGAGAAGAAAGAGATCATAGATATGAGGTCTGATGAGGAAAGATCTTTGATCCCAACAAAGATGATTTGTTGGGAGACTCAGAGGGTTTGCATGGTAGATACCGGATCCCTCCTCGCAACTATGGAAGGTGTTGAGGTGAAAGAAGATGACCCTCAACAACACCTCCTAGCACGATAAAGCATAAAGGATGAAAAGATATAGGATGGAGAAGAGGCTCAAATATCTATTAGAGGCTCTTCTAATTAGACTAAGCCTCGAAGCTCATCCTACCATAGACTAGTCAACCAAAGTTGGTGCATGTCTTGGACCCCAAGACTTTACCTCTAGTAAGGTAACACCAGATGTATAGGAAGGTAGTGGATAGTACCTCCATACCAAAAAAGATATCAAGTCCATGGTTGAGCAGTGAAAGAAGCATTGGTTCAAGCCCCAGGAGGATCATCCAAAGGGTAGACCCTACCAGAGGAATTTGATGCAATCCAATATCCTAAGGGTTTTGTCCACCTTCCTTCAAAATTTTTTGATGGGAACCGAGGCAACACATCGCATTTGAGCTAGTTGTTGCAATGCTGGTGGCGTGATGCTTTACTCTTCCATCTCTTAGTAGCTAGTATATTTGATTGTATTGAATTTCCCAACAATTTAGTGAAGACTTTCGAGTTGGAGCAACTCTTTATCAAGAGGTTTGTTGGAGCTCAGAAAGGGTCACTAGGCGATCTCATTATGGCTCAACAAAACCATGGTGAGTCCCTTATTGATTACATTCTCGATGGCATAATTTGAGTATGAAATGAACCACCAATAAGATGCCATCGAGATTTTCTTAAGAATATCCATGGCCCTTCATGCTCAAAGGTTTCACCATCAAAACTTTTGAGAAATTAATCAACAAGGCTAGCTTGCAAGGAGAAGCCAAACAGTTACCTTCTCCAGATCTACCAATAAAGCCAAAGCCATAAGATATAGAGAAGAAGCCGGTGATAGTAGTAGATAAGGGAAACAATAGCCAAAGAGCGCTTGAGAGACCTTGCTCCACATGCCGCCTTCACCTCCTCTACCACCACCAAGACATCTACCTACCACCACAAGAGCCTCCATGGCCTACACGCCCTCCTCCCATATATCCACAAAGTGGTACACATACCGCCCAAGCTACCATCCACCTACTCTTATGGATAAACAACAAACCATATTCATTTAAGAGGGAGGTAGTTAAGAAAATCTTTAAGAATCTCTTAAAGAACGACTTTGAACTATCAGAACCTAGAAGGCTAGAGGAAGTGAGCAAAAGTAATGATCCTATCTTTTGCTACCACATGCTAGGTCATATTTTGGAGGATTGCTTTACATTCAAGGGCTGGAACATAGCTTCAAGATAGGTGTTATAGTTATCTCAAGGAATATCTTGTGGAAAAACCATCTAGTTCCATTAGGGTAATCCTTGGAGATGACTTTATCCTTCCAAAACAAAAGAAGGTTGGGATATCTCCAAAACCTCTGAAAATTTTCCAAAATCAAGAAACTTTTGTAAAGCTCAAACCTCCAACATCAAGGAAGGTTTGCAAGTTGCCGTGCCAACTCGGGAAAGGGAGAGCTCAAAGCAGATGCGTATCTCCACTGAGATAGCAGTGCAACCAAGTAGTCCGACCTCTAGTCCACCATTGTAGCTACCACATGACGACCATTGACTTGTTCTTCTTCTAGTAAACATCTTGTATCGGGGATGAGGGCATCAAATCCCTCACCCTCTTACTTTTTCTACTTTGTACCTCCTATCAAATCTAAGAAATTGAAGAAAAAGCTAGCTTGAATTACATTTGTGTCACTTTGATGGGTTATCTAATTATTCTAATGTTAACTCTTCAAGTCTAAACAACAACTACAATTAATGTTCCTCTTCGATTTAGAGTTGGATTTTCTACTCAGCTACGTTCACCCCATGAGATAGACTTGGAATCATCATCCAATTTGAGGTCCCATAGGAGAAGCTGTAGGTGAGCCTCATGCAATCCTTCCATTACACCACAAGAGATCAGTCAACCTTCATAGTGACAAGGTTCTACCTCCTAGGCGCACCTCAAGATAGAAATAAGTCATTGGTTGAGAGGATCAGCCCCTCCACAAGATGCTCCACCCTTGGATATGCTTGTGGAGGACCACCCAAGGTGGACTACAATGTCCTCTCTCACCTAAGAAAGTTTCCATCTAAGCTAAGCATATATGATTCCCTGTCTTATCCAAAGAGATGAGGGAATCATTAATCAGGCTCTCCTTGATCTTGAGATATGCTTAGCTCAGTGCTATTGGTGAGGAGGGACATTATTCTAGAAGCTCGGGATTACTTTCACATGAAGACCTTCTTCTGGGACATGAATCACAACCATCCCTCACATTACAATTGACATGGTAGATTAGACAGTTCTCATCGATCTAGGTGCATCTGAATATTATGAGTCTAAAGATCCTTGACTACTTGAAGATGGACATCTCCACACTTAGATGATAATGTTAGAGGATTCAATGAACAAAAGAGAGAGGGATTTAGGTTCCATAGTGTTACCTTTGGAGATAGGTGAATGGAAGGCGAAGCAAGTTTTATATCATTGATTTGAATACTTCATTCTTTGCTTTTCTGGCCTTGGATACATCAAACAAGATAATTTCATCCTCCCTCCATTCATCAAGTTTGGGAAGGATGGGATTGAGTATTATGTCAAAGGAGATGAAAAGCCATTTTTTAAAGAGGTTGAGATATATAAGGATATGACCTACTATCTTCCTCAAAACACCCTTCTCATGAACTTGGATAAAATTCAAATTCAAAAGAAAAAGAAAATGAAGAAAAGAAAAAGAAAAGAAAAATGAAAATCCAAGTGAAGAAAGGAAATTGAAGAAGAAATAGAGCCATATCACATTCCACCCAGTTCATTCCAACATATGGACATGTGGGTAGGATGACTCAACCTCCACGGTGAGGAGAGAAAAGGGAGCTCTGAGGTGGAAGACAGTTGGCCATCAAATGAGGGTTATGTTCAGTTCATAGGAGTACCCTACTATTAAAACTTGGAATCCAGCTCAGGATGAGTCTAATGTGATTAGCATACCATTAACCCCTCGGTTTCATTGGAGGTGACACTCGAAACAATATGATGAGATCAGGACAAGAATTTGAATCATGTATGTTAAACTACGGTAATTAGAATCTCTAACCTCACTTTCACTCAAAATATTGAAGGTTTAGTAGTTAAGGAAGCCCCTAAGCTTCCAAAGATATGAAGCAAGAGATTCTTTTTTGGGATCATCCTTCTCAAGTCACGAAGTTGATGTAGAACTTGAGGAGAATTTATACAAAGAATTAATGGAATTATCATTTGACTTTTACTGTCTTGTTCATAATCTTACATAGAAAGGTTTGGCTCATACATGGTCCAAGCATAGGTCGAGACTATTTTAAGAGGTTGTGGAATACAATAGCGAGGGGAAATCAAGATCGGGACTAGGATTGGTCTGGTGGGTGGGTTGATGATGATGATTACTACTTAGTTGTTACCAATCATTTGGAGTCTAATAGGTTCTTTTCACACAACACCAACTCTTATGAGAATGTGTGTTTAGAAATCTCAGATGATCTAGATGATCTCCAAATCAAAGATGCACCATGAGAATTTGAAGAGGAGATCCATTCAATAATCAAGCTTAAAGAAATCAACCTCGATAGAAAATCCACGACATACATCTTCATTGCTAAATGAAGAAGAAATCAATGACTTAGTTAGGTTATTGGCCGAGTTTAAGGGCTTTGCATGGAGTTATGAAGAGATGCCGTTATACCTCTGTAGAAGTCCACAAGCAATAGATCACTAACCCTATCAAGCAAGCTCCTAGATGCATGATTAAAATCGAACAATCATTTCTAAAGTCAAGAAACTAATCGATCTTTGGTTTCATCAGGAAGAAAAATATCCTACCTAGTTAGCGGTGTCATCAAGTTAAGAAGAAGAATGGCCAAATTCACATTTCGATTTGGACTTAAATAATGCATGTCTTAAGGATGAGTTTCCTCTTCTATACCGATTAATGGTGGACATCACCTCATCTCATGTAATTTTCTCTTTCATGGATGGGTCATCTATATAACCAATCAAGATGGCCCCAGATGAAAAAACTTTTCAAACCTCGATCATCTATTATAGGGTCATGCCTTTTCCTTAAAATGTGGTGCTATATACCAATGGGCCATGACTTAGATCTTCAATGAACTCATCCATCATCAAGTTGAGTGCTATGTTGATGATCTAATTCAAGAGCGAGAAAAGGAACACCATCTCTTTGACTTGAGAGTGGTTTTGAAGGTTAAGACAATATAACCTCAAAATGAATCCCCAAGTGTGCATTGGGTAGCTTTTGGAAATTCCTTGGGTTTATTGTCCACACTAGGGAATAGAAATAGATCCAAAAGATTAAAGCAATCTTAGAAATGCCACCTCCTAAAAGTTTAACTCAACTTCGGATCTTTCAAGAATGGTTGGCATATCTAAGATGCTTTATTTCTAACTTATCGGAGATGTAAGCCATTCTTAATTGTCAAAAGGACACCAAGTTCAAGTAGTTACAAGTGTCGATGCCTTTAAAGATATCAAGTATTTGGTGAAGCCGGTTCTACTATCCGGGTGCCACTCATCTACATTGTTGCATTGGATGACTCCCTTGGTACTTTGTTGGCCCAAGCCAATGATGAAGGGAAGGAGAGTGCTCTCTACTACCTCATTGATTCATTTAGTGAACTATCCACCTATTGAGAAACATTGCCTAGCTTTGATCTTGCATCTAAAGCGCTATATGCTTTCTCATAAGGTGAACTTGATTTAAAACCAATCCATTGTAGTATCTCATGACAATGCTATCAGACATTTGGCATGATGATGGTCCATGATTCTCCTGATATCACATTTGTACCCCTCATGCGGTAAAGGATAAACTAGTGGGTTTCTTAATAGCACACCCACTTCTACTGATTCTCCACGTGATGATCTCCTTGATGAACAAATCATGAACTTAGGGAGGTTGACACCAATGGGAGATGCATTTTGATGGTGCAACTTCTTTTCATAAAGGCAAGGGAGGTAGAATAGTTCTTAACTCCAGACTATGATGATGAGATTCTCATACTATCTTTCCAACCCAATGAAGCTAAGTATGAGGCTTTGATTCGGTCTAGAGTTAGCCATCACGTGTGTCAAGAGCATCAACATCTTTAAGGATTCTCGTTGGTCATCAATCATTGATGGGTCCTACAAGGTTCTCAAACCAAGCCATTACCATGAGTATACCATGAAGCTGTTGGCCCAAATCCCAGTCACCATCTACAAGGTTCCACAGTAGAGAAACATTAGATATACTTTGGCCAAACTTGCCAAAGAATTGGCATGTCGGAAGATGAGTCCATTCCAATAAGGGTCCAAAATAGACAAGTCATGTCCTTATTGATGTTGAACTCATCGAGAGACTTTCTCTTGAAGAGGTTGTCATTGCCTATAAGGACAAGAAGTTGGATTGGAGGCAACCATTTATAGACTATTTGAACACCGCAAACTACCTCAAGAAAAGTCACAAGCCCATCGGTGAAATAGAGCTCTCTTTTCATTGATGGCACCCTATGATGGTCCTTTGATCAAATGTGGTTACATTTTTAGACAACATGAAGCCCATGGCATTGTAAGTACATTTTGTCTACATCAATCGGTCAGATGAAGATGAAGATCAAGAGATTAGAATACTTATGGCCTTCAATGATTACATTCTGTGGATGTAGCTAGAGATGCCATCAATGTCGGTACAGTGTGGTCCTTAACCACCCAACATTCTACACCCATTGGCCTCATGGCCATTTGAGTGTTGGGGTACCGACATTGTGGGTCTCGATCCTCCTTCTAAGGGTCATCGGTTCATCTTAGCTGCCACCAACTACTTTTCTAAGTGGGCAATCCCACTCGAGGAGGTCACGCATTTCAGTGCTTTTTTTAGAACCATATGGTATATAGTTTGGGTGCCTCAAATTATATATGATAATGGTACTATATTCAAAAGCACCAAGATCAATCTTCTCCGAAGACATGATATAGATTGAGATACTACCATCTATTACCCAGAGTAAATGGCTTAGCGAAGCATTCTACAAAACTCTCATCCAAATACTAAAGAAGACTCTTGATGACAACAAGCGTGATTGGAATGAGTAGTTGGTTGAAGCTTGTGGTCCTACACCACAACCAAACTCGACTCAATCTACCTTTTTTTTCTTAGTGTATGGGTTTGAAGTCATTCTACCTTTAGAAGTTCAACTCTCATCACTAAGGATAGCATTGGGTATCAAGATCACTACATAGAGAATGCAAAGTTGCGGTTAGAAAAGCTTCAAGGTTTGGAGAATCGCTACGGGCTTGCTAGAACCTCGAGTTGTACAAGGCCAAAATGATTCAAGCTCATAATAAATTGGTCTTCCTAGGTCTTTCCAAGTAGGAGAACTTGTGTTCATCTAAGGAGACCAATTGTTTTATCGAAAGATGGGAGGCAAGTTTGAACCCACTTGGGAAGGCCCCATGTCATAGAAGGCCTACTAAGGAGGATCTTATCACTTATTGATTGTAAAGGGGAACACGATGCTTCAATTAATGGGCTCTATTTGAAGAAATATTACCCATAAAATCATGTTTGAAAATAATTCTATCAATCAACAAAATTTCATTCCAATTCATCAAAATCTTCTCTTCTTCTAAGCATTTTTTGCTTATCTTGTGAATAGGTGTGAGAGAACCCAAGAGGCATCCTATTTCTCACAACTAAATTAGGTATGAGAGAACCCAAGCGACATCCTTTCTTGGTGAGAATCTTGGCATTTTTGTAGCACCATTTCATCAAATTCCCCCAAATGTGTTTAAGGTAGGTGTAAGAGAACCAGAGAGGCATCCTATTCCTTTAAAAAAGCACAAAAAAATAAAACATATTATTTATCTTGAGCTATTTTGATGTGAAAATCCTATGGCACTCACTCATTACTCTAGGTTGGGTCTACATGCTCATTGCTAGTATGTTACCCTGGTCACTGTTTGGAAGATGTGAGTCCTCTTTCTTTTAAATTGACCAGCAAACCAACGAGTGCCTTGTTATGGTAGACTTCACCTTGCTAGCTATCATGTTGATTTTATTTAAAATATGTGAGTCCCAAGCTTTCTTCTTGAACTAATCATCATGAACAAACTAGGTCGAGTATATTTGAGGTTTAGGATAAGTCCCCGAGAGGTTCCTTTCCTCTTGACTACATTTGAGTCAATATAAGTCCTCGAAGCATTCACGTAGTGGCCTAGGTCGGATGACACCGTCAATGAAGATATATCCCAATCAATTTTGCTATAGGAGGATGTGAGTCCCAGCTTTCTTCTAGGTTGATTAGCAAAGCGAGCACCTTAGGTTGGTTGATGTTTTCTCTTGAATGACTCACCCGGTGAATACACCACTCTTGGAAGATGAGTCCCTGCTTTCTCCTTGAGTTGGCCATTGAATACCTATTTGATATATGACTATCCATGTCATCTTCTCCGGGGTTTTGGATCAAGCCTTTGGTTTCCCCATCCCTTGCGGGCACTCTATTTGGATCACATCCTTTGCGACCCCATTTAGACTACATGGGTTACTTTTGGATTGGACAATCCTCTTTCTAGTAAGCACTTCTATGGTTGGAGAATTTGTTCAGCGGATAGATTCTCCCTTGGTTGATAAATCTAAGATAGGTATTGGGCGATATAAGCTCCTTCTCAATTTGATCCCTCACAAACTAAGGTCCATGATAAATAAATAAACAAAATGAATAAATTAATTGATTATGGATTAGAATTCAAGCCCCAAGGGCCCCTTTTCCCAGCAGCATCTTATCTTTAGGCGGTGTCGGAACTCCCTATAGGAATTGCGACTACCTTAGTTGAGATAAATCCGGTGCATCACTTTGTAGTCCCAAATCGGGTTCAATCTATTTTGCTACAAGTAGGTTACCCACATTCATTCTACTTTGGAAGATGTAAGACTATGACATTCTTTTAGCATGACATCCTGGCCACATGTAGCCCTAGGTCGTTTGACTTGTTACCCAAAGCAACCGATCACCCTGGTCTTTTGTAGTGGAAGATGTGAGTCCGAGCTTTCTTCTTGAATTGATCATTACAAAAAAGGCACTCCTTTGGTGGATAGTTCTCCCATGAAGCTACTCCCTTTAGTTTGTAAATGGTCTAGGCTAATATAAGCTCCTTCCCGGTGTGATCCATCACAAACTAATGGAATCCATCAAAATAAATTAAAAATGAAATTAATCTTTGATTATCTTTGAGTTGATTAAGTCCCAACATTCACTCAATAGTCTAGGTGGGTTGATCTTTGCCTTGCCAAACCCACCTAGTGGTTCCTTATTTTGGAAATGTGAGTCCCTGCTTTCTTCCTAACTTAACCATTGCAGAAAGGCATCCCTGGTTGGTTAGTCCTACCTTATGGTTGGTAGACTATACCCTTTAGATTGGTAAATGAGTTAGCGCCACCGTGACACTACTCGGATAATCCATTGCAAACCAATAGGATCCATCAAAACAACTAAAATTAAAGTTACTCTTGACTATCCTTGAGATAAGTCCCAGTGCCATTCACTCAATAATTATCCCTAGGTTGGGTTCAATCTATTGCTTTGCCAATGGATCACCCCGAACTACTTTGGAGGATGTAAGTCTTATGCTTTCTTCCTAGTACTTCTTTGCTCGAAAGGCACCCCTTTGGTTGGCTAGTCTTACTATGTGTTTGGTAGACTACCCCTTTGAATTGGTAAATCGAGCTTATGGGCCTCTGGATCCTACTATGATCCATCGCAAACCAACAGCCCATTTCAAAATCCAAATTCTAAAATTTGAAACAAATTCAACCCTCCTCCCTATGGAGTCAAACGACAAACAAAAAAATTCAACAAAATAAATCCAATCAACTACGAGTCAATCAAATCAAAATAATCAAAATAGTTTAAACAAATTAAATCAATCTCTCCCCGGTGAGACTCAAATCAAACCTCTCATCCATTTGTGGATGATTTGAACATCTTCCCTAGTAAAAGGTTCACATACTCTATCCCTAGTGGATTCCTCCTTCCCTCTCTTATGTCTTTGAAATGAGTAGAGTCACATTACAAGCTCTTGATTCCTTCTACACCTTAGTTTGGGAGTACATCATTTATTTGGTTCTTATGATCGTTGTTGTTGATCATCTAATTCACCAATACGTGTGTATGCACCACACACCACACCTCTTGAGCCTGTTGACCTCATCTTTAGCTCTCAACCCCTCCATCTTAGACATAGGACTTCTCTTAGACTATAAGATTTTCTTAGTCTTAAGACACATCTAGATTAGGTGGACACTTAACCTAACCCTGAGACTTAGAAGAGTTAGCCATAGAATAGGTCATGCCTTAGGGTGTTAGGAAAACTTGCCTACCCTATAGCTTGGACCAAATTCCTCACTTCCTTCTTCCAAGACAAACTCCAAACTCATATCAACCAGCTGAATCAACCTTGAACCAATTTCAATGGATTTTTCAAATCATGAATGAATTCTAAATAATTGAAACCCATGATTGAAATTCATAACCAAAGTCAAATTTCAAAAATATTTCCTAAGCCCTTTGATTTTATCTTATGAACTTAGCTCAAAAATCAAATCAATTCAAATTCAAGAAATTTTTTCATAACCCATTTATATTCTCATTTATATTCATAAATATAAATGAAATACAAATTCAAATATCCAAAACCAAATTCAAAACTCAAACTCAAATTCAACCACCCAACCTTCTTTATGATTCAATCAATCCTTCAATCATGAATCCAAATATAAACACAAACTTTAATCATCAAATCAAAATCAAGTTAACCCAAGTCAAACCCATATTCACCCTTTTGATTTGAAATTGTCATATGAATCAAAACATATTTGACTCTAAATCACTTGCAAATGGATTTATATTTCCATCACAAGTCCATATGTGAGTTCAACCAAACTTGAATCAAGCCTTGCAAAAGCAAACTAAACCCAATTGGCTCACTTGACCCAAAGTGGCCAATTTGACCTACATGAACCAAAATTCAATTCAATCCAAATCAAAGTAAATTAAGCCAATTCAAACTTCATTTCATGTTTGTTGATCATCATAGGTTAATCATTTGTCATGAATTAGGTCAAACCAAGTCACCTAATTGACCAAGTCAACCCTTTAACCCATATGAATCCAAACTAGCCAAATTGCAACCTAAACCAAATTGATTACAACCAATGGCTCAAGTTCACTCCAAATTGATTATTGAACTTGACCAAAGCCTCAATTAAACCCAATTTGACCAATTGGCCAACTAGACCCAACCTAGCCCAATTGACCATGAACCTAACTTGACATAAAAGGTCAAATCAAACCAAAATTGATTGAAACCAAAGCTCAAACATATTCAAATGATAAACCAAACCCAAACCATGCCATGATTCAAGCCAATTTGATCAATTGGGTCAAATTGGTCAACTTAGCCCAAATTGACATGAAGGAATCAAATTGGCAAAATCTAAATTAAATCCAAATTAATTTAAATTGATTGAAACTAATTGAACCAATATACTCCAAATAGTCATTTGAACCCAACACTTGGTTTGACCCAATTTGACCAATTGGTCAACTATTTTGACCAATTTGACCCAAATGGGTCAAATTAACCCAAATTAAACCATGAACTTCAAATG
Organism: Cymbidium sinense; assembly: GCA_021442155.1. Lineage (NCBI taxonomy): Eukaryota > Viridiplantae > Streptophyta > Magnoliopsida > Asparagales > Orchidaceae > Cymbidium > Cymbidium sinense. Next base: position 90,537,275 of record CM038220.1, read on the forward strand.
ACATGAAATTTGGTCCAACTTACTTTTGACTCATTTCAAATCTACTTAAATCAAATTCAATACCAAATGACCACTTTTCCCTTAGCAAGGGCATCCCATGAGAAAGACACTTACCCAAGTGGTCATTTCTCTTCTTTGCCACTCATCCATTGATCCATAGGCACCAAGGACACTACTTTTTTGACCCAATGAATGGTTGGGGCAGCCATGACTCATGGGGAGGTGAAATCACCTCACCTCTCTCATTGAATACTTGGCATGAAGGACTCTAACCTCCCCTTGGCTAGGACACCCATTTATTCTTCATGGCCACTTTCTATGCCTTAGCCAACCAAGTGAGGATGATTCTCTTCCATTCCCAACCACCCCAAGCCAAATGACATGAGTTTGGAGCCAAAAAACAAAAGTGAGAGACGTTCACTTTTCATTCTAAGGAATTAGAGGTTGAAGCATTCACCCATTCCTCTCATTCTCCCTCTCCTAGAGCTCCCAAACCCATTGGAATCACCCCCCCTTTATTTTGGAGAAATACTCCAAAACTAAGTGGATATCATTGAGGAAATGATGATCACTAGTGGAAACTTTGTTACAACATGAAGGTAAAGATTCAAAGCTCATTCCAAGGCCTCTTCCCTTGCTCAATAGTGTACTCAAGTCACCATCGTTGAAAATCATCCCGGTAACTTTCAAAAATGCCTTAGGATCCTTCATTTGTGACAATTTTTCTTTCAATTTTAAAGAATTTACCCCGATAATTTAGCATTTTTACTTTAAATCATCCCAATTAGAAAATAAAAAAAATTTTTGGTGCGAATTGGCGTGAAAAGGAGACCATTTGGACAAGTTTTCACTTAGATCTCTTATTTTTCCAAAATGCCTGATTTCACGTTCCGTCTCGTGCGACATGATCACGGATCGAGCGGCTTCGTCGCCGCGTGATCAAGCCTTATCGTTTGATGTGATCGACCATCCGATCCCACGGTTCATGCGATCGATGGCTCAAAATGCATCGAGCAATCGACCTTGATTACGTGATCAATCGGACCGTCAATCTGGCGACGGTTGATCATGCATAGTGGTCGCGTCTTTGCAATTCGCGGTAATCGGACGCATGCCCATCGCGGTACTGCGCATTGCGTTGCTGTCGATGCCGCCGCGCGATGCTCAGTAAATTAAATCATATTTTTTAGATTTAAAAAATTATTTAAATCACTGAAACTTCCAAAATTCAAGAAAATAAAATACTTAACCAAAATTCAAACAACTCGTTGGATTCATCTTTGAGAGAATCCAATAAAATTATTTATAATTGAATTTTGAGTAGTAGATTTTCCATAGTAATTTGATAACTTAAAATCCATACTCTCTAATGACTTCATTAATTATTTAACCTTCTCATCTTTAGTGGGATGACTTCTGCCTCCCTAATTTTCTTAGAATTTTTTAATGAGTTAATCAAAAAAATTAATGAACCCTTAATCACTCTCTTAATCAAATTAAGCATAATTAAGCATGTGAACAATTGTTTAATTTCTTGAGTAAGTTAATTAAACTTTATTTTAAGTGAAGAGTAGGTTTAGAATGGGCTTGAGGTATTTTCCCAAAGTCATTCCTAAATTATTTTCCTTCCTTAATCTAAATTTAATTAAGAGCTAATCCACTAATAATCTTAATTAACTTAAAATTCTCAAGACCAAATTTAATAGAAACTTACTCAATCTAATCTTGGGAAGCTCTTTGGGTATTCAATAAACTAGTAAGGATATTTAAATTATGGTTAGCTCACATGTAAGAAAATATAAGTGTAATTGGTTGAGCTCCTTAAGCTTAATTAATTAATCATTTATGAGCTAGTTGCATTAGACCCTTTCATTTCTTGGGCATTACAAATTTACTTTTCATATATTTGCAAATCATATTAGCTCATAATTATTTAATCAATTAACTTAGGTGATATGATAAGGTTTAATTAATTCATTTAATTCATACCTTAACCTAACTAAACCATAAAATCAACTTAATTACCTTCTCATTAAACCAAAATTAACACACATGGGGAATGGGATGAGGACCAGCAAACCTTCTCACATTTCCTAAAACTCAAATCAAATCAAAATAAAATCAAACTTTCCTTAAATCAATTTTGATTCACTTTAAATAATCTTATTCCATAAGATTGTCTTTAGAATTAATTAGAGTGAATGAAATTACATGCTTGCATCACTTTATTTCTTTCTTAGCATGCTAAATGTGTATGTAATATGAAAATCATGCATTCATGTCTTTTGAAAAATCAAATAAAAAAAAAAAGAAATATTTTTTATGTCAAATTGCATATTTTAGCTAAGTAAGATATGAATGGCTATTATCACTACTAAATCCAAAATATTTTCAAAACTTATAAACCAAACATTACAAATGAAAAGTATGCTATCTAGAAGTACTTATGAGCTTTCATGTGAATAGTATAACATGTGTTATGTGATTTTCTCTCTCTTAACATAGATTGCATTGAATTTGCAAAGTGTATAGTCCATTTTAAAAGGACATAACACTTGTTTGAAATCCATTTCTATACACTCTATGTAATGACTTAAGGTGGAATTACATCACATATATAAAATAAATAACCAAATCAAACAAACAAACATAAACTTTTTGATTCTCTTTCTATGCATTTTTTTGTTTTGTACATGCATATATATTTAAGAAAAGTGGTATATTAGTCTAGACATCCCTGGTTGAGGCTTTAAGTAGCCCTAAGTAGGTCTTGTACCTTACACTCTAGTGCTAACAATGGCTTACTCACTTATGTCTTTATACTTGTAAATGTGCATATGAAAATGGATAAAAAATCACCTCTTCTACTTAACAAAATCATGCATACATGAAATATTCCAAATTTTCTTAAGCATCTCTTAGCATTCTCTTTCCATGCATTTTTTTTGTACATGCACATGTATTTAAGAAAAGAAACATATTAGTCTGAAAACCCTGGGTTGTGAGGCTTTAAGTATCTCTAGTAGGTCATATACCTTACACCCTTAGTTAACAATGGCACTCACTATATCTTTTATACTTGTAAATGTGCATATGAAAAATTGATAAAAGAATCACTCTCTTCTAACAAAATAATGCCTACATGAAACAATCCAAATTTCCTTTAGCAACCTCTCTTAGCATTCATTATTAAAGTGTGTTAAATACATCGCATGTATAATATGCTTAGGATTCATTCATGTGCATGATATACATGTGGGAAAGAAATAAAATATTGTGTGTTTTGATAGTAATTCACTTTACTTAATCTTAAAATACCTTTCTTTTGAATAGGTTTCTTTTAGAAAATCTAAATTTAGGATTAATTAAAACACATAATAAAATATTCACTAAATAAAAATCATTGATGAATCTACCTTAGAAATCACTTAAACTAGGGAGGAAGGAGAAGTTCTCTTATCTTTTCCTCTCTTTACAACCTTTAGTAATTAAGTAGGTTCATTCAAACCAAATCAAATCATCAAATAAAATTAACCCATATCAACTAAATAACTTAAATGAGACCACTCTTCTAAGTTGAACCTTTTCACACTTAGAAAATCCTAACCTTAAAGCTAGCTAAGCATACCACACAAACCTTACATGGCACACACATTAGGCTAAGTCACCACTTCTAGTTCTATGTTAGGAGTGCATGGTTTGATGTTTGCTTTTATTTTTTGTGATGTGATATTTTAGTTTGGATGTTAGGGTGTATGTATAGAATGAATGGTAGGATGATATAGTCTAATCATTATCTTTAGATTGTGCTTAAGGGGCTGTAATAAAAATATAATTGCTTTTACTATGCAGGTTGCTTATACCCTAAGCATAATCCAAAATAGGCAGTGGACTTGGTTACCCATGTATAGGGTGCTAAGTCCAATTTTTATATACATGCTTGGGAATGTATAGTTGTTTAGCTAATCTCTTTTGTCAATTTTAATTAGATTTACTTTTTCCCTTTTCATGTACTTTTGCAATTAATTTTAGAATGATTGTTATGGGGATTAGGATAAGCATTAGTTATAAGATCACATCTTATGTACCATGTGAAGCCTTTGAGTATCCACATTCCAACCATCCAAAAGAATAATGAAGAAATGAAGAATGAAGAATAACATGAATTATTTGCTTAATTGTAATTAATTCATTTGTAATCTGGGTTGTATAAGGGTGTTTATAGCCAATTTATTTTAGGTTTATGCGGTGATGCCGACCACACTTGGCCTTTTATTCTTTTGTGTTAGCTTTATAAAATATTTGATATTTTATTTAGCTTGTGCATTATAAATGGCATGTTTTCTTAGTTTCTTCCTTGCTTTGATGTATGGTTTGGATGGCGATTAGGCTCTTAAGAAAAAATAAATCTTCTACCAAATTAATCAACTCAAAATTAAAAATAAACAACTCATAACCTCATTTAAAGCTAAGTTAAAATCAAGATAAAAGAATTAGCAACACCTTAGTTGGATAAGCATTTTTTTCTAACATCATGCATAAAAACATGTTATTCACTCTTTCTTGGAGGGCTTCCACCTTTTGAGAACTTGGCATGACCTTTGAGATATATGGTAGAAACACACCTTCCCTACTCGTTGATTTTAGCCCATAATCTTATTTCTCATGCATTAAGCATATGAATCCTATAAGCCTGAGTTAAATGATTGTCCAAAATGAAAGTAAAATGTAATATGTTTTTGCATTTGAGCTAGGTCATTTTTCATGCCCTTATATGATCTAGTTTATTAGGGAGTTAGTTTAAGGACTTAGTCTCTTTCTAAAATAAATAACTAGCTATATTGCATAAATATATGACTTTCCTACAAGAATTTAAAATTATAGGAGGGAGTTGGAGGCCACCCCAGGTTGTAAGTCCAAGCAATTGGGTGGATTGTCCTCTCTTGTGGAGGCAAACCAATACCCATTTTTGCCTTATATTTAGGCCGTGCTTTTGGCCCACAAAGCTCCCTAGATTTAGGTTACGAGGTTTGCTTCTCTCTTCTATGGGTCATAAGAATAAATCCTCACCCCTTAGGCATTTCTATAACCTTGTATTGTGGAATTATAAGCCCTAAACATCTAATAAAATTCAACTCAAATAAGTAATTCAATTTCAAAATGTAAAGCCCAACTATAAGATAGTTTGGGATGTTTACTAAACTTCTAGTATCCTAAACATCCCCTACTCACCTCCATTTGGCTTTGATTAGAACTCCCTCCTCTTGATCAATCTCATTTGATCTTTCAAAATAAACTAGTTTATTGATAGTCTAATATTCAAAATCTTTGGAGACAATGATCATTTACTTAATCAAGAGTATTCTTAAGGAATCTCATTCCTTATGATGTAATTAACTATGGGGCTTGCCTCCATAGGAAACTTAACAACCAGTTTAAAATAAACCTTACTTTACTTTTCATGTCAAGTAGGGAAGAATCTCTGGTACATATGAAGACCCATAGTTCTTAGGAGTCCTTATTGTGATTTGGTCCATTGTAGGTGGTGACTTCTACCTTTTGAGATAGTACACCTCTCCTCAATGTCATACCCGATCACCTAATTACTCTCAAATTATTTGACTAATTAATTCCAAACTTCCTAGGGTTGATTAATGGGATGGCCTCTACCTCCCATAATTTTCTTGGAATTTATTAATGATTTAATTAGGGTAATTGCTTGGTTCATTCCTAATTACCCTTAATCAATTAAATGATTAATTAACCTTTTAAATAATGATAAATCAACTAATTGATTATGCTAACTACCTTAGAATAGTGAGTGGACTTAGGAATGAGATTAGAGTTATTTCCCATTTCTTTTCCCTAAGTTTATTTCATTTGGATTAAAACTTAATTAAGGTGCAAAATTAATCAAATAATTTAATCACTTAATTAAATTGCTTAATTAATCAAATTTTAAAATCAAATCAATCTGAACTAATCCAATTCATCTTGGGTAGGTGCTTGGGTGTTCAATAACCTAAGTAGCAAGAATTCAAAATCCAACCCACATGTGTGGAAAGGATTATGAAAGTACATAAATTAAAACCTTTATCTTAATTAATCACTAATTGTGAGCCAATTGCTTTAGACCCTTTCTTTCCTAGGTGTATTGTTGATTTAAATTCCTTGTGTGGCTTTTATCTACATTTAATAATTATTTGATTAAATATTTTAAAGTGGTGTAGGTAAGGGTAATTAATGAACTTAATGTACACCTTAAGCAAATCATAAAACTCACCTAATGGTTCTAAAATTAAAATAAAATAACATACACATGTGGGGAATTGGTTAGGACTAGCAAACCTCTTCACATTTCTAAATTCAAATCAAACTCAAACAAAACTTAAAAATTTTAAAACAAATTTGATTTTCTTTGAATAATTCTATTTCATAATATTATCTTTAGGAATTAATTAGGGTGAATGAATTTACAATCCTTTCATCACTTTATTTCTTTCCCAATATGCTAAATGTGTATGTCATATGAAAATTATGCATTCATGCTTTTGAAAATCAAATTAAAAATGAAATGTTACCTTCATGTCAAATTGCATGTTTTATTTAAAGTAAGAATATGAATGGCTTTTATCACTATTAAATCCAAAATTATTTTAAAACCTATAAATAACACATCATAACTGAAAGGTATGCTATTTATAATTATTTCGAGCTTGCATATGAATATTATAAAATGTGTTATGTGATTCTCCTTCTTTCTTAACATAGAATTGTGTAGGATTTAAAAGTGTATGGTCCATTTAAAAGGACATAACACTTGCTTAAATCCATTCTATGCACTCCTATGTCATGACATAAGAAGCGTTCCACATCACACATATAGACTAAACAATCAAACCAAAACCAACTAAACTTAAACTTTTGCATCTTTCTTTTTCCATTCATTTCTTTTTGTACATGCACATGTATTTAAGAAAAGTGGTATATTAGTCAACAACCCATTTCGAGGCTTTAAGTAGCCCTAAGTAGGTCTTGTACCTTACACAGGTCTTGGCTGTCGTCTAACTTATGTCTTTTATACTTGTAAATGTGCATATGAAAAATGGATAAAAAAAATTACTCTTTTCTACTTAATGAAAATCATGCATCATAAAGCATCCAAATTTTCTTAAGTAACACTATAGCATTCATCATTAATGTGCTAAATATTTTCATTTGCATGTATAAATATGCTTAGGGTTCATCCATATGCATGATACACATGTTGGGAAAGAAATTGAATTAATGTGTGTTTTGTGATAATATTTCACTTTACTTAATCTTAAAATGCCTTTCTTTTTTTAATAGGTTTATTTAGGAAAATATAAACTAAGGATTAATTAAAATACATAATAAAACATTCACTAAATAAAAATCAAATATGAATCTATCTTAGAAATTACTTAAGGTAGGGAAGAAAGAAGTTCTCTTCTCTTTTCTCTCTCTTTACAATTTAGTAATTAATTATAATTCATTCAAACCATATCAAATATATAAAATAAAATCAATCAAAGCAACTAAATCACTTACATGAAACAAGCCCTCTAAGTTGAACATTCATACTTAGATAACTTCAACCTTAAAGCCTAGCTAAGCATGCCACACAACCTTAAATTGGCACACATTAGGCTAAGTCACCATTTCTACCTTTAGGTTAGAGGTTCTTGGTTTGATGTTTGCTTTTTTTTTGTGATATTTTGTTTTAGTCACGGATGCTATGGTGTATGAGCATATGAATGGTAGATCTTAGTCTTATTATCTTCTACAAAGGATTGTGCTTAAGGTATTTGTAATAAAATAGAGCCTTATATCAGTGCTTATATCCTAAGTATAATCCAAAATAGGCTAGGTGGGCTTGGTTTGCCCATGTGTGGTACTAAGTCCAATTTATACATATACATGCTTGGGATTATATGGTTTGTTTAGCTAATCTCTATTTTCAGTGTTAGTTAGATTTACTTTTCCCTCTTCATGTAATTTTGCAATTAGGATTTTGGAATGATTGTCATGGGGTATTAGGATGAACATTGGTCATAAGATCATATCTTATAATGATGCAAAGCCTTTAGAGAAACCACATTCCAACCATCCAAAAGAAGGAATCAAAGAAGAAAGAAGAAAGAAGAAAGAAGAAATGAAGAATGAAGACCCCATAACATGAATTTCTTGCTTGTAATTAATTCATTTATAATCCAAGTTGTATAAGGGTGGAGCTTCTACCCAATTTGTTTTGGGTTTATCGGAGGAGCCGACCATAAATGGTCTTTTATTCTTTTGCACTAGCTTTATAAATTAATTGATGTTTGTTTAGCTTATGCATTAAGATTGTATATTTCTAGTTTATTTCTTATTTTGATGTATGGCACGGATGATGATTAGGCTTTTAGGAAAATAAATTTTCTATCCAACATAAACAATTCAAACTAAAATAAATAACTCATAACCTTGCCTAAAGCTTAGGTTATAAATCAAGATAAAAAAAATTAGCAACCCCTTAGCGGGATGTTGTATTACTTACTCACATTGCATAAAAGCATATTATTTCACTCCGAATTGAAGGGCTTCCACCTTTTTGAGAGAACTTGGCTTGACCTTTAAGAGTCATGGTGGAAACACACCTCCTTATCTTCTGACTTTTGCCCATAATCTAATTTCTCATGCATTATGCATATGAATCCTAAAGCATGTGTCAAATTGATTGTAAAATAAAAATAAAATGTGACAAAATTTTTGTATTAGATTTAATTCATTAAATCATGCCTTACATGATCTAGTCTCTTAGTGAGTGTGTTTAATGACTTACTCTTTCTAAACAAACAATAGCTTTGCTATCTTGAAAAAAAATTTTGACTTACCTACATGTTTTAAAATCATAGGAGGAGTTAGTTGGCAACCCGTGGTTGTAAAATCAGTGGTTTATCCTCTTGTGGAGGTAAACCAAACACCCATTCACCTTAGATTTAGGTCATGCTTTTGGCCCTCACCAAAGCTCCCTAGATTTAAGTTAGGTTGCTACATCCCTTTGTGGGCTATGAGCATAAATCCTCACCTCTTAAGCATTTCCATGACCTTGTATCATGGAATTGTAAACAAGATTTCTAAAAAAAATTCAACTCAAATAAATCAATTCAATTTCAAAATGTAAAGCCCAATCATAGGATAGTTTGGGTGCTTACTAGGCTTCCTAGTAACCTAAGCATCCCTACTTATCTTCATTTGGCTTCGATAAGAACTCCTCCTCTTAATCAATCCCATTTGACTTTTCTAAAATAAACCAATCGATTAATAGTCTTACTTTTCAAAATCTTTGGACATGATCATTTACCTTAATCGAGTATTCCTAAAGAATCCCATTCCTTATGATGTAATTGAGAGCTTGCCCTTGTAGGAAACTTAATGAACCGGTTTAAAATAAACCTACATTACTTTTCCATGTAAAGTGAGGAAGAATCTCGGTACATTCAGGCCCATAGTCCTTAGAGTCCTTATTAAGGTGATTAGGTCCATTGTAGGGTGGTGACTTCTATCTTTGAGATAGTACCTCTTCTCAATATCATACCCAATCACCCTAATAAGAACATCTGATCGTGGCATCCCAACAAGGAATTTTTTATTTATGTTTTCATTTATCCTCTTTTGAAAGGGGATAAATGAAGAAAGATATAAAATTTTCACCACATCACTAAGAGTTTCCTTAGTCTTAAAACACTTCTAGTGATTAAGTGAACACTCAACCTAACCCTAGAGACTTAGAAGAGTTAGCCATAGAAATAGGTTATGCCTTAGGTGTTAGGAAAATTTGCCTATTTGAACAAAATTCTCACTTCCTTCTTTTAAGTCAAACTCCAAATTCAATCAACCCAAACTCAAATCAATTCCAAACCAAACCTTAAAATAATTTCAATAGATTTTCTCAAATCATGAATCAATCCAAATGATTGAAGCCCATGATTGAAATCTAAATCCAAAATCTTTCCTAAGTCACTTTGATTCTATCTTATGGACTTAGCTCAAATCAAATCCAAATCAATTCAAATTCAAGAAATTTTCATAACCCCATTTATATTTTCATTTATATTCACAAATATGAAATATAAATTCAAATGATTAAACTAAATCCAAAACTCAATTTCAAGTTCAAAATCTTTCCTAAGTCACTTTGATTCTATCTTATGGACTTAGCTTAAATCAAATCCAAATCAATTCAAATTCAAGAGATTTTTCATAACCCATTTATATTCTCATTTATATTCACAAATATAAATGAAATATAAATTTAAATACCAAAAAATCAATTAAAAACTCAAATCCAAATTCAACCAAAATTCAACCTAAACCTTTCATGTCAAATTCTTGTTAGCCAAATCAAATTCAAATCAAGCCAAACTTGGTTTCTCTTCATGATTCAATCAATCCTTCAATCATGAATCCAAATATAAACACAAACTTCAATCATCAAACCAAAACTAAATTCAAAACTCAAATCCAAATTCAAGAAATTCAACCTAAGCCTTTCAAGTGAAATTCTTGAACTTAGCCAAATCAAACTCAAATTAAGCCAAACTCTTAATTTCTCTTGATTCAATCAATATTTCAATCATAAATTCAAATATAAACATAGAATTCAATCACCAAACCAAAACTAAATTCAAAACTCAAATCCAAATTCAACAAAATTCAACCTAAGTCTTTCAAGTCAAATTCTTGAACTTAGCCAAATCAAATTCAAATCAAGCCAAACCTTGATTTTTTTTTCATGATTCAATCAATCCTTCAATCATGAAACAAAATATGAACATAAAATTCAATCATCAAACCAAAACTAAATTCAAAACTCAAACCCAAGTCAAACTCATGTTCACCCTTTGAACTTGAAATTGTCAAATGAATCAAAACCCATTTTACTCCAAATCACTTGAAAATGGATTTATATTTCAATCATAAGTCTATATCTAGTTCAATCAAACTTGATTCAATCCTTGATCAAGTCAATTGGCCTACTTAGGCTCACTTGACCCAAAGTGAGCTAAAGTACCACTTTTGAGCCAAATTCTAATCTTACCCAAATTGAATTAAGCCCACCTAAGCCTCACATTATGAGCAACAATCATCATGAGTTGATCAATCACTCAAATTGGGTCAAAAGTCAAACCTAAGAGTTGACCAAGTCAACTCATAGCCAAAATGAAACCTAAACTAACCAAAATCCACCATAGGCCAAATTGATTGAAACCATTGATCAAAACCAATTCATGATCAATGTTTGAACATGACCAAGTCATCATTTGAGCCTAACCTAGCTATTGGCCACTTGACCCAAGTTGACTTGACCTAAAAAATCAAAATGTGTCAAAACTTGATCTAAGCCAAATTGATTCAAATGGGTCAAGTTCATTCCAAAATGATTGTTGAACTTGACCAAAGCCTCAATTGGCCAACTAGACTTAACTAGCCCAATTTACCATGAACCCAACTTGACCTAAAAGGTCAAATTGAGCCAAATTCAAATATAAACCAAATTGATTGGAAATAAAGACTAATCCATTTCATATGATCAACTAAACATGAACCAACCCATGACCTAACCCAAATAGGTCAAATGGGTCAATTTACTAACTTGACCCATTTGACTTAAATGAACTCAATTGAACCAAAACCAAATATAAACCAAATTGAATCAAACCAAAGCCACCAAAACATTTCAAATGGTCATATGAACTTGACTATTTGGTTTGACCCAATTTGATCAATTGTCAACTTAACCCAAGTCCCATTTTGACCTAAATAGGTCAACATGAGCCAAATCATATCAAACCAATTCCATATTCAATAAAACTTGGCATAACCTATTTTTCAAACATATCCAAATTGAAACCCAAGCTAAATGACCATTTTACCCCTAGGGCATAGGATAAATTTTGGCCTAATCCACTTGGAATTTGGTCAAATCCTCTTGATGACCACTTGGCACTCTCTGGACTAAGTGGACACTAGGAATGTTTTCAATGGGTTTGGGTGGTCCAACCTCGTCTAAGTTTCATACTTGCATGAAATTGGCCACATGGAATCCTTCCTCCACCTAATTTAATCACATGGGAGCTCCACTACTCCACTCCTTAAATCAATGCAAGGACACCTCTAACTAAAACCCATTGAGCTCAATTGGATCAAAATGGCAAGTGAAGCCCGGTCATTGATTACTCTAGGGGAGATATACTCCCCTAATTTGAATTCATTCCTTGTTCTCAATTGAACTTAGGGAAGCGAGCAAGCATTTGGAACTCTCCCCAAGATCTCTGAGAAACTTGAACTTCTCCATTTTTGGTTTCCTTAGGGAAAATAAAGGAGCTCAAGTGAAAATCCAACTTACTCCACACTTCAAATCAAGCAAAGTCCTCCTCAGAGCTTTATGAGGATCAAATCAAATTCACCCAAGCTCTTTTCCAAGCTCTAATGGTGGAGGTGCTAACCAAGACCAAGCTCAAGTGAAGGTGGAGTTAGACTTTAGGAAGATCCATTCAATTTCAAAGCCTCAAAACTTTAACAAAGCTTTATCTCCACTAGACAAAGCTTCTCCAAGGAAATCGGCGTTAATGATCACCTCCTGAGGTATGCCATTAAACCGCTTAATCTAGATGGTCGGTCCTTTGTAAAGTAAAGTATTACCCCATGAGCTGTTAGATGTGATCCCTTCTACCTTTAGATGGTGTGGGTTGAGTTTCAATCCAATCGAACTCGAGCTGGATCATACCTATAAGATGGGCGAATGTCCTCTTCCGTAGAAATCGAGATCATGGACCATCCATCCACACATTTTGGATGGGCCATGATCAAAGACATGTAGATCCACATTTTATCCCTTTAGAACTACAATTTTAACCTCACCATCGGATCCTTGATTGGACGGGTGAGGAGAAAGCCAGCCATCGATGTGATGATGCGATGTCACTTAAATATCAAATCCCATCACACCATGTGGAAAGTGCATGCCGCATCGGTCCATATGGGGATTAGACATTTAATTAGGCTATTAAATCACCTAATTAATCATGGAAACCTCCTAAATTCATATTTAAGCCTAGAAAAATCAGCAAAATAAAAAAATTACATTAGATAGATAATTGAACATAGAATATTCTAAAAATAATTTCAATAGATTTTGAATAATGCTTTTCTCTAGATTTGGGTTTTATTGGGAATGTTATTTTATTAATTACCATCTAATTACTCCGATTAATCCTAACCTTTTTGAGATTTGTATGGTTTATTTAGCTAATCTTTATTTTGTGGTGTTAGTTAAATTTACTTTTCATTTTCATGTATTTTTTATAATTAGGATTTTGGAATGAATGTTATGGGGATTAGGATGAGCATTGGTCATAAGATTACATCTTATGTACCATCTCGAAACCTTTGGAGCAACCACCTTCTAACCATCCAAAAGAAGGAACCAAAAGAAGAAAGAAGAATGAAGAATGAAGAAAGAAGAAAAGAAGAAACGAAGACCCCATAACATGAATTTTCTTATTTGATTGTAAATTAATTCATTTGTAATCCGGGTTGTATAAGGGTAGAGCTCTACCCAATTTATTTTCGAGTTTGGTGGTGCACCACAAATGGTCTTTTATTCTTTTGTGCTAGCTTTATAAAATGTTTGATATTTTGTTTAGCGTGTGCATTAAGATGGCATATTTTCCTAGTTTCTTTCTTGATTTAATGTATAGCTGGATGATGATTAAGCTCTTAGGAAAAAAAAATCTTCTACCAAATTAAACAATTCATAACCTCATTTAAATCTTAGGCTAAAATCAAGATAAAAGAATTAGCAACCACTTAGATTGATGAGTATTTCTTTTATAACATCATGCATAAAAGCATATTGTTTCACTCTTGATTTGAAGCTTTCACCTCAGAGAACTTGGCTTGAGAGCCACGGTGGAAACACACCTCCCCTTCTTGATTTTGGCCCAAAAATCTTATTTCTCATGCATTAGGCATATGAATCCTATAAGCTGAGTCAAATGATCATCTAAAAATAAAAGTAAAATATAATATGTTTCACATTAGATCTAGGTCATTTTCATGCCCTTACATGATCTAGTATCTTAGAGAGTGAGTTTAAGGACCTAGTCTCTTTCTAAAATAAATAACGCCTACTTATCTTGCATAAAGCATATGGCTTGCCTACATAAATTTAAAATCATAGGAGTTAGTTGGCGGTGACCCCGGTTGTAAGTCCATAGTTTATCCTCTCTTATGAGGTAAACCATATGCCCATTTTATGCCTTAGATTTAGATCGTGCTTTTGGTCCTTGCCAAAGCTCCCTAGATTTAGGTTAGATTATTTCTCCCTTCTATGGGCCATAAGCATAAATCCTCATCTCTTAGGCCTTTCCATAACCTTGTATTGTGGAATTATAAGCCCTAAACTTCTAAATATTCAACTCAAATAAATAATTCAATTTCAAAATAGAAAGCTCAACCATAGGATAGTTTGAGATGTTCACTAAGTTTCTTAGCATCGTGAGCATCTTCTACTTATCTTCCTTAGATCGATAAGAACTCATCTATTCAACAATCCCATTTGATTTGCTAAAAATATACTAATCGATTAATAGTCTATCATTAAAAATCTTTGGAGACAATGATCATTTATCTTAATCGAGAGTAATTCTAAGGAATCCCTTCCTTAGAATGTAATTAACTATGGAGGCTTGCCCATGTAGGGAACTTGATGAACTGATTTAAAATAAACCCTACTTTACTTTTCATGTAAAGTAGGGTAAGAATCTCTAGTACATATGCACACTCACTGCCCTGGAGTCCTTGAGGTGATTAGGCCCATTGTAGGGTGGTGACTTTATCTTTTGAGATAGTACACCTCCTCAATGTCACCCATCACCCTCAACAAAACATCCAAATCTACATGGTGTCCAAAATGCATAAAAGAAGTATATTTTTATCTTCATTTTATCACATAGATTAAATATGGAAGTATACCTTCTTTATAAATTAAGCATATAAAATTTCACCACAATGAAGGCAAGAATATATATAAAATTTGTCACCATAATTATGTAAACATATAAATTAAAGCTCTATCCAACTTAATCTTAAAATAAATAAGGATGGAATCACATAATTATATGTCATTTTAACTAGGAAGTGATGTAATCAAATGACCTCCTAGCGACTTACTAAAGCCTTGTATTTGGGATGTCCATACAATATACTTATTAACATTCCAAGCCTATGTAAATCTATACAAGGGTAAGGAAAAGAGAGCACCAATTTATATATCACACATGCTAATGACTTAGGTGAATATGAGTCCATGTATTTTCGGTAAAAAAGGGGATCTTCATCTTTTAATTAAGCATACCTACACATGTGCATAAGATGTAAACAAGTATGCGCCATTGTTAAACCAGGAAAGTGAGGTAATCAAATGACCTTTGGGCTACTTAAAGCCTCGTATTCTGGATGTCCAAACTAAACACTTGCTATCTTAAATACATATAAATGTATACACAACTATAAAGATGAGAATCATGCAAAGATTATATTTATCATTTGATTGAATCATTTATGCATGTGAATCAAAGTTATGTCCAAACTCTAATATAGAAATGCATGTAAATGAAATCAAATAAGTATATGTCATTGTTAACAGGAAAGTGAGGTAATAAAATGACCTCCTTGGGATACTTAAAGCCTCATATTCTGGAATGTCCGTATATACTTATTAACATTCAAATACATGTAAACTCACATATGAATTAAGGAAAAGAAAGCTTTACTTCATATACCTAAGCTATAAGTTCATGCAAAGCCTATATATATATATATATATATATATATATATATATATATATATATATATATATATTATGGTGTTTATTTTGGATGTGGGGAGATACCATGCAGATCAGGGGTACTTATTAAGTGATTGGGTATGATATTGAGGTATAATGTACTATCTCAAAAGATAGAGGCATCACCCTTCAATGGACCTAATCACCTAATAAGGACTCTAAGGTATGATGGGACTTAATATACCGAGATCTTTCCTGCTTTATATGGATGAAAGGGGTTTATATTAAACCAAGTTCTAAAGTTTTCAATGTAGGCAAGCCTCCATAGTTAATTACATCTTAGAGAATGGAATTTATGAATACTCTTGATTAAAGTAGATTAGGATCTCCAAAGATCCTAAGGCTAGACTATCAATAAATTTGTCATATTTGGAAAATCAAGGGATATATCAAATGGAGAGACTTATTTTGGAAGCCAAAAGATGAGTAGAGCTAGTGAGCATTCCAATCTATCCTATGATTGGGCTTTATATATTTGAGTTTGAAGGAATTATTTTTTGAGTTGAAATTTTATTAGATTGTTAGCTTATAGTAAAACAAAATAAGGTTGCAAAATGTCTAAGAGGTGGGAATTTATGCTTGTATGAAGGAAATATCTCATCTAAGGAGCTTTAACATAAGCTAAAGCATAACCTAAATCTAAATGAAGATAGGCATAAGTTTTACCTCCACAAGAGAGATAAACCACCATTGCTTACAACCTGAATGCCAACTAACTCTCCTATGATTCAAATTTATGTGGTATGGTTATGAATTGCAAGATAGTTAGGGTAGTTATTTATTTAGAAAGAGACTAAAATTTTAAACTCACTCTCGAGAGACTAGAGCATGAGTGGTATGAGCATATGACTTAGTCTAAATACAAAATCTTTTCAAATTTTATTTTATTTTGACACATTATTTGACAAAGGCATAAAATTTATTATGCCTAAATGCATGATGAAATAAGTTATTGGCACTAGAAGAAGGTGTTCTCCACCACAGGGTTGCCATCATAAGTCAAGCATTCCCTATCATGTAAGGATGGAGATCCTTCAAATTCAAGAGAAAAAAATATGCATGCATGATGTATACAACATTTAGCTAAGGGTTGCTAAATCATTTAATTATCTTATTTAATGCCTAGCTTTATGGTGAGGTTATAAATTATTTAAAATTTAATTATGAGTGATTAATTGAGATAAAAAATTAATTTTTCAACCTAATTGCACCCAGTCACATTAAAGCATCAATCATTTAAGAAACTATGAGAAATATGCAATTTCTACATAATCTAACCAAATCATCAAATAATTTTATAGATATCATGAATAAGAGGTCAAAATGTAGCATATCCTAAAAAAGATGAGTATAAAGCTCTACCCTATACAACCCGAATATGAAATAATAATTATAATTACAAATGAGTATATGGTATGGGAGTCTCCTTTTTCTTTATTCTTCATGTCATCATATCTTCATTCCTTCATTTGATTTGATTTTCTTCACTTCAAAGTCATCATGGGGATCCAAAGACAAAGCCTTGCCATTGCTCATCCTAATCACCTATAGCACTAATCTAATTCTTATTATAAAATTACATTGAAAGTAGGAAAGTAAATTTCACTACATCGCAAAATAGAGGTTAGCTAAACACACATGCAATCCAGTTATATTTATAACTTGGACTTAGCACCGAACATGGGTAACAAGATTTATCGCTTGGATTATGCTTAAAGTTTAAGAAACTAAAAATAGCATTTATATTTATTTTAAGCATCCCTTTAAGCACAATCCCTTAAAAAAAAATATGATTAGGCTAATATTGACCTACCATCCAATCAGAAATATACATCCAAACATCTAGCCTAAACTAATACATCACAAAATAAAACATACTTCACATCATACACCATCCTAACTTATGACTAGAAGTGGTGACTTAATTTAAAATGTTAAGGCTTGTGTATTTTTACTAAGCATTAGAGTTATATCTTCTAAGTTTGGAAATGTTCAACTTAACATGAAATGTTAGTTTCATATGAAGTTGCTTAATAGATTTGAAATTTTAATTTTGTTTTCCTTTATTTCATTTTATTACACTTAGCAACTAAGTATTATAAAGTGAAGGAAGAGGATTTCCTCTTTCATCCTACCTTAAGCCACTTTCTAAAGCATGTTAATTTGATTTAGTTCTCTTTAGTGAATGGCTTATTGAATAATTTAATTAATCATAAGTTTAGTCACTTTAAATAATTATTTCCAATGTGAAAGGCATCTTAAGATTAACCTAATTGGACTATCACATGACACATGTTAAATCGTTCATTTCCATTGTAACATGCATATGATTTTATTCTAAGTGTATTTATACATAATATATTTTAGCACTTATATGATGAATGTATACATGTATATTTAAAGTTTATATTATTTTATGTGATTGAGTTATTTAATCATATTATTTTAAAGCTCTATCTAAATTTGTATACAAAAATACATGAGGATGAAATTAAATAGGTATGTCATAACTAGAAGAAACAAATCAAACTCCTTGGGGCTAAAGCCTCTTATTCTGGATGTCCAAACTATATACCCATTTACCTTCAAACACATGTAAATTTGTATGCATGAATCATAGGAAAGAGAGCATTAACTTATATATAATATGTACTAATCATATAAGATTATCAAATGCATGTATCCATAGAAGAAAATGGTTCTAATTCCATAATTAAATAACATGTATAAGAGACATAAGCAAGCGTTATTGTTAAAGGGAGGTGATGTAATCAAATGACCTCCTTGGGGCTACTTAAAGCCTGATTCTGGGATGTCCAGACTAAACACTTATTTTTCTCAAATATATATGGATGTATACATGAATAAAGGAAGGAAATCATGAAAAGATTGTATTTTTATTTGGTTGAAATATTTATGCATGTGGATTAAAGTTCTATCCAAATTCTAGTGTAGAAAATACATGTAAATGAAATCAAATAAGTATGTCATTGTTAACCAAGGAAGTGGGGTAATCAAATGACCTTAAAGAGCCTGTGTTCACGGATGTCTAGACTATATACTTAACATTCAAATACATATAAAACTACATGAATTAAGGAAAGAAAGCTTTACTTCACATATCTAAGCTATAAGCACATGCAAACCTATATATATTCATAACTACTATCACTCTAACCAATGTACTTGATTTATAAACTTTAGAAAATAATTTGAATTTATTAGTGATAATAGCCATATATTATAAATTAGTCCAACACATGCTTATATAAAAGAAAACATTTTGATTTAATTAACTTTGAAAAGATGAAATGATCAAATGACATAACATTTAACATGATTAGAAAGGAATAAATGAACATATAAAACATGATTTTATTCAATCAAATTAATTCTTGAGTACAATCATATCAAATAAAACTAATTAAAGTAAACCAAAGTTCCTTTAATGTCATTTTTTAACAACATGTTTTGATTTGATTTAAGGATGTGAGAAGAGGTTTTCTAGTTCTAACCCATTCCCATATCTATTAATTTATTTGGTTTAATGAAATATGATTAAGTTGATTTTATGAGTTAATTAAGTTGTAATATGTATTAATTAACCATTTCTATGTTACCTTAATATCATTACCCAAACAATTATTAGTCAACATGATATGTGCATGCATTGGAAATAAAATTAGCAATGATCCTAAGAAAGGAAAAGGGCCTAATGTATCACATATAATAGTTAATTGCTAAAAAAACTTAATTAATTACTCTTATGTGGACTAATCATAATTTCATTAAACTCCTTTAGTTATTCAACACCTAAAGGTCTAGCCAAGATTTAATTAATCAAGTTCCAATATGATTATAATTTCAATTTAACTAATTAAGTAGTTTGATTAATGAAATAAACTTAGGAAAATAGATTAGGGAGGAGGAAACTTTATCCCATGTTGTTCAATGTCAAACAATGATTAACCACTTAATTGATTGACTTGAATTCATGTGATTAATTAATGATTATATAACTTAAGAGAGTAAGCTTAAAGTCAATTTCCTAATAATAAGAAGAAAAAATTAATTCAGGAGGTCATCCCATTATTAGCCACAAAGTTTGAGAATAATTTCTTAAGTAATTAAAGGGTAATTAAGTTCATTAATTTTATAATAAATCTAATTAATTTAATTACTATTCCAAATTAATTAAGAATATTTTAGATAAATTTTCCTAAATACCTTTAAAATGAGTATTTATTTATTATTTTATGATTTTTTACAATTAGTAATTTTTAGAAGAGTAAGCCATTAAAATACATTAATTAAGCCTAATTAACTCTTAATCACATTAGTGCCATGTAGCACAATGTTGAGCTTTCCATGTGACAATTGGTTATTAAAAATAATCTAAGATTGCTATGAGGATGCGCTTTCTTGACACCATAATTAACTAAAGATTAAAGATTAAATAAGATAATCAACCCCATTTTGATCATGTGGAATAAATAGTGTGATCCTCATCTATCAATCGATGGAAGACCATCTCCTTATGATTTGATTTACCACGAGCTTGGATCGATCTCAAATTGATCCCACATAAGAAGGATCTAAAAGATCCAAATGGCCAAGATCATGTGAGATGCAAGTTTTCTTTAAAAGCTAAATTTTTTTACTTTAAGGTTTCAATGGAAAACCTCATTAAGACTGCCCAATGATTAAGCTTCATCTAGTAGAGATGAGGATAGCACAACCTCCAATTTGATACTCCAACACTCAAAGTGGGTGGTTGATCAAATTTGATCTTATGGTGTGCACTGGAGGCAATTCCTTCTACTTGACTACCTTCAGGATGGTGTGTGAAAAGTTAATTGCACTTTGGTTGAGCAAAATGGGAATCAATGAGGGAATGCCCTATTTGGCTTGAAGGAAACTAAGAATGGGGAGCATTGGGAACTCTAGGAACCTCTTGGTGGCACATCTTTAGCAGCCATTAATGCAAGTGTGTGTGTTTTATAAATAATGCATTATCCCTCCTTTAGGACGGGCTTGATTTGGCTCTTGTGATCATCGGCCACCCAAAGGCCTTTGAGTGGATGTTGGTTTTTATGAAGATGTGAGGTGGCTACCAAGGAGGTAATGGGTGTCCTTTGTGTGGTGCACCAATGGGGAGGTGAGGTGATTTCACCTTAAATAGGCTGATCCAACCACCCTTGGGTATCAATGACCTAGCCTAAGTGGACTAATAAGAGGGTTCCATGTGGCCAAGAAATGAAATGACCACTTACATGGGTGATGTCTCATGTGATACCCTTAGCCCAATGGTAGGATGGTCATTTAGCATTGGATTTAATTTGATTCTCAATGAGTCAAAGTGGTTAAATAAATTTCATGTCATTTAGAGTTCTTTGGTTATGTTTGTCTCAATTTGACTCATTTGAGTTTAATTGGGTTAGTTTGGGGTTAGGTTGACCAATTGGTCAAATTGAGTCAAACCAAGGGTCAAGTTTATATGACCATTTGGAATGTATGTCATTGGTTTGATTCAATTTAGTTTAGATTTGGTTTTGATTCATTTGAGTTCATTTAGATCAAATGGGTTAAGTTGACAATTTGACCAATTGACCAAATTATGTCATGGCTTAATTTGGTTTTGATCATTTGGAATATGGTGTGGCTTTGGTTGAGTTTAATTTGGATTTGATTGGGTTTTAGGTTGGTTTGACCATTTAGGTCGGTTGTTCAATACTAGTGGGTGTCAATTGAGCTTAAAGGCCTTGGTCAAGCAATAATCAATCATGAATGAACTTTGGCCATTAGTTGCAATCAATTTGATTTAGATTTTGATTTGACCCATTTTGGCCATTTAGATTAATTTGGGTCAACTTGGGTCCATAAATTGGATTAGGTTTGGCTCAAAGGTCAAGTCATGTTCAAATGTCGATTTTGGGTTGGTATGAATCATTGGTTTCAATAGATTTAACTTAGGCAATTTGGCTAGTTTAGGTACATATGTGTTAAGTGGTTGACTTGGTCAAAGGGCTAGATTGACTTGGTTTGACCCAATTTATGATAATTTATCAACTAGGATGATCCAATCATGTCATGAAGTTTGGCTTAATTCACCTTGGTTTGGATTGTTGAATTGATTTTGGTTTTAGATCAAATTGGTCACTTTGGTCAAGTGACCAGGGAGATTGGTTTGATTTTGGATTTAGTTTGATTTAGTTGAGTTTATATATGGATTTTGGATTGATATATAAATTTAATTACAATTGGGGTTCAAATAGGTTTTGGTTCATTTGAATATCTCAAGTCAAATGAGCTAATCTAGGTTTGACTTGGGTTGATGTTGGTTTTGGCTTGACGTAGATTTCATTTATATTTGGAAAGATGATTGAAGGAATAATAATTGATTTATAAGAAAATCAATTGAAATATGGGTTTTGGAATGAAGAATTTGGCTAAGTCCATGGAGTTGGGTCATGTGGCTTAGGTTTTGGTTTTGATTTAGTTTGATTTAGTTTTAATAATTTAAATATATTTCATTTATATTTGTGAAGTTGATTAAAGATATAATTGATTTATGAGAAAATCAATTGAATTTGAAGTGATTTGGGTTAAGGTTTGACTATGCTCATGAAGGTTGATTCATATGGCTTAGGATGAGTTTTGATTTAATTTGATTTTTGATTTAGTTTGATTTAGTTTTGATTATTTAGATGTATATTTCATTTATATTTATGAATATGACTGAAGATATGATTGATTGATGAGAAAATCAATTGAGTTTGAAGTGATTTGGGTTAATATTTGGCTAAACTGAATTGGTTCAAAGGCCTTAGGTTTGGATTTGATTTAATTTGGATCTTGATTTGGATTTGGAATTGAGTTTGATTTCAAGTTTGATAGAGTTGTTGAGGGTTAAATTGATATTTTAGAAAATTATTTTAGTTTGGATTGATTTGAATTGGCTAAGGCTAGGTCCATAAGATAAAATAATATCTTGTGGATTTTCATTTGGATTTGATCATGGGCTTCAATCATTTGACTTGGAATTTGATTTGGGTTTGGATTTTGTATTTGAATTAAATTTAAGGTTTGGTTATGGCATAAGAAGGTGAACATGGATTAGGTTTAGCTAGGATGGGGAATCTCCTAGGTCCTAAGACATAGCCTAATCCTATGATTAACCCTTCTAAGTGTTTAGGGTTAAGTGTTCACCTAAGTTCTAGAAGTGTCTTAGGACAAAAGAAGTCCTGTCTAGAAGGTTCCTAGGTCTAAGATGGGGAGATGAGAACTCACTCCAAAAGTGGTCAACATGTATTCATAACTATTATCACTCTAATCAATATAATTGATTTATAAAGTTTAGAAAAATAATTTGAATTTATTAGTGATAATAACCACACATATTATAAATTAATCCAACACATGCAAGCTTACATAAAAGAAAAATCATTTGATCTAATTAATTTTGAAAAGATCGATGTATGATTTTAAATGACATACAACATTTGATATGATTGTAAAGGAATGAATAAACATAAACGCATGATTTCATTCGATCAAGTTAATTCATAAGGCAATCATAATATATAAAGATATTTAAAGTAAACCAAAGCTTTTTTAAATTTAATTTTAATTTCATATTTTGATTTAGTTTAAGGATGTGAGAAAAATTTGTTGATCCTAACCCATCCTGTTTTGTAAGTTAATTTAATTTTAATGAAATATAATTAAGTTGATTTTATGAGTTAATTGTATTATGGATTAAATATATTAATTAACCCTTCCTTATGTTACCTTAATATAATTATCCAAATAATTATGAGCCAATATGATATGCACATGAATTGGAAATTAAACTAGCAATGATCCTAAGAATAAAAGTCATTGCAATTGGCTCATAATTAATGAATTAAGCTAAAAACTTAATTTAGTACTCTATCATACATGTGAGTTAACCATAATTTTCTTAAGATATCTTTAGGTTATTGAAAACCTAAAATTCTACCCAAGAATTGATTAATTAAAGTTTAATATGATTATGATTTCAATTTAATTAATTAAGTGATGTAATTAATTAGTTAAACCTTAATTAATTTCATTTTGAAAAGTGAAATGAACTTAGGGGAATAGGTAAGGCAAGTGGTCCCAACCCTATTCCTTAGTTCATTTACAGTTGAGCAATGATTAATAAACTTGATTAACTAATTTGTTACTATTCATGGATTAATTAATCATTAATTAACTAAAAGAGTAATTAGGATTCAATTAGCTAATTTTCCTTAACTGAGAAATAAATCAACAAAATTATGGGAGGTAGAAGTCATCACATTAAATTAACCCACAAAATTTGGGATTAATTTTAAGTAATTAAAGAGTAATTAAGCTAATTAATTTTATAATTAAACCTTAATTAAGATTTAATTACTAATCAAAATTAAATAAGATCATTTTAATTAATTCTCCTCTAAAATACCTTTAAAATGAGTATTTATTTATATTTTTAAATTTTTCTATGATTTGTTATAAATTTTGGAAGTTCGAACCATTAAAATGAATTAATTAGCACTAATTAAAGCTCTCACCACCATGGGCTAATGCGCTCTTTCTCATGGTGCCCGGATTTGCTATTTGAAACTTATCGACTGGACTACGAGGTGGTGGGCGATCTCTTCCATTGTCCGATCTAAGATCAAATTATTATGATTAATCCCGCTTAATAGGATTAAATTAGATTAAACTATCGGATCTAATCACAAGCGTTTGGATCGGGGTGCAACCAAGTCAATCTAACTTGTGAGCCGATCTCAACTCGATAAGAGGCTCATTTCCGCTTATAGAGCCTCTCGAAGCCGAAGAAATAACTTCGATTCATTTCATGAGTTCGAGTTCAAGAACTAAAGGCTAGGATCAAGAATTTTGAGCCATCAAACTGTTAGGGATATTCTACATTTTCACTGAGTTAAAGCCTTAAATTGTGCCTTTGTCTAGGGCCCCAACCCTAACTCTAACACAAACACTCCAGATCCACAATCCCGCGACCACGAGTGGTCTCTTCACCTTTACGAGCTATCTCATCTAGCTTCCCTCACATCGAGCTCTCTAGCACCTTCACCTTTCTAGCATCTCCTTCACGGCTTCAAATCCTCGACTTAAAGGTGAAAGTGATATTTCGTTCATTGTTTTTACTCTTAGTAGATAGAAAATTGACTTGATCTTGCTTGGTGTGAGTAAAGATGATTTTAGTGAAATCTATATTATATTTTTCTTTTCCTTTGATTCTTTTTGTTTTAGGGTTACGTTGTCTAGCAAGTGAAAAGGGTATTTTTTTGGTGATATGTGAAGTCATAAACTAATTAACTTCTTTTTTTGATATTGCTTACTTTTCCTTCTACTCATCTTTGCTATTTTGATTTGAGGATGATTAGGATAATTTTATGTTGGTTGTGTCTAATGTCTATGTTATGATGTATACATTACGGATAATGGAATAGTAGAATGTGGATCTTGGAGTAGTTCCATGATTTTGTTTACTCTTCTCGTACATTCATTTCTGCAATGTATACATAACATTACGAACAATTGAGTTATTTTGTGATTTCGAATATAATCTTAGGATGCTCCTCTTTCTATATGTCATAGTGGCTCTAGGATTGGTGACAATGAATTGATTTTGTCTTCTCTATTGCGGTGAATTACAGTTCTTTTGACTATTTATGCTTTGAGAGAGATGTTGGGTTTTGGATTATTGCAAGCATGAGCAATTTAGTATTTATAAATTATATAATGCTTAATAAATCAGTTATTTTTTTCATTATATAATCAATGTCATTTATCATTTTTATTTTACATTAAAAATGGTAACACCACCAAGAGATGATGATGATTAAGATGTAAACAATGATTACCCAGGGAGTCAAATGGGTATTGAGGAACATAATAGCAATATATATGGTAATAATATGAGGGATAGAATGGTATTATTAATGATTTGGTTGATAAAGGTGATGATGATGTTGATCTTGAAAATCTAATTGAAATAAAAAAAGAAAGAAAACATCATGTCTTTGGGAGGAGTTTAAAGAAGTTGTTCTTCTTGATGGTCGAGAAAAGGGGAATGTTGCCTTTGCAAAAAAAAAAAAAATACACAATACTAGTGCAACCACACAATTTAGTAGACACTTAGATTGATGCTAGAATGCAATAAATGAAGCAAAAAAAATTTATAATTCTAGCCAAAAGATTGTGATAGTTCATTGGAAATAAATCGGGGATTTACTTCAACAACTTTTAAGTTTGATCAAACAAAAATAAGAGAGATGATTGCGTTATATTTTGATTAATGAAAACCCTTTTCAATTGTGAAGGAATTTGGATTTAATCTTGTTTTGAATTCTATGTCACAATATTTTTCTAAATTCTTAGAATAACCGCTTATCATGTGATGCTAGTATATGAAAAGAAAAAAGAAAATTGAAGAACACATTGAATAGTATAAATAGAATGAGTTTTAATATTGATATTTGAAATCAAAGAATCGGATATCTTATATGGAAGTCATTGCACATTATGTGGAATCAAATTGAAATTGTAAAATGAGTTCTTAGTTTTTTACATCTACCATCTCCACATACAACTTCAAAAAATTGTTGACATTCTATAAGGCCCCAGTGAGTGGGGTATTGAGAATAAAATATTTACCTTATCGTTGATAATGCATCAAACAATGATGACAATCAAGTTATTGAAAGATGGTTTACTGATTAGAAAGAAATTATTCTTTGAGGGAAGACTATTTCATGTATGTTGTGCACATATTAACTTAATGGTGAAGGATGGGGTTAAATGTATAGAATTTATTGTTGAGAAAATATGTGAGATTGTTAGTTTTATTAATACTAAGGTAGACTTATGAAATTTGCTATGTTTTTCAACACAACTACCAACATGAAAGCTTATTATGGATTGTCCAATACATTGGAATTCAACATATAATATGTTGGTTGTTGAACTTCAACTAAAAGAAGCTTTCTTTTCATATAACGAGAGAGATTACATATCATAATTTCCCCAGAGGACGAATGGAAAAAAAATAGAAAAGGTTTGTGATATTCTAGTTTTTTTAATGAGGCTACCAATATCATTTCAGCACTAAATACCCAACATCCAATCTATTCACACATTTGTACAAGAAAGTATTGAATGATAGTGCATTATCATGATGACTTCATCAAGGATATGACTAGCAAAATAAAAAGAAAATTTTGAAAAATATTGGGGAGAATGTAATCTTATGATGGCATTTTCATGGACCCAAGGATGAAATTTATTATCAATGAGCTTGCATACCCTATGATCTATGAAAGGGATGAAAACATTTGAAATATTGTATATGTTAGTAGTTTACTATTTAAGTTATATGAAGAGTATGTTGAATGCTTTGAACTAGAAGTTGAAGCTATAAGTGGTGGGATGTTTAGAGGTAAAAGCAGCAAGTAGTAGAAAGTCAACTCAAGATACTTGTGAAAATTTTCTAATATGGGAGTCACCTTCAAATCTATGGAGAGAAATGAAAGACATGAGCCTATATAAATTCATCTTTTAGGATGCCATGATCCAAAGTCCTAATCGGTGATCAAGAATGTCATCAAGGAAATAGTGTACTATCTTGAAACACGAAATCACTACCCTTTAATGGACCTACTCACCTCAATAAGACTCCTAAGGATGATGGGTATGCATATGTACTAGAGATTCTTCACTCTACATGGAAAAGTAAAAGGGTTTATTTTAAATCGGGTTCATTAAGTTTCATACAAGGGCAAACCCCATAGTTAATTACATCCTAAGGACGGATCAAGGAGAAATTCTCAATTAAGATAAATGATCATTGTCTTTGAAAATTTTAATAGGAAGGACTATTAATCGATTAGTTCATGTTTGAAGATCAAATGTGATTGATCAAAAGAGAAGTTATTATTGAAGCCATAATGGAAGATAAGTAAGAGATTCCCATGATGCTAGGAAACCTAACGAGCATCTCAAACTATCCTATAATTTGGCTTTATATTTTGAAATTGATTTAGTTTATTTAAGTTGATTTTTCATTAGAAATTTAAGAATTATGATTCCTTAACACAAGATTAAAAAATTCCTAAGAGGTAAGGGAATTTTTCTTATGGCCCTAAAGGGAGAAGCAACCATAAAACCTAAATCTAAGGAGCTTTTGCAGAGCAACTGAGGCAATGCAGAAAACTAAAGTGATATAAGGAATTAGGTATCACTTAAGTATAACACTCTCAAGAGAGGACAAAAACAAGATATCACTTGAGTAATTAGTTTTCCTCAACAAGAGACAAACCACCCAATAGCTTGGACTTGGGGTGGCCAACTAACTCCTCCTATGATTTTAAATACATGTAGTTGAGTCTTTATGCTTATGCAAGATAGATAGCTTATTGTTTATTTAGAAAGAGACTAAGTCCTTCAACTCACTCCCTAAAGAGACTAGATCATGTAAGGCATGCTCCAAATGGCCTAAATCTAGTGCAATTCAAATTTTATTTTATTTATTTTGGGCAATTATTTTGACTCGCTAGGATTCTTAAGACTAATGCATGAGAAATAGAGTTATTGGCCAAAATCAATGAGAAGGGAGAGGTGAATTTCCACCATATCTCTCAAAAGTCAAGACAAGTTTCTAACAAAGGTGGAAGACCTCAATCAAGAGTAAAATAAGATGCATTTGTACATGATATTACAAAAGAAATGCTCATCCAAATAAGGGGTTGCTAATTCTTTTATCTTAATTTTAAACCTAAGCTTTAAGTGAGGTTATGAGTTGTTTAATTTTATTTTGAGTTATTAAATTGGGGTAAAGATTTATTTTTCCCTAAATAGCCTAATCCACATCCATACATAAAGCAAGAAAGAAACTAGAAAAGTATGACACTTAATGCAAAAGCCAAACAAATCATCAATCAATTTATAGAGCTAATCGAAATGAATAAAAGGTTGTGGTGGGTACCACCGCAAAACTCAAAATATCAAATATGTGTAGAGCTCTACCCTTATACAACTCAAATTACAAATGAATTAAACTACAATTAAGCAAGGAATTCATTGTTATGGGGTCTTCAAGCATCATTTTTCTTTCTTCTTTTGGTTCTTTCTTTTGAATGGTTGGATGGTAGATGTTCCAAGGCTTCACATGGTACATAAGATAAGATTTATGACCAATGTTCATCATAATTCCCATAACAATCATTCCAAAATCTAATTGCATAACTTTACATGAAAAGAATGACACACAAAAATAAAGGTTAACTAAAATAAATCACACAAATCCCAAGCATGTATATTGGACTTATCACCCCACACATGGGTGACTAAGTCCACCTACAATTTGGATTATGCTTGGGGTATAAAGCACCACAAGCAAAAGTATTTATATTTTTATTTATCATAGTGCCCCTTAAGCTCAATATAGAAAAGAATAGTTAGACTAAGAGCTTCCTACCATTCATTCTATGAGCATACATCCTAACATCTAGTCTAAAAACATATATCATAATTTAAAACAAAATATCAAACCATCCACCTAACCTAAAGCTAGAAGTTGTGATTTAGGCTAATGTGTGTGCTTTGAAGGTTTGTGTGATATGCTTAGCTATGACCTTAGGTTCAAATTTTTAAGTGTGAAAATATGTTCAACTTAGAGGAGGCTTTTATTTAGGTTGTTTAGTTATTTTGGGTTGATTTTATTTCATATTTTGGTTTGGTTCAAGTGAAACCTATAATTAATTACTAAGTTATGAAGAGAGAAAGAGAAGAGAACTTCTCCTTCCTTCCTTACCTAAGTAATTTCTAAAGTAGGTTCACATTTTAGTTTTATTTAGGTGAATGTTTTGATTAAATTTTTAATTGATCCTATGTTTAGATGACCTCTAAACAAACATATTCAAAAGAAAGGCATTTTAAGATTAAATAAAATGAATCAAAATTCATATAACACACATTATTCATTTCTTTCCCAACATATATAACATGCATATGGATGGACCTAAGCATATCTATACATATAAAATGAGAATATTTAACATACTTTATGATGCATGCTAAGTAATCCATTTAAAGAAAGAAGATTAAGATGCATGATTTTCTTTAGTAGAAAAGGGTTTCTTTATCCAAATTTTCACATTCACACATAAAGGTAAGAAAGGCATAAGTGAGTATAGTGCCATTGTTAACCAATGGTGTAAGGTACAAGACCTACTTAGGGCTACTTAAAGCCTCACAATCTGGTTGTCAGACTAATATACCAATATTGGTAAAAACTTCCCACACATATAGTGTCACCTTCAAATATGTGGTGAAATGAGAGGAAAAATTATATATGTGGAAATTCATCTTAGTAAGATGCCACATAGATCCGATGTACTTATTTAGGTGATTAGATATGTCATCAAGGAAATAGTGTATATCTCAAAAGATAGAAGTCACTACCTTTTAATGGAACCAATCACCTCAATAAGGACTCCTAAGGACTCTCCATATATACCAAAACTCTTCCTCTACTTTACATGGAAAAGTAAAGCAAGTTTATTTTAAATCGGGTTCATTAAGTTCCCTACAGGGACAAGCCCCATAATTAATTACATCCTAAAGAAGGATTTTTAGGAAAACTCATTAAGGTAAATGATCGTTGTCTCAAGATTTCAATATGAAGGGCTATCAATCAATTGATTTATGTTTTGAAGATCAAATGGGATTGATCAAGAGAGGGAGTTATTATCAAAGCCAAAATGGGAATAAGTAGAAAATGCTCATGATGTTAGGAAACTGAGCATCTCAAACTATTTTAAAATTGGGCTTTACATTTTAAAAATTGATTTAGTTTGTTTAGTTGTATTTTTCATTAGAAATTTAGGACTTAAGATTCTTTAACACAAGATTAAATGCCTAAGAGGTAAGAAATTTTGCTTATGGTCCACAAAGAAAAGCAACCTGTAACCTAAATCTAGGGAGCGGTGAAAGCACAACCTAAATCTAAGGTGAAAGTGGTAATTGGTTTGCCACAAGAGAGGACAAACCACCCAATAATTTGGACTTACAACCCTGTGGTGCTAAGTCCTCCTTCAATTTTAAATACATGTAGGCAAAGTCTTTATACTTATGCAAGATAACTAGGCTATTTTTATTTAGAAAGAGACTAAGTCTTAAACTCACACTAAAGAGATTAGATCATGTAAAGGGACATGCTTCAAATGACCTAAATCTAATGCATTTCAAATTTTATTTTATTTTTATTTTTGGAAAATCATTTTGACTCAAGCTAATAGGATTTTTTTTATGACTAATGCATGAGAAAAATATTATTGGCCAAAATCAACAGAAGTTTAGGAGATGAGTTTCCACCACGCCCTCAAAGGTTAAGCGGTTCTCGGCAAAGATAGAAGCCCTCTAATCAAGAGTGAAATAATATGCATTTGTGCATGATATTATAAAGAAAAGAACTCATCCAAATAAGGGGTTTCTAATTCTTTTATCTTGATTTAATCCAAAGCTTTAAATAGATTATGAATTGTTTAATATTAATTTTAACTTTTAAGTTTTGTAAAAGATTTATTTTTCTTAAAGAGCCTAATCCACATCCAGCCATACATAAAGCAAGAAAAAACTAAGAAAAGCATGCCACTTAATGCACAAGTTAAACAAACATCAATCAATTTATAAAACTAGCACAAAAAGAATAAATGGTCATTTGTGGTGCACCACCACACATATCCAAAAATATCAAATATGGTAAGCTCTACCCATATACAACCCAGATTACAAATGAATTGAATTACAATTTATCCAAATTAAATTCATTGTTATGGGAGTCTTCAAGCTTTATTCTTCTTTCTTTCTTCTTTCTTTCTTTCTTTCTTTTCTTCTTTTCTTCTTTGGATCTTTCTTTGGATGGTTGGAAGGTTGGATGGTAGATACTCTAATGCTTCACATGGTGGATAAGATGGGATCTTATAACCAATATTCATCATAATCCCCATAACAAATCATTCCAAAATCTTAAATATACAAATTTTACATGAAAAGGAAAAGGGAAATCTAACTAAAATGCAAAATAAAGGTTAGTTAAATCACACCACACAAATCTTAAGCATGTATGTTGGACTTATCACCCCACACATGACTAAGTCCATCCTATGGATTATGCTAAGGGGTATAAGCACCCAAGCAAGAAGCATTTATATTTTTATTTATGATAGCCTTTTAGCACAATCCTCAAAAGAATAGTTAGACTAACCATGTCCTACCACTCATTCTATGAAAACACCTAACACCCACTCTAAAACATTCATCACAAAATATAACATCAAACCATGCACCTAACCTAAAGCTAAAAGTGGTGACTTAAGCTAATGTGCTTTGAAGGTTTGTGTGGTATGCTTAGCTTAGGACTTTATGTTTAAATTTTTAAGTATGAAAGACATATTCAACTTAGAAGAGGGTTTCATTTAAGTTATTTAGTGACTTTGGGATATTTTTATTTCATGTTTTAATTTGATTTGAGTGAAACCTACAATTAATTACTAAGTTATAAAGAGAGGAAAGAGAAGAGGACTTCTCTTTCCTTCCCTAATCTTTAAGTAATTTCTAAGGTAGGTTCACATTTTAATTTCATTTAGGTGAATGTTTTAATTAAATCTTTTATTAATTCTAAGTTTAGATCAGATCTAAACAAACCTATCCAAATTGAAAGGCATTTTAAGATTAATAAAATGAATCAAAATAACATACATTACTTCAATTCTTTCCCAACATATATAGCATGCATATGGATGGACCCTAAACATATCTATGCATGCAAATGAGAATAGTTAACACACTTTATGATTCATGCTAAGTAATCCATTTAAGAAAATTTAGAAGATTTAGATGCATGATTTTTCTTAAGTAGAAAAGGTTTTCTTATCCAAAATTTCACATACATGCATGAAGGTAGAAAGGCATAAGTGAGTACAAGCCATTATTAACTGGAGGTGTGCAAGGTACAAGACCTACTTAGGGATACTTAAAACCTTGCAACCTAGGTTGTCGACTAATATATCACTTTCCTTAAGTACTAACATACATATACAAGAAATGAAATGGAAAAAAATATGCAAAAGTTATTTTAATGGCTTCATTTTTGTTTATGCAATTTATTCATGCAAATGTAGGTAATCCTTCTTAGATGATGGCATAGGGATGAATAAGGTATAGAATTAAGTAAGTGTTGGGTTCTTTCAAATGAACCGTACATCTTACCAACCCTTATTCAAAACTATGCTAATATAAGAAATGAAGGAAAGGCTACACTAAACATGACTTTATAACTCATCACATGCAAGCTAATAATTAACATATTAATAGAATACCTTCAGATTTGATGTACATTTATAGGTTTTAAAATACTTTAGATTTAGTAGCAATAATACTCATATTTTACTTTAGCTAACACATGCACAATTGACATAAAGTAAACAATTTCATTTTAAAACTTTGAAAACATAAAATCATGGATGCATAAGTCACATGGTATACAATTTAACATATTGGGAAAGATTCAAAGAAATTTAATCATGCAAATAAACTCACTTTACTTAAATCCTAAAGACATTCTTAAAGAATAAGAAAATTTAGAACAAATCAAGTGAATTTCAAAATGATTTTTGTTTGTTTGAAGTATGATTTAATTTTGAAAAGGTGAGATACATTTGTTGTTCCAAACCCATTCCCACATGTACTTTGTATTTTAGTTTAATTTGTAGATAATTAAATCCATTTTAAGTGTTGATTAGGTTAAGATATATGCATTAAGTGACTTAATCAACCTACACACACCTTGGAAAAATTAACTAAGTAATTATGAGCCAATGAGATGACATAAAATCCACAAGGTATTTAAATTTGTAATGCACCTATTAATAAAAAAAGGCCTAATGCAATTTGTCTCACAATTAAAAGTTAATAAGCTAAGGGGTTTAGCTTAAGTACTTTAAAACACCCTTTCACACTTATGAAAGGGGTTTTAATTTCCTAATTAGACATAGGCTATTAAACCCCTAAGCATCTACCAAGGTAAATTAATTAAGTTCTAGGATATTTTAGAATTTTAAAAATTATTTAAATAATTAATGAATTAACCCTTAATTAAGAAGGGATTAAGAAAAGGGGGTTTAGGGAATAGCAGAGGAAATGCCCCAAAATTATTCCATAAAACCCTATTCACTGGATCTAACCTTTTCCAACTTAATCATAGGTAAAATTATTATCTTAATTACCTTAATTACATGAAGGGGTAATTAGGGAATGAGCCATCAATTTCCTAAAGGCCTCAATAAATCTCAAGAAAATTAGGGAGGCATAGGTCATCCCCAAAATGAACCCTAAGTTTGAAATTAATTGATTTAATTAGAAAATAATAGCTAATTAACATTCCTAAAGAAACCTAAATTCAAAGAAAAGGGGAATTCAAATACATTGAAAACATTTTAAAATATTCTATGGAATTATCTATCCATAGCATTTTTTTTTATATATTTTTTATTTTTCTTGAAGGATTTATAATTTTGAAGGTTTCAAAATTAATTAAGAATACAATCCCTAACTAACCCATGTCGACTTACCGCCATACATGGCGGTGTTAGGCCGCTTTACATGCACAGAGCCTTACTTAACTTTAAGTCAAACGTGGTGCAGCATTTTATCGATCCGTCATCAAAGATCTATTGAGGATACACTCATGATTTTAAATCAAGATTAATTTCTAAAATGTTCTTAAAATCTCAACCCCATCTAGATGGAAATCGACATGGGCTAAGTTCTTCTCGATGATTAATGTGAACCATTCAATCTAAGGGAGATGAGTCCAATCCTTCATAAATTCATTCAAGACTCAACCCATGCCATCTAAAGGACCAAAGCATCAATCCAATGGTGGATTTCACAAGAAATGGAAATTTATTTCACAAAGGACCAATACCTCTGCTAAGTGGTAAAAAATCACTAACCTGGAGGTGATCATCGATGCGGGATGGAAGCTTTGTCAGTGGAGATGAAGCCTGAAGTTTCTAGCTCTTGAGGTTGAGTGTAGCTCTATGGACCAACTCTCTTCACTCTTTGGCTTTGATTGAATTGATCTCCCTTTCCTCTAGAACTCAATTGGATGCTTGGGACTTGATCCTCTAATGATGAGTGGAAGAATTTGGATGAGATTGAGTGTATAGAAAATTAAGAATCAAGGTGAGCTCTATTTTGCACTGCAAAAATTGAAGAAGATAAGATCCAAATCCTCTGGGGCCTTGGAAAAGCTCTATGATGTTTGCTAACTCTTCCAGGCAAATTGATCAAGTGGCAAATGAAAATTTTAGTGGATTAGAGTATATCTCCCCATGGCAATCAGATTCGCAATGGGCTTGCTATTTTGATCCAATTGACCTCATAGGATGAGTTGTTTTGGTTGTTAGAGATGTGTACAAGGTTGGTTTTGGCCAGGAGGCTAACTCCCATGTGCATTCAATTGAGCTTTGAGTTTGAATTTTCAATTTTGCCATAGTTGGTTTGGTCCATGGGCAAATGGGTTGACCCAAACCCATTGGGTTGGTGCACCACTCATCACTAGGTCCCCTTAAGATTTTAAGAAAGCCAAGTGATTGTGATGAGTGTATGACCAAAATACCCATGGCTGCCAAAATTTGTTCTATGGCCTAGGTATAATGGTCATTTTGATATTTTTTTTCAATTTGGGCATGTTTGGTATGTTGAGAAAATAGGTTAAGTTTCAATGGATTTGGAATCCATTTGATAGGGTTTGGCTCATGTTGACCCATTTAGGTCAAAATGGGTCAACTTCAAGTTGACCAATAGGTCAAATTGGGTCAAACCAAGGGTTGGGTCAAGTTTATATGACCATTTTAAATGTTTTGGTTCCTTTGGTTTGGTTCAATTTGGTATAGATTTGGTTTTGGCTCATATGACTCTTTTAGGTCAAATGGGTCAAGTTGACCCATTTGACCTATTTGGGTTAGGTCAAGGGTAGGTTTGGTTACATATGGAGTGGATTGTATCTTTGTTTCCAATCAATTTAAGTTCATTTGGCTCAACATGACCCATTTTGGTCATGTTGGGTCTAAGGTCAATTGGGCTATGTTGGGTCTAGTTGGCTTGAGGCTTTGGTCAAGTTCCATGAGTGATTTGGAATGGACTTGGCCCATTGGTTTAATCAATTTGGCTTAGATCAAGTTTTGACATTTTAGCCCTTTAGTCAAAATGGGTCAACTCAAGTGGACCAAATGGGTTAGGTTAAAGGTTGACTTGGTCAAGTTCAAACATACATGAGTGAACTTAGATCAAAGGTTTCAATCAATTTGGCCTATGGAATTTGGCTATGTTAGGTTTCATTTTAGGCTAAGTGTTGACTTGGTCAACTCTTAGGTTTGACTTGTTTGACCCAATTTGATTGATTGATCATCCCATGATGATTGTTGATCATGATAGGAGGGATATATGAGTTTGGCTCAATCTAATTTGGTTGGGGATCAAAAGTTGGGCCATAAGAGTACTTTAGGTCACATTGGGTCAAGTGAGCCTAAGTGGGTCAAATGGCTTGGTCAAAGCTTGATTTGAAGTTGATTGATCTTGTATATGGACTTATGATTGAAATATAAATCCATTTACAAGTGGTTTGAAGTCAAATGGGTTTTGATCCATTTGAAAATTTCATATTCAAAGGAAGAATATGAAGGGGTTTTGGGTTTGATTTTGATTTGGTTTTGATTGAAGGATTGAAGTTTGGATTTATATATGAGCTCATGATTGTAGTTTGATTGAACCATGAGAGAAAACCAAGGGTTTGGCTTGATTTGAATTGATTTGATTTGACTAAGTTCAAGATTTTGCTTGAAAGGCTTAGATTTGATTTTGATTTGATTTGACTTTGATATTTGGAGTTGTTTTGATTGTTTATATTTCATTTATATATGTGAATATAAAATGAGAATATAAATTGATTATAAGGAAATTTCAAGAATTTGAAAGAGTTTAATCATGATTTGGGTTAAACCCATTAAAGAGAATTTAAAGGATTTAATAGAATTTTTTTAATTAGAAATTTAATTTTTGAATTGGATTTGATGGATTTATATTTATATTTCATTTATATATGAGAACATAAATAAGAATATAAATTGATTTTGAGAAAATTGCATGAGTTTGAATAAGTTTGATCAAAGTTTAGGTTAAATCCATTAATGAAAAATTAAGGGATTTAAGGGAATTTCAAGCATTTTAAATTTGGAAATTAATTTTTGCCTTTGATTGGATTGAATTATATTTATATTTCATTTATATATGAGAATATAGATGAGGATATAAATAAGTTTTGAAAAATCCCAAGGTTTTGAATTGGTTTAATCAAGGTTTAAAGTTGATTTTGGCTAAGTCCTTTAATGAAAATTAAAGGGACTTAAGAAAATTTTCCATAAATTATTTTGGAATTTTGAATTTGATTTGATGGGTTTGAATTTATATTTCATTTATATATGAGAATATAAATAGATTATGAGAAAATCTCAAAGATTTGAATATGTTTAGATCATGATTTTGGCTAAGCCCTTAGAAGGGGTTAAGGACTTAGAAAATTACGTTCAGTTACGTATTGCTGGATTTTGATCATGGCTTTCAATCATGGAATTTATTTGAGTTTGAGAAAATCAAATAGAATTTATTTGGAGTTTGACTTGAAAGAAGGAAAGTGAGGAAAGGTTTAAGATGAAGGATAGGAGATTTTCCTAACACCCTAAGGCTTGACCTATTCCTATGGCTAACTCTTCTAAGTCTCTGGCTGGGAGTGTCCACCTAATCACTAGATGTGTCTTAAGACTAAGGAACTCTTAAAGTCTAAGAGGAATCCTAAGCTTAAGATGGAGGTGTTGAGAACTCATTCTAAAAATGAGGTCAAGAGTAGGTAAAGTCATGATCCAAACTTTTGCTCTTACCACCGTATGTTAGGCCACATTTTGGAGGATTACTTTACATTTAAGGATTGGCTTGAACATAGTTTCAAGATTGGTGTTGTAGTTATCCCAAAGGAATACCTTGTGGAATAACATTCTAGTTCCATTATGATAATCCTTGGGATACAAGTGATCCTACCAAAACCAAAGAAGGTTGGGACATTTCTTTCTAAAACCTCTAAGAAAATAATTAGATCAAGATCAAGCTTTCTTGTAGGTGCTAAGTCACTCAAACCTCCAACACCAAGGAAGGTTTGTAAGTTCCGGCTCTAGGAAAGTGGAGCGGCGGCGACAGCATATGTGGCCCGAACCACTTAGCACGACCCGACCTTGTCCACTCCCCTTTTCTTTCCACCTGACTTCTACCATTTCCTAGCTCTTTTGTTTCTTCTAGTAGTAGAACTCTTGTATCGGTGGATAAGGGAATCAAATCCCTTACTCACTCACTCTACTTGACTTCTACTTTGTACCCCCCAAATACTTTCCAAGAAATTGAAGAATAAAGCGATTTGAATTACATCTGTCTCTCGATGAGTATCTTCTTCTTATTCTAAAGATAACTCTTCAAGTCTAATTAACTATAACAATTCCCATCTTCCTCTTTGATTCATAATTGGACTTTTCAACTCGAATACTACGTTCACCTCTTGAGATAGACTTGGAATCATCCGATTTGAGAATCCCAGGAGAAGGCTGTAGGTGAGCAAGTGCAGTAGAACTTGTCACCACCATGCCTTGAGATTACCAAAGTCAACCTCCCGTGGTGGCAAGGTTCTAGGCGCACCTCTAGATGGAAACAAGTCATTGGTAGAAGATCAGCCCTTCCATGGGATGCTCCACCCTTGGATATGCTTGTGGAAGAAGAAGTGAAGGTGGACTAACATCCTTTCTCATCTAAGAAAGTTGTCATCTAAGCTAAGCATATATGATGCCCTTGTCTTATCCAAAGAGATGAGGAGTAATCAAGGCCCTCCTTGATCACGAAATATCTTAGCTTCGGTGGCCTATAGGTGAGGAAGCACATTATGCAAAAGAAACCCAGGGATCACCTTCAGATGAAGACCTTCTCTTGGGGACTTGGAGCATAACCATCCCCATACATCGGTCGACATGGACAGTTGAGACTCAGTTCTCATGGATTGTGCATCGTAAATTGAGTCTAAAGACCCTTGCCTATTTGAAGATGACATCTACTCAGGAGATAGGATGATGTTGAGAGGATTCAATGATCAAGGCGAGGCTTTAGGTTCTATAGGTTGGAGATAATCTTGGAGATAGGTGGGGAAGGCTGAAGCCAAGTTCTACATCATTGATTCAAATACTTCATTCACTACTTTGCTTGGTAGGCCTTGGATACATCAATAAGATTGTTCATCCTCCTTCATCATGCATCAAGTTTAGAAAAGATGGAATTGAGTACCATGTCAATGGGGATGAAAAGCCATTTTTTAGTTAGAGGGGTTGAGATCTATGAGGATGACCTACTATCTTCCTCAAAACACCCTTTTTCATGAACTTGGATAAAATTTAAATGCAAATGCAAAAGCAAAAGAAAATGAAGCGAAGAAAAGATATAAGAAAATGAAAAGAAAAGGAAAGTCCAAGTGAACAAGAAAGGGGAATTGAAGAAGAAGTGGATCGCATATCACATTCCACCCATAATTCATTCCATCATATGGACATGTGGGTAGGATAGCTCAACCTCCACCGGTGAGATAGAGGTAGTTCAGGGTGGAGACCCCTGGTTGGCCTTGACCAATAGAGGTCATGTTCATTCATAGGAGTACCCTACTATTCACATAGACTTGGAATTCAGCTCGAGGATGAGTCTAATGTGATTAGTATACCAACCAACCCGTGGGTTCCATTGGAGGTGACTTTTGATCCGGGAGAGATGAGCAGGCCTCCAAGCAAAACAAAGTATTTGAAATGGTTTATGTGAAACTATTAGCGGTTGGGAACCTTAGCTCTTACCTCACTTACATCAAAAGTTGAAGGTTTAGTAGTTAAGGAAGTCCCTAAGTCTTCCAATGACATGAAGCGAAGGTTCTTTTTGGGTTCATCATCCTCAAGTCCGAGCTTGATGTAGGACTTGAGGAATACTTAAAGAATTAATGAATTACCTTTTGACTTTTACTCTTGTGTTCAAAATCTTATACATAAAGGTTTAGTTCCTCACACTTGGTCCAAGCATGTCAGTACTTTAAAATTATGGAACAATATAGGCACAATCAAGAGCGGGACTAGGATTGTATAGTGGGTTCGATCGATGATGAAGATTGCCTAGTTGTCCCAACATTTAGAGTCGATAGGTTCTTCTCACACATCCCCAACTCTTATGAGAATGTGTGTTTAGAAACTTTAGATGAGATGATCTCCAAGTCAAAGAGGCCACCGAGTTTGAAGAGAAGATTCATTCAATAATCTACAAGCTTAAAGAAATCAACCTCGGATAGAAGAAAATCCTTGCACATACATGTTGTCTGAATGAAGAAGAAACCAATGACTTAGTTAGGATGTTGATTGAGTTTAAAGAGCTTCACATGGAGTTATGAAGAAATGCTTGGATTATCTCAATGTAGTATTCCACAAGCTAGCAATAGACCCCTAATGTTACCCTATTAAGCAAACTCCTAGAGCATGTGATTAGAAATTGAACAATAGGTCATTTAAAGTTAAGAAACTCGATGCTGGTTTCATCGGGGAAGAAAAATATCCTACCTAGTTAGCTAGTGTCATCCCACTTAGAAGAAGAATGGCCAAATTCACATATGCGTCAATTTTAGGGACTTAAACAAGGCATATCCTAAGGATGAGTTTCTCTTCTATACCATTAATGGTGGACATTGCCTCATCTCATGCAATTTTCTCTTTCATGGATGGATCATCCTATACAAATCAAGATGTCTCCACAAGATGAAAGAAACACTACTTTTCAAACCCTCGAATCTTCTATTATAGGGTCATGCCTTTCATCCTTAAAATTACATACATACCAATGCCATGACTGGATCTTCAATGAACTCATCCATCAGTTGAGTGCTATGTTGATGATCTAGTAGTCAAAAGCTTAGAAAAAAAAGACCATCTCTTTGACTTGAGAGTAGTTTTCAAATGGTTAAGATAATATAACCTTAAGATGAATCAAGTGTGCATTGAGTCACGGAAATTCTTGGGTTTGTTGTTGACACGGGAATAGAAATAGATCTAAAAATATTAAAACTATCTTAGAAATGCCACCTCTAAGAGTTTAACTCAACTCAAATCCTTTCAAGGATGGGCATATTATAAGACCTTTATCTCAAACTTATCGAGGAGATGCAAGCCATTCTCGCACTTATCAAAAGGATGTCAAGTTCAAGTGGGATGACAAGTGTCGCATGCCTTGAAGACATCAAAGAATACTTGGTGAACCAATTCTAGCGCCCTATCAGGCGGGCCACTTGATTCTTTACACTACTACATTGGATGACTCTCTGACTCTGTTGGCCCAAACAAGATGGAAAGGAAAGCTCTCTCTACTATCATCTAATTCCCTGAAGCAAACTATCCACCTATTGAGAAACATTACCTAGCTTTGATCTTTGCATCTCAAGCTATGACTACATGCTTTCTCATAAGGTGAACTTAATCTTAAGAACCAATCCACTTCTGTACCTCATGACACAACACTTTTGGATGTTTGGCTCATTGGTCATGATATCTAGTTTGATATCACATTTGTACCCCTGTGCGGTAAAAGGGGAGCACTAGATTTCTTAGCGACACACCCACTTCTTGTTGATTCTCCGCTTAGTGATGATCTCCGAACAAATCATGAACTTAGGGGAGGGACAACCACCATGGGAGATGTATTTTGATGGTGCTTCTTTTCTTAAAGGTGAAGCACCATGATCTATTCTCCCGAAAGGTAGGTAGAATAGTTCTTCTAATTCCAAGCGATGTGATGAGATTCTCATACTATCTTTCCAACCCTGCACCAACAATGAAGTTGAGTATGAGGCTTTGATTTCCAATTTGGAGTTAGCCATCACTATCGTGTTAAGAACATCTTTGGGGATTCTCGGTTGGTCATCAACCGGTGTCGGGTCCTACCGGTCCTCAAGCCCAAGCTTTTGTCATTACTAGTATACCATGAAGTTGTTGGCATTC
Organism: Cymbidium sinense; assembly: GCA_021442155.1. Classification (NCBI taxonomy): domain Eukaryota; kingdom Viridiplantae; phylum Streptophyta; class Magnoliopsida; order Asparagales; family Orchidaceae; genus Cymbidium; species Cymbidium sinense. The sequence continues at coordinate 90,579,399 of CM038220.1, forward strand.
TTGAAGTCACCATCTATAGGTTCCCCGGCGAGTAGCAGATGCCTTGGCCAAACTTGCCAAAGAGTTGGCATGTGGAAGATGAGTCCATTTCAATAAGGTCCAAAATAGATAAGTCTTATATTGATTGAACTCATCGAGACTTTCTCTTGAAGGGAGGTTGATCATTGCCAAAATGGATAAGGACGATTGGAGGCAACCATTCATAGATTACTTGAACACCGATAAACTACCTCAAGAGAAATCACAAGCCCATCGGTGAAATAGAGAGCTCTCTATGCTCTTGTTGATGGCACCATGTCGCGGTCCTTTGACCAAATGTGGTTATGTTATTTAGACAAACATGAAGCATGGCATTATAAGCGAGGTACATTCGGTCTATGTGGCTCATCCGGTCCAAGATGAAGATGAAGATCAAGACTTGGATACTATTGGCCTTCTATGATCACATTGCATGGATGTGGCCGGAGATGCCATCGGTTCGGTGCATGGTGTGGTCCTCCACCAACCACCCAACATTCTACACCCTACACTTTGGCTTCATGGCCATTTGGGTGTTGACGCATTGTGGTTCGATCGATCCTCCTTCTTCAAGGGGCATCGATTCATCTTAGCGCCATCCAAGTGGTAGAAGCCATCCACTTAGAGATCATAGCTATGTGCTTCAATTTTTTGAACCATATATATAGGTTGGTGCCTCGACAAATTATATCGATAATGGTACTACATTCAAAAGCATGAAGATCAAGCTTTTAGAAGACACGGTATATATTGGAGATACTCCACCATCTACTACCCTAGAGCTAATGGTTTAGAAGCATTCAACAAAACTCTCATCATCTGAAGAAGACTCTTGATGATAATAAATGACATGGAACAGCGGTTGGTTGAAGCTTTTGTAGACCCATAATACCAAACTCTTCGGTCTACCCCATTTTCCTTAGTGTATGGGTGCAGCCATTCTTCTAGAAGTTCAACTCCCATCACTAAGGATAGCATTGGGTAATAAGATCACTACAAGTAGAATGCAAAGTTACATTAGAAGAGCTCAAGGTTTGGAGGAAAGTCACTACGCATGCCAAAACCTCAGTTGTACGACCAAAATGATTCAAGCTCACAAGCTGGTCCACCTAGGTCTTTAAGTAGGAGAACTTGTGTTAGTCTAAGGAGACCAATTGTTGCTTCGAAAGATGGGAGGCAAGTTTGAACCCACTTGGGAAGGCCCACATGTCATAGAGAAGGCCTACCAAGGAGGATCTTATCGACTTATTGATTGTAAAGGGGAACACGATGCTTCCAATTAATGGGCTCTATCTAAAGAAATATTACCCATGAAATAAATCATGTTTTAAAAATAATCATTAATAAAAGAACAAAATCTAATTCCATTCATCAAATCTTCTCTTCTTTAAGTGGTGTTTGCTTTATCTTGCTTGAATCCATGACTTATTTAGGGTAGGTGTAAGAGTCCCCAGTGGCATCTATCCCTCTTTCACAACACAAAACACAATCTCGATGCTTTAGAATAGGTGTAAGAGAACCGAGGCATCTATTTTGATTAGCATAACTAAGTTAGGTGTGAGAGAACCCAAGCATCCTTTCTTAGTGGGAATCTTGTTCCATCCATGGCATCATTTCATAATTCCTGGTGTTTTAAGGTAGGTGTAAGAGTCCCCAAGGCATCCTATTCTTTTAACACATGCACAATAAACAAATATTTTCTTGCTATTTGATGGGGCAAGCCCCATGTGGCACTCACTTATTAGGCTCTAGGTCGTCTACATGCTACCTGGAGTATGTCACCCAGTGGTCATTTGTTTGGAAGATGTGAGTCCGACTTTCTTCTAACTTGACCATTGCAAACCAATGAGTGCCTTATTAATATGGTACACTTCCTTTTGCTAGTAAGCTACCTCATGTTGACTTTGTTTAAGAAGATGTGAGTTTCTTCTTGAACTAGCCATCATGTTCTAACTAGGTTGAGTATGTTGAGGTTTAGGATAAGTCCCCAAAGGCTCCTTTCTCTTGACTACTTTTGAGTTGATATAAGTCCCCAAGGCATTCACTCAGGTCGCCCTAGGTGGGATAGCACCCGATGAGATACTAACCAGAATCTTACTAGGAGGATGTGAGTCCCGAGCTTTCTTCTAGGCGATTGTTTACCGGCACCTTAGGTTGGTTGATGTTCATTATCTTGATGGGGCTCTACTTAGTAGATATGAGTCCTGCTTTCTCCTTGAGTTGGACCGAATACCTATTGAATTTGACTAGCCATGTCATTTTCTCTAGGGTGTTGGATTAAGCCTTCGCCCCATCCACTGGGCACTCTATTTGGATCAAGTCCTTTGACCCCATTTAGAGTACTTCGTTCGGTTACGTATTGCTAGTTCCCCTTTCTTAGTAGCCACCCGTGGTTGGAGAATTTGTTGACTATGCGATTCTCCCTTGGTTGATAAATATGTGAGATAGGTCTGGCGATATAAGCTCTTTCTCAATTTGATCCCTTACAAACTAATGAGTCCACGATAAAATAAACAAACAAAATTAATTTGCTGTGGATTAGAATTCAAACCCCAAAGGGCCCCTTTTCCCAAGCGGCATCCTATCTTTAGGGTAGTGTGAACTCCCTATAGGAATTGCGACTACGAGTTGAGATAAATCCCGGTTGGTACTCACTCGTAGTCACCACTTAGGTGGGTTCAATCTTTGCCACTAGGTTACCCAGTCATTCCACTTTGAAAGATATAAGACTATGACATTCTTTCATGATTGTCATAAACCAACAGGTCAATTTTGATTTATTGCAAAGCAATCACCTCGGTGGTCTTTTCTAGTGGAAGATGTGTCCCCAAGCTTTCTTCCTTTTAATGATCTATTGCAAATCGAAGGCACTCCTTTGGTTGGATAGTTCTCCCATCGCTACTCCCTTTATTTTAGTAAATCTAAGATAGGTCTAGGCTTCTAAGCTCCTTCTCGTGATCCATCATAAACCAAGGAATCCATAAAACAAATTAAAAAAATGAAATTAATCCTTGACTATCTTTGAGTTGATCTAAGTCCCCAGTGGCATTCACTCAATAGTCGACTAGGTCGGGTTGATTTTACCTTACTAGATCACCCCAATGGTTCCTTGTTGAGAAGATGTGAGTCCCATGCTTTCTTCTTAAGACTTTACCATTACAAGCGAAAGGCATTCTCCTTTGGTTGGATAGTCTACCTTGTGGTTGGTAGACTACTCCCTTTGAATTGGTAAATGAGTTAGGTAGGCTTCCATGGCTACTGCAGTTCACAAAACCATGGGATCCATCATAATCAACAAATAAATTTAAAAATGAAAATTAATCTTTGACTATTCTTGAGATCTAAGTCCCCGGTGGCATTCACTTAATAGTCTATGTTAGGTTCAATCAAATCTTGCAATAGATTACCCCACTCCTTACTTTGGATGATGTAAGTCTACTGCTTTCTTCTAATGCTTTTCAGAACCCTTTGGTTGGAGTCCTACTATGTGTTTAGTAGAATTTGGATTGGTCAAGTTAGGTCTTTGGCTCTTATTGAACAACCTTTACAAATCAGTTCATCTAAAATTCAAACACCAAAAATTCAAAACAAATTCAACCTTCTCCCCTAGTGGAGATCTCTCCTAGTGAGATTCAAATCAAATTAAACCTTTCATCCCCTTGATGACTTGAACGCTTCCTAGTGGAAGGTTCACACTCATCCCTTAGTGGTTCTTCTCTCTCTCTTATGTCTTGGACATAAGTAAAAATTGCACTAAGCTTTGGATTCTTCTACACCTTGGGTTGGGATAGATTATTTGTTAGTGCTTGTGATCTTTGGTGTTGTTGATCATTTTGGTCAACACCAATACGTCTTGGTGTTCACAGTGGTCACACCACACCTATTGGTGCCCTTTGTTGACCTCATTTTTAGAATGAGCTCTCAACACCTCCATCTTGGCTTAGGATCCTCTTAGACTTTAGTTCCTTAGTCTTAAGAAACATCTAGTGATTTGGACACCCAGCCACAGAAGACTTAGAAGAGTTAGCCATAGGAATAGGTCATGCCTTAGGGGTGTTAGGAAAACTTTCCTACCCTTAGCTTAAACCATTCATCACTTTCCTTCTTTAAGTCAAACTCCAAATCAATTCTATTTGATTTTCTTTAAACTCAAATCAATTCCATGATTCAATTCCATGATTGAAATCCATGATTGAAATCCATGATTGAAACCCATGATCAAAATCCATCAAAATTCCCAAGTCCAAATTTTGCTTAAGTCCTTTAACTTTCCATTAAGACTTAATCAAAATCATGATTCAAACCTATTCAATCTTTGAGATTTTCTCAAAACTTATTTATATTCTCATTTATATTCTCATATATAAATGAAATATAAATATCAAATCAATCAAACAAAATTAAATCAAATTTAAATCCTTGAAATTCCCTTAATCCAATTTTCCATTAAGGACTTAACTAAACCTTGATCAAACCATTTCAAACTCAGGATTTTCTCAAAACTTATTTGTATTCTCATTTATATTCTCATATATAAATGAAATATAAATATAAATCAAATAAATCCAATTTAAAATTAAATTTCAAATTAAAAAAATTCCTTAAATCCTTAATTTCCCTTTAATGGATTTAATAAATCATGATTAAACCACTTCAAATACTTGAAATTTTCTCATGATCAATTTATATCCTCATTTTATATTCACATATATAAATGAAATATAAATTCAAACAATCAAAAATATTCCAAAATCAACCTCAAATCCATTCAAAATCCTCTAAACTTTCAAGTCAAAATCTTGAACTTAGCCAAATCACTTCCAAATCAAGCCAAACTCTTGATTTTCTCTCATGATTCAATCAACCTATAATCATGAGCCATCTATAAATCAAACTTCAATCTCATCAAAATCCAAATTAAAATCAAACCCAAGACCCCTTCATATTCTTCCTTTGAATATGAAATTTTCAAATGGATCAAAACCCATTTGATTCAAACCACTTGTAAATGGATTTAGATTTCAATCATGAATCCATATACAAGATCAATCAACTTCAAATCAAGCTTTGACCAAGCCATTTGACCACTTAGGCTCACTTGACCCAAAGTGACCTAAAGTACCCTTATGAGCCAACTTTTGATCCAAACCAAATTGGATTGAACCAAACTCATATATCCCTCTCATCATGATCAACAATCATCATGGATGATCAATCAATCAAATTAGTCAAACCAAGTCAAACCTAAGGGTTGACCAAGTCAACATAACATAAAATAAAACCCATAGCTAAATCCCACCATATGCCAAATTGATTGAAACCATTGATCTAAGTTCACTCATGACCTATGTTTGAACTTGAGCCAACATTGAGCCTAACCTAGCCCTTATTGACCCACTTGAAGTTGACCCATTTTGACCTAAAAGGGCCAAAATGTGTCAAAACTTGATCTAAGCAAAATTGATTGAAACCAATGGGTCAACTCCATTCCAAATCACTTGTGGAACTTGACCAAAGCCTCAATTGGCCAACTAGACCCAACCTAGCTCATTTGACCTTAAACATGACCTAAAGGTCATGTTGAAAATTGAACTTAACTCAAATTGATTGGAAACAAAGATACCAATCCACTCCATATGACTAACCTAACCTAAACCTACCCTTGATGTACCTCAAATAGGTCAAATGGGTCAAATAGGTCAACTTGACCCATTTGACCTAAATGAAGTCATATGAGCAAAACCAAATATATACCAAATTGAATCAAACCAAAGCCACCAAAATATTTCAAATGGATATAACTTGACCCAACCTTGGTTTGACCCAATTTGACCTATTAGTCAACTTGACCCAAGTTGACCCATTTTGACCTAAATGGGTCAACATGAGCCAAACCCTATCAAATGGATTCCAAATCCAATGAAACTTGGAACCTAGTTTCTCCACATACCTATGTCCAAAGTGGAAAAAATAGTAAAATGACCATTCTACCCTAGGCCATAGAACAAATTTTGGCATGGGTATTTTGGTCATACACTCTTCACAATCACTTGAGCTTTCCTAAAAGCTCAAGGGGACTTAGTGATGAGTGGTGTACCCAATGGGTTTGGGGCCCATTTGGTCCATAGACCAAACCAACCACTTAGAAAAATTGAATTTTGAAATTCTCTTAAGCTCAAATTTCATCTATGGGAAGTTGGCAATCCATTCCTTGGGTCAAACCGACCATGTGCACACTAAAAATAACCTAAACAACCTCTCCAATCTTTGATTGGATCAAAATGGCAAAGATTGTTGTCCGTTGAGATATACTCCCCAATTCAATGAAATTTCAATTCACTCCTTCGATTGAGCCTGGGAACCCAGAGCAACCATCTCAGCATTCCCAAGCTTCTTAGATAGGATTTGAATTCTATTTCTCAATTTTTCATAATGCAAAATAGGGAGCTCAATCCATTAGCCAACTTCCTCCATACTTGATCTCCTTCCAATTACTCTTGCACACTCCATCGAGGGTCAAGTCAAACTTCCCAAGCTTTGATTGAAGTCCCCACAAGGAAGAGCTCAATTAGATCAAAGTTGAAGCTCAAGTGGTGTTGGTCTACCCATTGATCCACTCAATCCCAAGGCTAGGAATTTCAAGAGGCTTGTCTCCACCATGAAGCTACCTCATTAATCTCGAGCACGGTGATCACCTCGGTGAGGTATGGAATTTTTTGATCACTAACTTCAATGTGGTGTGGTGCTTTGTGAAAGAAATTTTCACCTCATCAAATCACCGTTGGATTTGTGGTTATGTATCTAGATGGTGTGGGTTAAATTTTGTGTGATTTTATACTAGATCGAGCTTGGATCTTCCCCTTGATCATGGGATGGTCTCATTGATCCTCAAGGGAAGAACTTGGCTCATCTCATTGTCCATCCATGCATTTTAGATGGAATGGGTGATTATTTACATATTTTAGAAATCAATTATCCTTTATAAAGCTGATTCCATCCATCTTTATCGGATGATAAGGAATATAAGCGTGTATGTCATCATGCCTTTTGGGAGGTGACAACTTAAGTTGTCCCCTCCGCGATGCGATCGTGTAAAGTGCTTGAATTTGGAAAGATTAGCGGGATTAGTTAAGGGTATTATTAATTCTAATTAATTAGAACTTCAAAATTCATAATTCTTCATAAAATCAAAAAAAAAAGGAAAATGTGGAAAGATAATTTCATCTAGAATATTTTAAAATGGTATTCAATGGATTTTGAATTACTCTTTTCTTTGAATATGGGTTTCTTTGGGAATCTTAATTAGTTAATTATCCTTTAATTAAGTCATCAATTAATCTCAAATTTCTAGGGTTCATGAGGGATGACCTCTACCTCCCTAATTTTCTTGAGATTTATTGATGGCTCAATTGGAAAATTGTTATTTCATTCCCTAATTACCTTTCATGTAGTTAAGGTAATTAAGGTATGATTAGTGGATTTACCTATGATTAGGTTGATTGATTAGTCAATAAGTAAGAGGTTTATGGAATAATTTTGGGGCATTTCCCTAAGCTATTCCCTAAACCCCTCTCTCTTTAATCTCTCTTAATTGGGGTTAATTCATTAATCATCCCTTAATCAATTTTCAAAATTCTAAAAGTTCGAACTTAATTAATCTACCTTGGGTAGATGCTTGTGTTTAATAGCCAATGTTTAATTAAAAAAATTAAAACCCAATTCACATGTGTGAAAGGTGTTTTAAAAGTACTTAAGTTAGCTTGATTAACTTTTAATTATGAGCCAAATTGCATTAGGCCTTTTCATTATTAGGTGCATTGCAAATTTAAATTCCTTGTGGGTTTTATGTCATCTCATTGGCTCATAATTATTTAGTTAATTCTTCTAAGGTGGTGTAGGTAAGGGTTAATTAAGTCCTTAATTCATACCTTCAACCTAATCAATGAAAATAGATTTAATTATCTAAAAATTAAACAAAAATATCAAACACATGTGGGAATGGGTTAGCAATAGCAAACTCATCTCACCTTTTCAAAATTAAATCAAACTTCAAACTAAACAAAAATCATTTTGAAATTCACTTTGATTATTCTAAATTTTCTTATTCTATAAGAATGTCTTTAGGATTTAAGTAAAGTAAGTTTGTTTACATGCTTTCATTACTTTGGATCTTTCCCAACATGTTAATTTGTATGCCATGTGATTTCATGCATTCATAATTTCAAGTTTCAAATTCTAAAATGAAATTGTTTACTTTATGTCAAATGTGCATGTGTTGGCTAAAGTAAAATATGTGTAGCTATTATCACTACTAAATCTAAATTATTTTCAAAACTTATAAATGAAATATCAAATCTGAAAGTATGCTATTTATACTTTAATTATAAGCTTGCATGTGATGGATTATAAAAATGGTTAGCATAGGTTCTCTTTCTTTCCTATGTTGGTATAGTTTTGAATAGAGTTGGTAAGATGTAGGGTTCATTTGAAAAGAACCCAACACTTACTTAATCATATTCATCCTATGCTATCACTTAAGAAAGTTTACCTATAGTTGCATGCATAAATTGCATAAACAAAAAATGAATCTATTAAACAACTTTTGCATATTCCTTTTCTATTTCATTTCTTTTATATGTATGTTGTATTAAGGAAAGTGGTATATTAGTCTAGACAACCCGAGGTTGAGAGGCTTTAAGTAGCCATAAGTAGGTCTTGTACCTTACACCTATGGTTAACAATGGCATTGTACTCACTTATGCCTTTCTTACTTTCATGTATGTATGTGAAAATTTTGGATAAGGAAAACCTTTTCTACTTAAGAAAAATCATGCATATTCAACTTCTAAATTTTCTTAAATGAATTACTTAGCATACATCATAAAGTGTGTTAACTACTCTCATTTTCATATATATAGATATGCTTAGGGTCCATCCATATGCATGTTATATATGTTGGGAAAGAAATGAAGTAATGTGTGTTATGTGAATTTTGATTCATTTTCTTTAATCTTAAAATGTCCTTCTTTTTTGAATAGGTTTATTTAGAGTTTGTCTAAACTTAGGATTAATTAAAAGATGTAATCAAAATATTCACCTAAATGAAATTAAAATATGAACATACTTTAGAAAATTACTTAAGGTTAGGGAAGGAAAGAGAAGTTCTCTTCTCTTTCCTCTCTTCATAACTTAGTAATTAATTATAGGTTTCACTTAAACCAAATTAAGACATGAAATAAAATAACCCAAAACACTTAAACAACTTAAATGAAACCCTCCTCTAAGTTGAACATGTTCTTCACACTTAGAAAATTTAAACCTAAAATAACTAAGCATACCACACACAAACCTTCAAAGCACACACATTAGCCTAAGTCACCACTTCTAGCCTTAGGTTAGGTCAATGCATGGTTTGATGTTTGTTTTTTTGTTATATGTTTTAGACTGATGTTATGGTGTATGCTGTATAATGAATGGTAGGATGTTCTTAGTCTAATATTCTTTTACTAGGGATTGTGCTTAAAGGCACTATTATAAATAAAAATATAAATGCTTTTGCTTGTAGGTGTTTTATACCCCTAAGCATAATCTATAGGCTAGGTGGACTAGTCACCCATGTGTGGGGAGACAAGTCCAATATACATGCTTGGATTTGTGTGGTGTGATTTAACTAACCTTTATTTTGCAAGTGTTAGTTAGATTTCTACTTTTCCTTTTCTTGTAAAATTTGTATATTTAGGATTTTGGAATGATTTGTTATGGGATTAGGATGAGCATTGGTCATAAGATTCTATCTTATGCACCATGTGAAGCCTTGGAACATCTACCTTCCAACCATCAAAGGAAGGAACCAAAAAGAAGAAGAAGAAGAAGAAGAAGAAAGAAGAAAGAAGAATAAAGCTTGAAGACCCCCATAATAATGAATTCCTTTGCTTAAATTGTAATTTAATTCATTTGTAATATGGGTTGTATAAGGGTAGACACCACATTTGATATTTTTTGGGTTTATGATGGTGCGACCCACAATGGCCATTTATTCCTTTTTGTGAGCTTTATAAATTTATTGATGATTTGTTTAGCTTTTGCATTAAGTGGCATTTTTCCTAGTTTCTTCCTTGCTTTATGTATGGCCTTGATGTGGATTAGGCTCTTTAGGGAAAAATAAATTTTTACCAACTTAATTCAAATTCAAATTAAATAACTCATAACCACACCTAAAGCTTAGATTAAAATCAAGATAAAAGAATTAGCAACCCTTAGCTAGATGAACATTTTCTTTATAATATCATGCACAAATGCATCTTATTTCTCTCTTGATTGGAGGGCTTCCACCTTTTAGAGCAGACTTGACCTTTGAGGGATGTGGTGGAAACTCACCTCCTACCTTCTCGATTTTTGGCCAATAATCTTCTTTCTCATGCATTAATCATAAAAAATTCTTTGAGTCAAAATAATTGTGCAAAATAAAAAATAAAATAAAATTTGAATTGCATTAGATTTAGGTCATTTGAAGCATGTCCCTTTATATGATCTAGTCTCTTTAGGAGTGAGTTTAAGGACTTAGTCTCTTTCTAAAAAAATAGCCTAGCTAACTTACATAAGCATAAAACTTGCCTACATGTATTTAAAATCATGGGAGTTAGTTGGCTCCCAGGCGGTTGTAAGTCCAAGAGGTGGTTTGTCCTCTCTCATGGAGGCAAACCAATTATCCATATAGATTTAGGTTGTGCTTTTCACAGCTCCCTAGATTTAGGTTCGAGATTGCTTCTCCTTTTGTGGGTTATAAGCATAATTATTCACCTCTTAGGCATTTCCTTAATCTTGTGTTAAGGTATCTTAAGTCCTAAATTTTAATGAAAAATGCAACTCAAATAAATTAAATCAATTTCCAAAATGTAAAGCTCAACTATAGGATAGTTTGAGATGCTCACTAAGTTTCTAGTATCATGGGCATCTCTACTTATTTCATTTTGGCTTGATAATAACTCCCTCTTTTGATCAATCTCATTTGATCTTCAAACATAAACCAATCAATTGATAGTCCTTTTGAAATCTTCAAAGACAATGATCATTTACCTTAATCGAGAGTTTTCTAAGGGATCCCATCCCTTAGGATGTAATTAACTATGGTGGCTTACCCAGGGAACTTAACGATTTAAAATAAAAACCTTTACTTTTCATGTAAAGTAGGGAAGAATCTCTAGTACATACAGACCCATCATCAGGAGTCCTTATTAAGGTGATTAATTCCATTAAAGGGTAGTGACTTATGTCTTTGAGATAATACTATTTCTTTGATGACTATCCAATCACGAATAAGTACATCTAGATGCGTGGTGCATCTTATAAGATGAATTTCTATAAGGTCTCTTCTTTCTTTTCTCCACAGATTTGAAAGGCGACTCCAGAATTTATTCCACAGTGCTACCTCACTAGAGGCGCATGAGAAACCATAGGGTGTCGGGACTACCGCACTACACTAAAATTGGTGGAACTTCCATCGCTTTCCTCTTGCAGGAGATGTAAGAATCGGAAGGTAGATCAATCCGATGACCACTTGCGGTCACCATGGTCTGACTATCATGAGGGAGTGCCCTCAAATGTAATCCTTGCTCCCATCCACCCAAGTGGATAAGATGTGTATGATTGTGGAAGTTGGCTTGGTCAAAACCAAATCCATATCATGAGGGAAAGTGAAAATGAACTTACGTGAACGCCATTTTAGATCAATTGTAAAGACTAGAAAACTACTTTGTGTTGTAAGCGTAAGAATCTACAATAGGAAATAAGCTTGTATCGGTTCTATCTTTGTAGATTTTGTAATTGAATTGAAAATTTGAACGCATCCAACAACTTGGAAGTGTTAGTGGGGTTCAAATAGATTTGAGATTTGATTGAAAGAGAATTTGAATATGAATCAACTTCAACAAATTTGGGTATGTTGAAGATGGATTCAAATATTTTGAAGGATGCTTCCATAGGTTCATGTTTGTTTGAATTTAGATTTTCTTTTGATTTGAGGACCCTTTCCTTTAACAAATTTGGGTATGTTAAAGTAAGGTTCAATTGATTATTTTTGTTTGATGATTTTGGAATTTTAGCAAAGATAAGTAAAGTATTTGAGAATGATTATTTTCTTTTCTTTGATTTTAAATTTGGAATTCCCACTTAACAAATTTAGGTATGCTAAGTGAAGAATCAAGTATGTTTTGTTTGATTTTGAAAATAGATTCTTTAGCAAATTTAAGTATGCTAAGAAAATCCTAAGGTGTTTCATTTTATTTTGATTTTTTTGAAGAGTAGGATCCTTAGAAAATTTAGGTATGCTAAGGAAATCCTAAGTGTTTCATTTTGTTTTGATTTTTTTTAATGATAGTGGAGACTTTACTTTAGCAAATATGGTATGCTAAAGATGAAGTCCATAATTTTGTGAAATGTAATATTCACTTAGCAAATTTAGTATGTTAATGATGTGAACATCATGAGGATCAAAAATTAGAGTTTGTTTAGATTTTAAAGCCAAAATATTGAAAGAAGACTTCATTAGCATGCTAAGGATTTTATGATTTCATCTTTTTTTTTTATTTTGAATTTTTAATTTTCTTCTAGAAACTTGTTTGAAATTTTACATTTAAAATTCAAAGATGAATTTTGAATCCACATAATAATAATGATGTTGGATGCAAATATAATGAGGTTAATGTTCACATTAATGTGTTTTATGTTTTGAATTCTTTCTTTTGAAGATGCTTGTAATGGAAATATTTAGAATGAAAATTTTTTGGCAATTACAAATTTTTTGAGTTATTTTGTGGTTTGAGAGCTTGAAATTCAATTTGGTGCTAGTTATCCAATATATCTTCTTTTCATAATTTTTAGAAAAGAGTTTCTAAATGAACTTTGAATGATGTGTTCAAAATTTTGTTGTGTTTTAGTTTTTGAAAATGGAAACTTCTCTTAGCAAATTTGGTATGCTAAAATAAAATTCAAAGGTGCTTGAAGATTTTTTGATTTTTACTTTGGAGACTTAGCAAATTTGATTATGCTAAATTAGTTCCAAATATATTTTAAAATTTTGATTTTGAATTTGGAAACATCATAGCAAATTTAGTATGCTAAATGGATTTCCAAATGTGTTGTTTAATTTTTGATTTTAGATTTGGAGACTTCACTTATCAAATTTGGTATGCTAAAATGAAGTTCAAAATTTGTTTGAAAATTTTTTGTTTTGATTTGGAAACTTCACTTAGAAATTTGGTATGCTAAATGAAATTCAAATGTTTTTTGAAATTTTTTTATTTTTTGAAATTTGGAACTTAGCAAATTTGGGTATGCTAAATGAAGTTCCAAATATGTTTTGAAAATTTTATTTTTGATTTGGAGACTTCACTTAGAAAATTTGGGTATGCTAAATGAAGTTCCAAATGTGTTGAAAAATTTTGATTTTGATTTGGAGACTTCACTTAGCAAATTTGAGTATGCTAAAAGTTCAAAATGTTTGAAAATTTGAAAATATGATTATTAAGTTTCAATTTTTTGAAAAGGATTTCCATTCAACAAATTTGGGTATTGAAAGAAATGAAATCAATCTTATTTTGAAATATAAAATTTTTGTTTGTGATTATTATTTTTTGAAAGAGAATTATAACTTAATCATATGTGGGATATGTTTGAGATTTCAAATGGTGTCATTTTATTTGAATGAAATCTTCATTCAATAAATTTGGAATATTAAATGAAGATGTTCATATGTACTTTGAAAATTTTAGTTTTATTTGAAAATGAAACTTCCATTCAATAGGTGTGAGTGTATTGAATGGAAAGGTTCATATGCTTTCTTTTTTTTTATTTTGATTTTGACTTTTGAAAGATGATTGTTCATTTTATTTTGAAAATGAAATCTTCATCAAAATTAATTGAAAGAAGATGTTCATTTATGCTTTTGAAAATTTAATTTTATTTGAAATCAAACTTCCATTTAATAGGTGTAAGTGTCTTGAATGAAAGGTTCATGTGTATTTGAAAACTTTATTATTATTATTTTGATTTTGGAAAGATGATTGTTCAATTTTTTTGAAAATGAAATTTTCATCAAAATGAATTGAAGGAAGATGTTCATTTATGCTTTTGGAAAAGATTGTTAGTTTTATTTTGAAAATTCTTACTTGTAATAATTACAGAATTGTTAAATGAGTGTGATAAAATTTTATGGAAAATATTTTATTAAGTGTATTTTGAAGGAGTGCTTTAAAAGCAAAGTTCTTATGGAAAATTTATTTTGTAATTTTAGGATGAACCTTTCCTTATCATAAAAATGATAAGGAGGAAGTCTTTAATATTTTTTTTTATTTAGATATTTTTATTTTACCCATTGGAGAACCAGGGGTTTTAAGACCAACATGAGGTCCTAAAACCTAAAGATGTTGGCTAACTTGAGAATGAAAAGCTAAGTGCCAAAAAGAAAGATAGTCTTGGATTCATACCAAAGTACAAACCCTATACGATGCTTGAAGACTGATCATTTATCAAAGATGGAGAGAGGAACCATCCCCATGAGTCATAAAAAATCTATTGGTTAAAAATTTCTATATAGTCACCTTCAAATCTTGGTGAAAGGAGAAATATAGAAATTCATCTTTAAGACACCATAGATCCACAAATGTTATGCGGTGATGATGCATCAATGAATAGTGTAATATCTCAAAAGATAGAAGTCACTACCCTTTAATGGACCTAATCACCTCAAAAAGGACTCACGAGATGATGTGCATATGTACGAGATTCTTCCCTTACTTTACATAGAAAAGTAAGCGGGGTTTATTTTAAATGGTTCGTTAAGTTCCCTATAGGCAAGCCCCATAGTTAATTACATCCTAAGGACGGGATCCTTTGAATATCTCAATTAAGGTAAATGATCATTATCTTCAAAGATTTCAATAGAAAGAACTATTAATCGATTAGTTCATTTTTGAAGATCAAATGGGATTGATCAAAGAGAGAGTTATTATGAAGCCAAAAGAAAGATAAGTAGGAGATACCCCATGATGCTAGGAAACCTAGCGAGCATCTCAAACTATCCTATGGTTGGGCTTTACATTTTGAAATTGATTTAATTTATTTGAGTTGCATTTTCATTAGAAATTTAGGACTTATGATTCCACAACACAAGATTATGGAAATGCCTAAGAGGTGAGGAATTAAGCTTATGATACAAAGGGGAGCAACCTCAACCTAAATCTAGGGAGCTTTGGAGAGGGCCAAAAGCACAACCTAAATCTAAAGAAAATGGGTATTTGGTTTGCCTCCATAAGAGAGGACAAACCACTTTTGGACTTACCTTTGGGTGGCAACTAACTCCTATGATTTTAAATACATGTAGGCAAGTCTTATGCTTATGCAAGATAGTTAGATTGTTATTTATTTAGAGACTAAGTCCTTAAACTCACTCCCTAAAGAGATCATCATGTGGACATGCTTCAAATGACATAAATCTAATATAATTAAAATTTTTATTTTATTTTTTATTTTGGACAATTATTTTGACTTGGGCTAATAGGATTTATAATGCATGAGAAATAAAGTTATTGGCCAAAATCGTGAGAAGGAGGAGGTGTGTTTCCACCATGGCTCTCAAAGGTCAAGCCAAGTTTCTCACGGCAAGGTGGAAGCCCTCCAATCAAGAGTGAAAAGATGCATTTGTGCATGATGTTATAAAATAAAGTACTCATCCAACTAAGGGTTACTAATTCTTTTATCTTGATTTTAAACCTAAGCTTTAGGTGAGGTTTTTCTTTATTTTTAATTTTGAGTTGTTAGTTTGGTAAAGATTTATTTTTTTTAAGAGCCTAATCCACATCCGCCATACATAAAGCAAGAAACTAGGAAAAAATATGTCACTTAATGCAAGCTAAACAAATCATCAATCAATTTATAAAGCTAATAAAAGAATAAGAGGCCATTGTGGTGGCACCCACAAACTCAAAAAATAACAAATTGGGTAGTCAAGCTCTACCCTTATACAACTGATTACAAATGAATTAAATTATAATTAAGCAAGGAATTCATTGTTATGGGGTCTTCAAGCTTCATTTCTTCATTCTTCTTTTCTTCTTTCTTCTTCTTTCTTCTTTCTCTTTGGTTCCTTCTTTTGGATGGTTGGAAGGTGGATGCTCCAAGGCTTCACATGGTGCATAAGATAGGATCTTATGACCAATTCATCCCAATCCCCATAACAATCATTCTAAAATCCTAATTGTAAAATTTACATGAAAAGAAAAAGTAAATCTAGCTAACAAAACAAAGGTTAGCTAAACAAACCACCAAATCTCAAGCATGTATATTGGACTTATCACCCACACATGGGTGACTAAGTCCACCAGCCTATTGGATTATGCTTATGGGTATAAGCACCTCCAAGCAAAAGCATTTATATTTTTATTTATTACTTAAGCACAATCCCACAAAAAATAATGGTTAGACTAAGATCGCCCTACCATTCATTCTATGAGCATACATCTAACATCCACTAAAATATATAAAATAAAATAAACATCAAACCATGCACCTAACCTAAAGCTAGAAGTGGTGACTTAGCCTAATGTGTGTGCTTTGAGGTTTGTGTGGTATGCTTAATATGGCTTTAAGTTAGAATTTTCTAAGTGTGAAACATGTTCAACTTAGAGGAGGGTTTCATTTAAGTTGTTTAATTATTTTGGGTTGATTTTATTTCATGTTTTGATTAGGTTCAATTGAATCTACAATTAATTACTTAAGTTATAAGAGAGGGGAAAGAGAACTTCTCTTTCCTTCCTAACCTAAGTAATTTCTAAAGTGGATTCATGTTTAGTTTTTTTTTAGTGAATGTTTTGATTAAGTCTTTTAATTAATCCTAAGTTTAGATGAACTCTAAACAAACCCATTCAAAAGAAAGAAAGGCATTTTAAGATTAAATAAAATGAACCAAATTCACAAAACATACATCACTTCATTTCTTTCCCAACATGTATAACATGCATGAATGAGTCCTAAGCATATCTATACACAAAATGAGAATGTTTAACACACTTTATGATGCATGCTAAGTAATTCATTTAAGAAAATTTGGAAGTTTATGATGCATGATTTTCATTAAGTAGAAAAGGGATTTCTTATCCAATTTTCACATGCATACATGAAAGTAAGAAAGGCATAAGTGAGTACACATTGTTAACTAGAGTGTAAGGTACAAGACCTACTTAAGAGGCTACTTAAAACCTCACAACCTCAAGGTTTTCGACTAATATACCTTTCTTAAATACAAACATGTATATAAAAGAAATGAATGGAAAAGAAAGAATGCAAAAAATTTGTATTAATTGATTCATTTTGTTTATGCAATTTATATGTGCAAGTATAGGTATTCTTCTTAAGTGATAGTATAGGAATGGATAGGATATGGAATTAGGCAAGTGTTAGGTTATTTTCAAATTAGCCACACATCTTACCAAATTCTACTCAAAACTATACTAAAAGAAAAGATAAGGAGAAACTACACTAAGCACAACCTTATATTCTCTCACATGCAAGCTTATAATTAAAATATAAGTGGCACACTTTCAATTTTGATAATTGATTCATATTATTTTAAAATAATTTAAATTTAATAGTGATAATAGCCACTCATATTCTATTTTAGTCAACACATGCAAATTTGACATAAAGTAAACATTTTCATTTTAAATTTGAATTTTGAAAAATATGAATGCATGAAACTACATGACATAATTTAACATGTTGGGGAAAGAATTAAAGCAATGAAAGCATGTAAACATATTCACTTAATTAAATCTAAAGACAATCTTATGAAATAAGAAAGCTTAAAATAAATCAAAGTTTATTTAAAATGATTTTGTTTGGTTTTGAGTTTGATTTAATTTTGAAAATGTGAGTTGAGTTTGCTGTTCCTAACCCATTCCCACATGTGTTTAATATTTTTGTTTAATTTTTAGATGATTAGATTCATTTTATATTTTAATTAGGTTAAGGTATGAATTAAGCAAGTTAATTAACCCTTACCTACACCACTTTAGCATAGTTAACCAAGTAATTATGAGCCAATGAGATGACATAAAACTCACAAGGAATTTAAATTTGTAATGCACCTAGGAAAAAAAGGGCCTAATGCAATTTGGCTCATGATTAATGGATAATTAAAGGGGTTTAACTTAGTAATTTCAAAACACCCCTCACACATGTGAGTTGGGTTTTGATTTCCTTAATTGAACTTAGGCTCTTGAATACACTAAGCATCTACCCAAAGTAGATTAATTAGGTTCGAAATTTTAGAATTTTTAGAAATTAATTAAGAGAATAATTAATGAATTAACCCTTAATTAAGAGAGGATTAAGGAAAGAAAAGGGGTTTAGAGAATAGCTTAGGGAAATGCTCCAAAATTATTCCCTAAGTCTCCTATTCACTGGATCTAACCTTAATCAACTCAATGAGATTAAAACACTAATCAAACTCTTAACTACCCTTAATTACATTAAGGGAGCAATTAGAAATGCATTTGCAATTCCCCATTAAGTCTTCAATAAATCCCAAGAAAATTAGGAGGGTAGAAGTCATCCCCAAAACATACCCAAGAAGTTTGGGATTAATAATTAAGGATAATTAGAAAAATCATATTTCCATTAAAACCCAAAATAAGAGAAAATTATAACTCAAAATCCATTAGAAACATTTTATATTATTTTTGAAATTATCTTTCCATAGAAATTTACCTTATATTTTTCTAAATTTTATTGAGGAGATATGAATTTTGAAGCTTAAGGGATTAATTAAAATTAATTAAATCCCTAACTATCCCCCAACTCATAGCGGCCGCTGTGGCGGTGGTGTGCTTTACGCACTTTGAGGGATTACTTAAACATTGCATCACAAAGGCGTGGTAGCGGGATGCGGTTTGATCCACCATTTGATCAAGGTTGAGGACGAGATCACCCTGGATTTAAAAGGATAAATCAATTCTAAAACGTGTAATCTAGCCATCCATCCAAAATGCAAGGATGGGCGATGATCACCCAGTTCTTCCACGAGGATCAATGGAGATCATCCATGATCTAGGGAAGATCCGATCAATTGAGCTGGTTGGAATAAACTTTACCCATCTTAAGCTAATGACAAGCCTATCCAACGGTGGATTTCTCATACCATGAAATTTCTTTCACAAAGGACCAACACCTCCTATGCCCTGGTCAAAATTCCATACCTCATCGGAGGTGATCACGGTGCTCGAGCTTCGATGAGGTAGCTTCTAGTGGAGGAGCCACATTGAAAATTTTAAGCCTTGGGGTTGAGTAGATCTCTCTATGGACCAACACCTCTCCTCTTTGCTTGAGCCTCCAATTCAACCTCTCCTTACTTTGGGAACTTGAATGGCACTTGGGTGCACACAACTTGATCCCACGAGGGAGTGTACAAAGGGGAATTGAAGTGGTGAGTATGGAAGAAGTTGGAATGAGTGGACCTCCTTATTTTATAAGGAAGAAAACCAAGAAATGCAAGATTCAAATCCCACTTAGAAAGCTTAGAATGCTCTCGATGGCTCCTAACACTCTCTAAAATCGATCGAATGAGGATCTTTAATTCAAATGGAATTAGGGGAGTATATCTCCCCTATGTAATCGGACCAAAGCTTAGGTTGTCATTTTGATAATTCATATGAAAGGGTTAATTGGCCATATGAAAATGGTTGTTTGATCTATTTTAAGTTGGCACATGGTCGGTTTAAGCTCTTGAGTGGATTGGTAACCTCCCATGTGCTTCAAATTAAGTTGGAGGGAGGTTTTTTAAATTGGCCAATTTGAGCTAAGTCGATTTTGGTCCTTGGGTCCATTTGGTGACAAACCCATTGGTTGGGTGCACCACTCTCCATTGGGTCCACTTGACATATTAGGAAGGTATCAAGTAGATATGAAGAGGGCTTGACCAAATTCCTCATGGATTTGACAAAAATGTGTTATATGGCCTAGGGGTAGAATGGTCATTTTGCTAATTTTTGAATTTGAATATGTTGGGTATGTGAAAAATGGGTTTGTCCAAGTTTCATTGGATTTGGAGTTCATTTGATATGGTTTGGCTCATGTTGACCCATTTAGGTCAAAATGGGTCAACTTAGTCAAGTTGACCAATTGGTCAAATTGGGTTAAACCAAGGTTGGGTCAAGTTCATATGACCATTTGAAATATTTTGGTGGTTTGGTTTGGTTCAATTTGGTTTAGTTTTGAAAATGTCTCATATGACTTCATTTAGGTCAAATGGGTCAAGTTGATTTGACCCATTTGACCTATTTGGGCTAGGTCATAGGTTTAGGTTTGGTTAGTCATATGGAATGGATTGGTATCTATGTTTCCAATCAATTTTGGTTAAGTTTGAATTTGGCTCAACATGTAGGTCAAGTTGGGTTCAAGATCAATTGTTGGGTCTAGTTGGCCAATTGAGAGTTGGTCAAGTTCAACAAGTGATTTGGAATGAACTTGACCATTGGTTTGAATCAATTTGGCTTAGATCAAGTTTTGACATATTTTGAATTTTAGGTCAAATTGGGTCAACTTGGGTCAAGTGTCCAATTGGGCTAGGTTAGGCTCAAATGTTGGCTTGGTCAAGTTCAAACGTAGGTCATGAATGAACTTAGATCAATGGTTTCAATCAATTTGGCCTATGGTGGAATTTGGTTATGTTAGGTTTCATTTTGGGCTATGTGTTGACTTTTCAACTCTTAGGTTTGACTTGGTTTGACCCAATTTGATTGATTGATCATCCATGATGATTGTTGATCATGATGAGAGGTATAGATGAGTTTGATTCAATCCAATTTGGTTAGGATTAAAATTTGGCTCATAAGGGTACTTTAGGTCACTTTAGGTCAAGTGAGCCTAAGTGGATCAAATGGCATGGTCAAAGCTTGATTTGAGTTTGATTGAACTTGTATATGGACTTATGATTGAAATATAAATCCATTTGCAAGTGGTTTGAAGTCAAATGGGTTTTGATTCATTTGACAATTTCATATTCAAAGGAAGAAATATGAATGGATTTGGGATTTGAATTTTGAGTTTTGATTTGGTGATTGAAGTTTGTATTTATATATGGATTCATGATTGTAGGGTTGATTGAATCATGAAGGAAAATCAAGAGTTTGGCTTGATTTGAGATTGATTTGGCTAAGTTCAAGATTTTGACTTGAAAGGCTTAGGATGAATTTTGAGTGGATTTGAGTTTGATTTTTTGAAATTGGATTTGATTATTTGAATTTATATTTCATTTTATATATGTGAATATAAATGATAATAAAATGGATCATGAGAAAATTTCAAGGATTTGAAGTGATTTGATCATGATTTATCTAAGTCCATTAAAGGAATTTAAAGGACTTAGAAAAGTTTGAAGTTTAAATTTATGATTTTGGTTTGATTGATTTCTATTTATATTTCATTTATATATGTGAATATAAATGAATAATGAAAATACCATGAATTTGAGTTGATTTGATCATGATTTAGGCTAAGTCCATTAAAGGAAATAAGGACTTAGGAAGGATTTTAAATTTGGAATTTAATTTTTTGGATTTGATTTGATTGATGTATTTATATTTCATTTATATATGTGAATATAAATGAGAATATAAATGAGTTATGAGAAAATCCATGAGTTTGAATTGATTTGAATATGATTTTGGCTAAGTCCTTAAAGATTAAGCATAAGAAGGATTTTAAATTTGGAATTTAATTTTTTGAATTGATTTGATTGATTTCTATTTATATTTCATTTATATATGTAAATGTAAATGAGAATATAAATGAGTTATGAAAATTGCATGAGTTTGAATTGATTTGAATATGATTTTTGGCTAAGTCCTTAAGAAAAGATTAAGGACTTAAGAAAGATTTAATTCATTATTGATTTTGAATTTTGAGTTTAGTTTGATTGGTTTGAATTTATATTTCATTTATATATGTGAATATAAATGAGGATATAAATGAATTATGAGAAAATCTCATGAGTTTGAATTGGTTTAGATCATGATTTTGGCTAAGTCCATAAGAGGCACTTAAGGTTTTAAGAGGGATTTAGACAGGAATTCATGAATTGATTTTGAATTTTGAGTTTCAATCATGGATTTCAATCATGGATTTCAATCATGGATTTCAATCACATGGAGTTGATTTGATTTTGTAGAAAATCAAATAAGCTTGATTTGGAGTTTGACTTGAAGGGAGGAAGGTGATGAATGGTTCAAGCTAAGGGTATGCAAATTTTTCTAAGAGGCATGACCTATTCCTATGGCTCTTCTAAGTCTCTAAGGCTGGGTTGAGTGTCCACCTAATCACTAGATGTGTCTTAAGACTAGGAACTCTTAAAGTCTAAGAGAAGTTCTATAAGATGGAGGGTTGAGCTCATTCTAAAATGAGGTCAAACAGGAAGGATTTCAAGTTTGGGTTTGATCATGGGCTTTAATCATTTAGTTTTGGAATTTGGGTTTGGATTTGGTTGAATTTGATGTTTGAATTGAACTTGAGGTTTTGGTTTGAGAAGGTGAGCGTGGATTGGATTTGGTTATAGGGTAGGTATGTCCCAATCCCAAGGCATGACCTAATCATATGGTTAACTTTTAGTCTCTAAAGGTTAAGTGTTTACCTAGCTTATGTTATTTACCTAATTGCTAGAAGTATCTTATAACTTGGGGAAGTCTTAGTGTTTAGAGACTCTTAAGTCTAAGAAGGGAAGATTGAATCCTCACTCAAAGTGAGGAACAAGGACCCTTCATGGTGTAATGGCCAGGGAGCATATTGGCATTGACCAAGATGATCAACAACGTCCAAAGGGCTCATGAATGACCTATACCAAAGATAGATAGAATCTTCTTAGTACAATCTGACTTTTATGCAGCATAAAGAGCCAAGAGGATGATGAGAATTTCATGCAAGGACATGGAGGGAGATCATAGGGACCATGCATTGGACATGACATGTAAGGGTCTACGAGGCAAGAAGAAGAAAATCCAGGGGTTTGAATTTGATTTGATTATATGAATTGTGGAAAGAAGATCTATAATAATCCAGATTAGATCGAATTGACTTTAATTTGTTTTATTTTAATTGATGTGGAGGCATATATGCTAGGATATGGGCTCGAGTCCTAGGATTGGGTATATGAACCTTCCACTAAAGCAAGTTGATCCCTAGATTGAGATTTGAGTTTGATTTCATAAATTTGTTTGGGGATGTATCCGGGATAAGAGTTTGGTTGAATTTCTTTGATTTAGACCCCAATGGGGAGTTGGTTTTAATTTGATTTATTTGCTTAACTTGTTTATATGATTTGGGGCTCCATTGGGAGAAGGTGTGATTAACTCCACTAGGGAGAATCAAATTGGGTTTAATTTAATCAAAAATTCATTGCATAATGAAAATAAAATTTGATAAATATTGGGTGGGGATAGTGTAACCTACTAATGTCTATTACTCAGTTCATGATTCTCGTTTAAGTTAAGTTCATTTCATTTATATTTCTTAGATCTATGAATCACATAAACTTGATTCCTAAATTACTATGAGAAGGCTCTTTATGAAATACATACATATATGCTTCTTGAGTTCTACAGACTATAATGAATGATTCAATCAATGCAAGGTGTTCTTCCAAATTTGTTAGACATCCTCTTGGCACTTCTCAATTTGATTGTATGATGGGTTTTAAAGATTTTTTTATGTCATATTCCATACATGCTAAGTCTTACATGTGTATATTTTGAAGAAGGGTTATTTGTTTGCAATCGAGCAATTTGATATATTAAAATGGTTGAAGATGAACACACTAACATATCCATGTTTGTCAGAATAGCTTATGATATCTTATCAATTCCAATAACAAGGTTGCTTCTAAATCCTCATTTAGTGTTGGTGGTAGGGTATTGGATGATTATAAAAGTTATTTATTTACCAAGATAGTTAAGCTTTAGTTTATACATCTAATTGGATTAGATCATCCCAAAAAAAGTGCTAAGACACATTTAGTGAGTGCTTCTCACATAATACCATGCAACTTAATATTGTTATTGTATTATATCTTTTAAGTGTTTTAACAATTTTTTTTATATTTTTTGACAAGAAATATTGGAGGAGAAAATTTTGGGTGTTCCTTTGGGTGATTCTTGACCAACAATACTTTTCTCCGTACTACCACCTACTAATACTAATCATTTAGGGTTATCGAAGACATTTAATTGCAAATGCTT
Source organism: Cymbidium sinense (assembly GCA_021442155.1). Taxonomy (NCBI): domain Eukaryota; kingdom Viridiplantae; phylum Streptophyta; class Magnoliopsida; order Asparagales; family Orchidaceae; genus Cymbidium; species Cymbidium sinense. The sequence goes on from CM038220.1 coordinate 90,603,695, forward strand.
TTCGTGCATGTTTTTTAAGGATTTGGTTATATTGATGATTGATTGTGATTTGTATGCACTAACATTTAGCAAGTCTTATGAATTATTTGTTTGTTTACTTGGGTTGATTTATATTATAACTTATTGTGTAACATTATTCTATTTTAACTATTTTTTTGTAGAAGTATTATATGAGTGAGGCAATGATGATTAAAAATACTCGATAGATAAATCTTTGCTTTATTGTTTGCTTCGTTTTGGTTTGCCATTTATGCATGTATCCTTATAAAGGATTCAAATGATGGTAAAATAGTGAAATTTTAGCAAACTTTTATTTTATTAATCCTCTACGATTTGATGCATGCAATTTGTCAACCTTATGTGAGACTTTTAAGATGATGAGCATAAAATACTTTTATGTTTCAACTATTGTCTGCAGTATTTGGAATGACATGTTAAAGTTAAACATGCAACCATATAGATTGTATGAGATTATTTGTTATAATTAAATCGAGCCTCTCAAATTTCAAAACTCATATATTTGCATTCAATTAAAGCTTCGATATATTCATTCAACATGGAAATGGGTGCGCTAAAATATTTCATTATTATTATTAGCTTATTTATCATTAACACGATGTGGCTTATCTAAAAGTAATTTGAATCAAGAGGAATATTGCACAATGTGTTTTCTTGGGCTTTCACAAGTATTTTAAACTATGTATTTTCAATCAATGTATTTTTAAAATTTTGATTTATTTAAATTTGACTTGTTTAATTGAATGTCAATTTATTCATATAGTTATCTAATATTTTGTTATTTAGTATGCAATCTTTTATTATAAAATTTTGGTGTGGAATGTATTTTATAAATTGTAAGACTTATTTGTTGTTAAGAAAATTTATATTATTATGTATTTTTCTATTATTTGTATCTAAAATTTTACGTTCTAGGTTTAATAGTTCAAAATGAAAAAGAAAAGTTAATTTTAGTATTTTATATGATAAATTGGAGCCTATTTAGAGCTTATAAAGCAGATTCAAGCTAATTGAAATTCAAGCAAACAAATAAAGCGAGCATGATTGAGCCAAACACAAACAAATTTCAGCTCAAATGAGCAATAATGTGCCGAACACGACATTCTCTTAACGAGCTTAACTCAAACACGAGGTAACACAACAAAAATAAATGTAAACAAAATTTGAATGAATGAGCCTTAGCTCGTTTCACACTATCTAAAGTATAGTTTGAAATTTTAAAAGCTATTTGATTGTCAAATATCATGTGAATATGGTATATTTATAGCCAATATAATCATCTTGATAAGATGATTCCACTAATATATAATTTAATTATGAAACAATTAACACATTGCTATGTTTAAAAAATATTGTATGATAAGGGGATCAACTTCAATATCTATAATAGAATGTCTTGATCTATGATAAAAATAATGAGAATATCCCCTTTAGAATAATTAAACGAGTCTTGTTACTAGATATTAAGATCACATTGAGCAACCACTTAAAAGGATTCTAATAGATATACCTTTTAAACTTAGACTTGTAGATCATTTTTTGTAAACATTCAATGTCCAACATTAGCTATTATAGATACTTGCCATAAACAATAATATTAATGTCAACTATCACTAACTTTGATGATGTCATTCATTCGACAATGCCAACGTCCATCATTATCACTAATATTGATGTTGACCATTGCCATTAACACTAACACAAGCTCATTGTAACCTCGTAACCAATAATATTGATTCATGTCATCACTCTGAAGCTATCAACCATCATTGCCTTCAAGACTTGTATTCATTGTCTATACCAAGGATGATGTTTGTCTTTTAGTCCTTGATTACCCATTTAGTAAAAAAAAACAATCAAGGAGATATTTAATTTACTTTTAATACAACTCTAACATCTTAAACTTCATTTAATTTCCACCATTTAAAACATCATTCACATTTTATGTCTAATACATCATACAAATGTGTCCTAATTCTGAGAAAATGTATCATTTGCAACATACAATTAACATAAATGAAACCATCTTGCTTCATAAGATGCCATACTTTTCTCATTTTTAAGATATATATATATAAATTCCATGTCATTGATGAGCTTAATATATCTATTTATGTATGTGAGCTATCCATACAAGGTTGAAAAACTAAACTCTATTCCTCTATATATACAAATATTCTAAATATATTATGAATCGTATAAGGCAATCATTAATTTTGCCTCTTATGAGATACTTTGATATTTGTTTACATCTTATTAATAAGTCACCAGCAACTACTATGGCAATGGTTATAATAAATAAAAAACTCCAATTTGTTAGTTTCGATGTTAAAATCCATAGAAGGTCAAAATCAATCCAACTTTTTCATATATGACAATATCAAGAGCCAAAGACTAAAAATTCTAGGGTTAGAAAACACATGCTTAAGAACTTAACAAAATAGACCATATTCTTAATTTGATCCTACTAACTTTAGAATGGAATTGAGCTTTAGAAATTTCCAACTATCAAAAACTTGATTGATCTGTTTTTTTTTTTTTTTGATAAATGTATTTATTTAGAAAAAATTATTAGGTGTGGATACTTAAATCTCTCAAAACACATAATTAGATTACTAAATTATCCATTTTATAATATTTAGCGTCCTTATGTAATTCACAAGAAATTTTTTTATACCGAATCCGGGTGATAATTATAACAGCAACGCAGAATAACAAGCAAAGTAATATATTTAGCGCCGGCGAGATGGCTTAATACACGACAATCTTGAGGCCGAGGCTGGTCTGTGCGTAATAGATGAGGTTGTCGATCTCGCCGTCGACGTTAACGAATCCGTCGCCGTTGACGTCGGCCTGGCGGATCCAGCGGCTGCTCCGCCACCCGCTGAAGCGGCCGCCGACGCTGCGGACGGCCGCTCGGAGCTCCTCCCGGCTGATGAGGCCGTCGCCGTTAACGTCGAACCGCCTCATCCACTCGCGGAACTCCTCCACCGTCATGTCTCCGACGAGAGCTCTTGTCCCAGCGGTCGCCCTGCTAGTCGCCGTGATTGCCATCGAGCCCGTTCTCTCTCTCTCTCTCTCTCTCTCTCTCTCCAGCTTAGTTATTCTTTCCGAATGGCTCGTTCTTTATACGCACGCCGTTGCTTTGGGAAGGAAAAGAATAAATTGGCATCAATAAATGAAAAAAATCTCAAAGTTTGAAATAATTATATATCATACTTAATTTGAATAAATATAAATATTGCGTGCTAAAAAATCAGTTGCAATAAATTAAAAGTTTACATCTTAACCTTGTTGTGAAATCCAGAACATACAGTTATTTAAAAGTGAAAGAAAACTCCAAAAAAATTTTCGTGGAAAAATCTCGAAAAGAGGGAGCACGGCTGGATAAAATCTTCCATTATGTATTTGTTTTGAGTACAAAATTTCCGATATGATACAAAATTGTACATGATAAGTGATAATGAGAATCCAGAATCGATAATTCATATAGTCATTCGAGTTCGATTCTTGTGTAGCGGATGATGATGAAGATCGACGATGAAGGTCGCATACGACGTTGATCGACGAGATCGATGACTCGGTGAAGGGATTAGCGGCGCGGCCGACGGGCGGCGGCGGCGGCTACGGTATGAGGCGCCGCAGATACGGCAGTATCACAACCGCCGAGTGGCACGCAGGCTTGAGGATTTTCTGCTTTAGAGCCTCTCCTCTTTTTCACGCTTCCTCATATGAAAAATGAGTATATTTATAAATCGAGGAAATGACGCCTCATATAAAATCCAAACCACTCCACTTCATCTGACGGCTTTAATGATTCCTTTGATCATTTGATGTATTTTAAGTATTTGAATGTTCAAACGTCGGAATTATGAGATCTTGGGCTTGTTAGATTCTACTGGCCAAGACGCCGATTTGACAATAAACACTCATGCTTAAGAGCTATTTATGAATTTAACTGATATCCCAAAGTTTCCAAGGATATTTCAAGCGCTTGATCTCAACAATCAAGATCAACTTACTTTTGACATCAAGATTCGCTTTCAATTGTAGAATTTTCATGTCATATCAATAAATTATAAATTTTGAGGGCTATTCAAAAAAAAAAAGAATTGATCTTGTCACCATTGGCCACCATCAACCTTCCTTATTAGCATTCCCCAAATATCAAACATAATAATCTCTTTTCTTTAAAATATATTTAATGAATTCAATAAAAATTTAATTTTTAAATGCATAAACAAAGGCACATTCATTCATTAATTTATATATATTTTTAACTAAATCAATTTTATTTAATCATGGGATTTGAAATTTCCTACAAAAACAAATTCATATCCTTAACATATCACCTTAAAATACGTCGAAATCTCGATGGGATGTGTATATAATTAAATTTAAAATAATCTAAATTTTGATTTTGATAAAATTATAATCAAATTAAATATCTAAATGATATGATTTGTCGACACTAAAAGTGTTTTAATTCAAATCAAAATATGTCCATATTAAATCTTTGAAGTGTGATTGAAAACTCTGAATCATTAATCGAAAAGTTAACAGCCTCCAAATATGATTTATGTATATTCAAATAGAGGAGTTGATGAGAGAAATCCAAGAAGCTTAAGATCACTTAAATCTAGAGCTCATAAGACAACTAAATGTTAATAAATTATTCATGATCAAATGAATCACCGATTGTTTGATAAATTATTTTGAAATTTTAACTAAAACTATTGAAGTGCACTGTAAAATTTTATAAATATGTCAACATTCTAGAGTGATGAGATAAAATATTAAAATTAAGAACTTGAAGCTAGTCACCACTAATAGCTATCATTGACAATCACGGACAGACAATACCGACCATCACTAATAGACATCGCCTACTAACATCATTAGCTTTTGTCATATACTATCCATGATTGCTTTAGCTTGGCTATTATCAATAAGATTCTTGAGGATTTGATCCCAAGCTTTTAGGGATTAATTTGAGTGCAACTAAGAGATAGATAAGTGCATTTCAAAATTTATAACATTTTTCTCTCCAATTGTGAAGAAGAGTTAAATTTTACAACTTACTCTCGATGAGCTAGAGATCATGAAATTTTTTTTTTTTTTTTTGGGATTTCTCACATTAAAATTTTATTGTCTCATAACATCTTTAATTATATATTATGAATATTCTTATTAAACTAAGATTTGATTTATATCTGCCACTTTAAATTTTTTGACATGCAACATGTTTAATTACAACTTTGATTTATATCCAAGGATTCAAAACACATTTTGTTGGAATGTACATGCAATAAATCATTTAGAATCCATTCTAAGAGTCTCTTTTAGGTAACGTAGTTTTTGAAAGTTATAAAGTAAGATGGAAAATAGTTAAAAAACATTGTGTTATAAATATTTTCTTTTTAAAAAATTCATAAAATAATATTACAGTAATTACACTCTAAAAGCTCTGATTTTCAAAATAATTTTTACCACAAAAAAATTTTGAAAAATAATCAGAAAAATTATAGTTAAAAAAAATTATTTTACTTTCTAGTTGATTTTAAAAAAATAAAATAACTAAAAAAGCGGTGACAAATGCACCCTAAATCACTCCAACACAAATCAAAGAGCTTGAAAATTAAAACGAGTGTCACGTTCTCTATGATTCCCTTTATATATATCAAAGAGCTTGAAAATTAAACGCGAGTGTCACGTTCTCTATGATTCCCTATATATTCTCTTGATATGATACTTTTATTGTTTGTGGGCATAGAACCGTTAAAAGCTGAACTGAACTGACTACCACATTTTTTAAAAGCGCTCAAAAGCACTCGATAAAATGCTCCGCTGAGTCGACCAAGAATATTATAAAGAAGAAATTTTAAAATAAGTATAATTTAAAATATAATTAATAATTTAAATATTTTAAAAATAAAATTTAAATATAGGTAAATGCGTTTATTTAACTGATGATTTATCTGTCATTTATATGAAAGTCATTCATTAAATGATTTACATGTAACTTATGCGAACTTAGATACAAAATAATTTAAAATAATAGTTACATATAAATGTCCGCTTAACAGCGACTTCTATAGATAAGTCAGAATAAATTAATTATACCTATATTTAAATTTTATTTTTAAGATACTTAAATTACTAATTATATTTTAAATTATACTTATTTTAAAATTTCTTCTATTATAAATCATTTAGAAAATCACTATTATTTTGGTGATGATGTACGAGCTATTTGATTTACTTATTCGATATTTATTTGATGGAGAGCCTTACATGAATTATTTTGATGAGCCGAATGTATTAACGTGAATATATTTTATTAGATGCTTATTAAAAAAATTATATAAGCATTATTATCACATATTAAATGGCACTGCTTAGTTTTCAAGTAAATATTTAATTATTTAAATTTTGATGTTTACTTCATTTGGCAGAGGTTTTTTCATAGTGTCATTTCATTAAGAACTTATAATCAAAATAGTTTTAATTCATAGTGCCATTTCATTAAGAACGTATATGCTTCTTTTCTTAGGTACAAAAGAGGTACAAAAAAAGAGGCTGAATTGTGCCTATATGGTATGATTTAGCATCTCTTTGAAGCAATTGTAGCTTTTATAATGCTTGTTGTACAAAGTTGCCGCAGGAAATCAATTTTCTGAAAAGATGCTTGAGTGTTAGAAATATTTATAAATAAAAAAAAAAATTCAACGAATAATTTACATATAACCACCACACTATAACAACTCTTATTCTCAAAATCAACTTTTAACATAAAATTTTCTAAAAAAAAAGCCAAAAGCGGCAACTAAATGTATTTGTGACTACTTTCTAAAAAATAGTTAGAAAGCTATCCCAAAACACCTTAATAATATAGGTAATTTTTTTTTTTTGGAAAAATTTTGAGATCATAGCCCAATTCATTTCAATTGTAAGAAGGTTACAAGTATGTCACTGTAAGTGAAAAGATAAAAGAGCCAAAACAAGCTCATAAAAGAAAACAAAACCAATGACACCCCCCTAAACCAAAGAGAAAGAACAAGAAGACATCAGAACACAAATACACCAAAAAATTGTAGCAATCAAAAGAAATAACAAGAAAAGAAAAAAGTCGAGATAAGAAGCTAGACTCGGACTTCAATCCAATGTATCGTGGAAAACAAAACCCAAAGAAAGTCCACACCCAGATCAGACAACTTGGTAAGGCAACAAGTTCCCTTCACCGTCAGTTGGAAAGAGTGAGGAAGGGGATATCCAAGGTTCGTGAAGGTCATCCAGCCGCTCAAATACCAATAAAACATGGAAGCACAATGCCTAAGTAGTCATCATTGTCCAAATCTAATCCAAAACATGAGCAAAAGAGAAAGAAACCAGAGAGGAGGGAGAGAAGATTAGAAACCATATGAAGTCCTCCATTCCTACATTAATTGTAATACTTTAGTAGCCAAGAGTCTGAATTCTCCATCTTGCTACCTTAAAGGCAATGCGATTTTTTATCACTAATCAACACAGAGAGGGAAGAAGATAATGATATAAGATGATTATTCCTCTCTCCAAATACTATAGACCAAAACAGCGTGATAAGATAATGAAATCTTTTGATAATTTTGTGCTCGTATGGGTCCACACCGCTATTTGTAAGGAAGATTGAAGTAAGTAAAATTGCCATTAGGAGTGTCCCGCCAAATTCATAGAAAAGGGCATTCAAAGAACAAATGCAAATGAGATTCAAGGGAGTTAAGAAAAACAACATGTTGTAGTAACCCAACCCTCTTTTGATAGAACATCGAGGTTTTAATCCTCCTAAGTATGCCATCCAACAATATAAAGTATAATTGATTGCATGTCCTTTAAACCATATCTCCTTGTACCAACTCACGGTGGGAAGGAATCGAAGAGAGCCTTTTGAACTCCAGATTAGTTGGGTTTCTATTATTATCCCAAGAGATCCACCCTCACCACGAAATATGAGAACTAAGAATTTCTTCTTGCTATAAAGAGAATTGAGGGAAATTTTGTTAAAAAGACCATCTCCCATCGATATAATAGTACTAAGCTTGGCCGATTGGAAGCCCCATAGAAATATGACCATTTGCTCCAACAAAGAAGTGTTTTGTTGTCACACCAAGGGTTTTAAAGAGAGAGAGTTTATTACCATTCCCAATATGGAACTTCAATTTGTCCCTGGAGTAGCATAGGATTTTAATATCTTTCCACAAAGGGGATGCGACACAAAGAGTTACTCCAAATCGACCCATATTTTGCTCACACCAATTAGCAAAAGGGTGCCTTTGCTAAGGGTTTTCCATAGAGTTTTAATTTTGCAAAGAGTTTAGATAAGGAGTAGATATAAGACCGGCTCCCTTTATCTCTGCGGTGGTTTTGTCCCGTGATATGGTATACAATTTCTTTGATTCCCCATTATGATAAAAGAAGCTAGATGTGAAGGAGCATATGTTTTATAATACCTTTTGGTAAAACTATAGATCAACCTAGGAGAGAAGATTATTCAGAAGATCTAATAAGTTGAAGTCTTCCCTCTAAAGACAACAAGAATTTGCATTTCTATCTAGCCATCCAACCCCTCAAGTCTGCCAAAAGACCATTAAAGTAAATTTTGAATATCCCGTAGCTAAGGGAAGACCGAGGTATTTGATAGGAAAAGAACTTTGCTTAATATTCAAAATGTTACTAAAATCAACACCCTTGGTTCCTTTAGAGAAACAAATAAGAGATTTTTCTAATTAACCTCTAAACCAAGATAATTCTTTAAGCACTCAAGGCATTTCTTTAGGGAGTCCAAGGATGAGCTGTTTGCTACCCATAACAAGTAAATCATCGCAAAAGAAGATGTGATATTTTACGCCTACTAAAAAAAGGGTTATAACGGAGGAGATTAACCTCTCTTAATAAGACATGAAAAGTGTCTATAGCCGGTGAAGAGAAAAGGTGATAGGGGACACCCCTCGCACCATTCTTAGAAGAAAATAACCCTTTTATTTCTCCATTCAACACCACAAAGGAACGCCGAAAAATACGTGCCTTTACCCAGTCAAAATGTGGGGAAAACCTATGGTAAGAAGTCTATGTATTAAAGATTCCTGCTTATCGAATCAAAAGCCTTCCTTAAGTCTAGCTTAGCTAGAAATGACCATAATTATCGAGGGAGTGAAATCATTGCAAATTTCATGTGCCATAGCATTATCGCAATGTCCCTACCCGTAATGAATGTAGATTGAGTGAATTGATGAGGGAATGAAGAGTCTTTTGAGTCTACAAGCAAGAACTTTGGCCAAAACCTTATAAAAGTATTGCAAAGGGAGATAGGACGATAGTTAGAAATTGTGTTAGAGTGCTTAACTTTGGGAATTAAGGAGATGGGGAATGCTTGAATCGATTAGTTTATGTTTTGAAGAAATGATGAGCAGCTCTTAGGAATTGTTTTCCGTGGTATTCCATGATGAGATAAAAATTTTGGAGTTGAATCCATCACCAGGGGATTTATTTTCCCAATACCGCTTTAGAGCAATAATAATTTCTTGATCACCGATATCACCACAAGCCCTCCAAGCTCGGGAGAAATGGAATTACCCGAGGAATAGAATTTTTCCTTTCTTTTATTGAACAATAGAGAAATTTGAGATCATCGCCGAGGAAGTGAACCAATGTGCCTTAGCATGTTGCTTTACCCAAACACTCTCCATATAAGTCAGTCAGATATCTATCTTTTATATCCTTGGCATTTAAAAGTAAATGAGTATTGCTCGGGTCTTCATCCAAATTTGCCATAATTTTTGTTGGTCCCTCTTGACTTGTTGATTATTCCCGCAATGAGTAAGGGTCCTCGAAAAAACCTTAAAGACCCTTTTAACTTGAGATAGCTTTCTAGATAAAACAAAAGGGGTCCCTAGCAACATATAGCCATCCCACGCATCTTTAGTAACCTTTAAAAATCGGAGATAGAGCCCAGACTTGAACATAAATCGTGAGATGATTTATGAGTGATGTAGTTTGATAATAAGGGGAGAATGATCCAAGATAAGGGAGGGGAGACGTTATAGAAGGATGAAGGAAAAACTCAAACCAACGTAATTACAAAATATTCTATCCACATAGGAGATATGATTGTTAATGCTGATTGGACCACGTAGAAGAGTCCGATCAAGATCCATAACTTCACAATCATTAACACAGTTTTGAATTCTAAGGAATGGTTTAGAGAAATAGGATTACCCCATTTTTCGTTGCTAGACAAGAATTGAAATCTCCCATGAGTATCCGAGGAGCGTAAACTTCCGAGATAAGTCTCTTAAGGAGTTCCACGTAAATGTTCGGATTTAGCATCATTTTCGCATATACGCAAGTCATATGAAAGGTTTCACTATTTAGGGATCCCATGTATCAACGAGGAGAAGTAACCATAGGTTTAAAAGCAAGACAATGGAGCCATTTGATCCAAATGCGACCACCATCCGCTTTATCAAAATTGGAACAAACTTGATTCAGAGAAAAAACTTGAATTTATGAAAGGAAGGAAGGTTGGACATATCATTGTTTATCTTTGTCTCAAGTAGACAAATAAGGTCGAGGAACTCCTTGATTAGTCTCGTGCAATCAAGTTTTCTACCTTCAGAGAGACGAACATTTCATATACCCATATTTGGAAAGATCATTGAGATGATGAAGAGGTGGGCTTTTGCCCTTTTATTTTTGCCTTTATTGTTGGAAGGGATCACACTTGGGTTCAACTTGAGTATCTCCCTCATATGTCGATTTCCCAGGGGTATTGGGAGCCTTATCCTTTGCCTTCGCTTGTTCATTACGAGAAGGAGGCGGCATGCATCTAGTGGTTACCCGGATATTGGATGACCACTCGTGATTCAAGGGTGTGCTCATGAATAAGACGCCTGCACAAGGGGTCCACTTCTTTCATGAGTCCTCGGTTGTGGTGAAAGAGCTTAATTTTAAATTAACCCTAATTAAAACCGTAATTAATTAGAACTTAAAAGAAATTAAAATAGCCCCACGACGGATCGCGCTAAATTATTTTTTTTAAAAGCCTCGAACGAGATGGAATATCCGATCTCTCTCTCTCTCTCGCCGATCGTTTTCTTTCCCACTAAATCTCGCCGCCTCCGTCGCCGGCTAAGCTGACGCCTCCTTCCTCCGCCTCGATCCGCCTTGATCCGGCGTTTTGCGGAAAAAGGTTTTGTTTGTTTTTTTTTCAAAATAAAAGGGTAATATGTAGATCTAATTTGTGATATGTTGTAGATCTAGTTTCTTTTGTGGATCTAACTCTTTTGTGGATCTAATTTCTTTTGTGGAGCTAATTTGTGACATGTTGTGGATCTAATTTGTGTATCTATTTAAATTGTAGATCTAATTTTGTTTATCTCTTTAAATTGTAGATCTAATTTGTGACATGTTCCGAGCCACTTCCTTGTGCCTTATATGACATGTATATTTCTTAGAAGGTTGATTATAGTACCTACGGCGTTTCAACTTGAAAATTCTCTAGTGAGAAGTGTCATTCTTCCACTATTTATTTGGTTGATGGATCACTAAGAATTAATGTTAGAGGATTGAAACTATTTTTATTTTTTTATTTTTGTTATCTTGTTGTTATACATATATATTTTCTGGCTAATGTTTGTGAAGGTTTTTCTTGGGGATGCTTTGTGGAAGTAAGGCTTTAAGATTTCATTTTCTGTAGTTTTATTCTTGAGATGCCACCTCCTAGGAAAAATATTTTCGTTTCTTAACCTTTGGACTGAAGGGAATAGAAGTGATGGCATGCATACTCTGTTTTGGGATACATATATAAATATATATATATATATATATATATATATATATATATATATATATATATATATATATATATATATATATAGTGCATTCATTGGAATCCTTTTGATCTTTTCTCATTGTGTAGGTATTTTAGCATTGCTATTTGAGGTTTATTAAATAACATATCGTAATCAAATTTTTATAGTTCAACATTAATATTTGCCTCGACTTTTTTTTTTTTTTTATATCCTCTCAAAGGGAGTTCAATGTGGAGAGGGGCTAATGAAGTTCGTAATTTCAAAATTCTCATGCTAACTTTTGCTTAAGAGTCTAAAGTCATGATGACCGATGTTATTCTAAAATATCATATTTCATTGGTCTAATAGTCATTTTTGGTCAACCTTAAGAGGCAGAGAGAGGCTTTCAATATTCCTATTTATTTGTTTGTATGAAGTTAATATTTGGGTTATTTTTAAAATGATTGTAAGTTGTTACGTAGTAGATATATCGATGAATTAGCTATATTAATATTCTTTTGTAGTGTTCTATATTGTATATGAATCCAATCGCTCTTCTACGTAATAAGTAGCATCTCGCATCTTCTATGTCATAAATGAATCCAATAATTTATTTCTCCTTAATTAAATTATTTGCATTTATCAAGTGTGGTGAAAGATTTTGTTGTTGTATTACTAGTGGGTGATGAATTCAATTACTATCTCAGATAGTACTTTATTATGGAGGTGAAGAGGGTGAACGATGATTTCATTCCAACATACATTGGTGGGAAAATCGTCCACCCAAATCTCACGCCGATTAGATTCGAGGAATTACGTAAACGAATCATGAAATCATTGAAGATAAATCCAACAAAGTTCTTTGTGAATGGGTCATTTTCCTATTGGTTTTGGATTTATTGCAACTCCCATTGATGATGAAGAAGTCGGTGAAGCTATACTCACCCGCTTGTGCACAACCTATTGTGGTTTATGTCGAAGTTATGGAATTGATGGGTAGAGGCGTGGAGGTTAACATATAGAGGAATGTGAGAGAGCTCTCGAACGAGCGAGTACATCGCACCGCCTTCTCGCTAAGTACCCAAAGGAATGTTATGGGATCAAGCAAGAGAACATGATTTCTTCTGGGATAAGTTTCTACTTATGGGTGACTTAGAAGATAATGAGATTAATGTAGTACCCACAAGATGTTGGATACAAAACTATGCTTAGTGGAGGTAAGAAGATGATGATGAGGAGGAGGATGATAACCGCAACGGGCTAACTTAGGGCTACGTAATCATCCTTTAATGCTAGGGACTTGATTGTTGATTACTCAATTAGAACAAGTCATACGGAAGAGCACTTGATAATGGAATAACGATCTGCGAAGGCCAAACCGCTAGAGAATGGAATGAGGACCTCATTCGATGGCCCATCGATCATTCGCCTGAGGATGATAACCGCGCATTCCATGAATTATTTAAAGGTATGTGTTTCCAATTCAAGAAACTTGTAATTTGCTGGGTTGGTCTATCATGAATATCAATATGTATGTCATTTGTGCTTCAAATCAATTAAAATTCACGAAGGTGCACACATCATTCTAACCCAAGTAGACCTTGTTTGTAGAGCTTACATGCAAGATCGTTAAGAGGTTGGGCGGTGCGCGGTGTATTAGTTCACTTGCACCTCATAGCCATTCGCTTAATGCCGGACACGTGCAATGCATCACAATTCATTAGTTATTTCATCCAACCCGCAATTAGACGTCAACTGACTGCTATGGAAATTGTAAAATGTATTGAAGTTCAATATAAGAGTGTCCTACATGAAGGCTTGGGATGCACGTCGAAAGGTCATTAAGGTTATTTTGGAAGTTGGGAGGAATCTTACAAAACATTGGGAAAATTCATGTCCTGCTTTGAGCATCAATGCCGTAAGATATCTGATACATGCAACAATCAAATAGATTCCAACGGTTTGTTTGGTCATTTGAGCCTTCCATAAGAGGTTGGCGATATCCCTATGCCTTGATGGGACTTTTCTCCTAAAATACAGAGGAATACTATTAATCGCTTGGGATAGACGCAAACAACGGCTTGTTCCCACTAGCCTCGCAGCTTGTGGAATCGAGAGTATCGAGTCCCGTTTGGTTTTTTTGCACATTACAAGACTTGATCCCAACAATTTCAGGTGATCTCTGCTCATCTCGATAGACATGCGTCTAGTTCGTGGTTGCAGAGATCTTTCCGGCAAAGACATCGCTTCATTTTGCGTCATTTAAGGGAGAATTTCAAACGCCGTTACAGGTAAAGATGTGATGTTGACTTCATATGTCAAAAAATGTATGTCGGAAACACGGATGACATTCAATTTTAAGCGATATATGTCGACATTAAGAATATCAAGCGGAGACATATGACATTTGTTTCGGGACGCTCAACAATGGTCTCTTACTCATGATGATGGGTACATGACAATGACTATAAACGGAGTGCTTCAATGGTGTGCTTAAAGAGCACGCGTGGTCTACCAATTCAAGCCTTGATACTGTATATTACAACATTGTATCCCTTTTCATGAAACGCCTTGAATCGCCTACAACACTCGAAAGACAACAGAGATATTGTTCTCTCCATGCATTAAGGTAACTGGCTAATGAAGCACAAGAAGATTTCCAGAACCCGTCAATAAGCATGTGAGTACCGTGTTTGATGTCACCAGGACCTTCAAGGTTGAATTAGGTGAAAATAATGAGTGTATGTGTACATGTAGACAACCTCAAGCTTACCATCCGCCATGTGCGACGTGATTCTTTAGGCAACGACACATAAACCACCATTATGTCTCAAAGATATTATAGTTTGCAAAACTATATCAACACCTACCGTGGCAAATTCTATGTACACGATCGAAGAGTGGGGTGATCACATCGGTGGTACATACATTCGGATTATAGACCACCGAATGTCAAAAGGAAGACAGGCCTAGACAAACATTTAAAAATAGCATGACGAGAACACTACAAAAGAGTTTGTAGTGTGTGTGTAAGATGTTGGACACAACAGACGACGTATCCTCAAATATGTTCGCAGATTGTAATTCATCGAAGATTGAGTGTTGTGTTCGGTTGTGTCGATTGTTTAAATTAGCTATGTTCATTATGTTGTGTTTAGTGTTGTCTCCGTTACACTAGATCACAATTTCAATTGTCTTCGTGATTTGTTCTATGTGTTTAGTGTTGTTGTTATGATCGAACTTTTTTGTCATTCATT
This sequence comes from Cymbidium sinense, assembly GCA_021442155.1. NCBI lineage: Eukaryota > Viridiplantae > Streptophyta > Magnoliopsida > Asparagales > Orchidaceae > Cymbidium > Cymbidium sinense. The sequence goes on from CM038220.1 coordinate 90,618,795, forward strand.
AAATGGCTTTAATAACTATTTTTTTTGTTATTTTAATTATATTTTTTGTTTCACAAAAATTACATATAGAGATAGTAATTAACATATTAGTCTATTTTATTTCTAAAAATACATATATTACAAAAAAAAGTACATACATTTGTTTAAGATTATAAGGTATTTTTATTTTGTTTCAAAAAATATATATACATTTTAGTCTAAGGAGCTTACATAAGAGGAGAAACATACAGATTTATAATTGCATTTTGTCTATGTGTTTAGTGTTGTTATTATGATCAAGTTTTTTTGTCATTCATTAAATGACTAATAACTATTTTTGTTATTTTAATTAATTTTTTTTTTTTGTTTCACAAAAAATTACATATATAGAGATAATTAACATATTAGTCTATTTTGTTTCCAAAAAATACATATATTACAAAAAAAAAGTACATACATTTGTTTCATTCGACAAAGTATTTTATTTTGTTTCAAAAAAATATATATACATTTTAGTCTAAGGAGCTTACATATTAGTCTATTTTGTTTCAAATTACAATTAAGTTTTTATTTGCTTCCATATGAAGTTATAATGCACATCAGTTTTTTTGTTTTACTTTTAATCTTAGATGCATGTTTGGTTAGTGTATTATGTTTACAATTTCATATCCATGTTAAATTAAAACTATTTCAAATATAAGTTATAATATTATAATTTATTTTTTAAATTTATAACTCATGGTTTATGGATGTGAATATTTTAACTCTCTTTTCTATTATCTTGATATATATTCTTAGCAAGATGTGACTATAGTTTTTTATATTCATCACAGTTGCCTTATTAATGCTAAACTAATTGCTCATTAATGTTTTCTTCAATTACAACGGGAAAGATGTCCGTGGCGCACCGTACTTACGTAGGAGGGCGATGACGGATGAGCGGTTGTTGGTGCATGAGTGCTGAACATCGATTTGGTAAAATTTCTCCGAAAGTTATTTAAAATGTTGGTGTACATATGCATGTTATGTTATGCAACCCAACTTACGAATGATTATGGTTGCGGGTTTGATCGAGGCTGCGCTGCGATATTGAGAATGGCACAATTGCCCCATATTTATGGATGCTTTGTGGGCCGTCGGCTAGATAATGTGTCCCGATGCGATACGTTAAATTTGGATCACCACTCACGGCGTTCGTTGGCGATGGTGTTATGACGAATACCTTCCACGGCCATAGGTGAGATGGCGATTACATTACGAGGATGTCGCGATGATTCTTGGTATCCGGATAGATGGCCCGTGATTGGCGGTGTTGCTGGTAGAGATAGCGGTGGGCTACATGGCGATTGTTGCGATGAGTTGCTTGGAGCGCACCCGCATTGTATAGCATGATCCGATCCATCCGCATATCACATCACGATTGAATGGGACAAGCTCGCATGTACACCTTGCCACTACGATGGGCTGCGATGGACATACCTGATTCATATTTAGATCTACCGAGCCACTATTCATGTCGAGCATACATATTTTTCCATTGGATCTTTTCTTTTGCCGATACTTGAGGTTATAAGGTTCACCTACATTATCTACCACTACTTGAGGATATTGACACTTTCAAGCTATCGTTGGGTTATTTGTGCTCGCCCATCTGCTGAGAATTACATGAAGCAACAAAACCAACGCCACCAACATGGTTGGATGTGTTCATTTATTGCGATATGGTGGGAGCACATTCATGTGAGAAGACCTACATTACATGTTCCATATCCTACAGACATTGGCGGCCTTAGTGTAGATTAGATGGAATGAAGGTTATGTTTGGAGATGCCGACATCAAACATTAGAGCATATAGGGATGAGTTGGGACTTCTGCGAGTCAGTCGATTTGATGTAATGTTTATTGGTTAACTCACTTTTGACTATTTATTGAAATAATAACTTATGTTATATGCGCGTAATGTCAGGAGCCATATGGACATCGATCGCTTGCGTCGTGGATATATGTTTATAGGGACGGAGATATGGCTAGCTAGAGTACCGATCATATGTTAGAAGAGGGTAGAGTGGTACACGATCGTTGCTCGAGCATTTGGCATGTCTCCTACCATTGATGTGGCCCCGATAGATCCATCATTTGTATGCGGGTTGATGGCCGAGGAAAAGCGATGTTGATTGGGTCCATTACCACAACTCGACATTTACCGTGGGAGAGAGAAGGCGTGAGTCGGTTGTATTGTGGATTCTTCACACACCATGATAGAGCGATCAACCGATACATGAGATGGTATCGTTCATGGGCTTCACTGTACATGTTGAAGGCCACTACCTCGACACATACTACCCCGCGCTGAGCGCGATGGTTAGTTTATATGCTTAGTATTAAAATTTTCTTTTAACAATGATACACTCATATAAATTCCTATATGCGTGACCATATTTTAAATACCGAGGACATATTCCGTTATTTTGGCGATACGAAATATCAAACATCTTTTAATGAATATGAGGCTGTTGGTGGCACTAAGGTGGGATATGCATATCTCGACACTCGTCTGAGGATCGACATTCGACGTCACGCATCGGCCGATCGGATGTTCCATCGATGGATGTGGGGCCATCCTCTGTCCCGGTGGTAGGGCATCTACACGCACATTTACATAGCCACCCGGTATTCATATCGAGAAGTAATGTGATCAAATGCACCCATGGAACGCAGCCGATCCGCATATGGTCCCGACATATCACATGACACCCATATGGAGTTTACCACGGGTATTCGTTGCCACAAGCGGTTGACATATACCTATTCTGAGTTAGGATCACAACACAGCGGATGGAAGAGGAGGAGGACCATCGAGAGCATCATCTGGCGATCGGCGGAGATCACCACCATCCCACTACACTCGGCGGCGATGCGATTCCACCACGCATCGACGACGGTAGATGTATTTTATTTTTTCGCATTTCATGGCATGTATTTCGATAGTTTATATGTTTTTTATGTTTACTCATTCACCTACTTCTCATTGTGTTATCCTACGATGTTTCTTGTTTATTTAATTTGGTTAACTGTGAGAGGATGAAAGACTTAATGTGGAATTACATATAGTTTAAAATGTCCAAAAAATTATTTTTTTAGTATTTATAAAAATAATATGATTTATTTTAAAACAAAAATAAAAACATCTAAAATACATTAAATAATTATTTTTAAATATACAAATATATTAAGTAAATATGTTTTTAAAATAACATATAAAATCAAAAACATAAAATAAGATTGATCCAAATAAGCCCTAATTTAAAACTCATTAACTCATTTCATCTTTATTTAATTTATGCAATTATTATATTTTATTTTTTTCACACTAAGTGTCAAGTTAAGTTCAATATTGACAAATGAATGAAATCAAAATTTCAACATGAAGAGATACACATTTTTTTTTCATCAAGTAGTTGGACTCTTTTCAAAATTTATATATCATAAAAGCTATACGTCGAGATTCATCAAAACTTGTCAACATAAAAGTTATAGAATTTTTAATTTCCTTTCCAACGATACCAATACAGAAATCCGACAAGATGAGATATGTCCAAAAATGGCATAATTTCATTTTTAAAAAAATAATAATTTAGCTGATGCCGAAGGCGGCTATTTTAATTTTTTTTAAGGTCTAATTAGCTAATTACGATTTTAATTAGGGTTAATTTAAAATTAAGCCGTGGTGAAAGAATTGGGGAATGATTGAGGTGGCCGTCGGGGACATTTTGTGGAAGTTGATCTTCTCGCTTCCTCCATAGACTTATGACCCTCATCTAGAGATTTGTTGGTCCACAGATTAAAGTTATTCACTAGTAACAAACCTTAGGGGAGGGTGACTACGGCTCACGCCTCTAGTAAGGCGTTTAGTATTGTTTGGAGGCGTGGAGCTTGAGCAGGGGCATGATTTGTCATCGTGTGAGAAGGTTTGGCATTTCGAGCATACCGTTAATCTTCATATTATGGCTTGGTTGAATTTCATCCCATTCATGTTGATTGGAATCGAATCGGAGAATAGAAGGCGTGTTGATCAACAGATGTGGCCAAAAGTGATTCTAGCTTTGGTGGCGTTAGGTTATCGACGGTAGAGGAATCAATTACACTCTCAACCTTAGAGAAACCCTTTTAGTTCCAACAACAAGAGAGAAATTTGGCAACTTGATCCCTGAGGGATCTCGTAATTTATCCTTAGAAGGTCTGAAATTTCACTCCCATTTTGAAAAATAAAAGGCCGACCATTTAGAAAGCACGGTCCGTTATCCCACACATTATAATCCTCTTGACACATAAATTTGAAGAGGAAGAAATCCCCTTCAAGGGTAAGCAATTCGAGTTCCCTTGAATTTCCATTTCTTTTAACTGCTGCAAGGAGAGAACCATAATAAGGCCTTTTCCGATTGCGTGACCCACTAGGGAAAGATTCCACTCCCTCTTCCGTCCATAAGGTCCTCCTCTAAGAAAGAAACCTCAGTGGAATGGGAAGGAATTAAAGACAAGGGAAAAGCTCTACTTTTATCATTTTGTGCTAATAAAGTTCTTTCCAATTGCAGTGATTGGGTGGTGCCGAAGACCCTCCAGCATGGGGCAGTGAGGTGATGAAGCAAGCGGTGGGAAAGATGTGTTGAACAAATTGCTAACGAGGCCATTGAAAGAAACCCCACCCGGCAAGAGCGAGGTCAAAGAGTACTGTGGAAAAGTTTGCGAGACAGCCCACGGAAGAGAGAAGGTGAAAGGAGGAGGAGAAGGAGGAGGAGACCCGATGAAGGAGGCATTTACCCACAGAAGCCCTAGCCGCATACCTTCCTCTAATATAGGTAATATTTACAGTTCGTTTTGAGTACCAACAGTTTTTGTAAAGATGATTTTAAAGTTAGGGGATTTACATACATACCAAACAAAACTTCTTTAATGACATATCTAACAATCAAAACTTTTACTTTTATACCACCTATAATCGTTTTAATACAACAGTTCTATGACTTCATTTTCTTCTCCGTCAAATCTCTAACTATGCCGCAAAAAAAGCTTCGTGACTTCTCCACTGAAGTACACCTCAAAGCTTCTCTTCTAATTTCAATATTTTAAAATTTTCTTTCACTCATTCATAATCCTATATTCCTAAGCATGAAGTAGGAGGATCGACATAAAGACTTTAAATTCATCTCCATCACACCATCTTGTGTGGTAAGCTCATACTTCCAAATCTCTTCTTATTTCGAAACATTTTTTTCTTCTTTTACAGACCTTCCAACTCCATCTGTTCCAATTAGCACAAGTCATCAAAATTTTAACCATAATTTATTCAACTCTTCCTCCATATGGCCCATTTCTGTAGAGATTGTTTTGGATAATACCATGCTTGCTATAAGCAAAAGAATGTAGGTCTCACTCGATTTACTTCTCCATCATATAATCCTCTCTTCCACCACTTTTCCGTTCCTCCCTCCTTTGCTTCACCGCCTCCATTCCCACTAGAGTGGACTGTGTGGGTGTGCCGGAATCAACGCATGCATCTGGGGAGTGAGAGAAGCTTAGGAGGATTACAAATCCTGTGAGCTTCAAGAAGCTTAGGCCGATAAGTGATAGTCTATGAGCTTTAAGATTCAATGCATGCGAGAGAAGCTTCATTGCAAGCTTCGGCGACAAAGTGACAATGCCTCGCGGTGATGTGGTCGTGAGAGAAGCTGGCGTGGACATGGATGACGAAAATAATAGAAGCTTCATTGCGAGCTTCAGCGTCGAGGTGATCAAGCTTCCTTCACGATATAATTAGGGATTTGACGGAGAAGAAAACGGGGTGGTAGATCTGTTGTATTGAAAACCTTTTAGGTGGTATAGCAGCAAATTAAAAATTTAGGTGTTGGATACGTTATTTAAGAAGTTTTGAGTGGTATGTATGTAGAAAGGTCGGCACTGAGGCGGCAGAGCTGGTGATGGAGAAAGGAGGTTAAGGAGGCGAGAGGGTTGTGAATTGGAGGAGGAGAGGCAGACGAGGAATCCATCGAAACTGCGGAAAGAGGAAAAGTGGCGGAAGAACTCGGCATCGTTCTCCCTCTCCGATTCTGCAACGGCAGGGTTCTACTTACAAGCGTCTTTTCTCGTTTCCCCTTGTAGGAGTCGTATAATTAATACTTATTATTATTACCAGCCCTTAAAATATATCTATAAATTTTAATTGGTATTATTATTATTTAAGTAAATATTGTAAAATATTAAATAGGACTGATAAATTAGTATAATTATTGAGTACTAGAAAATATATGGCATTAGAGCAAAATCTTAACTCTTAGATTTGCACGAAAGTACAACAAATACACTAATAAAGAGAGAAGAAAAGAAACACAATAATTTTAATATGAAAATGAGAATAAATTAGGCATAGCCTAATTCAAACAATTCATTATATATTTTAAATTATAAAAATACACTCTTCTGAATAATGGAGTAGATGAAAATATAAGATTATATATAAAAATTAGATAATAATAATTTTAGAATATTATTATAATAATTATATGTTGTAGTCAGATTGTAATAACTATTGAAGATGATTGGCAATGGCAATAGGTGATAATAATGATACTAGTGGAATTGGCTTCAACCTTTTAAGTTTAACTCTTAGCTCCTCTTAGCTTCCTCTACTTTCTCCTTCATAGTGTGAATGGAGTGTTATTTATAAAGCTTTAGGAGGGGCATTTTAATATTTTTATCCAAAATCTCAAAATATTTAATTGGACAATTCATACTAATTTTGATGATCATATATGATTTATTAAAGATCTAAGTGTCTTATCGACTTTAATTTTGAGTAATCTTGTGCTTAGATTCCTCTCATAATTCGAATTTATAAAGCGTCAAATTGGAGATTCTTTGATTATTCAATTAATATCTTACAGTTTATAATTATACTTTTGAAACTTTATTTGAGTTCATTTGAACTTGGATCAACTCAATTTTAATGTTGTGGACTCATCTTTTGAAATATTCAGTTTGATTATAATTTGTTAGAGTTTAGATGATTTGCATATTGCCTTAAGAATCATATTTGATTTGGTTACTTTTTTATGCGATATATCATTTGTACTATTATTTTTAAATGTCAAATTTAGTCGTTCAAAAATATATTAAATTTTTATACATCTATAAATTTATTTAAAAATTATATAAAAAATTTATATTAGCTATTGTACAAAATAATTCCATTAATACATATCTAATAAATAAAAAATTGTATTTTTAAATTCCAATTTATTATTCAACATTTCATGTTAAAGAAAGTTTGTATAGTGGAACATTTTAATAATTATTTAATAATTTTTAGTTTATAAATCCACATAACCTATGGACTTTCTCAATTAATTTAAAATAATAAGAGATTAGCATTGTGCTAATCTTTATAAAGAGTGAAGGTGACAAAATCGTCGCAATATATTAAGATAAAGACTTATATTAGACATTATATGTCAAGCTAAACGAAGATTAGGCACTTGCTCAAGAATATAACTCCAAACTAAAAAAATAATGTGGAACTTAAAGGCACTTATTCATCCAAAGATAAATTAGTAGATGATAATGATGATGTTAGGCAACACAAATGTCAAAAAGAAAGAAAATATCAAACAACATAAATAGCAAGCAAGACAGCATATATCTCGAGCAAATTGGGATTGAAAATCAAGAGAAGCAAAAAATGAGATTAGGATGCATTCATAAGACCTAGGAATTCAAAAGATGATGTTGAATGCTAAAGAAAGACTAGCAGAGAGGAGGAAATCTATAAATTGATGCATCACGAAAGCAAATTAATGTAATTCTAGAGAGATAAGATTGATTATATTTGTTAAGGGCTAGGTAGCTCCCATGTCATATTAGGAAACTATAATAATAATGATTATTATTAAATTAAATAGTATGTTGATATTAGAATTTTTATGTATAAGTCATAGAAGATAGTGGTAAAGGAGAACATAATAAATGAGAATATTATCAATAATAAGAATATATTATTGTTACGTGTCAAAAAATCAGTTCGTAGGAAAAAATTTACGCCTTAGCTTTGTTAAAAAAATCCGACGACTCGGATAGTTGAAAGAGAAAAAAAACTCTAGAATTTTTCGTGCCAAAAAATCCTAGAAATAGGGAAAAAAATCCGGTATAGCAAGTAAAATCTACACATATTATCGCTTTGGAGTATATAGTTTAAGTCTTCCGATAGTATTATAATATTATATGTGAGAAATTATGATAATGAGAATTCAGAATCAAGTTATAGTATCGGTAGTTATTTGTGGCGTTGTTGGTGGCGTCGGTGAATATGGCGGCCAAATGACAATGGTGGTAATGTGAACTTCTAGCTCTTTGTTAGCTTTCACTCAAGTTGCTTCCCTTACTTCCATTCATGACAAAATGGGGTCTATTTATAAGATTATGAGAGTATTTTGGTCATTGTAGCCAAAATCTCAAAACCTACATGGACGATTTATTGATTCATTTGATCATTGATAGTTTTTTTGGTGATTTGACCATTCAAATGACATTCGATCGAGAGATCTTAGGCTGGTTGATTCATCTCGTCGAGCGCTCAATTTAACTATAAACATGTCAAAGTTGGAAGTCATTTGATCATCTAATTAGTGTTTGAAGTTTTATATATAACTTTTGACTTGATTTGAGTTCATTTGGGTTCGATTTGACGATTTTAGTGTTGTTACCATCTGAGTCGTTTTATTTGATTGTATTCATACTTGATTTATAAAATTTAGAGATATATTATTTACTCCATTTTTTAATGATAAAACTTATCCAAAAATAAATTAATATTTTTTTAAAATAAAAAATCATAGTTAAAAATTATTGCGATTTATAATTATATGTATTATGTGTATTAATTAATTAATTAATTATTATTATTTTAATGAAGAATGCAAAGAGTTTTTTTAATTTAAAATATCAATAATTTTCTCTTCCTCTCTCTTCTTTTAGAAAGATGAAAAGTTTATATATATATATATATATATATATATATATATATATATATATATATATATATATATATATATATATATATATATATATAATATTTTTAAAAAGATGAAGGTTTTTTTTTTTTTAAATTCTATAAAGAATTTAAAGAATCTCTTTTTCTAATATAAATACCTCCCAAGAGGTAATGAAAACCGCGACCTTACTTTCTTTTACTTTAATTTCTTTTGGTATTTCTCGACCTATATAACGCGACCCTCGCAGACTTCAGTTCTCCCCGATCTCGGTTTCCAACTAACTTTAGGCGCGGCATCTCAAATTCATGCTTCAATGTGATTCAAGCTTAAAAAATAGAGAGTATCTTCGGTGAGCATTCTTCAACAAATATCCCAATGTCTAAAGATACAAGATAATGGGTTGCGAAACATTATAGGACAACAAGATCGATGATGTAACGCCAACTATTAACGTGATACTTTGATAATATTCGGAAGAAGTTTCATTTACAAATGATTTGGTGATTATTTCTCCTAAAAGATCACAACGAGCTTATTCTTCTCTATTGGGGTACATGTACCTTCTAATGCTTTTGTCTTATGAGATTTTTTGTTGTACATATACTTCTAAGGTTTTACCTTCCGAGATTTTGATATATATACCTTCTAAGACTTTGTCTTCTAAGGTTTTGATGTATATGTACATTCTAAGACTTTCGTCATTGTGATTTTGATAAACTTGTATATACTTTTGTCTATCGAGAGATTTTGATATGCCTGTACCTTTTGGCTTTTTTTCTCGAGATTTTTGATGTACCTATACCTTCTAAGACTTTTGTCTTTTTGATATATATGTACCTTCTTATGCTTTTATTGGGTTTTGATGTGCATGTATCTTTTGAGGCTTTGCCTCAAGTTTTAATGTACTTGTATCTTGAGGCTTTACCTTCTCGAGATTTTGATGAACTTGTATCTTTTGAGATTTTGATGTACCTATACTTTATGAGGCATTTTCTTTGAAATTTTTGATGTGTGTCCTTCCTTCCGAGATTTTGATGTACTATACCTTCCAGGCATTTGCCTTGAGGTTTTGATGTACCTATACCTTCCGAGATTTTGATTGAAGAGATTCACAATCATTTGCTCTCTTAGAGTCTTTCGTGAGGATCTTGTACTACTAGCTTCCCATTGAGGTTTTCAAGGGCGCCTTTAGGGGAGGAATCTATAAAGGATTTTGATATATCCGAGGTTGTTTGTCAAAGTGTTACTCGACATTTAACTGTGGAAGAAGTCAGCTTTTAACTCTCATCGAGGTTGTTTTGTAAAGTGTCACTGATGTTAACTTGTAGAAAATGTTAAACATTTTGATTCTTCCAGATTATTTGTCGAGTATTACTCGATGACGTTAACCTATGTGGAAGATGTCAAATCAAAACATCCGCTTTGACTGTAGCAAAGTTGCTCCTTTACCTTTGCTTTTTTATGAGTATAATTGGAGAATCATAATTTGCAAAGCTTATATCCTTTTGTTGAAATTACTCCACATTATTGACTTACTGAACTAATAATCAATTAGATATCCAAAATATTAATTTGAATGATCTTTTGAGATTAAGGGTTGCCCCGAAAGAATTGAAGGATCAATATTTGATGTTTCTTCATTTTTCATATATGTTACTCTCAAGTAAGATTTTCTTCATCATATAGATGATGATGTTTTAACTTAAAGTCAAATTGTCAACTTATCTGAAGATGTAAAAGGAATGTTTTCACAAACGCATCAAACTATTGCATGCCGAAAAATCGATGTAGGATAAAATTTCATACCCAAGATTGTTGAGAAATCTAGCACGACACAAATAATTGAAAAGAGAATAAGAAATTCATAATTTTTTTACTTGAAAAATCCTCAAAAAATAGGGAAAAAATCACGGGCGAGCAAAAAATGCTAATCAGATATCTCTGTACAGTTTAAATCTTCCGACGTGATTACAAGATTTGTATGAGAAATCTTGATAATGAAAATTTAGAATCATGTTACAACAAAGAATGCATGGTAGTTGGGTCAGAACGATTGTCGATTGGCAATAAATAGCGGCGACGCGACAACGATGGTGACAACTTTAAACTTCTCTCTCTTTTCCCAAGTTCGCTTCATTTCATTCCTCCCATTCATAACAAAAATGAGGTTCTCTTTATAGGATTCTAAGAGGGTATTTTGGTCATAGTAGCCAAAATCTCAAAACACTACATCGGGCATTATTGATTCATTTGATCATAGATATTTTTAGTGATTTGACCATTCAAATGACCTTCGACCGAGTGATCTTAAGCTCATTGGATGTCTGAGCCGCCGATTCAACTATAAGCACATCAAATTTGAAAGTTATTTGATCATCCATTAATTTCAAATGTAACTTTGAAAGCGATTTTTATTTGGGCTTTTTGACGATTTTGTATTGAACTCATCTCACATGGTTATTTAATTTGATTATATTCATGTTTGATTTATAAAATTTAGATAGATATATCAATTATAGTAATAAATATTATAAATATTTAATAAATCTTAAACATATATGATAATATTAATGTGATAACATAATTTTAATATCTTTAATAACTATATCATAATTAAATTATTTAATGAATAAAAATCATAATATTTAATTAATTAATATTTATATTAAATTTATTTTAGAATGACTTATGAGTACAAATATTAATATTTTTCATAATATTTTGATATATTATTATTATCGTTGACTGAAAATTTTCAATTGAATAATAATTTTGCTCAGTTATCTCATAACGCACCGCGTTGGTGGAGCTAGCTTTTGACATCCCACAGTATTTAAATATTTAGCATCTAAAATTTTATATTTATATATCTCATAACTTTTATATCTGAAAAAATAAAATTTATTTTTTTAAAATAGATGATAATAATATTTTAGATATAATATTAAAAATTTAAATATTAAAATATATATATATATATATATATATATATATATATATATATATATATATATTATTGAACTTCCTTGGACCAACCTCCCTCATTTTTCCACAAAGAACTCTCACATGTAGAAGATTTATTTATACCAAATAAAAATATCAGAAAAGTAAAATATTTATTAAAAATAAATTTTTAGTAATTTGTATGCTCATATCAGAGATTTATTTATTTTCTCTCATTTCTTTTATCTCTTTTATCAATTTTTTGGTTAAAACGCCAAACAGCAAAACTGCAAAAATATCTGTCCGTCGGATAAAAAGGAAAAACGAAAAATGTTAAGCGTGGTAAAATTGGGAAAATTTTTAAAATACACCTATTTTAAATTAAATTACGATATTAAACAACTTTTAATATATATATATATATATATATATATATATATATATATATATATATATATATATATATATAGGGTGCTTCTAAAATAGCTTTCTATTTGATTTATTTTAAGAATGTATTTATAGTTTCATTGGTCTATCAAATTTTTTGAGGTTTAATTTTTAAAATATGTCATTTATAAACTTAGGTGATTAGTTATTTAAAAAAATAATTAGTCCGCAATCGGTGAGGGCGTGACAAGATCCGCACCGTCGTTTGACGACTTTAATTTTTTTAAAAATAAAATAAAATAGGTTACATTTAATATATGTATCGACTCATCGTGCCGATTTTAGGTGATATTGGAAAGATAATAAAAATAACTTTCATGTAACAACTTTCACAATCTCATCCTGAGCGAGTATTTGTAAATGTGGACTTATGAAGTTATAAAATCATATTGATGCAACTCATTTTTTGTTATATCAGGGTGGGTTTTATGGTTGAAAGATAATGAAAATTATACAACTTCCATGTTGATACCTTCGATGAATCTGCCCGTGAGCAATTTTTACAAATGTGATTTCTAAAGCAAAAAATTAAATATATTGACTGCTTTTTTTTTTTTTTTGCCATAATACAAAGTATATATTATTTTTTAAATATCAAACACTCTTGTAAAAAACCTGGCTCAGGACGAGATTCATCAAAAGGTGTCAACATAAGTTGTAGAATTTTATTATCTTTCAACGATATCAACCACGCAAAACCCGACACATAATTAGCCGATATGCCATAAATGAGGGTAATCAATATCTTGAATTTTGAACTTCAAGTCGCATTTGTAAACACCGCTCATGACGAGATTCAAAAAGTTGTTAACATGAAAGTTATAGAATTTTATTATCTTTCAACGATACCAAGCACCAAATACAACACTGATGAGTCAAATACATTATTAAATGTGACTACCCATTTTAATTTTTTAAAATTAAAGAATACGCTTGATCGGCCGACTGGATGCGCCACTTGATGAATAAGCCTATTTTTAATTTTTTTTAAAATGGTTAATCACCTAATTAAGTTTATAAAATGACCTATTTTAAAATTAAGCCATTTTGACTATTTTTCAAAACATTGTGATAAAAAGTCAAAAAACTTGATATGATACTAAAAGTTCACTAATCGAAGCACAAAATCTTGATGTCGAGAATCTAATTCTAAGTCAAGATTAACCCGGATCAAGCACTTAAAATATAATTGAAAATTTTACGATATCGGCCCTAAATATGAAGTGTTTATAGTCAAATCGAAGCGTCTTTACGAGCTAGATCTAATAAGTCTAAGATCTCATAATTTTGACTTCATTTGAGCATTCAAATACATAAAATATATCGATGATCAAGGAATCATTTCAAGTGTGATGGAGTGGTTTAGATTTTGCCTATATTTATAGAGTGTCACTCATAATCTATAAATTTCATTCTTCAATGAGAGGAGAGGCTGCTAAATAAGAGAGAGTTCGAGGCTGAAGAACTCAAGCATAATCGCGGACATTAGTCGACGGTCGACACCATCGACCAACCACCCTGCTGACCACAGCCATACCGCTGACCACGCGTCCGTTAACAACCACGCCGCTACCTACCACGCTGTCATCGCTGCCAACCATCGTCCGTTGCCGCCATTGCTGCCATTATCGCAATCATGGTCGCTGACCACCGCATTCATCGAATTACCATCGATCATATGCTGACACCGCTGTTGACCACCGGGCTCGCCACCATCGGCCAATATTATTGTCACCATCGGCCATCACCGGCTACTTACCGCTACAAATACTCGATATTGCCGATCATCACCGACAGTGCTATTCACTATCACCATCACATTACCATTCAGCTATTACCCACTATATATACATATTGTCAGTTTGATTATGAGATTTTCATTGTCGCTTTCTCATATATAACTCTATAATCTCATTATCGAAAAACTTAAATTTGTACTTCAAAACAAATATAGTGGAACATTTTCACCGACTAGATCCCGTGATTTTTCTCTCTTTTGAGGTTTTTCACATAAAATCCTGAGTTTCTTGTTCATTCTACAAATATCTATTTGGATTTCACAACAAAGTCGAGGTAAATTTTTATTTTATATAAAGTTTTCTAGCACTCAACAAAGTTGGTTTTGAAAACTAGATCCGTTAAAATATAATGTCTATTAGAAAATAACTATTTAGTTTTTAAGAAAAATATTTATAACACCTATAGTTTTCTAAAAAATTAATTTTCCCATAATAACTTTAAGGAGAATTTACATACATACAACTCAAAACTTTGTAAATAACATATTCAACACCTAAAATTTTTTAATTTACGCTATACCACCTAAAATGTTTTCAATACAACAAATCTACCTTATTTTCATCTCAAATCCCTAATTATATCGTGAAGGAAGCTTCATCACTTCTATGCTAAAGCTCGAATGAAGCTTCTATTATTTTCATCATCCATGTCCACGCTCTCTCACGACCATATCATCACAGGCATTGTCACTTTGTCAAGCTTGCAATGAAGCTTCTCGCATGCATTGAATTTGAAGCTCATAGACTATCACTTAATGGCCAAAGCTTCTAGAAGCTCATAGATTTGTAATCCCCTAAGCTTCTCTCACGGATGCATGTGTTGATTCCGCACACCCACAGTCCTCTCTAGTGGGAATGGAGAGAAGCAAGGAGGGAGGAACAAAAATGGTGGAATAGAGGATTATATGATGGAGAAGTAAATAGAGTGAGACATACATTCTTTTGCTTATAGCAAGCATGGTATTATCCAAAACAATCTCCACAAGAATGGGCCATATGGAGGAAGAGTTGAATAAATTATGGCTAAAACTTGGATGACTTTGCTAATTGGAACAGGTGGAGTTGGAAGTTCTGTAAAAAAGAAGAAAAATGTTTTAAAATAAGAAGAGATTTGGAAGTATGAATGTACCATACAAGATGGTGTGATGGGGATGAATTTAAAGTCTTTATGGCGATCCTCCTACGTCATGCTTAGGAATATAGGATTATGAATGAGTAAAGAAAGTTTTAAAATATTGAAATTATAAGAGAAGCTTCAGATGTACTTCAGTGGAGAAGTGGCAAGCTTTCTTCAGCATAGTTAGGGATTTGAGGGAGAAGAAAAGAGTGATAGAACTGTTGTATTCAAATGACTTTAGGTGGTATAAAAGTAAATTAAAAGTTTTGGGTGGTGGATATGCTTATTAAAGAAGTTTTGTGATTTGTATGTATTAATTTTTCGACTCCTACGAGGGAAACGAGAAAAGACGCTTGGAAGTAGAACCCTGCCGTTGTAGAATCGGAGAGGGAGAACGATGCCGAGTTCTTCCGCCACTTTTCCTCTTTCCGCAGTTTCGATGGATTCCTCGTCCACCTCTCCTCCTCCAATTCACAACCCTCTCGCCTCCCTAACCTCCTTTCTCCATCACCAGCTCTGCCGCCTCAGTGCCGACCTCACCACTCGATTTGCCGTCGTTCGCCGCCAAGCCATCGCCGCTGCCACTTGTGCTCCGGTGGAATTTCCTTTCGCTGCTCTATCTATGGTGGCGCCAGGACGTCATGCTACACGCACACCGTTGGCAACGCCAATAACGAGTTCGTTCTTATTTCCGATCCTAACAATGGGGCTAGATCACTAAGCCTCCTCTGCTTCCGAGAAGAGGATGCTCAGGCTCTTCTCAGTCAGGTGTTATACTCAGCGGCACTTTTTTTTTTGTTTGATTTGAGTGGTATCTTCATCCAAGGTAATGAATTGTGGTATGAATCTGTGCATTTGTCCGTGTTCTTCAGGTTCAGGTCCGGCAACCTATTTTGGGAGGGGAGCAAGGGTTGTCCCCATTAATCTCGATCAGGTCACTCTCTTCTCCCCTTTCCTTCCCCAGGTCTTGCTATTGCAAATAAGAATGTTCTGAAAAGTTGCATGTTTCCATCAAAACTTTTAGTTGCAATATGACTGTGCTACTCATCATAGAATCAAGAGGGATTACATTTTTAGATGCGCAAGGCAACATTAGCTGCTGGGAATATTAAGAGTGAGCTGACAGAGCTGATTTCTTTTATGATTTAAACTTTGGAATGGTGAGACATTAACAATGTGGTGGTTTATGCAAATTGGGTAATGCAATATGTTGGAAATTTTAGCTTATGCCATATTGTTGATTTTCTTCTTGATTTTGTTAGTGCAAGTGTGATTAATCGGAATTTTGTTTAGATGAACTAGGCAACAGTAGTAGCTGAGTATGTTAAGAGTGAACAAAAGGGGAAAGTTTGGTGAAGATTAATCTGCAAATTGGGTGATGCCATGAGGTGGGAGTTTTAGCTTGCGTCTCCATGTTTTTTTTATCCTTTATTTTGTATGCTTGGTAACATGCACATTTATTAAATCATGGTTTTCTTAGACGTTTTGTTTCTGATTAATTACAAGCTTTATGTATGGAAGCCTGTTATTAAATGATGAGCATCATGTTTTATGTTTAATGACAGAAATTACTGTGGTTTGGTTGTTGGGGAAGTTGACACCAGTCACATCTTGAACATATGTGATACGTTGAGCATTCAAATTTTGTGAATTTGCTATTAAATGCAGTTATAGCAAGAAGAGGTTTCTTTGATCCAAGATTTGTGGTAGTCATCCAAGTGGGAATAAATAATTCTCAATTTTATCAAGGTTATGTTCTTTAAAATGTCAATGGGGTATTCATCAGTGATTTCATGAACCCGATAATGAGTTTTCTCTCTCTCTTTTCTCACACCACTGAGAGACTCATAGGCATGCCCTACCTGCACAAATACACGAGCACAAACATTGGAACATACATGCAACATATGTTAGAGCATATGGAGACAAAGTAAGGCAGGGCTTGAGTTTGTTTGTAATATATGTTGAAATGCATAGAAATAGATAATAGAAGAAATGATTGTTGATATGAGATGTATTCTTCTGATGTTGTCTTTTGTTGTTTCATTAGGTTTTAAAAGTCTTGGTTACTCTTGTTTTCATGTGTACAAACACAATCTTTTCTATTCATTGCTATTTAAGCATGCAAATTGAAATAATGTACTTTGATTATTTAGTAGTGGTTTTGAAAATACTATCTTGTTAACTATTTCTCTTTACCAACTAAGTACATTACCTATTTAGGCACATGAATTTGCTGGTTAACATGGATTAAATTCTCTATTATTGACATAAAAACATCAGGCGATAATTTTGTTTTTTCTAAAGCTCTACAAAGAATTTCTAAAATTTGTTTTGTTACCATCCATGTGGCATATTATGACTCACATCATTAAATATATTTATAGTCATGAAGATCTTGATGAATTTTTCATAAATATACTAGTTTTACACCGATTAAAGTGATACTTGTACATTATCTAAAATGTTTTCGTGCAAATGACTTAAAACATAAAGACTTTCCAATTATACAATATATCAACTAATTTTGTTTATTTGTTTTTTAATTTCTATATTATTGATGATATTGAATTGTGAAAATTTAATTATTTCTTATGAGATTGTAATAGAGGTTGAAGGGGTCTTTTAGTTGAATAACACAAATTAGTCATAGAATAATTCAATACCCGCTAGTGTGATTGGACTCCATTATTAACTTGTGATTGGACTCCATAATTAACTAGAACTAAACCTAAAATTATGGTTTGATTTTGGTCGATTCTCATATTATTCATACTGGTTTTATTCAAATAGTAGTTGAGTCAAATTGAGTCAATTTGAGCATTTATTTTTTTTAGATGGTATCAATTTGATCCCATTTGAGTTGCAACCCTAGTTAGGAAAATAGCAATTCCACTATGCTACTTATTGCTACATCTTTCCTATGTTATTTTAACCTTTGAAATTTCCATGCGGTTAGTGTATATGTTTTAAATCTGTTGAAATATTTTTATAGGTATATTTGTTGAAGGTTGAGGGCATTGCGTTTGGTTTCTTCCGATCCTCTCCAAATAAAGAATGCATTAGAGGTGTGCTATTTGAATTATATTCCATCATTGATTAGATGCATTGTTCTTATTTGTTCTTTGAGAGTTATCTTTATTCTTGAATATTAATATAATGGTTGTCATTATATCACAATGATTAATTGAAATATCATATCCTTGAGCTTTTATAGCATAAACCTAAAATGCTAATGTTAAACTGAATGCTATTAGTTATTTTTTGTTACTTTTCTTTAGTATCTTTATATTGCTGCACACTCCTCTCTCTATATATATTTCCAATGTGTAATAACTTTTTTAATTTATAGTTAAAATTTATGGATCGCTCAAGAGGCTTTGATGGAGTTCCTGTGTTTCAGGTGAAATTATATTATAATTTACTTA
Organism: Cymbidium sinense; assembly: GCA_021442155.1. Lineage (NCBI taxonomy): Eukaryota > Viridiplantae > Streptophyta > Magnoliopsida > Asparagales > Orchidaceae > Cymbidium > Cymbidium sinense. The sequence continues at coordinate 90,637,550 of CM038220.1, forward strand.
TTTGGCTTGTTTCAATTCTCAACTATAAATGCCTCATTCGAATGATTTAAAGGAATGAAATGTGATGTAATTTTCATGTTCTACCACTTAATTTGTTGTGGAAAAATTATGATATCAAAATGAATCGGAAATAAATCCTATAGAACATTCACAACATTAGAAATAAGACATATTTTGATTTAGTGAGATTGGCTCCTACATGACCACCTTGAAAAAAGTTTCTATTTACTTGAAAGTATACATCATAGTTTCTATTTCACACAATACTCTATATATTGAGAGAAGGTTAACATAAGAGTTATAATATAAGAAGTTTGGAGGAGTTGCTATCAAAAGAACTTGGATTTGCATCCTTGTTGATATTTTCTAGCACTATGCTAGTCCTTGGAGCATACTTTCTTTTGCCACTATGTTGCTTTCTTTTAGCACTATTGTACTTGTCTCCAACCACACGATTCTTGCCTCGACACTTGTCCTTCAATACAACATTTGCCTTTTTGTTGTGATAGATCACAATTTTTTCATTCACAACCAAGCAGTTTTTTTTCTTTTGTTTCTTTAATATATCGTTAGTTTTCTCACTCTACTATTTAAAATTTCATCTCTACTCATATTTCTTCCCATACCTCTTCTATGTGTATTAATATATTTTTCATGTTCAAATTTCAAATGGATAAAAGTGATAATGAAGAATTATATCAACAAGAATGCTTTAACATAGGATTAGGAAAATATATGGAAGACTTTAGTCAATCATAATTTATAGTATTTTATTTTATCTTTAGGAGAAAAAATGGTCTCCTTATTAAAAATCTCTTACTTAGAATACTTTCTTAATATACTAACTTAATAAAATAATCTATTTATGATACTTCCAATCTTCTAACCATGAACGTTAATTGAGGGTGTATATAGCCTTAATTTTTCTACAATATTTGTTTTATGAGCATGTTAGTCGGGGTTCTAAGATCTTTTGTATTTATTGATTTATTCAATAAAACCCTTTTCTGGTAGACCTCATAAGAAATAATGTTTAAGTTGAATATTTTTAGAATTAAATATTGTATTCTTGGATAAATTTATGAAACTCTAATTATTATAACAAAAAAATTGTTATGTTTATTTTAAATCTTTCAACGGAATTTTCAGTCAAATAATTTTCTTTGTCAGCCTATGTGATTGCATCACGTTTTGCTTTTGTGATCAACAAAGTTATTTTCTTCTATCATTGTGATACCTAATTGATAGCAATAATATTGTATGCTATCATCATAGCATGCTTTGTTACCTTCCAAGCCTTACAAGTGCCAAGAAATAAGGTCAAGCTTCATCCTTCTTCATTAAGCTTTCAAAAGAAATCAAATTTCTCTTCAAGCCGTTGACCTACAATCTCACTAACATTTCTCATTTGAACATCACCAAGTTTTATAATGCTTAAGTGTTCATCATTAGTAATATAAAATTTTATTCATAATTTTAAACATAATGATTAAACATGAGTGATTTGTGTTCTAGAGTGAAAAGATGCACTTGTGACCAAGATCTGAGTTTCTATGTAATAACATGACTGATTAATTAGTCATGTTGAAGGTAAGCTAGTGCTTGGAAAGATGAGATGAGGCGAGGTGAACAAGGCTATAATGCCTAACACACTTTTCAGGTGTAAGCATTATTTAGGCATGCCTAGACGAGCTCCTCATCTTGAGGTGACAATATTTGAGGTAAGGACCTTGCCTTGGTTAATTTTATGAGTACTAATTTTATGAGGTAAGGATCTTGCCCACCTCCATCACTAATACTTCAAATTTGATAGATGATTTAGTTTTACATGAGCTGATGCAAAATGAGCACCATGTGCATTAGAAATGAGGATGTCCACGTGGAAATGAGCTACACGATTTTATGTACAAGAACTTCAAATTCTAGAATAATAAATTTAAGGATGGAGAACAGTTTGGGGAGATTGAGTGACATGAAGGGCAAGAAATCCATTAATATAAATGAATGTTTGGGTGATGGTAAGGATGGAATAGTGATTTTGAATCCACCAAAAATAGATTATGGGTCTAGTCCCATCAATAAAATAAAACAAGGGCATCGAACAAGTTGAAACTTTCTCAATCAAGGAAAGTCAATTAGATAATATAAGGAGGTTGCCCCAAAGGATTTTAAGTGAGGTATTAGATAAAAGATAGAACATAAGTTACAGAAGGAACCGGTTATAGAAGCTTTGATGGCCTTATCTGCTGTTCTTCTTCTTCTTTAGTTTTGGCATAAGATAGGGACTGAATTCATTATTTATCAGTATAACTAACACCAAACATGAACAACAAACCTTCATACCTTGTTTAAATGAAACCAACTCATGGCTATAAGGGCAAGGACACTATTGTTTGTGTTATTTGAATCTAGAGCCATAACAATGTGAGGAAAATGAAAATAGTCGTGGCAGCTTTTTTGCACTTCAGAATAGTAGCAGATGTGCATAGAGTATGGAGAGTTTGGATGAGTTGAAGGAAATAATTTTACTTTATTGGTTGATTCTGAATAAAAAATGGAAAGATCAATTTATAGCCAAAATGATAGCAACCTAGATATGTTATCCAAAAAAGCAAATCAACCTATCTAATTATGTAAGATTAGCTGTTTGATAAGAATTTTTTTCTCTCTTTTGATAAATATCTAGGAAAACCGACTCTATAAGTCAAAGAAAATATTATAATAAAAAAAATGATAGAAATGCATGAAGAAGATCAATTTAATGAGATACAACTAAGCAGAATACAAGAAAAGCTAAAGGGAATTAGAAGGAAAATTGTTATTTTCTCAGATATGTTTTATCATAGACAAGTCCTTTCATTTTGCGTTGTTAATTTAAAAGTAGGTATTATTGATAGTGTGAAACTATGGGGTTCAAATTCTTGATAGCTGAACATATATAAAAAAGAACATTAAGCTTCTACTAAGAATATTATGCTTATGTTAATTATTATAATTAGTGTTGATGTAGAAGTTTCTTACTCCTACTCAGTCCCTTGCTCTTCACCACACACCCTTCTTGTATTGTTCCTACCTTCCTACTATTATTCATGTGTTGGTAGTATCTTGGTTGATATTTTGTCCCATATTGTCTTATCACTGCCACTCTTTTTTGGTAGTAAATACTTCCGTATTGCACTATGATTTTGTGAAGCAACCTTGGAAGTGAAATTCCAGGAAATATTTCTATTGTTAGAATTAATAAAGGATTTACTGATATCATATATATATATATATATATATATATATATATATATATACACATAAATATATTAGGGTCATAAAAAATCTACAATTTGATATATCTATGAAGCATGTTTATAAATTATGAACACAAGGACTAATACTTATAATAAGTTTTCTAAGGTTGAGAAAATTCTATTCGAGAGAATTATAATGTTGTATTTATTTCATTAAAGGTGTTTGAGTCATCTTTGGAAAGTGGAGATTTTTCTATATATTCTTCCAAGGTTGGCTATTGAAATTTAGAAATGATAATGTTTTATGCCACCTTGGTAATTTCTTACTATAGTAATTAAGTTATTTATATCATTTGAAAATATTCTTAAGTGAAAGATATACTTAATTTTTTGACTTAATTTTTGGTACTTCAAGACTTGAGAAATAAATTCAAGAATTCAGCCCGTTAAAGCAGATATCGTAATTGTAAAGACAACTTATTTGACAAGAGATGATAGTTCAGGTTCTTGGCAAGTAGATATATAAATTTTGGTGTAGGTTGGAACAAAGCTAAGTGTAAATACAAGATCATAAAATGACAATTGATGGAGGTAGCCTTGCTATGAGTTGTTCTCGAGGAAGAGGGAGATCGTGAGCTTAAATGACAACGATGTAGTTCGGTGTTGACATGAACCTATAATTGTAAATGAGGGTTTGTGTTTGTGGCCTTATGATCAAATACAAATGGTCTCCTATTAGGAAATGCATTATGATCAACTACAAATGAGAGTTTGTTTGTGGCATTATGATCAACACAAAAATTCTTCTTTAGCCACGCAAGCCTTAAAAGGTAGGGAGTTGAATACAACAACAGCCTTTATCTCAGTGGGTTGGCTATATGAATCTTTTGTCTCCATTGTATCCTATTATGTATCAAATTCTCATTTAATTCAAGTATACTAAAATCATTTTTATATATCTTAACTAAGTCTTTTTACGTCTACCTACCTTCTTCTTAAAGGCAATCTAAATCTACTCTCCACATCATCTGACGGACGCTTTATGTGGTCAAACCATCTAGGCGACTCTCTCTAATCTTATCTCGAGTTACTCCAACTTTTTTCCCATACTCATTTCTTTTTTATCTCTAAGAGTAAAGCCACTCATCCACGAGCATCCTCATCTCTGTAATACTTTAGTCTTATGCTTCTCTTTTATTGGCCAATATTCTACACCATAAGTCATTCGGTCTTATCACCATCTTATAAAATTTTTCCTTAAGTTTAAGTGGAACTTTTTTTATCACACAACAGCCGATGCATTCCTCCACTTCAATCCAACTTGAATTCTACTAATAACATCTCCATCTATTTCACCATCATTTTAAAGCCTAAATATCTCAATAAACTCACTCTTATTAATGACTTGTTCACTAATGTCACAACACTACCACTAACTTCTACAACTAAAATTACACTCCATATATTAGGTTTTAGATCTACTTAAAGCGAAAACCTTTAGACTCTAATGTTGACCTCCATAATTCAAGTTTCTCTTGGACTCCCTCTCTAGTCTTATCAACAAGAAGAATGTCATCGGCAAAAACATACCAAGGTACATCTTCTGTAAATGCCTAGTAAGAACATCCATAACTAAAGCAAAAGATAAGGGCTTAAAGTTGATCCTTGATGTAATCCAATTGAAATAGGAAAATATTTTGTCAATCCTCCTTGTGTTTGGACACAAGTAAGCTCTAGTATACATATCCTTAATGACTTGAATATAACCAATATTAACTCCTTCTAGAACTCTCAAAGAACATCTCTTGAAACTTTATCATAAGCTTTCTCTAAATCAATAAATATCATATGTAAATCCTCCTTACTTTCTCTATACTTCTCCATCAAACCTCTTAACAAATGTATAACATCCATGGTAGATCTACACGGCATGAAACCAAGCGATTGTGAAACTTTGTATCACATCTAACTATGCTTTACTCTCTCCCATAATTTTAATGTATGACACATTAACTTAATTCCTCTATAATTTGCACTCTTGTGCATCACCTTCATTCTTAAATATAGGAACCAACAAACTCTTTCTCACTCATCGACATCTTTTTAGTCTTTAAAATAACATTAAAAGATTTGTAAGTCAAGAAATTCCTTGATCTTCTAAACATTTTCTATTGGAATATCATCATCTTTGCTTTCACATTTCATTTTCTTTAAAGCTTCTCTAACTTCTGATTTACTAATGACAATAAAATAAAATTCTCTATTTTTGTTTAGGGTATTAAGGTTGCTAAAATCAATTGTATTCAGATCCTTAATTGAAAAGTTTATCAAAATATCTCATCCACCTATTTTAATATCATTTTCTAAAAAACTTTATTATCTTCATAATACACCTCACTTGAATTAGGTCTTTACTTCTCCTGTCTCTTTGGTTGGCTAACTTATACATACATCTTTCACCTTCTTTGGTATCTAATCTATTATATAAATCACTAAAAGCTAAATTTTTTTCATTATATATTGCTTTCTTAGAATCTCTAGGACTTTATATCTTTCCCAATTCTCCAAGTTTTTACATCTAAATCAAATTTTATAACTTCTTATTTCTTTCTTCTTTCGCTCACTCCACCAACTATTTTTTATTAAAAGCTTTTCCTTTTGATTCTCTGACTTTTTTAGCTTAATTTCACTTCTTCTTTTTTTTTATAATATTAGCTTTATTTATGAACATCCCAAATTTTAAGTTTTTGTTTCTCTTAAAATATTTTTATTTATGTTCTTTAAGTGTCCCCATCTAATCCTAGATAATAATTTGATTTATTTTTCTTTTACAATATTTCATCTTAAAATCTAAAACTAAACAGACTTGTTTTGTTTGTAAAATTCAAAACTAGAATGTGATTCTCCTTGTAACTCCCCACCCATTAGAATGAATAATTGCCTGGCAATACATTTGGCCAAATTGTAGATCTATTTGAACCCATCGACATGTTGCCAAGTGCCAACACACCTATTATCCTATTGTCTAATCTGATCTAAGACTAGTATAAGATGTATGTTATTGTTGACAGACAAATATCTATTCAGGCAAGGATAAGAAAAGAGATAATTAGAGCAACATAGCTGATCAGCAGTAACTTTAGTCTTCATTAAGTTTTCTTTTCATATTGAAGCTTATGCCTTGCCTAAGACCCCATTATAATAATAAGGGCTTAGGCTTAAGCATAAAGTGACCATTAGTTACGAATGCTTACCAGAGAATAGTTATGTAGAGGATTGCCATGCAGCTGAAATTAACATAACATGAGCCGCATATGGTTAAAGCTAAGTGTTTAGAGTAACCGTTTAAATTATTTACCAGTTATAACCGGTTGCAAAACTATGATGTTGACTTGTTATTCATAATTATAATATATGACCAGTGCTTCCTGTATAAATGTGATCTAGAATCACCTTCTTTTGTAGGAACTGTGTTGTCATCCCTGTATAGAATGGCAATGTGATCCTTTCAAATTTAACTTTAAAAGTAGCACAGTCGTGCAGCTGAATACATTTCCCAAGAATATTGCTTTGCTACCTTTTTCTTTTTGCTTGTTATTCAGCCGCATCGCTTTGACACTTTATGGAGGTGATATATGTATACTAATCATGTTACTTTAGGAAATGTAATCTTTACTTGTGGTACTCGGATGCCAATGACTTCTTTTTCTTTATTAATTCAAAATATACTTAAAAGAAAAGTTATCTTATGCAAGCTACCACCTTAGCCTAGTGGTTGAGAGATTAGGCTCTCAACCAAGAGGTCTCGATTCAAGGCTTTGCAAATGTGTTGTGTGTGTGAGTTTATAATTAAATTCACTTAAATGTCCCCACACCCAATAAAAAAAGAAGAAGAAAAGTGATCCATGACTACAATGTCACCAGTAAAAGTATCATCATATTGTGATTTGACTTGCAAGCAAAAAATTCTGCCCCAACCATAGCAGACCTGTTCAATACAGCCCTGTGCATGTGAAGTTTGGCTCTTAACAATTGAAAAAAGATTGTGGTGGATTGAAGCAGAAGAAATGTTGACAAGTATTTATGCCACAAGCATTACCCACATGCTTGGAGCCCAGGTTTTAACATCAATAGAGACAGTGACTTGCAAGCACGAAATATATAATGTGATTTTAGGAATTCTATTTGGCTCATTTTGAAAATATTGGGCTTTCAATTGTTCTTACATGTTTCCATAATGGGAGATGTACTACTGTTTTATCCATTATTTTTTGTTAGTTATGACTTATTATGTATGTTCTCTGTGCCTGTGTTACATATCCAATTTTGCATGTGGTAACTTGTAATAAGAACCTGAATTTTTTTAATTGTTGTAATAGTTTCTCATTATTGATGCTATTCTAATTTATTGTTTAGTCTCTTCTCCAGCAAACACACACACAAATATATATATATATATATATATATATATGTCACATACATGTTTGCACTAGCATGACAATTTAGTAAAGATGCAATCATTTTCAATTCTCTTTCTAATAATATGCTTTTAGAGTTACGACTGTACTACTTTGGTTGCCTCAAAATTTTGACGTCACTACAATGTAAATCCGGTCATCCATGTTTTTCCTCTTAGTTTTACCTCTTCTAAGAGCATTTGATCTCCACCTCTGACCATTATGCACTTGGCCTCAATTTATCATAGATATGTACACCTCTATGATCCCTCTATTTTCTAGAGGTAATTGCTATGATTTTTAATTGTATTTGTGCTCTCTGTTAATACTCTTTCTTGATGGTCTCAGTTAATTCTCTATGATAAAACTCTCCATCAACACTCTTATTGATGCTTTTGTTGAAGGAACTTACCAAGTTCTTTCTCTAACCTAGATCTCATTGCAACTCTTTGTGGCTGATTCACGCTACTATCTTTGGCAAATAATTGTTTTTCTCTTGCGACATATCTTCTGGGTCAACAAAAATTTGGCCTAATTCATCTTTAATCACTTTTATTTTAAGCTCAGGTTCATATTTTATGTGCCACCTTAAGTTTCCTGGAGAATGTTATCTTAATTAAATTATTATACATACTACTCTATTTATAATAAGAACATCCATTGTCTATTATTATAATATTTTTTCATTGTTGAGGATTATTCTCTTTTATTATGTATCTCTGATTTTTCTCTTCTCATGCTTATATATAGACATGTATATGTTTGTACTTATATACGGTTGCTTCCTGAAAACAAAGTAGTCAGAAAGTTATAAACGAGTCTTTTCTTAATCTCTTTCTAACATGCCTTCAAATTCTTACATCAACTCCTAAATGTATTAGTTTTTTTTTTTCCTGCAGTCTGAACTTTTAGTTATTAAGAAGAAGAATAGGCGCTACTGTCCCATATACTTTCGGAAGGTATGTTCTCTCCCACTTAATGTAACAACAAAATATATAATTTATATTAATAAAAGTGCCAACATACATAAATTCTTACCGTCTTCATTCCTACATAGGAAGACTTAGAGAGGAACTTTTGAAAGCTACAAGGGGACCCAGAGGGCCCGGTCTTTCTCAACATATAATGGTAATTTATTATAAGTTTTTAAGTTTTTTTTCCCTGCATCACTGCCTGTATATTTAACATCATGTTTTTCTCATACAGGTTGGCAGTTTTGAAGATGTTCTTAAAAAAATGGAGGTAAGGGAAGAAATGGCTATTTTCCTTCAATTTGTCCTTTAATTTAGCATCAGCAATATGATTCAATATGTTATAAAATCACAGGTGAATGAAAAGAATTCTGGGTGGGAAGATCTAATATTTATCCCACCTGGAAAAAAATTACACCCAACATATCAATGAAGTTGCTTCAGGATAAATGGGCACCTATATGTTGCTGCAATACCCAGAAGTAATTTTGAAAGGTAATATATTTTTTGTTTATTCCTTTCTAAAATAAGCTCAATATATTATTTAAGTTAACTCTCGAATCATAATTTTAGTTCTTTGCTTTTCAGGCAGATCACGAGTTTTGAATTAGAACTAATTTTAACTGAGTCTGTGAGTTCCCGAGAAAGACTAAGAGGAGAAGAGGAGAAGAGAGAAGGATGTTGCTGCTGCTCTGTATGGAGTTCTCATTTAAGTAAACTCATCTTTCCCTTTTTTTTCTCATTTAAAATCATAATCTCGATAGGGTTTTCATTTTTATTCAATTTTAGTTACAAAGTTTTAATGATTGTAGGTTATATCTCAAAGCACCATTTTTTATTCCTTTCTTATTTATGAGATGAGAGGTGCTACAGCTGCTATTTTGAAATGGCATTCTAAAGGTTGGTTGTCACCCAATTGGTTAATTCCACCTCTTAGCCTAGTGGCAAATAGGTTTGGCTTGCCCACCATGTATATGCATCTACCCACATGGTTGTAATAAATCTCCTCAAAACAAATATAGTAGATTGAAAATGCAATAGCTTGCTTATCCTCAAAGAAAATCTCATTTTAGAATAGGAGTGTAAACGAGTTGAGTCAAATTTGACTCAGATTAAAATTGAGCTTGACTTCGCTCATATCTTTTGGCTTGAAGTTGAGCTCATATGCTAAGCTCGAGTTTGATTATTTCAAAAATAGCCTAAGCTTGAGCTTGTTTAGGCTCACTATGGGATTGCAATGGTCCATTAAGAAAAGAGGGTGTGATCTAAGAGGAGAGAGAGGCTAAGCTTGGAGGATTCTTAGAAGGTGACAAGAGTAGGGAGAGAGAAGCACAATGAGATGGGGTCATTGGAGTTTGATAAAAAAAATAAGTTTAGGTGGTTGATTTAGTCAAATGAGCTTAAAAAAGGGGATTTTGGGAGGGATTTGGGTGGTTGCTTTAGTCAAATGAGTTTGATTAAAAAATTAAGTTTTCCAACTATAATTTTGAACCCATCTTGATTCAAGTAGTTAGATGAGTATTGAGTCAAGTCACATTAAACTCAAGCTTGGGCTTTTTAATAAGTAGACAATAGCTGAGCTTAAATTTGAACTGGTCGAAAATCTGACTCGTGAGTTCATTAGTCAGTCGAGTTTGAATCAACTTGTAACTTATGAGTTGACTTAACTTATTTGCACCAAACTTTATTAATGAATGAACAAAATCAATTAATTAAGCACTCATAGTTACTAGTTAAATAGAGCCATAAAATAACATAGTAACAAATACATGATAAATAGTACTTTTGCATGTAGTTGCATCATCGTCATCGTTGATTAGTATCACATATAACTATAATCATGAATGCCTTTTATTCAATGATAGTGGCCACCAACTGGGCCTCAAACCTCTTTTCACTCTTTAATAAACAAAAGAAAATTGGGTCGGGATTAGTTTTAAAATTATTAGACTTTTTGAATGTAATTAATGGGTAATTTATGGATTTTATATTGTAGTTGTTTGACTTGTTTCAGAGCAAATTTTAAAATTTTAAAATTTATTTTAAATATATTAATTTGGATCATTTATCTTTTACTCTAGTAAATGTTCACTAAAGCTACTTCGCCACAACTGGCAGAAGCGGCCAATGCAAACAGTTGCATGACGACTAATCACCTTACCAAATTCAGATGTTGGACCCCTTCCAAATTATGCCAAGAATTATTTATATATATATATATATATATATATATATATATATATATATATATATATATATATATATATATATATATATATATATATATATATATATATATATATATATATATATATATATATATATATAATTTAAATTTCTTAAAAACAGTGCTAACATTGCATAATAAATGTTTTAAAAAATTGCAATAAATGAACATGATTTGTTGAAATTCTTGATATATATATTTTAAATGCCAAAAAAAAAGTCAATAATTTTGATGAATCATATTTCTTCATTTATTGTAATTTTAAAATATTTATTTTTTAACAACACTAATACTATTTTAAAGAAATTTAAATTAAAAAATCTTAATTTTAAATAAAATAAATATCATTAAGACATTGATGGTCCCATTTTTACTTAGTTTATAGTATGATTAGAGTGATATGATGAACAAAGTATTCATAATATCAAACTCAAGAGTATGAATTAAGATCTTGACTTAAAAGATTTAGTTAAGATGTATAAAAGTGATCATAGATATTTGAATTAAATGAGAATTTGGCACGAATAGGACATAACGTGAAGAATGATTCATGTATGACATCACAAAGTGAGATAATTGTTTGTACTTTTGAATGTGATGTTATGAATATTTATCACTCTAATTTTACGGCAAATTAAGAAAAGATGAGACCATCAAGATCTTAATGATATTGATTTTGTTCTAAATTAGGTCTACCTTAACACCAATTTTTTTTATGAACATATACATCATCATGAGATGCCCTAATTGCTTAAGTTTTTTGTCATTAAAATCTATTCTCTTATATATATATATATATATATATATATATATATATATATATATATATATATATATATATATATATATATAATAAAAGAATTTTGTGGGATGAATGAAATTGACCAAATTTGATTATGCAATTTTAATGACTTTGAACATAAAAGTCAATAGATAGTATAAAATTATGACTATTTTATAATCATTCATACATCAAAAATCTACTCAATAAAAAAATATACAATAAAGTTAAATGAAATATAAATTTTAATTCAAATATAAATTAAGAAGTTTGATTTATTCTATAAAATAAAAAAATTGGTATTTGTTAAAATTATAATTTAAAAAAGAGGCATTTGAATCTATTTATTGAATGCGAATAATTTTTTATAAATGAATATCGAATACTTAGAGATCTTTAGTTCATTATTTCATCAATATAATGGCGATGAGTTATTATGATTTTTTTATAAATCAATTATCAAATTTAGTTGTATTTATAATTTAATTATTTTTTTTTATCTATTGTCTAATTCTCAAAATACTAAGAAAAGATAAATCACGTTTGAATTTATTGATTTTGTCAAAAGGATCTATCTTATCACCAAATCTTTGACATCAATTAAATCATCAGTGTTTATAGTCAAATCAAATGCATGATGATCTAACTAGCCTCTTTAATTTTTGGGCATCCAAATGCTCAAAATACATCAAATGATCGAAGGAATCATCTTGTATCGAGAGATATTATATATATATATAGAATCTCCTCCCATCTATAATATAATATTTATTCCTAATATATATGAATGAATAAGAATAATAAACAAAAGATAATAAAGATAATAGAAGAGAATAAGAAATAAGAGTAAGCAAGGAAGAAGAGGAAGAGTCCAAACAAGGAAGAAGATAAGAAGCGGGAAGAAGAGAAAGAGTCAAAGAAAAAAGAAAGAAAGACAAAAAGTGAAGTAAGAGAGGAAAAAGTAATAAGATATTAAAAGCAAGATATTTGTAATCAACCAATATATAAATTAATCAGATTTATAAGTTATGATCTCCACCATTAAATAACAATTGGTATATTCCTCTATTATAATTGCAAAAAGATTTGACTCTCAAATACATAAGCTTTCTTGATACTGATTTTCCCCTTTCATTTTCCATCAAAACTCCTGAGTGTTGTTTCTTTTAATTAAAATCAATTATCAAAAGTGAATTTAATTTAACTCTTTTTATCATTATATCTATATATTTATACGTCCTAATTAAATTATTAATAATTTTATAAAAAAAAATATCAGCTGAGCTTTTATTATGAATTTTAACATTAATTTAAAAAATTGAAATTGAAGATAATTAATTTATAATTATATAAATATTAGATTATATTAGTGAATAAAATAAGGAAGATTTACATATATATCATACAATTTTTATGAATTTATATATTTAATATTTAAAATTAGATATTTATTTATCTAATATTTTTTTTAATTTTAAAAATATACATTTTATTTTTAAAAAGATGATATTTTTATGTGATATTGATAATTAGAATATTATATATATAAAAATTAAAATTTAATTATTAGATATATAAATATATATAAAATTATATGATATATACACAAATCTTAAAAAAACAATAAAGTAATAGGGTTTTACATACATATCATAATGATATATGATATTTATATATTTCACATTTTAAACTTAAATATTATTTATATATCACTTAAAAGTGATATAATACTTGAAAAATATATTTCTGTTAGATTTCTGTCAATCTCCATGAATTTAGTTTGGAAGATATAAGTAATATTTAAATTTGAAGTGTGAAATATATAAATACATATGATTAGCATGCTAAAGTAATTAATTAGCATGATTATTTTGAACTTTACGCAGCCACTCGTATTGCTGTTAGATCATATTAAAAGCAAGCACTATAAACAGTTAGAATCCGTAACACCGTGAATTCGAGGGAGGGAATAGACTTCGGATAAAGTCATAAAAGCAAGGGAAAGTTGACGAAGTTTTCCCCTGACGCGGCCTCACCAGTTAACTCATCACGTACGTTCAATCAGCCTGAGCGAAAGAAAATGAACGGTGGGATTATGCTAGTTCATAGCAGACGTGGTGGCTCCCTTCCATGCCAAGATTCTCTTTTAAGCCGGTGGCTGTTCTTTTAACACAGCCTTCTCTCTGCTCTCGAACCCAGCGCCCATACCAATTTCTTGGACCGCAGTTTAGTTCTCTCCGGTTCTGCTTCGTTTCCCTCTCGCGAGACCTCTGCTGGATCCCGATGAGTTACCTCCGCCCCGATCGCCGCGGCTGCCGGGAAGGACTTCGAACTGGCGGGAGAAGCCGTCGCCGACCTACCGTACTCAACCACCGGGTCTTCGTTTTCATCCGGCCTTTGAACAGCCGTTGCTTCCAATGCCGTCGCCTAGTTTTACTGTTGTCCTCCGCCGCTCCAGCGGCTGGGGTTTACCTTGCCCTAAGGTTATTGAAGATCTAATATCTACCTGCCCGGTGGCCCCGTCGATTTCTTCGTCCGCCCAGAAGGCCACGTTGCCGCGGAGCTATTTTTCAGGAGTGGTGCCATGTCCTAGAGGCGCTTGCATTTTTCTGGCGTCGTCGCCTTGAGGGAATTCACCTACTCACACCGTCACTGAATTCCAGGGTCTCGGTTCCTTCTGATCGCGATGAGTTGGAGGAACGCCTGCGAGTGATCTTTACGAGTCATATCAACGGATTGATGGAGGGAGTTTTGTGCGGAAAATTAGTATTAGGATTGACGAGGTTTCTGCGGAGTTGGGGAAGGTTAAGAAATCGCTTACCCGGCCTCAGCCCTGGACGTCTAATCTGAAGTTACAGCAAGACAGGAAGAGTTTGAAAGAGGAATTAGGGTTGCTGAAGGACAGGCTGGAGGAGTTCCGTGCTGCTATGGGTTGCCTGCTTGATCACCTTGGCGGGAAGAAACATCTTGGGGTTCAGGAGGAGGGGTGGGTGGAGATTTTAGGTTGGGTGCTGAACTCGACTGGGCTGGATTCACCATGTCATTTTGAGGGAGTGTAAGAGACTCAATAGTAGTTTACCTATCTACTCTCGGAGGGAAATTCTTAGGCTCGTGTCTTCTAATCAGGTATTGCTACGTCTTATTTGGTTGTGTCGACTTTATTTTACGTATTGCTATTTTCCAGATAGTTTTTTTTTATAGATTAATTAGTGAAGCTCTCTCAGGACAGTTCTTTTTTTTAAGTGACAGTTCAGTTGTTTGTTATGGTTAGTATTCTTTGTATTTTCATGCTATTTTCATTATATTTTTTAAAATGTTTTGCTTAGGTCAAGTCTAATTTTTTTCATGTACGACTGAATTATTCTCTTCAGATGCTTTTGATTCATGGAAACGTATCTAGATTGTTAAATATTTATTATTATTTTTCTGTCTTTATTTTTATGAAATATTTTTATTTATCCCTTATGGGACATTGAACATGTTTTAATTAAGCATCAGGTTTTCATCCTGCATATTATTGTAGGATTTCTCAAACATTGTATTACTTTGAATGGACAACTTTAATTGCCTTCAGTTAAATAAAAATTTGTTCATTGTGCGAATCAAGATACACTTAGCTATTTATAATAAAACCAGTGCGCACAGCATTCTGGCTTAAGTTTTAGCAGAAATGGGATGATGGAAAGTGTACAAGTGTAGAGAAAGAAGGCAAATCTTGAGGTTGATGTAAAGGGTAGAACAATCTATGGATGGACTTGCAGAGAAAAGTACTCTACAACTTTATTTCTTTTATGCAGAGGAAATGATAAATATGGAGAATGATTTGAAGGGTTAAATTGATAGCAGCCTTTACTTGAAGATACAGTGACTTGCTAGTGGGGAGGTTGGTTTGTCAAGGTTTTCAAGAATAAAACTAATGCAACAATGCTTTGTAGAGTTAAGATATCATGAGAATTAAGTGGGATCAACTAGCATCGGCAAAAGTCTTAGGCGCATGTATTTCCTAGCATACATATTTGTTCGATGGTTGGTGATATTCTCCACTCTTGTTACAACAAGTCTCTATTATCATAAGAAACTAATTCATCTTTAGGTATGCCGTAGGAACATATGGGTGACATTTACTCAAGTTTAGCTCAACACACTGGAAAATTTCAATTCATGTTTGCTTTTACTTGACATGAAATGATTTTTGAGTATACTTTAAATTTATTTCTAAATGATTTTATGCACAAATGTAATTATAATTTTGTAAGTACTTATTCCAAGTTGACTTGCCATTATTGATTGGGTAAAACTTGAGATGAATTAAAATTAAGTTTAAGCATTTTTTATGTCTTGTCAAATTATGATCTCTACTAGAGCACTTAGGCTAGTTATTGACTTTTTTCTTTAACGAGACTTAAAGTTCAAGGTCAATTATGTCTATTTAGTGATCTTTTATCATGAGGTTTGCAGAATTATTTTATTTTTGAATGAAATCCTTTTATTTTCTAGTTCCTCCATGTACATCCTAGATAATCATATATTGTATTCATGTTGTTAGAAATGCAAATGATGTGTACATTCTTTAGTAACCATGCTTATTTCATTGTGGCCTCTATTGCATTATATGCTCTTCTCCTTTTTTTCTTCCATAGGGACCATTTTGGTAGCATAATTTGAACAGGATTTAATCTAAATCCCAGCAAACAACAAAATGGCAACTTTAAATCCTACAAAATTTTAAATCCCATTTCTTCTCTTGTTTTGCCTTAAATCTGGACTTAATAAATCCCGTTGGCAGGTGGATTTATGGGATTTACACTAACTGAAGCGTGTGAAGGGGTGTGGGGAAAGACAAGGATCTTAGATGCCAAAATCTCTTGATTCCTTTGCTAGCTAGTTCTTGTTCTATAGTTTCTTGCCTTTTTTCATGATTTTTAGGTGGAAGAAGATTGGAGTGGAGCAGAGGGATGTCTTTATAGTAATTATTAATTACTATTAATGAAAAACATTTCAGTTAAATTAATATTTCAATTTAGTTTAAGTTTATAATCAATAATTAATTAAATATTATATTATATTAGTTAAAATACTATATTTTTAATTTGTTTAACTAAAACTTCTATATTATAATTAATTTTATATCTTACTAGTTAATGATTTATGCGGATATTATTAAATTGAAGTCTTTTTTAATTTAATTTAACTTTTAACTTAACTAGTTTAATTGATTACTAATTAATGATTAATTAATATGCTATTATAAGTTAATCATAATTTAATAAATATAATTATAATTACTACAAGTTTGATGGTTAACTAATTCATGATAAATCAATGAAAATCAAAGTAATGATTAATATTTAATTGGTAATAATCTAATTACTGATTAATTAGCTTAGTAAATAAAAAATTAATGATTACCAAAAGAATTTTAAATTGCTAATTGATGTTTAATTAATTTAATAATTTTTATGAATGCCTAATTAGTTTAATAAATAGTTAATTACTAATTAATATAATTAAAATTATTAACAATATAAATCATATTATATTAATTTTAAGAATTGCATCATTAATGTGCAATATTAAATTCATATTTAAACTAACAAACTTAAATCCTGAAAGAAGTTACCAAATGGTTTTGAAATATTTAACTGAATTTAATTTATTTGTGATAAAAATTTTTTAAGATTTAACCACCTTAGAATTTACTAAATTTTGATTTACAAGATTTACTAAATCCTACTTGTAGCCAAACAGACACTTAGGCTTCTAGAAGACATGATGTCTTATGTTTTGGGGATTTGTATTGCAGGCATGCTTGCAGTTGTATCTCTATTCTCATAACATAGAATACTCAAAATTACATTATGTTGTGCCTAAAGTGATATATGAGGTTGTAACAGTACTACTGGCTATTATTTTTCATAGGTTTTATATTTATGTTTATGCATGGGATGTTAGAGAGGGATCATTTTAAATCTTGATCAGAAAAGCGTAGATGCTTGAAAGAAACTTCATGAAGTGTCATGTGTTGTGAGATGTTGGGCAACAAATGACATACATGGAAGATGTAACAAATGTAAGGATACTTAGGTTGATGGTGATGGATTTTGATATTCAAAGAGTGAAATTCTTTTGAAAAGATTTTGGTATGTCATCATTTTGAGTGGTAAAGTTCAATGCACTTACATTGTTACATTCATTTATATTGATGTACTTTTGTGACGTTAAATGATAACTCGTGGAATTTTGTTGTTATGAACTATCATAAAGCTTCAGATATACCATTTTATTGTAATCTAATTTCTTATCCCACATAATATAGTTCTATAACTCATTGATATAAATAGATTCTGAAAGGTCTTTTTTCAACAGGTTGTTGTCTTGATCGGGGAGACAGGTTCAGGAAAGAGCACACAGCTGGTACAGTTTCTTGCTGATTCTAGCTTAGCTAGTAATGGATTGATTATTTGCACTCAACCCCGCAAGATTGCTGCTATGACTCTCGCAAGGAGAGTCTGTGAAGAAACTATTGGGTGTTATACTGATAACTTTGTCAGTTTCCATGCTGCCTCCTCTTTCTTTCAGAGGTTAAGTTCTGGAATAATATATATGACGGATCATTGTCTACTGCAACACTATATGAATGATACAAGTTTACGTGGCATTTCGCATATCATTGTTGATGAAGCTCATGAGAGAAGTCTGAATACTGATCTCTTATTAGCTTTGATTAAGAAAAAATTGCTCGAGAGATTTGACTTACGCATTATAATAATGTCTGCTACTGCTGATGCTAGTAAACTGGCAGATTTTTTTTATGGTTGCTGCACCTTCGAAGTCAGAGGGAGGACTTTTCCTGTTGATATCAAATATGTTACTGATGTGTCTGACGTGGATCTTTGGTGTAAGATTCCAAAGCATATTCCTAGCAATTATTCTTCATACCTTTCTAATGTTATCAAGATGGTGGGCGTAATTCACAATAAGGAGGAAGCTGGTGGAATTCTGGCATTTTGACCTCACAAGCAGAAGTTGAATTGGCTTGTGAAAACTTCAGTGATTCTTCGGCTGTGGTCTTACCATTACATGGAAAACTTTCTCATGAAGAACAAGCTCGTGTTTTAATAACTACTCAGGGAAGAGGAAAATCATTTTGCCACAAATGTGGCGGAGACTTCTCTCACTATACATGGTATCAAATATGTGGTTGACTCTGGCATGGTTAAGGAGAGCAGATTTGAACCAAGGACCGCATGAATTTGCTTAGGGTTACCTGGACTAGTCAAAGTTCAGCAAATCAGAGATCTGGCCGGGCAGGTAGAACAGAACCGGGAAAATGCTACAGGCTTTATTCTGAATCAGATTGAGTCAATGACAGTCCATCAGGAGCCTGAAATTCATAAAGTTCATCTTGGAGTCGCTTTTGAGGATCCTTGTCTTGGGCATGAAGAGTGTACAGGACTTTGAGTTTGTTGATGCTCCAAGTCCAGAGGCGATTGACAAAGCCATGCAGAATCTGGTTCAGTTAGGTGCTGTGGTGTGCAAAAGCCATTTCTTTGAGCTTACCCTTACTGGTCGTACTTTGGTTAAATTGGGTATTGAGCCTCGGCTTGGCAAAATAATTCTTGAGTCATTTTCACGTCATTTAAGTAAGGAGGGTGTTGTTCTTGCTGCGGTTATGGCAAATTATAGTAGCATATTTTGTCGAGTTGGCAGTGATGTTGAGAAGCGTAAAGCTGACTGCTTGAAGGTTCCCTTCTGCCACCATGAAGGAGACCTTTTCACTTTGCTTTCTGTTTATATGGAATGGGAAAAGGAAAACAAGAACCAAAACCAGTGGTGTTGGCAGAATAGCATCAATGCCAAGTCAATGCGAAGATGTCATGATACTGTATTGGAGCTAGAAAATTGCCTCAAAATGAGCTCAATATGATTACACCCAGCTATTATTTATGGAATCCACATCAGCCTAGTGAATATGATAAGGATTTGAAGAAGGTTATACTCTTTTCTCTTGTGGAGAATGTAGCTATGTACACCGGATCTGATCAACTTGGTTATGAAGTAGCTTTAACAGGTCAAAAATTGCAGCTTCATCCCTCCTGTTCACTTTTGGTATATGGGCAGAAGCCAAGCTGGATAGTGTTTACTGAAATATTGTCAAGTGAAAATCAGTATCTAGTTTGTGCGACTACTGTTGACCATGAAAGCCTGCTTGAAATTCAGCTTCCTCCATTTAATCTAACACAATTGGAGGAGCGGAAGATGCGAACGAAGATTATTAGTGGGGTTGGAAATAATCTGCTTCGAAGGTTATGTGGCAAGTCAAACCACAGCCTAGAAAGCATTATGTCATACATTCAGAGAGAATGCATGGACGGAGATATCCATATTAGGGCAGATTTTGATAGAAGAGAGATCTGTTTGTTTGCAGCTGCAAAGAATTTTGAAGAGGTTTCTTCCATGTTTAATGATGTCTTGGAGTGTGAAAGAAGATTGTTGAAGAATGAGTGCATTGAGAAATCCTTATTCATTGCTATTCCTGGAAGTTTTCCCTCTTTTGCACTATTTGGTTCCGGTGCTGAAATTAAGCATTTGGAACTCAGCAATCGGTGTTTAGCAGTGGAAATATTCCATCCTCGTGCACATGAGGTGAATGATAAGGAACTTATTTTGTTAATTGACATGAACATTTCAGGTATAGCTAACTTCTCTCTAGTTGGAGGAAATGGGATGGATGTACAAGACTCTTGTAAGTGGGGCAAAGTAACATTTCTTAAACCTGAAGATGCACAAAAAAGCTATAGCTAAGTTAAATGGCTTAAAATTTCATGGAAACTTTTTGAAAGTAGTTCCTGCAGTGGTGGCAGAACGGAGAAATTTACCTATTTCTGCTGTAAGAACCAAAGTCTGTTGGCCTCGAAGGCCTAGCAAGGGTGTTGCACTTGTTGAATGTTCAGCTGAGGATGTGGAATTATTTATCAAAAATCATTCCCCTATGAAGATTGGAGGAGATTATGTAAATTGTTCAGCCAGCACGAAGTACCCAAACTGTCTTTTGTGACAGGCATTCGAAAAGATGTTTCAGAACCAGAAATATATCATGATTTTCTAAATATAAGTAAGACAGAAATTAAGGGCGTTAAGCTTTTGAGGGGAGAAGCTATCAGTAAAGTTCCACTTGATGGTTGTGCACAAGCACTTGTTAAAGAAATTGCTCCTTTCATGCCTAACAAGCAACACTCATTGAAAAATTTTCGAGTTGAACTTTTCGAGTCAGAGCCAAGAGATGTTATGGTGAGAGCAGCTATCATTTTGATGGGAGTTTACATTTAGAGGCAGCAAGGGCCTTGGAGCATATCCAAGGAAAAGTCCTTCCTGGCTGTTTTCCATGGCAAAAGATAGAGTGCCAGGATATGTTTCATAGTTCCATTTCTTGTACTGCACGCATTTTTTCAGTCATCAGGGTACCGCTGGAGTCTCTGCTTGAAATGTTTAAGCTTCAGAAAGGCATGCTCACATCCACTTCGAAAATTTTCATCAATTTTTATTTTTTATTTGTTTGATTCCTGTGATAATTTGTGACTTTTTTATTGGATTACATCTCCAATGCTCTGTATCCTGCAAGAGAGTTTTGAAAATTATCTAACCTACAATATTCATATGATTTTTTTCTTTTGAAAGTAGAAACATTGACATTCCCATGCTTTTCATCATCAACTTTATTCAAAGTTCTAAGTTTTGAACTGTTCGATTCATTCAGTTTTGTGAACTTATTTATAATTCAGTTTCTGAATTAATTTATTGTTTTACATTGGACTAACAACCTGCTATATAAATTAATTTAAACATAATAATAGTGAAAATATACTAAATCATATGAATTAACCTAAAGATATGAAATAAAAAAATTTTCTGATATCAGTACTAGAATGTTCTTAGATGTGGAAGTAACAAAGAAAAATAAATCAATTAATGAAATGAAAATAAATAAGATGTGCTGAAATCAATCCTTACAATGAGAATAAACGTTATGATTATTACCACATTCTGATTCAGGGCATATGAAATTTTTTATAAAATTTCTTATCACCCTAAATATTGCTTGATATCCCTATAGTTTCAATTGTTTTGTACATTTATTAAAACTCGAAAACCTTCAATCATGGAGCAGTCATCACCTTATTTTTATCACCGTCATAATTACGTTCATTTAGTCTAACAATTTGCGATTTTGATATATTCTATGCTACGGAGTTATTTCAGGCTTCCAAAAGCTTCTCTTAGTGAAAGTATTATCTTGGATTTGCTTTGAATTGCTTTTCCTCATGTGAAAAGTATCGGTTCCAAGTCCGGATGTGAAAAGTAATTGACAGGTAGTCGACACGTAAACTTGTGTAAATAATCATGACATGAATCCTTTAAATCAGTGTTAATGCTTGTAGCCCCATAAGGCGTATGTAATACAAAGGAAAATGTAGAGTCAGCATCGACTGCTGTTAAATAAGCAATTCTACATTATGGATGGAAGCGAAGAAATTAGAAAAGAATTGAGGATCTTGGAATATGTACTCTACGGTAAATTAATGGAATTAATAGATATTATCATGAAAAGATAAATATTTTATGTGTTCAAGAAATTAAATGGGTTGGGGAGAAAGCCAAGGAGATTGATAGTTTAGGTTTTAAACTTTGGTATTCAGGTCAAACGAAAGCCAGAAATGGACATGTGATAAAAGTTTGAAGGATAATGTTATAAATATTAATAGATGTAGAGATAGAATTATACTTTAAAGATTATTATCGATACAAGACATCAACGATAAAGTGTTTATACCATCATTATGGTTCAAAGAAAAATTTTGGAATAAATTAGATTAATACAAAAGATATCTCGAACAAAAGTATTTATTGGAGGAGATTTAAATGGACATTTTTGGTAGAGTGGTAGAAGATTTTAAAAGTATTCACGCTATGATTTGAAGTGGACTAATGAAGAAGGTAGGACTATATTAGATTTTCTCTTTATGATAGAATAATATTTTATTTAAGAAAAGAGAAACATATTATTACTTATCAAAATGGATCTAAAAACAGAGATTGATTATTTTCGATAAGAAAAATAAATCGTTTAGATCAGAAGATTGAAGCCATTCCAGTGAAAATTTAAGCAACATCGATTGTTAGTTTAGATTTTAAGATGAAAGGTAGAAGAGAAAAATAAATCAAATTATTGTCCGAGGATTAGATGACACTTAAAAAATACAAATAAAAGATTTTTTTAAGAAGCAGTCAAGAGATTAGAATTTGGGATGTTCATAAGAATTTAATGTTATGGAAAAAAAGAAGAAATTAAATTAAACAAGTTGTTAAAGACTTGAAAGGAAAAGCTCTTTTAATAAGAATTGAGTTGAATAGCAAGAAGATAAAGAAATAAAACATTGTTATAAAACTTTTAGATGTAAAACCGAGAGAAAGTGAAAGATATAAAATACAGAGATTTTAAGAAAGTTATGACGCTAAAATTTAAATTTTAGTGATTTATACAATGACAAGAAAAAAGACAGATGATATAAGTTAGCCAATCAAAGGATAGGAGAAGTAAAATATACATGAATTAATGATGAAAATAATAAAGTCTTTTCTTAAAAAAAAAATATTGAAAATAGGTGGAAGAGGTATTTTGATAAATTTTTTCAATGAAAGATCTGAAAGACGATTGATTTTAGCAATCTTAATGCCTAAACAAAAATAGAATTTCATTTTTTATCATCGATTAGTAAATATTAGAGAAGCTTTAAAGAAAATGAAATGTGAAAATTAGTAGACGATAATATTCCAATAGAAGTGTGAAAATGTTTAGGAGATCAATGAATTTCTTGCTTACAAATTTTTTTAATGTTATTTTAAAGACTAAAAGATCTGAGTGAAGAAAGAGTTTGTTGGTTCCTATATTTAAGAATAAAGGTGATGCACAAGAGTGTACAAGTTATAGAGAAATTAAGTTAATGTGTCATACATTAAAATTATGGGAGAGAGTAATTGAGCATAGGTTACGATGTAATATAAAAGTTTTCACAATTAGTTTGGTTTTATGCCGTGTAGATCTATGGATGCTATACATTTGTTAAGAGGTTTGATGGAGAAGCATAGAAAGTAAGGAGGATCGATATGATATTTATTGATTTAGAGAAAGCTTATGATAAAGTTTCAAGAGATGTTCTTTGGAGAGTTCTAGAATAGAAATGAGTTAATATTATATTCAAGTCATTAAGGATATGTATACTAGAGTTACTTGTGTCCAAAGACAAGGAGGATTGACAAAATATTTTCCTATTTGTTGGATTACATCAAGGATCAGCTTTAAGCCCTTATCTTTTTATTTTAGTTATGGATGTTCTTACTAGGCATTTACAAGAAGATGTACCTAGGTGTATACTTTTTGGCGATGGCATTCTTCTTGTTGATAAGACTAGAAGAACAAGTCAACTTTAGAGTCTAAAGGTTTTCGTTTAAGTAGATCTAAACCTGAATATATGGAGTGTAATTTTAGTTGTAGACGCTCTGGTAGTGACATTAGGTGAACAAGTCATTAATAAGAGTGAGCGATTTAGATATTTAGGCTATATTGTTCAAAATGATGGTGAAATAGATGGAGATGTTAGTAGAATTCAAGTTGGATGGTTGAAGTGGGAATGCATCCTATATTGTGTGATAGAAAAGTTCTACTTAAACTTAGGAAAAATTTTATAAGATGGTAAGACAGAATGACTTATGCGAGAATGTTGGCCAATAAAAGAGAAGTATAAGTCTAAGTGTTACTGATGACGATTCTTAGGTGGATGAGTGGCTTTACTCTTAGAGATAAAATGCAAAATGAAAATGTATCTTGGGAAAAAGTTGGAGTAGCTGGCAGATAAGATTAGAGAGTCGCCTTAGATGGTTTGGCCACATAAAGCGCCGTCATGACCGTTAGGAGAGTAGATGCAGATTGCCTTTGCTATGTTAAGATAGAGGTAGACCTAAAAGACTTGGTTAAGATGTATAAAAATGACCTTAGTATACTTGAATTAAATGAGAACTTGACACATAATAGGACAAATGGAGACGAAGGATTCATGTAGTACCCACTTAGTGGGATTAAGGCTTGTTGTTGTTGTAGTCTAACAATTTGTGATTTTGATATATTCTATGCTATGGAGTTATTTCAGGCTTCCAAAAGCTTCTCTTAGTGAAAGTATTATCTTGGATTTGCTTTGAATTGCTTTTCCTCATCTTCTATTCATGTAAATTTTGAGAACTTGGAACCTTCTTCCTGCTTCTTTCTTTTCAATGCACACAAACTTGCCATTCATGCTCCTTATGAACTTTTAAGATGCAACTGAATGAATTCATTAAGGACATATTTATCTGGTTGAACTTCATTATTAAGTTTAATTTCTCCTGTAAATGTTTTTACTAATGAGTTGATCTAAGTATTGAATATTAATTTATTTTGTTTAAATGTTCATTTTGTTCATATGTTTGGAGATAATAGTAATCAAAATAGTAGTGGATATGACATCCCTTAATTATTAAGTTTTGTTTGGCACAAATTCTTGTGTTCTAGCACTTAGTATACCTTAAAAGTGCTTTCAAGTAAACCTACGGTATAGCAGTATCATATAATTATATTGATTCCTCTCAAATGCTTGCTGACCATTTTGACGTCAATGCATCTGATTATTTTAGCAGCCTTGAAATTCAAGGTTATAAATTTTTTATTTAAAATATTGTTTACTTTGTTTCTTTTATGATTTTATATACGTCACACTAAACTATAGGTATATACACTCCTACAGGTTTTATTTCTATGACTTGAGCACCAGCTTCTGGTAACTCTAGGAAAGCTATTTTATAGTTATGAACCAAAATGGATTTAAATTCCATGCAAAGCATCCAAAAAAGGTCATTTCAAGTCTTCACATGTGAATGTTAAACCATACAAACCCTTAGCAGCTGAAGTCAAACTATTATAAATTAACTGCTCATTTAACGCAAATCATCGCTGTCTTTTGTCTTATTTTAAATCAAGAAATCCTTGGTAGGCAATGTACAATGAAGTACTTATTTTAAATTGCTCTTGCTAGTAGGTTTTGTTTTAAATGTGAAAACTCATCCTTTTCTTGTCATTTCTCATAGGTATAACCTATTCAGTGGAGAGAAATCTCAATGGTTCATACCGCGTGAAATTATCAGCTCGGGCAACCAAAATCATTGTGGATGTGAGGAAGCCTCTTGAGAATCTCATGAAAGGCAAAATCCTGACTCATCCATGCCTAACTCCTTTGCTTACGCAGTTCCTATTGTCTCGTGATGGCATCATTCTTCTCAAGTCTCTAGAGAAGGAGACTGGAACTTACATTTTCTATGACAGGCATAGTCTTCACATTAAGCTGTTTGGTTCTCAGGATAAAGTTGTTACTGTTGAGGAAAAACTGGTCAGATCCTTGCAACATCTTTATGAGAATAGGCAGCTAGAAATTCACCTTCGAGGTCACAATCTTCCTCCAAATCTGATGAAAGAGGTCATTTTGAGGTTTGGTGCAGACCTTCAAGGGCTTAAGTCAGTTGTTCCTGGGGTTGAGTTAACTCTTAACACCCGTTGGCATGTTCTATCTGCTCGGGGTAGCATGGAACAAAAACAGAAGTTGGAAGAGGTGATTTCTGATATGGCACTTTCTCTAAGCAGTGGTTGTTTTCAGGCGTCAGCAATTTCTGAAACCATGTGTCACATTTGTTTGTGTGAGCTGGATGAACCCTTCGGCCTTGAATCATGTGGGCACAAGTTTTGTCAGGGCTGCCTAGTGAACCAATGCGAGGCAGCTATGAGGTCTCGGGATGGGTTTCCACTGAGATGTGCTAAGGATGATTGCCAGGACCTTATTCTACTTACCGACCTGAAAGCCCTTCTTGGAGAGAGGCTTGAAGAACTCTTCCAGGCCTCAATCATCTGGTTTGTAGCAAGCAGTGGTGGGGATTACCGCTTCTGCCCAACTCCAGACTGTACAGGGATCTACAAAATAGCTATGTCGGAGGAGGAGGCTGTTGCTAATGGACCATTTGTGTGTGGAGATTGCTCTGTCGAGACGCGTGCACATGGTGCCACCTTGAATATCATACTTTCATCAGCTGTGAACGGTACAGGGAGTACAAAGACAGTCCTGATTTCTCACTGTTTGATTGGAGATTGGGAAAGGAGAATGTGAAGGATTGCCCTGTCTGTAAGCATGTGATTGAAAAGGTAGATGGGTGCAACCATATTGAGTGCTGCGACGGCATGTTGGGGTATGCCTTGAGGTATTTACGACTAGTGATTGCTGCTACTCACACCTCAGATCATGTCATGGTATCTGATTTGATATATGCTACATAAATGATGTCTTTCTTGGCCCATGGTGTATAAATGGATGTGCATATGTATGAATGTATGGAGATGTGTAAGTATCTATGTGGCATTGAAGTAGTGAAATGCTAAGCATTGGTGGAGATTCCAGAAGGAAGCATGCAGTATGCACCCCACCCCTTAAGGTTAGCAAATCTCCCTGCTATTTGAAGATGCTTTTCTTGGCTGAACCTGAATAAGTCGGTTCCCAAAATGTACTAGTCTATGGGGTTGGAGTACTGATATGCTAAAGGATTGGAGATTTGAAAGGAATCATGCAGTATGCACTGCACCCCTTACGGTAAGTAAATCTCCCTACTATCTGAAGATGTTTTTCTTGGCTGAACCTGAATGATCTGGTTCCCAAAATATACTAGTATTAATAGTTTTGCTGCTACTGTTGTTTCAGTTTTTTATGTATTGTATGCAGGGAAATGTTTCACAAACTATGACCTTGATAACATTCTGCTATGTAAAGTTGATCTATTGTTGAAGATATCTGTGTATATGGTTGTATAACCAAACAAGAAGGCCAAGTCCCTTGGCCTCCTCTGCTTCTGCAAAGAGGGCACCAAAGATCTTGCAAAGGTTTCGTCTCCTTTCATTGCCTCTTCTTTCTTCAATCATGTTTTTGATTCCTGATACATATCTGACGTTTTATTTTTCTCTTAAGGTTCATTTTTCGCAATTATCCTATCATGAGTGGAAGAAGGGGTTGTGCCCATTAATCCCAGAACCTGGTATAACTCTCTTACTCTTTCTTTAAAGTGGGATAAAGCTAATGATGATGATGATTGCTGCATAAAGAATAATTGCTATGGGAGATATATATAGACACACACACACAGCCCATTGCAATTATTTTTTGGATTTTGTGGTAAAGGCCAAAATTTTCAATGTTTGGAAAGGATAAGGGTTGGACTAAAGTCTTTGAGTTTTGTTTTGATTGGACTATAGTCACTAAACCCTAGATAGATATCCAAAACCAAATGATACCAGATCTAGGGCATAGTTTGGTCTTGAGAGAAATTAAAAGAGGCAAAAGGAAAGACAAACAAAATAGAACAAATAGAAACCAGAAAGCTGGGAGAGTGCCAATGGCTAACTTCTTTTAAGCGGTAAAACATACAACTTCCAAGTGATCGGCAGTAGGTTTTGTGAAAACCAGGCTGTTAGGCAATGTTGAAAGCGTTAGCCAGCAGCAGGACAGGTTGGAATCCTGTTTCCAGCCGCTGGTTGGCCTACTGGTGCAGAGAACGGTAGTATGGATCACAGGGATAGACTGGGTGTTCAGGGAAGTTGGAAAGGAAAACAGTGGCTGGGTGTGCAACCCTTAAAGCAGGAGAAAAAAATTTAATGTTAGGAAAGGCTGAAATAAAACAGTTAGTAAAGAATAATAATAAAGGGGAATATACAAGATTCACCACTAACCATTGGGATAGACACTTCACTTAATGTTGAAAGTTCCAATCCAGGAACCTTAGAAATAGTTCTCTAATGCAAACATAAGCAAAAGTCTCTAAAACCAGTTTTAAACATATATATATATATATATATATATATAGATATAGATATAGATATAAGCTAATAAAGAAACTCAAATCTAATGATAAATAAGATAATTTGGTGCCCCTATGGGCGGGAAGTCCGAAACTGGCCCAAGAGGGACCGTTTGGACTGGTCTTGGGTTTGGCTGGTTGATAAAAGCACGATTAGGATGTATTTTTAGGCAGGATAACACTGGAAGTTGCTTTTGCAAGGAAGGAAGGAATACCCTTGTCAGGGATTTTATTTTTACCGATTTAAATTCATCTTGAACGAAATTCATTTTGAACCATCTTTTATTTATTTTGAACAATGCCTATGACGTTTTAACAGATTTGGTCCTAAATATTTTTTATTGTTTTTCCAGATCCGCCTTTTGTTTGTGACTGTCTACTTTCTGTTATAACAAATAAAATATCTAGCCATATTTAAAGTTAGGAAGTATATGAACTGATACAATTTTTTTGGTAGAATCAGCAACTGAATGTTTGATGAGGAATTATAATTTAGGAGGCTTGATATTAAAAGAATGTCTACATATGTTGGTTGTGAACCATTTATCTTAACCCTTAACAAATATTCAAAACATCCAAGGGTTATTTTGAGTACTTTTTTTTTAAAAAAAAATATAGTGATTTGTTTTAAAAATAAAAGAAAACATTTAAAAATATGTTAAACAAACCTGTTTTTAAAATATTATAAAAATAATAAATAAAAAAAAATTTGATCTCAATCAGCCCCTATGTTACTGACTATGCATTTATAGGTGTGTCTAACTTATCTGAACCTTAGTTCTTTGTTAAATGATCTAGAGACACTCCGTTATACAGTTGAGGAGGCCATGCAGATAGATGTCTAAAGTACTCGAGTCTTTTGAAGTGAGCTTTAGCAGTAATTGAATAGTGCAGCTGAAAGTTTCTGTCCAAGTAGAACTGAGTTTGGTGCCTAGTATGGAAACTTACTTCTAGCCACCGGGGAAATCCATTAGAACTGGTTTTCCTTCTCCATGTGTGTATATATATACACACACACATGTATATGTATGTATATATGTATCTTGATACTTCATAGTATGTTTACTTACAAAATATTTTTTCTTAGCTGAATTATTGGATGATAAATTATCATAGTATTTCAAAAAAAAAAAAAAAAAAAAAAAACAGTGCGGTTGTTTGGAAGATTATGATTGCTCTATTTGAAAGGGTGCAATAGATCCTTCTTTAGTAATGAAACACAAATAGATAGTGATTATGCACAAGATACAGTATTATTCTCCTCTCCTCCATTTCATTATAAAGGTTTTCATTCCAGCTTTTAAGCAAGAATCCATTTTACATTTAAAGGTTAAGTTGAGGTAGTAAAACTTTGGCAGAAAACTTTGGCATATACCATTGCTTTGTTATATACCCTTTTAGAACTTGAAGAATTGCATTATATATATATATAACCTGACCTGATTAGTTATTAATTTATAATTGTGTGTTCTGTTTTTTACTGTTCAAATCTATTAATATTTTAGAATAAGAGTTGCAATAGCAATAATTATCTTTTTAGCAAATTTATTTATTAATGGTAATGTAAATAATTGTTTAGAGATTTTAAATGGAAAAGAAAGAAAGAGTTGTCCATAGTTGCATGAAGAAGAGTGTTAACAGTTAATTGTATTTTGCATAATACTAAAATGTATACAATTTTAAGAATTCAAAATAAATGGTGAGCAAGGTGGTTTGCAATTTTAAAATAACTTTTATTTTCTTAGTATTATATATATATATATATATATAGCTTTGAAAACAAATACTGATTGATAAGCAGGGCTTTTTGAAGAGGAGATATTTTAATTAATTGATAAGTCAATTTGAGAGTCAATTACTCGAATACTCATTTAAATCTATTTATCTTAAGACCTCGTACGTAAACAAAGCCTTTCAGTTTCAGCTGGGAGGAAATTTGGGTCAGTAAAATTTGATTAAATTGATATATTTAATATATAACAAATATGATAAATAAATAAATAAATAATTTATATATTTTATTTTTATATATTATTCATATTGCACTTGAAAATTGTGTTATAGCAATAAAGTACTCTATGCAAGTGGTAGATGAAGGTGGTGATGATGCTAAAGAAAAGATTTTATAATTTCATTTGACTTTTTTATATATTGTCAAACCATTTTTATTGTACTGTTTTATGAATATTTTGTGTATGGGTTGATCATGTAATTTGTTTGATAAGAAATTTTCCTCATGCTAGCCCATCTTTGAGTTGAATTTTTTTTCTATTTTTTGGCTTGAAGTCAAATGTAGTTAGCTTATTTTGAGCGAGTTAACTTGATTTAATAGAAAATGATAATTAAAATTTTAAAAGTTAAATCTATTGCTCGAAAAAAAAATTAAATAAATAATATTGATATTTAAAATATATTATATTTATTATTTTTAAAAGTACAAGTTATAATTAGATAAATTTAATTTTAAAAATAATTTTGTTATTAAAAACTTATAAATATGATATGAATTAAATCTATTTTGAATTAGTTTGATCTAATTTATGATCAGTTTGAGATGAATTAAAAAAAAAGTTTAATTTGTTTTGGTTCATAATTTTGTTCAATATGTTTATCTCAATATGATCTAAATTTTAATTCAAATTTTGAGCAATTAATAACTTTATCTGCAACTTGCAAGCTTTTGTTCAAAATAATAAAACTAACTCTTAATTAATTTATTATAATTTAAAGGTCAAATTTTTAAAAGGCGCCGCTGATATATATATTATTAAGCAAATGGAGCGTTTCACTTCGTTCGTGATAAAGTGAATGAAGGATCGATCAGGCTGATGCTTATAACTTCAGAACATCAATGGCGGATCTGTTCACTTAAATTTTATTTGGCTAAGTGTTTTTTAGTGCATTTTGATTTTAAAATTATAAAAATTAATATTTATTTGTTGTTTGAATATGATACTTTCTTAATCTGAGTTTTAGTGAAAACTCTGTTCTATCCCATTTCAAAAGCAAAAGGAGAACTCCTTTTGCTGTGCTCTCCGTTATTTTAGAAAGAAAATATCATAATTGCCCCTTCTCTACTATATATTATTGTAATAAAATTTGAAACTTATTTGATTCATATTATTATAAAAATAATCCTCATAATTAATTTGTGTTTAGTAAATATATTTGTTTAATTTAATGGACAGCAAAAAAAAATTTTCAGCAGTATTTAAGATAGTGCAAATATTGTTGAATAGCTAAAATCTTTTAAATTCATAAATACTGTATATTTTGTGCTCTGTGAAAATGAGATGGGGTTTTGATCATTTCATTTTAAATTAAATTAGGTCAATTTAAATTATAAAAAATAATTTTATTCAAAAGGAATCTAAACTTTTCAGTCAACATATACGATAGTTTTCTCAGAACACTTTTAAACCAGATTTTGTTGTCCAAGATGGCCGTTCATAATGCTTACCATATTATAAGAAGTTACATCAAAAGAATAAAATCTTAAAAATGATTTCGTTAGAATATAATTTATTTTGGCAATTAATAATTTAAATTAGGCCAAATTTTTTAAAAGGAGCTGCTGATATATAGTACTTGGTAAATAGAGCATTTTGAAAAAAAATATTTATGTAGGAGCATACACGTTATTTCAGGAGAGAGAAAAAATAACTTCACATTTGTAAGAAAGGTGAATAATAATCACGTTTTATTAAAAAAAACATGATAATTATTCACTTTTTTTATATTTATTAACTTTATAATTCTTTTAATAATAATATATAATCTAAAATATATACAGAGTAATATTAAATATACTAAATAGTAAATCAAAAATATATAAAATAAGTTTTGATTACTTTTCAATTTTTTTTATTTTAAATTGGTAAATTTAAAATAATAATTTAAAATGAATTATAATATTTTGTGAGTATTAAATTAATGACTTAAATTTATTTATATTGATAAATAATATTATAAAAATATTAATTAATATTTCATTCCTAAATATGATTAATGTTACATATAATTTTAAATTAAGAAGCTTAAAATTATAGAAACAAATAATATAGAAGCCTAAAATTTTATTTTATTTTAATTTTTTTATGATCAACAAAACATGTAAGAATGAAATTATTTATTCATACTTTTATTATTAATAAATATATTCAAAAAAATATTATCAAAATTCTATGAAATAATTTAACGAACATCAAATTATTTTATTAATATTTTGCTATTATTTGGTTTCATGTTGGTGTTCACTTATAGAATAAATACTTCACACTAAATAATCTAATGAGATTTAAAAAAATAAAAAAAGTTAAAACTAATTTTTAATTTAAAAGTATCATTGTGATTAATGTTAGTTAATCATATTTATAAATAAATATTAATTAATAAATTATAATATTACTTATTAATATAAAAGAAATTTAAGTAGTTACTTTAATACTTATAAAATATTATAGATTGTTTTAAATTTATCTATCTAAAATTATTTTAATTTACTATTTAAAATAGAAAATGTGAAAACTAATCAAAACTTATTTTATATATTTTAATTTATGATAATCATTGAAAAGAAAGGCATACCTTGAAATCTCTCATTAATTGAGTCAACCAAATTACTTCACTAGTTGCTGTTGCCAGTGGTCGATATTCTGCTTCTGATGATCATGATACAGTATTTTGTTTCTTTGCCTTCCATGAGATCAAAGAATCCTCAAGGAATGCAATATCCTGTGACCGATCTTCTTGTGTCCATGCATGATCCCCATTCGGCATCAGAGAATGCTTTGAGCTGCATTTTAATGTTAGTGGGAAATAATAGACCTTGACCAGAAGATGATGAGTGGCAGCCAAATGTGTGGTTCTTGGCTGTGACATGAATTGTGAATGTGAATGTGAGATCGGGTCTTGACAGAGTGAGGTACAACAATCTCCCAATAAGATGTCTATAATGAGATGCATCGGTCTCCTCTGTTTGATTCAATTGTTTTCTAGGATCTATAGGCACTTGAGAGTAGGTTTAACCAAGCAATCCTATATCATTCAATAATTGCAATGTATAGTGTCGTTGAGACAAAGTAATACCAGATTCTGAGCGCATAATTTCCAGTCCAAGGAAGAACCTCATGTCTCCCAGATCCTTCAAATTGAATTGAGAGTGAAGGAAGTATTTTGCTTGAGTCAGAGAGGGCTTGCAATAATAATATCATCAATATATACAAGTAAAATAACAAGGTTCAACCCTTCACCTTTGGTATATAGAGAATAATCACATTTGGATTGTACAAATCCATATTTGATGAGACAAT
The DNA here is from genome assembly GCA_021442155.1 of Cymbidium sinense. Classification (NCBI taxonomy): domain Eukaryota; kingdom Viridiplantae; phylum Streptophyta; class Magnoliopsida; order Asparagales; family Orchidaceae; genus Cymbidium; species Cymbidium sinense. The sequence goes on from CM038220.1 coordinate 90,671,514, forward strand.
TTGACAGCTTAGAATACCACTGCCGAAAAGCTTGCTTAAGCCCATAAATGGACTTGTGAAGTTTACAAACCTTTTGTTTGTCAGAGTCGACGTTCTCCCCTCTCTGATATATCCCAGAGGGAGTTCCATATAAATATCTTCAGTTAGTTCCCCATGAAGAAAGGCGTTATCAATATCGAGTTGATTCAAAACCCAGTTTTCGAAGCAACAATGGCTATTTGGGATTCAACAGTCACCATTTTTGCCACAAGAGAGAGAGTTTCATCAAAGTCAATCCCCTCCTGTTGGGTATAACCCTTTGCAACAAGACGCGCCTTGTGTTTATTCAGACTTTCATCTGAGTTATATTTTATTTTGTATGTCCATCTGCACCCAATTGGCTGGGAATAAATCAACCAAGTTCCATGTTTTATTAGCTTCCAAAGATTCAATTTCCTCTTTCATGGCCTTTTGCCAACAAGGGATAATAGAGGCTTGGTGGTAAAAGTGGGTTCATAATGAGAAGAAATGTTCAAGATGTAATTTCTATTCTCCAAAGGTAGATGATTGTACCCAACATGATTTAAAAATGGAGTATTTTACCTTTCCTTGAATTTGGCTACTCTCATTGGTAACCAAATCACATTGGTAATCTGTGAGGTATCCAGGGGTGCGTTGGATATGAGTAGATCTCCTCACACTAGCTTCAGGATGTCTGAGAGTGATGTGTCTGTTAGAAAGTGTTGTGTTGTTATGGAGCACCTCATCATTATCTCGTATAGCAACAGGGGAATCTCAGAAAAAGGGTCGTAATTCCCTTCTTTGGAAATAGTAGACTGGAAAAAAATTTCCTCATGAAAACAACATCACGAGACACCAGCATTTGCTTCTTCTCAATATTATAAAGTTTGTATCCTTTGATTCTAGGGGAATATCCAATGAAGACACATAGACCTGTCTTGGGATCAAACTTTTTTCTTGTTTAAGCAAAGTGCAAGCATAAGCAAGGCAGAAGACAGCTAACCGAGAGGATATTGAATCTAAATTATGGTATAAAAGGCACATCATGTAGAATTAAGTTAGAATTTATATGAACGTCCCCGCATAGATTGACAGGGATTTTAATGCTGTTGGGAAGGGTGACGGAAGTGTTAGTGCTACATCTTAAGTTAATGAATTGATCAGCCTTGAAACAAATATGTTTAGTGGCTCCCGAAATCAACAATCCAATGTTTGTAAGTCTCAATTCGAGACGTGGAAGAGATGGATAGACACATACATGTGTGATGGCTGATGTCAACTTTACCTGAGATGTCTGAGTTGTTGGTAGAATTTAGTCTGGTAGATAAAAGATCGACTAGGAGCTGGCATTGGTTTTATCTAAACTTTGAAGTAGTTGATTGGTGACTTCATAATCTTGATGTTTTTCTTCTGAAACTTGTCCTATGGTGGCATTGCGTTCGTTCATAGCTTTATTCTGTCTTTCTTAAAGCCCGGGGATACCCATGTAACTTGTAGCACTTATCTTTTGCATGTCCATGAAGATTGCAATGAGTACAGAAGGGTCATTTTCCTTTATTTCTTGAATCTGAAGTCCCGTTGTATCAAGGTTTCTCATTTTTAATGATGAATGCCGCTCTCTCCATAGTGTTGGTAGATCTGGTTCCGATCGATCTTTGGTGTTCTTCCTCTGTAAGATCTGAGAGAATGCCTTATTGATGGGGAGGGGAGGATCCATAAGAAAAACATGTCCCTTGATATGGCTGTAAGTGTCGTTCAACCCCATCAAGAAGCTCATAGTGTACTCCATTTGCATGAATGATGTGATGTTTTGAGATCCTCCACATGTGCATTTTAAGCAGTTGCAAATGGGTCTGAAGTCATTTAATTCTTCAAGAATCCCTTTTAGTTTTGTGTAAGATTCCTACCGGATCTTGTCCTTGCTTGAGATTGATTAGCTCTTGTTTCTTTTGGTAGACCTTTGGCCCATTACAATGACGGAAATGATCTTTAAGATCATCCCAAATTTCACGAGCAGTCTCGTAATACAATATACTTACGACAATCTCTTTTGATACGGAGTTTAGTATCCAAGAGATTATAATGTTGTTGTTTTGACCCAAGATGCCTCAAGATTTTGGTTGTTTCCTTGAAGTTTGTGAATCACGAATCCTAGCTTGTTTTTCGCAGATAAGACAATGGTCATTGCCCTGCTCCAAGAGGCATAGTTATCTCTATCAGTGTTTGTGTGACGAGAGAAAGGTTATCCGAGTGGTGGAGTGTTTACCTCATTTTTTTTTTTGAATGAGCTCTCAACCCCTCCATCTTAGACATAGGACTCTTTAGACACTAAGAGTCTCCTTAGTCATACACTTCTAGAGATTAGGTGGATACTCAGCCCTAGAGAAGAGTAGTCATAAGAATAGGTCATGCCATAGGAGTGGGAAAATTTGCTTATCCTATAGCTTAAAAAAAAAATTCATTACTCTTCATGCCAAACTCATATCAACTCCAACTCTAACTCAAACCTTGAACCAATTCAATAGATTTTCTCAAATCATAAATCAATTTCAAATAATTGAAACTTATGATTGAAACCCATGATTGGATTCCAAACTCCAAAATATTTCCTAAGTCACTTTGATTCTATCTTATAGACTTAACTTAAATTAAATCTAAATCAATTCAAATTCAAGAAATTTTCATAACCCATTTATATTCTCATTTATATTCACAAATATAAATAAAATATAAATTCACATATCAAAATAAATTCAAAATCAAATCAAATTCAATAAAAAATCCAACCTAAGCCTTCAAGTCAAAATCTTGAACTTAGCCAAATCAAATTCAAATCAAGAAACCCTTGATTTTTCTTCATGATTCAACCAATCATACAATCATGAATCCAAATATAAATACAAACTTCAATCATCAATCCAAAAAATCAATTCAAAACTCAAATTCAAATTCAATCAAAATTCTACTTAAGCCTTTAAAGTCAAATTCTTGAACTTAGCCAAATCAATTTTAAATCAAGCCAAACCCTTGATTTTTTTTTTCATGATTCAATCAATCCTTTAATCATGAATCCAAATATAAATATAAACTTCAATCATCAACCAAAACTAAATTCAAAATGAAACCCAAGTCAAACTCATGCTCACCTTTTGAACTTGAAATTGTCAAATGAATCAAAATCCATTTGACTTTAAATCACTTGCAAATGAATTTATATTTCAATCATAAGTCCATATGTGAGTTCAATAAAACTCAAATCAAACTTTGACCAAGCCATTGACCTACTTAGGCTCACTTGACCCAAAGTGACCTAAAGTATCCCTTTGAGCAAATTCTAATCCTACCCAAATTGGATTGAACTAAGCCCAACTAAGCCTCACACATTGTGAGCAAAAATTATCATGAGATGATTAATCATTTAAATTGGGTCAAACCAAGTCAAACCTAAGGGTTGACCAAGTCAACACTTAGCCAAAATGAAACCTAAACTAGCCAAAATTCACCATAGGCCAAATTGATTGAAACCATCGATCAAAGCTCATTCATGATCAATGTTTGAACTTGACCAAGTCATCATTTGAGCCTAACCTAGCCCAATTAGCCACTTGACCCAAGTTGACCCAACTTAACCTAAAAAAGTCAAAATGTGCAAAACTTGATCTAAGCTAAATTGATTGAAACTAATGGGTCAAGTTCATTCTAAATCACTTGTTGAACGACCAATCCCAATTCAACTAGTCCCAACCAGCAATTGACCTTGAACTCAACTTAACCTAAAATGTCATGTTGAGCCAAAATTAAATATAAACCAAATTGATTGAAATAAAAGATACCAATCTATTTCAAATGATCAACAAATATAAACCAACCCATGACCTAACCCAAATAGGTTAAATGTCAAATTGGTCAACTTGACCCATTTGACTTAAATGAAATCAAATGAACCAAATCCAAAATAAATCAAATTGAACCAAACCAATGATGCCAAAATATTTCAAATGATCATATGAACTTGACCCAACCCTTGGTTTGACTCAATTGACAATTGACCCAACTTTGACCCAACTTGACCCATTTTGACTTAAATCAACATGAGCCAAATCACATCAAATCGCCAAATTCATTAAAACTTGGCCCAACCCATTTTAATCATACCAAATATATTCAAATTGAAATACAAGCCAAATGACCATTTTACCCTTAGAGTAACCTAAAATCAAAACTACTTGGAATTTAATTCCTTTCATGGACACTTGACATCCTCTTAGTGGACCAAATTGTCACTAATGGATATGGTGCACATGACCCAATGGGTTTGTCAGCCAACCCAAACTAAAAACGATAGCCCCATGGACATGAGCACATGGGAATCCTTCCTCCACCTTGTTTTGCACATGGAAAACTTCCCATTACCTTCTCGCCAAAACTAAATGCCATGCCACTAATGGCCAAACAACCCATTGAATAGGTGTATTGGATCAAAATGGCATAAGCACTTCACGCCCTGATTCACCTGGGGAGATATGTTCCCCTAATTTCACTTGAATTCAGAGCCACACTGATTGCTGGGAACTCGTGAGCTAGCATTTATAAGTCTCCCCAAGCTTCCTAGAGTGAATTCCAATTCTCCATTTCATTTTTTCTAACAAAAAAAGGGTGCTCATTTTTTCAAACAATGCCTAAAATCAATCCAATTCCTCCTTCAACACCCCAGGCCTAAATCAAACTCATCCCAAGCTTCTTCCAAGCTCCAAAGGAAAAGGGAGGTGGAACTTTGATAAAGGCCGAGCAATTGAAGGAGAGCTTGATCCATAAGAAGATCCACCAACCAAAACACTCAAATCTTCAACAGGGCTTTCTCCACTAGATGAAGCTACCTCAATGGATTCAAGAGCTGATAGCCTCGAGGTACTATTCAAAATCGAGCATAATTCCAATTTTCGGTTCTTTGTGAAAGAAAGTTTCACCCAAGTGAAATGGACCGTTAGATCTTCATCCTCTTGCATGATGGTGGTGTGGTTGAGTTTGAGCTCAATCAAGCTTATGTTGCCATGAAGGTGGACAATTTCCTTTTCCCACGAAGAGATGATCATGGCCCATCTCCACATTTTGGATGGACGCCATGATCAAGATGTGTAGATCCACAAATTAATCCCTTAATACCATGGGTTTATCTCAACCCCGATCTAATCTAGACGAGGAGAAGTGCATAGCACCGCGAAGACATACATGATGTGACAACTTAAGTGGCCTCTCATGTTGCATGGAAAGCGTGCCGTATCAACCTCCACGTCGGATTAGCTATTTAATTGATTTAATTAATTGTCCTTAATAATCTTCATAATTGCATAACTAATTATAGAAAATCATAAAAAAATACAAAGTAAATGCATTATAAAGATAATTTAGATGAGAATATTCTAAAATTATTTCTAATGGATTTTAAATAGTGTATTTTCCTTAATTAAGGTTTTAATGAAAACTTAATAACCTTAATTACTCCCTAATTATCCCATTGATTAATTCCAAACATCTCATGTGCATTTAGGGGATGACTCTCCCCTAATTTTTGGGATTTATTGATGGGTTAATTAGGAGATCATAATGAATTCTTAATTACTCTCTTTATATTAAGGATAATTAAGCATATGAATAGTGATTTAATCCCTTTATTGAGTTAATTAAGCCTTGCTTAAGTAGAAGAGGTTTATGGAGTTGATTTGGGGAATTTTCTGCTATTCCCTAAACCTTTCCTTCCTTAATCCAAACTTAATTAAGGGTTAATCCTAATCACTTGCTTAATTAATTTTATTTTAAAATTAAAACATTCCAAAAACTTAATCAATCCTTCTTGGGTAGGTGCTTAGGTGTTCAATAACCTAAGTAACTTAAGGAAATCAAAATTCAACATGTGTGGGAAGGGTTATGAAAGTACTTAAATTAAACCCTTTAGCTTAATTAATCACTAATTATGAGCCAATTGGCAGGCTCTTTCTTTCCTAGGTGCATTGTTGATTTAAATTCCTTATGTGATTTTATGTCATATCATTGACTCACAATTATTTGATTAAATATGTTAAAGTGGTATAGGTAAGGGTAATTAATACACTTAATGTACATCTCAACCTAACTAAAGCATAAAATTGATCTAATCACATAAAAATTAAAAAAAAATATACACACGTGGGAATGGGTTAAGACCATCAAACCTTCTCACATTACTCAAATCAAATCAAACTCAAAACAAAATCAAACTTTCCTTAAATCAAATGTGATTTACTTTAAATAATCTTATTCCATAGGATTGTCTTTAGGAATTAATTAGGGTGAATGAATTTACATGCTTTCAACACTTTATATCTTTCCTAGCATGCTAAATGTGTATGTCATATAAAATCATGCATTCATATTTTTTTTTAAAAAAGATCAAAATTAAAATGAAATATTTTTTATGTCAAATTGCATGTTTTGGCTAAAGTAAGGATATTAATGGCTATTATCACTATTAAATCTAAAATTATTTTAAAACTTATAAATTAAACATAAAAACTAAAAGGTATGCTATTTATAAGTACTTATGAGCATGTGAATAACATAAAATGTTTATGGCTTTCCTCCTTTCTCTTTAACATAGTTTTGGATTTTAAAGTGTATAGTTCATTTGAAAAGCATAACACTTGCTTAAATCCACCCCTATTCATCCCTATGTTATCAAGTTAAGAAGTACATCCACACTTACATATATAAACTAAATAATTAAACCAAAATCAAACAAACATAAATTTTGCATCTTTCTTTTCCATTCATTTCTTTGTACATGCATGTATTTAAGGAAAGTGGTATATTAGTCGACAACCCGGGTTGTGAGGCTTTAAGTAGCCCTAAGTAGGTCTTGTATCCTTACACCCCTGGTGCTAACAATAACGCCATACTCACTTATGCCTTTCATACATATAAATGTGCATATGAAAATGGATAAAAGAATCTCTCTTTCTACTTAATAAAATGATGCATCATGAAGCATCCAAATTTTCTTAAGTAATATCACTTAGCATTCATTATGAAAGTGTGCTAAAATTCTCATTTATATGTATAGATATGCTTAGGATTCATCCATATGCATGTTATACATGTTGGGAAAGAAATAATGTGTCATGTTTTGTGATATTAATTCACTTTACTTAATCTTAAAATGCCTTTCTTTTGGATAGGTTTGTTTAGAGAAAATCTAAACTTAGAATTAATTAAAACACATAATAAAACATTCACTAAATAAAAATCAAACATGAATATACTTTAAAAAATTACTTAAGATAGGGAAGAAAAGAGAAGTTCTTTTCTCTTTTTCCTCTCTTTATAACTTAGTAATTAATTGTTGGTTCATTCAAACCTAAATAAATCATCAAATAAAATTAACTAAATCAATTAAATAACTTAAATGAAATCACCCTATAAGTTGAACTTTTCACACTCGGAAATTTAAACCTTAAAGCATAGCTAAGCATACCTCACAAATTTTTTAAAGCACACATTAGACTAAGTCACCATTTGTAACTTTAGGTTAGGGTGGTGCATGGTTTGGCTTAAAGTAAGGATATTAATGGCTATTATCACTATTAAATCTAAAATTATTTTAAAACTTATGAATTAAACATAAAAACTAAAAGGTATGCTATTTATAAGTACTTATGAGCTTGCATGTGAATAACATAAAATGTGTTGTGTGGTTTTCCTCCTCTTCTCTTTAACATAGTTTTGAATAGGATTTGCAAAGTGTATAGTTCATTTGAAAAGGGCATAACACTTGCTTAAATCCACCTATTCATCCCTATGTTATCAAGTAAGAAGTACATCCACACTTACACATATAAACTAAATAATTAAACCAAAATCAAACAAACATAAATTTTTGCATCTTTCTTTTTCCATTCATTTCTTTGTACATGCATATGTATTTAAGGAAGGTGGTATATTAGTCTGACAAGAGGTTGCGAGGTTTTAAGTAGCCCTAAGTAGGTCTTGTATCTTACACCCTTGGTGCTAACAATAACGCAGACTCACTTATGCCTTTCATACATATAAATGTGCATATGAAAAATGGATAAAAGAATCTCTTTTCTACTTAATAAAAATGATGCATCATGAAGCATCCAAATTTTCTTAAGTAATATCACTTAGCATTAATTATGAAAGTGTGCTAAAAATTCTCATTTATATGTATAGATATGCTTAGGATTCATCCATATGCATGTTATACATGTTGGGAAAGAAATAATGTGTCATGAGTTTTGTGATATTAATTCACTTTACTTAATCTTAAAATGCCTTTCTTTTTGAATAGGTTTGTTTAGAGAAAATCTAAACTTAGATTAATTAAAACACATAATAAAACATTCACTAAATAAAATCAAACATGAATATACTTTAAAATTACTTAAGAGGGAAGAAAGAGAAGTTCTTTCTTTTTTCCTCTCTTTATAACTTAGTAATTAATTGTTGGTTCATTCAAACCTAAATAAATCATCAAATAAAATTAACTAAATCAATTAAATAACTTAAATGAAATCACCCTATAAGTTGAACTTTTCACACTTGAAATTTAAATCTTAAAGCATAGCTAAGCATACCTCACAAATTTTTAAAGCACACATTAGACTAAGTCACTATTTGTAACTTTAGGTTAGATGGTGCATGATGTTTGATTTTATTTTGTGATATAATATTTTAGTCCGGATGTTAGGATGCATGTGCATGAAATGGTAGGGCGATTTTAGTGTAACAATTCTCTTATACAAGAGATTGTGCTTAAGGACCATGTAATAAAAAAATATAAGCTTTTGCTGCAAGTGCATATACCCTTAAGCATAATTCAATAAGTCGTGGAACTTGGTTGCCCATGTGGGTGCTAAGTCCAATATATGCATATATGCTTGGGATTTGTATTGTTTATTTAGCTAATCTCTATTTTGCGTGTTTTAGTTAGATTTACTTTTCTTCTTTTCATGTAATTTTTCAATTAGATTTTGGAATGATTGTTATGGGGATTAGGATGAACATTGGTCATAAGATCTCATCTTATGTACCATGTGAAGCCTTTGGAGCATCCACATTTCAACCATCCAAAAGAAGGAACAAAAGAAGAAAGATGAAAGAAGAAAGAATAAAGAAGAAGAAGAAGAATGAAGACCCCATAACATGAACTTCCTTACTTGATTGTAATTAATTCATTTATAATCTAGGTTGTATAAGGGTAGAGTTTGGCTACCCAATTTATTTTTTTTTCGGGTTTGTATGCGGAGCCGAACCACAAATGACATTTTATTTTTTACTAGTTTTATAAATTGCTTGATATTTGTTTAATTTACACATGACATCTTTTCTAGTTTCTTCCTTGCTTTGATGTGACTGGATGATGACGATTAGGCTCTTAGAAAAATAAATTTTCTATCTAATTAAAATAACTCAAATTAAAATAAATAACTCATAACCTCACATAAAGCTTAGGTTATAAAATATGATAAAAGAATTAGCAACCCCTTAGTGGATGTTGTGTTACTTTTCTAACATCATGCATAAAAGCATATTGTTTCACTCTTAATTGGAGGCTTCCACTTTTTCCGGAGAACTTGGCTTGACCTATGAAAGCCATGGTGGTAATACATCTCCTTTTCTTGCTAATTTTGGATTATAATCTAATTTCTCATGCATTAGACTTATAAATCTTAAAGCTGTGTCAAATTGATTGTCTAAAACAAAAATAAAATATAATAAAATTTATATTAGATTTAAGCCATTAAAGCATGCCATACATGATCTAGTCTCTTAGGGAGTGTGTTTAAGGACTAGTCTCTTTCTAAATAAATAACATCTTAACTATCTTGCAAAAGTATTTGACTTACCTACATGTTTTAAAATCGTAGGAGGAGTTAGTTGGTGGTCACCCCAAACTTGTAAGTCCAATAGTGTGGTTTATCCTCTCTGAGGTAAATCATATACCCATTTTACCTTAGATTTAGGTCGCTTTTGACCCTTGCCAAACCTCCCTAGGTTTAGGTTTGAGGTTGCTATTTCTTTTTGGCCACGAGCATAAATTACCTCTTAGGAATTTTCATGACCTTGTATCATGGAATTATAAGCCCTAGCATTCTAATAAAAATTTAACTCAAACAAGTTAATTCAATTTCAAAATGTAAAGCCCAAATATAGATAGTTTGGGATGCTCACTAGGTTTCCTAGTATCTTAAGCACCCCTCTACTTGTCTTCATTTGGCTTCGATAAGAACTCCCTCAACTTGATTGATCCCACTTGACTTTTAAAATAAACTAATCGATTGATAATCTTAACTTTCAAAATCTTTGGAGACAATAATCATTTACCTTAATCAGAGTATTCCTAAGGAATCTCTCCTTAGATGTAATTAACTATAAGGGCTTGTCTCGTAGGAAACTTAACAAACTCAATTTAAAATAAATCCGCTTTACTTTTCTATGTAAAGGGGAAGAATCTCTACATTCAAGACCCATAGTCCTGGGAGTCCTTACTAAGGTGATTAGGTTTATTGTAGGGTGGTGACATCTATCTCGAGATAATATACCTTTCCTCAATTCCATACCCGATTAACCTAATGAACATCTATGTCACAAACAAGGCATATTTCTATTTTCATTTATCCTCTTAAAAGGATAGATGAAGGCAAAAATATTTTCACCATGATTTTTCTGACTCCATTAGGGATTGTTCCTATCTCCATATTTGGTAAATGATCGCTCTCCAAGTATCGATAATAGTCCATACTTTTGTGTGAATTCAAGACTATCTTTCTTTTTATTGGCACTTAGCTTATTTCATCCTTGCTAGCTAATATCTTTAGATTTTAGGACCGCACTTGTGTTGGTCTTAGAACTCGTTGGTTCCCCAATGGGTAAAAAATAAAAACTTAATAAAAAAAATGATTAAAGTCTTCCTCCTTGCCATTTTATGGTAAGGAAAGGTTCATTCTAAAATAAAGAAAAATAAATCCTTTATGAAAAAGTCTCAATTTCCAAAAGCTTTTTTCTTTCAAAATACACTTAATAAAATGTTTGCACTACAACTAACAATTTTTATATGTAGAGACATTTCAAAAATAAAATCAACAATCATAACTTTAAAAGCACAAATGAACTTCTTCACTCAATTTTTTGATGAAGACTTCATTTCAATATATATATATATATATAATATATATATATATATATATATATATATATATATATATATATATATATATATATATATATATATATATATTATTCCAACAATCTTAAAATTTCAAAAGCACAAAATTTGAAGATGGGCTTTTCCATTCAATACATCCAAATGTGTTTGGATGAATGTTACATCTTCAAGCAAAATCAAAATTTGAAATTCCACTCAACACATTCCATATGTGTTAAATTGGAATTTTCACCTTTTCAAAGCACACATGAAACCTCCCCATTCAATATACCCATATTTATTGAATGGAGGTTTCATTTTCATTCAAAATCAAAAATAAATTTTAAAAAAAGCACATATGAAATCTCCCATTCATTATACCCAAATTTATTGAATGAAGATTTCATTTCCAAATAAAATAACATTATTTTGAAATACCACATAACATATTCCATATGATTAGGTTGAAATTTTCTCTCAAAAGCAATAATCACACACGAAATACATCTTTGAAAAATGAAACATAATTTATTTTCATCTTACATACCCAAATTTGTTAAAATAAATCTCTTTTCAAAATCAACAAAACAAATATTTTTCAAAACACATTTGGAACATCATTTAGCATACCATTTGCTAAAGAAGTCTCCTTTTCAAAACACAAAATTTGAAATACATTTGGAATTTCATTTAGCTTACTCTTTGGTAAGTGAAATCTCCATTTCACAAAATTTCAAAATATATTGAACTTCATTTGGCATACCAGATTTGTAAAGTGAAGTCTCATTTTCAAAACAAAATCCAAAACAAAATTTAAATTATTTTTTTGGAATTTCATTTAGCATTCTCAAATTTGCTAAGTGAAGTGTCCATTTCATGAAAATTTTAAAACACATTTGGAACTTCATTCTAGCATACCCCATTTACTAAAGTGAAGTCTCCTTTTCAAAACACAAAAATTTGAAACACTTTTGGAACTTCATTTTAGCATACCATATTTGCTAAAGTGAAGTCTCCATTTTCAAAACAAATCCAAAGCAAAGAAACACATCGACCTTCATTCTAGCATACCAAATTTTCTAAAGTGAAGTCTTTATTTTTAAAATAAAATCTAAAACAAAAGAAACACATTGGAACTTCATTCTAGCATACCACATTTGCTAAAGTGAAGTCTCTATTTTCAAAACAAAATCCAAAACAAAAGAAACATATTGGATGAGGAGAAAGTCAAAGGAGGTTCAAATTCATACATGATAGTGATCCCACCATGCTAGCCTTGATCCTTTATGCTGCTCAAATAGACCACTCTAGATGATATTATGGCCAATTATCTCATGGAGAAGAAGAGATCTTAAATGAGTAGTTCAATGAGGAGAAAGTCATCTTTGATCCCAATGATGATGATTATTGGAAGATTCAAATGAGTTCATTGAAGATACCTGTTCTCTCGATCGTGAGCAACATTTATGGAAATATAGGAAGAGACAACCTACTCAAATTCTAACACCTCCTAGTATAAAAAAAAAAGATGAACAAATAGAATTGACAAGGCAAACCAAGGATTTGTTAGCGAATCTCGATTTCAAACAAGACCCAAATATCCTACTATATCGGTGACTAGTCCCTAGAGTTGGATGTCTTGGATCTAGTCAAGACTTTACCGTGAGTAGTGAAGGTAGCACCGATGTATAAGAAGGTAGTGGATAGTACCTCCATACATTAAAAAAGACACTATTGTGAGCAAAAAGAGAGAAGCATTGGCTCGAGCCTAAGGAGGATCATTAGCTCCAAAGGATAGACCCTAAGGAGGAATTTGATGCCATCCAATATCCCAAGGATTTCGCGGCCCCTTTTTTTCAAGAGCACATGGCTGGGAACCCAGGCACATTGCACATTTCGGGCTAATTGTTGTAATTTGGCGTGATGCTTTACTCTTTTGTCTCTTTGTCAATAGCTTAACAAGCATAGCCTTTGATTGGTATCTGAACTTCAATAGTTCAAGAAGAATTTTTGAGTTGGAGCAACCCTTCATCAAGAGGTCTTTGGAGCTCAAGGGTGATTGTAGGCATGGCTCAACAAAATCGTGAGTCACTCATTGATTACATTCTCAAATGGCATAATTTGAGTATGAAATGAACCAAGTGTCAACATCACACCATTGAGATTTTGCTTAAGAATATCCATGACCCGATTCTTCATGCTCAAAGCTTTCACCATCAAAACTTTGAAATTAATCAACAAGGTGGCTAGCTTACAAAGAGAAGCCAAAGCTTCTAGACCAATCAACAAAGAAGAAGCCACAACTTTTGGGAAGAAGTCTCGAGGTAGTGATAGCGAGATAAGGGAAAATAGTGACCAAAGAGCATTGAGGACCTGCTTCCATATCCACCTCCTCTACCACCGAGGCAGCCTCTAGGCCACTAGCCTCCATGGTGTGCACCTCCTCCTTAGCCATATCATTAGCGAGTAAAGATAACATACGCCACCAAGTAGCTATGGTCCACTTACTCTTTTGATAAACTTAACAAGCCTTATTCATTTAAGAGGAGGTAATCGGAAGATCATTAAAATCTCTTAAAGAAGCTTGATTTTCAACTACTCAAACCTAGGAGACCTAGGAAGTGGGTAAAAGTAATGATCCTAATTTTTGCCCTTACCACTATATGCTTGGTCATGTTTTGGAAGATTGCTTCACATTCAAGGACCTGCTTGAACATAGCTTCAAGATCATGCTATAGTCATGGGAATACCTTATGGAACAACCATCTAGTTCCATTAGGGTAATCCTTGGGGATACTTGCAATCCTTCCAAAACCAAAGTAGGTTGGGATATCTCCTTATCCAAACCTCAAGAAAATTATCTTGAAAATCAAGAAACTTTCCTTGTAGGTGTTGCCTCCAAACCTCCAAGATCAAGGAAGGTTTGCAAGTTTCGTGAGCCACATCGATGAGCTATAACTTAGCTTTGCAAGTCACCAAGCTCCTAGAGTGAATTCTAATTTTCCATTTTCATTTTCCTGTTGAAACAAGGGAGCCTCCATTTTTTCAACTTAGCTAATACCAAATCAAGCCATCCTTGAGATCAGGGCCTATCAATCCCAAGCTTCTTCCAAGCAAAGAAATGAGATACTTTGATCAAGGTGGAGCAATTGAAGGAGAGCTTGATCCAGGAAGATCCATCAAACAAACCATCTCAAATCAACATGACTGCCTCCACTTGAAAAGCTACTTAATGGATCAGTGATAACCTCCTGAGGTACTATTTAAAACCAAGCATAATTCCAATTTTTTTGGTCCTTATGAAAGAAAGTTTCACCCAAGTGAAATGGATAGTTAGATCTTCATCCTTGCATGATGATGATGGTTGAGTTTGAGCTCAATGCCACAATGAGATCAATCTTGCCATGGAAGGTGGATATTCCCTTGCAAAAAGATGGATCGATCATAGCCATCCACCTCATTTTGGATGGATGGCCATGATCAAGATGTGTAGGATCCATAAATTAATCTTAATACCAGTGTTTTATTCAATCGCTCGATCTCATAAGGATGAGGAGAAGCACATAGCCATAATGAACACTATGATTTGATAACAAGTGGCCTCTTATCGCACAACATGGAAAGCATGCTATGTCGCCTCCACATGGCATCAATAGATTAGCTATTTAATTAGAATTAATATCCTTAATGGCGTAATATTGCATAACTAATTCTAAAAAAAGAAAAAAATACAAAGTAAAATGCAATTATAAAGATAATTTAGGAGAATATTCTAAAATTAGTTCTAATATATTTTAAAAAGTATATTTTTCAAGGGTTTTAATGAAAACTTAATAACCTTAATTACTTTTAATTATTCAGAAAAACTTCTCATGTCAGGGGATGACTCTCTCCAATTATCTTGGGATTTATTGATGGGTTAATTAGAGATCAATTAATGAATCTACTCTTTTTATGTAATTCATATGAATAGTGGTTTAATCCTTTAATTAAATTAATTAATTGCAAGTAAAGAGATTTTGGAATAGATTTGGAAAATTTTCCTAAGCCATTCCATAAACCCCTTTTCCTTAATCCAAACTTAAGTTAGGTGAGAGAACCCAAGCATCATCCTTTCTTAGTGAATCTTGGTTGCCATCAAAACCATTTCATCAAAATCTCCAACATATTTAAGGTAACTGAAGAGAACTTGAGAAGAATCCTTTAACACAAGAAAAAAATAAACACATATCTTTTATCTCGTGCTATTTTGATGTGAGAGCAAGCCCCATGTGGCTCACTCATTAGCTTAGGTCGCCACATGCTACCTTGCTAGTATGTCACCATACTTGTCCAAAGGGATGTGAGTCCCACACTTTCTTGACTTGACCATTACAAACCAATGAGCATCTTGTTAGTATGGTAGACTTCACCTAATAAATAAGCTACCTCATGTTGAATTTGTTTAAGAAGATGTGAGTCCTCAAGCTTTCTTCTTAAACTAATCATCATGATCTAACTAGATCGAGTATATTTGAGGTTTAGGATAAGTCTGAGGATCCTTCCTCTGACTACGTTTGAGTTAATATAAGTCCCCAGTGGCATTCACTCAAGAGTCATCCTTGGTCATATGGCATGGGAGAAGATGACTATCCCAAAGAATCAATTGCTATAGGAGGATATGAGTCCCAGCTTTCTTCCTAGATTGTTCTAAAATGATGGACACCTTAGGTTGGTTGATGTTCACTTTATTGAAGACTCACTGGTGGATACACCACTCTGGTAGATGTGAGTCCTCACGCTTTCTCCTTGAGTTGACCACCAAATATCTATTTGATATATGACACCATGTCATCATATCAAGCTTTTTGACTAACCCCTCTCATGGGCACTATTTTATCACATCCTTTATGACCCATTTAGACACTACCGGGTTACTTTTTGGATTGAATAGTTCCCTTTCCTAGTAGCCACCCTGTGATTGGAGAATTTGTTGAGTGGCATTCTCCCTGGTTTAAATAGATTGGTCTAGGTTGATATAAGCTCATTCTCAATTTGATCCCTTGCAAACCAACGGTCCATGATAAACAAACTAGACAAATAAACAAATTAATTCACTTGTGATTAGAATTCAAGCCCCAAAGGGCTCTTTTCAAGCACATCCTCTTTTAGTGTGAGAACTCCTAATGGAATTGCTGACTACGGAGTTGAGATAAATCTTGTGTGATCACTGTAGTCTCCTTTGAGTTCAATCTATTTTACCACTGTGTTGCCCCAGCTTATTCCACTTTGAAAGATGTAAGACTATGACACATTCTTTCTAGCATGACTCAAATTGATGAAGCCCTAGGTCGATCTATTTGTTGCCTAAAGAACCCATCACCCTAGTTGTCTTTGTAGTGGAAGATGTGAGTCCCCGAGCTTTCTTCCTTTGAATTGATCATTGCAAACCAAAGGCACCCCTTTGGTTGGATAGTTCTCCCATTGGGAAGCTACTCCCTTTGGTTCAAGAAATTTTAGATAAGTCTAGACTAATATAAGCTCCTTCATGTAATCACCACAAACTAACAAATTCATCAAAATAAAATTAAAAAATTAAATTAATTTTGACTATCCTCGAGTGATCTAAGTCTGTGGCATTCACTCAATAATCAGCCCTAGGTCGGGTTTGATTTATTTCCAAAGCAACCACTAGTGGTTCCTTATTTTGAAAGATGTGAGTCATCAAGCTTTCCCTACCTTAATCATGCAAACTGGTAATCTTTGGTTGGATAGTCATACCTTGTGGTTGGTAGACTACTCCCTTTGGATTGGTAAGTATGGGTTAGCCTCTATCTCCTATCAAAATCGCAAACCATAGAATCCATTCATAAATAAATTAAAGAATAAAATTAATCTTGACTATCTTTGAGTGATCTAAGTCCCCCTGGCATTAACTCAATAGTCCCCTAGGTTGGGTTTGATCCGTTGTCTTGCCAATGGATTTTAGTAACTGTCCCTACTTTGGAAGATTTAAGTCTATTTTGCTTTCTTACAAGCACGATCAAAGGTACCCTTTGGTTGGCTAGCCCTATTATGTGTTTAGTAGACTACCCTTTGGATTGGTGAATTTGAGTTAGGTCAGGCCTTCATGGCTCCTACCGTAATCCATCACAAAATAACAGGGCCCATCTCAAAATCCAAAATCTAAAATCAAACAAATTCAACCCTCCTCCCTTAGTGAGTCAATCAAATAAAAAAACAAAATAATAAACAAATCAAATTAATTTCTTTCCCAATGAGATTCAAATCAAATCAAACCTCTTATCCCATGGATGATTTGAACTTAATTTTCTAGTAGAGCTTCACATACTCTATCCCTGTGGATTCCTCCTTCCCTCTTATGTCCTTAACATGAGTAGAGTCCCATTACACTAAATTCTAGATTCCTTCTACACCTGGGTGAGTAGATCATCTCTGTTAGTTCGTGATCATTGTGCATTAATCATTTGATCAACACCAATATTGTTCCTCTAATCACCACACCTATTTCTCCCCATTTTTTTTTTGAATGAGCTCTCAACCCCTCCATCTTAGACATACTTATCTTAGACATTAAGAGTCTCCTTAGTCATAAGATAATTCTAGTTATGGTGGACACTCAACCTAGCTAGAGACTTAGAAGAGTTAGCCATGGAATAGGTCATGCCTGGAGTGTTAGAAAAATTTGCCTACCCTAGAGCTTGAACCATTCCTCACTTCCACCCTTCAAGCAAACTCATCAACTCCATTACACTAAATTCTAGATTCTTTCAACACCAGGTCAAGAGTAGATCATCTTTATTAGTCATGTTGGTTGATCATTTTAATCAATTAATAATGTTCCTTATTAGTCACACCACACCTATTCGCCCTTTGTTGGCCTCATTTTTTTGAATGAGCTCAACCTCCATCTTAGACATTGGACTTCTCTGACACTAAGAGTCTCTTTAGTCATAAGATATTGATTAGGTGGACACTCAACCCAACCCTAGAGACTTAGAAGAGTTAGCCATAGAATAGGTCATGCCTTGGGTGTTAGAAAAATTTGCCTACCTATAGCTTGAACCAAATTCTCACTTCCTCCTTCAAGACAAACTCATATCAACTCCAACTCTAAACCTTGAACTAATTGGATTTTCTCAAATCACTTTGAAACCATGATTGAAGCCCATGATTGTATTCCAAACTCCAAAATATTTCCTAAGTCACTTTGATTCTATCTTATGGACTTAGAAATCAAATCAAATCAATTCAAATTCAAGAATTTTCATAACCATTTATATTCTCATTTATATTTACAAATATAAATGACATATAAATTCACATATCAAATAAGTTCAAAATCAAATCCAAATTCAATAAAATCCAACCTAAGCTCTTCATGTCAAAATCAACTTAGCCAAATCAAATTCAAATCAAACCTTTTGATTTTTCCTCATGATTCAACCAATTACAATCATGAATCCAAATATAAATACAAACTTCAATCATCAATTGAAAAAAATCAATTCAAAACTCAAACTCAAATTCAATCAAAATTCAACCTAAGCCTTTCAAGTCAAATTCTTGAACTTAGCAAAATCAATTTCAAATCAAGCCAAATCTTGATTTTTTTTCATGGTTCAATCAACCCTTTAATCATGAATCCAAATATAAATATAAACTTCAATTAGCAAACCAAAATTAAATTCAAAAAATCAAACCCAAGTCAAATCATGTTCACCCTTTGAACTTGAAATTGTCAAATGAATCAAAACTCATTTGACTTCAACCACTTGTAAATGGATTTATATTTCAATCATAAGTCCATATGTGAGTTCAATCAAAGTCAAATCAAGCTTTGACCAAGCCATTTGACCCACTTAGGCTCACTTGACTCAAAGTGACCTAAAGTACCCCTTTTGAGCCAAATTCTAATCCTACCCAAATTGGATTGAACTAAACTAAACTAAGGCTCACATTGTGAGCAACAATCATCATGAGATGATCAATCATTCAAATTGGTCAAACCAAGTCAAACCTAAGGGTTGACCAAGTCAACACTTAGCTAAAATGAAACCTAAACTAGCCAAAATCCACCATAGGCCAAATTGATTGAAATCCATTGATCAAAACTCATTCATGATCAATGTTTGAACTTACCAAGTCATCATTTGAGCTAACCTAGCCTATTGGCCACTTGACCCAAGTTGACCCAACTTGACCTAAAAATTCAAAATATGTCAAAACTCAGTCTAAGCCAAATTGATTGAAACTAATAGGTCAAGTTCATTCTAAATCACTTGTTGAACACGACCAAATCCTAATTGGTCAACTAGTCCTAACCTAGCCTAATTGACCATGAACTCAACTTAACTAAAGGTCATGTTGAGCCAAAATTAAATATAAACCAAATTGATTGGAAACAAAGATACCAATCCATTTTAAATGATCAACCAAACATAAACCAACCCATGACCTAACCCTAGGTTAAATGGGTCAAATTGTCAACTTGACCCATTTGACTTAAATGAAATCAAATGAACTAAATCCAAATATATTGAGTCTTTCTAATTTGTTCATTTCTATAATGAAGCTAGAATTTCTATTTTCTATATGAATTGAATCTATTATCTATTTCATATGAATATATTCATCTCATTATGAAATATTCATCTCATTCTTAATCTAATCTACTAATAGAGAAAGATCGCTTTCTTTTCTTTCTATATTTTGGGATAGAGCGACCATGAGATGCATAAGATCCATAAATTAATCCCTTAATACCACGGGTTTTATCTCGACCATTTGATCTTAGATCGGGGAGATGAGGAGAAAGCGTGGAGCACCTACGGCAACATTATGATGTGACAACTTAAGTGGCCTCTCCGTCGCCATGTGGAAAGTGTGTGGCATGTCGCCTCCGTGTCACCGCAGATTATCTATTTAATCATGGATTTAATTAATTATCCTTAATGGATGAATCTTCATAATTGCAAAACTAATTCTAGAAAAGCATAAAAATACAAAGTAAAATATGCAATAAAGATAATTGAGGAGAATATTCTAAAATTATTTCTAATGGATTTGAATAGTGTATTTTTTTAATTAGGGTTTTAATGAAAACTTAATAACCCTAATTACTCCTTAATTATCCAGATTCAAACTTCTCATGTGCATTTAGGGATGACTCCTGCCTCCCCTAATTATCTTGGGATTTATTGATTAGTTAATTAGGAGATCAATTAATGAATCCTTAATTACTCTTGTTATATAATTAAGGATAATTAAGCATGAATAGTGGTTTAATCCCTTTATTAAGTTAATTAAGCCTTGCTTATGTAAAGAAGAGATTTATGGAATGGATTTGGGGAATTTTCCTTGAGCCATTCCCTAAACCCCTTCCTTAATCTAAACTTAGTAAGGGTTAATCCCTAATCACTTGCTTAATTAATTTGATTTTAAAATCAAAAAATTTTAGAACTTAATCAATCCTTCTTGGGTATGTGCTTGGGTGTTCAATAACCTAAGTAAGTTAAAAAATCAAAATCCAACCCACATGTGTGGGAAGGATTATGGAAGTACTTAAATTAAACCCTTTAGCATAATTAATCACTAATTGGGAACCAATTGCATTAGGCCCTTTCTTTCCTAGGTGCATATTGATTTCAATTCCTTGTGTGATTTTATGTCATATCATTGGCTCATAATTATTTGATTAAATATGTTAAAGTGGTATAGGTAAGGGGTAATTAATACACTTAATGTACACCTAAACCTAACTAAAGCATAAAATTGATCTAATGACATAAATATTAAAAAAAATAATATACACATGTGGGAATGGATTGGGACCAAGAACCTTCTCACATTTCTCAAATCAGTCAAACTCAAAACAAATTCAAACTTTTCTTAAATCAAATGTGATTTACTTTAAATAATCTTATTCATAGGATTATCTTTAGAATTAATTAGGGTGAATGAATTTACATGATTTCATCACTTTATCTCTTTCCTAATATGCTAAATGTATGTCATATGAAAATCATGCATTCACCCCATTTTAAAAAAATCAAAATTAAAATGAAATGTTATCTTTATGTCAAAATATATATTTTGGCTAAAGTAAGGATATGAATGACTATTATCACTATTAAATCTAAAATTATTTTAAAACTTATGAATTAAATGTAAAAATTGAAAGGTATGCTATTTATAAGTATTTATGATCTTGCATGTGAATAGCATAAAATGTGTTGTGTGGCTTTCCTCCTCTTTAACATAGTTTTGAATAGGATTTACAAAGTGTATAGTTCATTTGAAAGAACATAACCCTTGATTAAATCCACCCTATTCATCCCTATGTTATTTATTAACAAGGACATCCACACTTACACATATAAAGTAAACAATCAAACCAAAATCAAACAAACATAAATTTTTGCATCTTTCTTTTTCCATTCATTTCTTTTGTACATGCATATGTATTTAAGGAAAGTGGTATATTAGTCTGACAACCCGGGGTTGCGAGGCTTTAAGTAGTCTAAGTAAGTCTTGTATCTTACACCCACGGTGCTAACAATGGTGCCGGACTCACTTATTCCTTTCGGACATATAAATGTGCATATGAAAAATAGATAAAAAATCTCTCTTTTATACTTAATGAAAATCATGCATCATGAAGCATCCAAATTTTCTTAAGTAATATCACATAGCATTCATTATGAAAGTGTGCTAAACATCCTCATTTGTATGTATAAATATGCTTAGGATTCATCCATATGCATGTTATACAAGTTGGGAAAGAAATAAAGTGTTATGTATTATGTGATATTAATTCTTTGCTTAATTTTAAAATGCCTTTCTTTTGGATAGATTTGTTTAGAGAAAATCTAAACTTAGAATCAATTAAAGCACATAATAAAACATTCACTAAAAAAAAATCAAACATGAATATACTTTAGAAATTATTTAAGGTAGGGAAGGAAAGAGAAGTTCTTTTCTCTTTTCCCCCTCTTTATAACTTATTAATTAATTGTAGGTTCATTCAAACCTAAATAAATCATTAAATAAAAACCAACTAAACCAAACAACTTAAATGAATCCACCCTCTAAGTTAAACTTTTCACACTTAGAAAATTTAAACCTTAAGCTCTATGCATACCACGATTCTTTTAAAGCACACACATTAGACTAAGTCACCATTTTAGCTTTAGGTTAGGGTGGTGCATGGTTTGATACTTTGCTTTTATTTTGTGATGTAATTTTTAGTCGGATGTTAGGGTGCATGTGGTGAATGGTTGGACGATCTTAGTCTAACCATTATCTTCTTAGATTGTGCTTAAGGCTGTAATAAAAATATAACTACTTTTGTTGTATAGGTTCTTATACCCTAAGCATAATCTAATAAGGTACTTGGTTACCCATGTGTGGGGTTTACAATATATACATGCTTGGGATGTATGGTTTGTTTTTAATAATATCTATTTTGCGCTTTAGTTAGATTTACTTTCTCCCTTTTCATGTAATTTTGCAATTAGGATTTTGGAATGATTATTATGAGGGATTAGGATGAACATTGGTCATAAGATCTCATCTTGTGTACCATGTGAAGCTTTTGGAGCATCCACATTTCAACCATCCAAAAGAAGGAATAAAAGAAAAAAAGAAGAAAGAAGAAAAGAAGAATGAAGACCCCATAACATGAATTTTCTTACTTGATTGTAATTAATTCATTTGTAATCCGGGTTGTATAAGGGTAGAATTCACTACCCAATTTATTTATTTTGGATTTGTGTGGTGGAGCTTGAGTATTGAGCATGGTTGATGTGATATAGAAGTTTCTCTGTATTTGGTTTCATGCCTAGATCTACTATGGATGCTATACATTTGTTAAGAGGTTTGATGGAGAAGCATAGAGAAAGTAAGAAGGATCTACATATGATAGTTATTGATTTAGAAAACATGATAAAGTCTCAAGAGATGTTCTTTGGAGAGTTCTAGAGCAAAGGAATTAATATTGGTTATATTCAAGCCATTAAGGATATGTATACTAGATATCCAAACACAGGAGGATTGATAAAATATTTTCCTATTTCTTAGATTACATCAAGGATCAACATTAAGCCCTTATCTTTTTACTTTAGTTATGGATGTTCTTACATTTAGAAGATGTACCTTGGTGTATGCTTTTGGCATGACATTCTTCTTATTGATAAGAGGCGTCCAACAAAACTTGAATTATAAGGTCAACTTTAGAGTCTAAAGGTTTTCGTTTAAGTAGCATGGAGTGTAATTTTAGTTGTAGAAGTTTTAGTGGTAGTGTTGTGACTTTAGGTGATCAAGTCATTAATAAGAGTGGCGATTGAATATTTAGGTTCTATTTCAAAATGATGGTGAAATAGATGGAGATGTTATTAGTGGATGGTTGAAGTGGAGGAATGCATCGGCCTATTATGTGATAGAAAAGTTCCACTTAAACTTACGAAAATTTTATAAGATGGTGGTAAGACCACGCAATGACTTATGGTGCGAATGTTGGCCAATAAAAGCATAAGACTAAGTTAAGTGTTATAGAGATAGGATGCTCGATGGATGAGTCTTTACTCTTAGAGATAGAATGCAAAATGAGTATGTTGGAAAAAGTTTAGCTCCATTGGTAGATAAGATTAGGAAATGCTTAGATGGTTTGGCCACATAAGTCGGCCGTCATGAATTAGTAGATGCTTTACCTTATGTTAAGAAAGGTAAGACCTAAAAGACTTGGTTAAGATGTATAAAAAAAACATCTTAGTATACTTGAGTTAAATGAGAATTTGACACATAATGGGACACAATGGAGGAAGGATTCATGTGCCCCTAGTGGGATTAAGTCTTGTTGTTATTGTTGTTGTTGTTGTTGGTGGAGCTAAATGGCCTTTTATTCTTTTGTCTTTAGTTTTATAAATTGATTGATGTTTGTTTAACTTGTACATTAAGATGACATCTTTTTTTGGTTTTCCTTGATTTGATGTATGGCTTAGATGATGATTAGGCTCTTAGAAAATAAATTTTCTATCAAAATTAAATTAACTCAAATTAAAATAAATAACTCATAACCTCACTTAAAGCTTAGGTTATAAAATAAGATAAAAAAATTAGCAACCCCAGGATGTTGTCTTACTTTTATAATATTATGCATAAAAGCATATTATTTTATTATTGATTGGAGGGCTTCAAACTTTGCCAAAGAAGTAGCTTGACTATGAGAGCCATGGTGGAAACACACCTCCTTATCTTCTAATTTTGGCCCATAATCTAATTTTTCATGCATTAGGCATATGAATCTTAAAACTGTGTCAAATTGATTGTCTAAAACAAAAATAAATTATTATAAAATTTGCATTAGATTTAAGTCATTAAACATGCCACATGATCTAGTCTCTTAGGGAGCGTGTTTAAGGACATTATCTCTTTCTAAATATACAACAACTTAGCTATCTTGTAAAAGTATTTGACTTGCTTAAATATTTTAAAATCATAGGAGGAGTTAATTGGCGGCCACCCCATGCGATTGTAAGTCCAACGGTCGGGTGATTTATCCTCTTTTATGGAGGTAAACCATATACCCATTTTGCCTTAGATTTAGGTCATGCTTTTGGCCCTCACCAAAGCTCCATAGATTTAGGTTGAGGTTGCTACTTCTTCCTTTTGTGGGCCGAGCATAAATTCTCACCTCTCGATGTTTTCGTGACCTTGTATCATGGAATTATAAGCCTAGCTTTCTACTAAAAATTTCAACTCAAACAAGTTAATTCAATTTCAAAAATATAAAGCCCAATCATAAGATAGTTTGGGATGCTTGCTAGGCTTCTAATATCTTAAACACCCCTACTTGTCTTCATTTGGCTTTGATAAGAACTCCCTCCTCTTGATTGATCTTGACTTTTTTAAAAAAAACTAATGTTGATAGTCCTACCTTTCAAAATCTTTAAAGATAATGATCATTTACCTTAATCAAGAGTATTTTAAGGAATCTATTTCTTAGGATATAATTAACTATGGGGCTTGGCCCTCTAGAACTTAATGAACCCGATTTAAAATAAAATTTGCTTTACTTTTTCATGTAAAGTAGGGGAAAATCTCTGGTACATTAGAAGACCCATAGTCCTTAGGAGTCTTTATTAAGGTGATTAGGTCCATTATAGGGTGGTGACTTCTATCTCTCGAGATAGTACACCTTTCCTAAATGTGTACCCAATCACCCAAAAAAATATCTGGATCTACATGGTGTCCCTAACAAGGTGTATTTCTATTTTCATTTATCCTCTTCAAAAAAATAAGGATAGATGAAGGCATAAATATTTTCACCACATTGAGGTAGAAAGGGTTGCTCGGATCCTCGACGGTAGATTCGGATCTATCTAAGATGTTAGATGTCTCTTCCATTAGAAGAAGGTTGGGAGGACCGTATGGCTCACGATATCATATAACATAATGAAAGAAAATGAAAGGTAAAATTACATACATATGAATCTTATTAGAGGTATATATATATATATATATATATACATATATATATATAAAGAAATAATATAAAAGAAAAGTAAATATATCCCAATGTGAACCGAGATAGGAGGTCCAATTTAAGCGTTAATAAAACCTTCAATCATGGCGGTCATCACCTTACTTTTATCACAATAATAATTAAGTTCATTAGTAACAAGTTGTGATTTGTGGTGTTTATTTTGAATTTATATATATGGGACACCACACGATCGAGGTATACTTATTGAGGTGATGGGGTATGACATTGAGGAATAGTGCACTATCTTGAAAGATAGAAATCACTACCCTATAATGGACCTAATCACTAATAAGGACTCCTTAGGCATGATGGGTCTTGAATATACAGATTTTTTCCTACTTTACATGGATGAATAAAGAAGGGTTTATTTAAAGCGGGTTCTAAGGTTCCTATGAGGCAAGTCTCCATAGTTAATTTCATCCAAAGGAATGTGAGTTCCTTAGGAATACTCTCAATTAAAGTAGGTAATTATTATCTCCAAAGATTTCAAAGATAGGACTATCAATAAATTGGTTATATTTAGAAAATGGGTGAGATAGATCAAAAGAAGAGACTTATTATCGAAGCCAAAGGAGATGAGTAGGGAGTGTTCATGATACTAGAAAATCTAGTGAGCACTCCAACTTATTCTATGGTTTGACTTTATATGTTTGAAATTGAAGAGGATTATTTATTTGAGTTGCTTTTATTAGAAGGCTAGAGTTATAATCCCCATGATATGGTAATACAGAGAGGTGAGATTTATGCTTTGTAAGGGAAATAATAACCTCAGATCCTAAATCTAGGAGCTTTAGCAAGGGCCAAAGCATGTCATAAATCTAAAGTGAAAATGGGTGTATGGTTTACCTCCAGAGAGAGTAACCCACCAAGCTGGACTTATAAATGCAGTGGCTAAATAACTCCTCACGTTTAAAACTATGTGGTCAAGTCATATGATTTGCAAGATAGTTAGGATGTTATTATTTAGAAATAAATTAAAATCTTTAAACTCACTCTCTAAGAGACTAGAGCATGAGTGGTATGAATTATGACTTAGTTTAATGTAAATCTTCTCAATTTTTATTTGATTTTGGACTCTTCATTTTGACAAAGGCCATAGGATTTTTTATGTCTAAATGCATGTTAAAATGAAGTTATTGGCTAAATTAGAGAGAAATAGGTATTTTCCATCATAAGGGAGACTCTCAAAGGTCAAGCCTTTTCCTATCGTTAGGATGGAAACCCTTTCTTAGCAAAAGTGAAACTAGATGACATGTATGATATTAAGAATACAATATTCAGTTAAGAGGTTGCTAAATCTTCTAATTATCTTGATTTAATACCTAGATTTTAAATGAGGTTATGAGTTATAGTTGGGGTAGAAAATTTATTTTTCCTAAGAGCCTAATCATTTAGGCAACACATTAAATCACCATATATAAATAAATTAGAAAAATACATGTAATTTCTATTACAATTGTAAAAAAAGCATCAATCAATTTATAAACCCAACATAAAGAATAATAGGCGGTCTTAATTGCAACCGAAAGAGAAATGGGTAGCGAGCTCTACCCTTATACAACCAGGTATATGAAAGAATAATTACAATTATAAATAAATAAATGTTATGTCTTCTTATCATCATATCTCCTTCTATCTTTATTTGGTTTGCTTACTTTGAAAACATCATAGAGCCTCCTAGGACAAAACCTTCTAGCCGCTCATCCTAATCTCCCATAACACTAATCCTAATTCCTAATGCATAATTACATTAAAAATAGAAAAAAATAAATCTAACTTCACTACAAAATAAGTGTTAGCTAAACACACCATACAACCCAAGCAATTATGTGAATAATTTGGGCTTAGCTACACTGGGTAATCAAGTCCACACGTCTAGATTATGCTTAGGGGTTAAGCAACCTATAAGAGAG
The DNA here is from genome assembly GCA_021442155.1 of Cymbidium sinense. Classification (NCBI taxonomy): domain Eukaryota; kingdom Viridiplantae; phylum Streptophyta; class Magnoliopsida; order Asparagales; family Orchidaceae; genus Cymbidium; species Cymbidium sinense. The sequence continues at coordinate 90,699,169 of CM038220.1, forward strand.
CATTTATTTTTATTTTAAGCACCCTTAAAGCACAATCTTCTATAGAAAATATGATTAGGCTAATCTCGACTAGCATCTGTCTACTGAAGCATACACCCAAACATCTACAAAATACATCATAAAACCAAACATACATCAAACCATACATTGCCCTAACATAAAGCTAAAAGTGTTGACTTCATCTAAGGTGTGTATATTAAGGCTTTTGTGGTATGCCTTAGCTAGGCTTTGTTGTAATTTTCTAAGTATGAAGATATTTAATTATGAAGGGTGGTTTCACTTTAAATGATTTTATTTATTTAGTAATTCTTACTTAATATTTTCTTTTTTCTATTCTAGTTTACACTTAACAATTAGATATTATAAAGAGAAGAAAAGAGAGGATCACTCTCTTTTATCCTGCTTTGTCACATCTAAAGAAAATTGATTAAATGAATTCTTCTTAGTGAATGACTTATTACATATTTAAATTAGTTCTAGGTTTAAGTTCACTTTAAATAATTCCATTCAATAAAAAGATATCTTAAGATTAATTGGAGTTAATTACTATCACACAACACATGTTTGCTAATTTCTTTTCATCATATGTAGCATGCATATGATTAAGTCCTAAACATATCTATATATGCAATATGTTTTGGCACTTAAATGCAAGATGCATAAATAAATTTTATAGAAAAAGATAATTCAATGTTGACTTGGTTTGACCCAATTCAAGGTAGTTAATCATCCCAAGATGATTGCGATCATGATATGAGGTTTGGATGGGCTTGATTCAATCCAATTTGAGTTGTATTAGAACTTGGCTCAAAAAGGTTCTTTAGATCACTTTGGGTGAGTGAACCTAAATGGGTTGGTTTGATTTTGGCTTGATTCAAGTTTAGTTGAACTCACATGAGCCTAAAATTGAAATATTAATCCAACTACAATCAATTTGGAGTTTAATGGATTTTGACTCATTCGAGTTTTCAAGTCAAAAGGGCTAACTTGGGCTTGAGTTTGATTTGATAATTATAGTTTATGTTTATATTTGGGTAAATGATTGATTCAAGAGAAAATCTATTAGTTTTGGCTTGATTTGAATTTGGTTTTGGCTATTTGAATTTATATTTCATTTATATTTTAGAATATAAATGAAGATATAAATATTCATGAGAAAATCACTTGAGTTTGGAGTGATTTGAAGCAAATTTGACTTAAGGACATAGGTCAAAATGTCTTAAGTTGGGAAGTGGTTTAGTTTGATTTATTTGTGGTCATTAGAGGGTGGGTTTTATTTATATTTATGAATATAAATGAAGGAATAACTGATTTATAAAAAATCAATCAAGTTTGAGTTGATTTAGGTTAAGATTTGATTAAGCCTATGGAGGCAGTCCATAGGGCTTAAGGAAGGACTTAGTTGGATTTGGATTTAGTTTGATTTTGTTTTGGTCATTTGAGTATGGATTTCTTTTATATTTGTAAATATAAATGAAGGAAAAATTATTTATAAATAAATCAATCAAGGTTGGGATAATTTGGGTCTATATTTAGCTAAAGCTTATGAGAGTGGTCATAAGGCTTAAGAGGGTGGAATTTTAGAATTGATTTGGGTTTCAATCATTTGGAAGGCGAGTTTGGATTTGGGTTAGGTTTGATTTGAGTGATTGAATTGATCTCTGATAAAATCAAATGAATTGTGATTAATTTGAACTTTTCTACGCTAAGTCTATAAGATGGAATCACGGGGCTTAGAAAGGGTTTTGAGTTTAATTATGAGATTTTATGAAAAAAATACTTGAGTTTGAATTTTATCATGAGATTGATTATGGGTTTTGGAAATTTGGTTTGGGTTTGATATGAATTAAAAAAGCATGGATTGGGTTTAGGCTATAGGGTAGGCATATTTTCCTAAGTCCTTGGGACATAGCTTATTCTTGTGGCTAACTCTTCTAAGTCTCTAGGCTTAGGTTAAGTGTTCACCTAATCACTAGAAATGTTTTAAGACTAAGGAGCTCTTAGTGTCTATGAGAGTCCTAGATCTATGATGAGGAGGTTGAGAACTCACTCTAAAAGTGAGGTCAATGATTTTGATAAATTCTATGCTATGGAGTTATTTGCTTCCAAAAGATTCTCTTAGTGAAAGTATTATCTTGGATTTGCTTTGAATTGCTTTTCCTCATCTTCTATTCATGTAAATTTTGAGATCTTGGAACCTTCTTTCTACTTCTTTCTTTTCAATGCACACAAACTTGCAATTCATGCTCCTTATGAACTTTTAAGATGCAACTAAATGAATTCATTAAGGACATATTTATCGTTCAACTTCATTACTAAGGTTTAGTCTCTTACGCAAATGTTTTTTACTAATGAGTTGATCTAAGTATTGATTATTAATCTATTTTGTTGAAATGTTCATTTTGTTCATATTCTTTAATTAAAATATTGTTTAATTTATTTCTTTTATGATTTTTATATATTTCACACTAAACTATAGGTATATACACTCTACAAGTTTTTATATCTATGACTTGAACACCGACTTTTGGTAACTCTAGAAAAGCTATTTTATAATTATGAACCAAAATGGATTTAAATTCCACACAAAGCATCCAAAAAAGGTCATTTCAGATCTTCACATGTGAATGTTAAACCATACAAACCCTTAGCAAGTCAAACTATTATAAGTTAACTTCTCATTTAACAAAAATCATCATTATCTTTTGTCTTATTTTAAATTAAGAAATCCTTGGTAGGAAATGTATAAGGAAGTGCTTATTTTAAATTTCTCTTGCAGTAGGTTTTGTTTTAAATGTGAAAACTCATCCTTTTCTTCTCATTTCTCATAGGTGTAACCTATTTAGTGGAGAAATCTCAATGGTTCCTCTTTGAAATATTCTCACCCAACCAAAATCATGGTGGATGTGAGGAAGCCTCTTGAGAATCTCATGAAAGGAAAAACCACGACTCATCTAGGCTAACTCTTTTCTTATGCGGTTCTATTATCTCATGATGGCATCATTCTTCTAAAGTCTCTAGAGAAGGAAGGAGACTTACATTTTCTATGAAAAGCCTTCACATTAAGTGTTTGGTTCTCGAGGATAAAGTTATTACTATTGAGAAAAATGGTCAAATCCTTGTAACATCTTTATTAGAGTAGGCAACTTGAAATTCACCTTGAGGTCATAATCTTCCCAAATCTGATCAAATAGGTCATTTTGAGGTTTGGTGCGGACCTTCAAGGGCTTAAGTCACTTGTTCTTGGGGTTGAGTTAACTCTTAACATCCACGGCATGTTCCTGCCGGGGCAGCATGGAACTAAAATAGAAGTTGGAAGAGGTGATTTATGATATGGAACTTTCTCTAGCATGGTTATTTTCAGGCAACATCAATTTCGAAACCATGTGTCACATTTGTTTGTGTGAGTTGGATGAACCCATTGGCCTTGAATCATGTGGGCATAAGTTTTGTCGGGGTTGCCTAGTGAACCAATGCGAGGTAGCTATGAGGTCTGGGATGGGTTTCCATTGAGATGTGCTAAGATGATTGCAAGGACCTTATTTTTTACCAACCTAAAAGCCCTTCTTGGAGAGAGCCTTGAAGAACTCTTCCCTCAATCATCTAGTTTGTAACAAGCGGTGGTGGGGATTACTACTTTTGCCCAACTCGAGATAGCAGGATCTAAAAATAGCTACCTCGGAGGAGGAGGCTATGACTAATGGACCATTTGTGTGTGGAGCTTGCTCGAGAGCGTGCTGGTGCCACCTTGAATATCATTCTTTCATCGGTATTAAGGCACATGAAGTGTGGGCTCGAAAATTTGCCATCGAATTCTAGATGAAGAGAGTAAATTAAATGTCATCCATTTTCAAAAGGCGATGGAAAGTAGATAAGACACTACCCAAATATTTCACCCTCATTTTATGAGGACTTTAGATCTAGTTTAGGTTTTCTATAGGCAAGTACTTATAGTTAATTACCCTCCCAATGTTGAGAGGGAACTTTCGATTAAGGCTAGTTATTGGATCGCTAAATGTAATATATATAATAGCAACATCGAGTTTTTGAATTTATATTTATAAAATTCATCATTATTAACAAGCGGATGGTTGGAAGAATGATGGCGTGCCCGATCAAGATCCCATGGTTCCGTCATTCGTGCGTGGTCCCTAGTCTACTTAGTCGGAGGTAGTTGACATGACCAACAGGGTCCTTGTCAAGCCATAGGTTGCGTCGTCCAAGAGAACCTTGTAGACTGGGGTGATATTTGTCTAAGGAGAAAAGCTTAGTTTCCTTAGCTAATAGAGATTTTTACCCTATCAAGTGCACCCTATAATTCACAAGGTAGAAAGCCATTGGGGAACTATTGACCTCACTTTTGGAGTGAGTTCTCAACTTCTTCATCTTAGACATAGGACTCCTCTTAGACATTAAGAGTTCTTTTGTCTTAAGACACTTATAGTGATTAGGTAAACACTTAACCTAACCTAGAGACTTAGAAGAGTTAGCCATAGGAATAGGTTATGCCTTAGGGGTATTAGGAAAACTTGTCAACCCTTTAGCTTAAACCAAATCCTTACTTTCTTCTTTCAAGTCAAGCCTCAAATTCAAACCAACTTCAAATTCAAATCAACTTCAAATTCAATTCAACTTCAAATTTAAATCAAACTTCAAATTCAAACCAATTTCAAATTCAAATGAACCTCAAATTCAAAAAATCAAACCTTAAATCAATTCCAATTCAATTGATTTTCTCAAATTACAAATCAATTCCAAAACTAAAATCATGAATCAAATCTCAAATGATTGACATCCATGATCAATTCTAAATCTAAAATCTTTCCTAAGCCATTTTGATTTCATCTTATGGACTTAGCTCAAATCAAATTCAAATCACTTCAAATTTAAAATATTTTCATAACCCATTTATATTCTCATTTATATTTATAAATCTAAATATAATATAAATTCAAATGACCAAAACTAAATTTAAACTCAAATCCAAATCTAAATCCAACCTACACCCTTTCAAGTCAAATTCTTGAACTTAGCCAAATCAAACTTAAAATCCATTCAAACCTTTGGATTTTCTCTCAAACAATCAATCCTTCAATCATAAACCAAAGCCAATCAAACTTCAATCATCAAATCAAATCAAACCAACCTAAATCAAACCCATGTTCATCCTTTGAACTTGAAATTGTCAAATGAATCATAACCCATTTGACTCCAAATTACTTGCAATTGGATTTATATTTCAATCATAAGTCCATATGTGAGTTCAACCAAACTTGAATCAAGCCTTGATCAAAATTGACCCACTTAGGCTCACTTGACCCAAAGTGACCTAAAACACCTTTTGAGCCAAATTCTAATCCTACCCAAATTGGATTGAACTAAGCCCATCTAAGCTTCACATTATGAGCAACAAACATCATAGGATGATTAATCACTCAAATTGGGTCAAACCAAGTCAAACCTAGCCTTTGACCAAGTCTACACTTAACCCAAATGAAACCCAAACTAGCCAAAATCCACCATAGGCCAAATTGATTGAAACCATTAATCTAAACCAATTCATGATCAATAATTGAACTAGACCAAGTCATCATTTGAGACAGCCCAATTCCACTTAACCCAAGTTGACCTAAAAGTCAAAATGGGTCAAATCTTGATCTAAGCCAAATTGATTGTAATCCAATGGGTCAAATTCATTCAAAATCACTTGAACTTGACCAAAGCCTCTACAACTAGCCCAACCTAGCCCAATTAACCATGAACCCAACTTGACTTAAAGGGTCAAATCAACTTGAAACTTAACCAAACCAAAATTGATTGAAACCAAAACTTGCAAAATATTTCAAATGATCAACCAAGCCTAAATCAACCGACCTACTAATTAAGTCAAATGGATCAAATTGGTCAACTTGACCCATTTGACCTAAGTGAACTCAAATGAACCAAAACTAAATATAAACCAAATTGAACCAAACAAATGATACCAAATCATTTCAAATGATTATTTGAACTTGACCTAACCTATGGTTTGATCCAATTTGACCAATTGGTCAACTTGACCCAAGTTGACCCATTTTGACTTAAATGGGTCAATTCGAGCCAAATCATATCAAATCAACTCTAAATTCTTTGAAATTTGGCCCAACCTATTTTGAAACATCTCAAATCTGTCCAAATCAAAATTAAAGCTAAATGACCATTTTACCCTTGGGTCAAATGGTAACCTTGTCTAAATTCATTTAGAATTTGGTCAATTCCTTTCATAGCCACTTGGCATCCTTCTAGTAACATTTGGATGCTGGTACATGACCCAAGGCCAAACACCACTCTAATTAAAATTGTCCACTTGGATCACCTCCCACACTCCTAGCTGTACACCTCCTCCATTCCACTCCTATGCCAAAATCAACAACATGGAGCTCTAACAACCTAAACAACCCATTCAATCAACAATTGATCCAAAATAGAAGAACACACTTCAACCATTCGATCCAAGTAGAGGGAGGTATACTCCTCATTTCCACTCAATTGAAGACTCTTGCATTTGATTGAGCTTAGGAGATCGATAACAAGCATTCACAAAGTTTCTTAAGCATTTCCAAGCTCTCCAATTTCCCTCTCTATTTTGCTTAAACCAAAATAGGGAGGTGGAAAGAAATTCCAACTTGCTCAATCCTTAATTAAATCCCAGTTGCTCTTGTAAAGCACTATCAAGGCACCAAGTCGAGCTTACCCAAGGTGTTTTCCAAGCATCTAAGCCACCTAGAAGGGAGACCTAGACCAAAGCGCAAGCCATAGAAGGGAGACTTAGTCAATTGGGAGATCACTTCAAATTGAAGCTTCAAACTCTCAACATCCTCATCTCTACTAGATGAAGCTACCTCCTCCTTTGAAAGCTATGGTAGCTTGAGGTATGACTCAAAATCGATCTTAAGTTGAAAATTGCTTGGTCTTTTGTGAAGGGAATTGTAATCCCATTGAAATTCAACTTGGATCTTCTTCTTAATGCTTCTTGATGGTGTGGGTTGAATATCTAATCCAAGCTCAAGTGAGCTTAGATCAAGCCATGGAGGATGGACGGCCTCCCCGCATGAAAAGGTGGATGAATTATGGGCGCCCATCCCTGTTTTGGATGGAAGACCACAAAACACGCTAGATCTCTAATTTAATCCTTCATAACTGAGCTTAATCACCGTTTGATCCTTGATCGGACGGCCTGGGGAAAGCGTAACATGCTACGCGATAACTAATTTGATAAATAACCAATCCCATCACACCATGTGAAAGCGCACACCGCAGCCGACGGCGTGGGATTAGTTATATAATTAGGTTATTTAATTACCTATTAATCATAAAAACTTTATAAAAGCTTAACTAAATGTAGAAAATCCAAAAAAAACTCATCTTCATTTAAAAATAATTTAGAGAATTCAATAAAGTTATTTCTAAATGATTTTGAATAGTGGATTTTTTAATTAAAGTTTAATTGAAAATTTTATAACCCTAATTATGCCTAATTATTTCATTAATTAATTTCAAACTTCTGCATGTGTGGGATCATTTGTGCCTCCCTAATTTTCTTCTTGGAATTCATTAATGAGTTAATTAGAAAAATTAATTAATGAATCTCTAATCACTCTTATTGTAATTAAGAATAATTAAGCATATGAATAGTGGTTTAATCACTTAATTAAGATAATTAAGCATTATTTAAGTGATGAGGAGGTTTATGGAATATATTTTGGATTATTTCCAAGTTATTCCCTAAACCCTCTTCTTCCTTAATTCAAATATAATTAAGGAATAATCCACTAATGACCTAATTAGCTTAATCAAACTTTCAAAATCAATATGAACTTAATCAATCTCTTTACGGATAGATCCTTAGGTGTTTAAAAGCCTAAGAAAGCTTGAGAAATTAAAACCCAACTCACATGTGTGAGGAGGTTATGAAAGTACTTAATGAAAACCCTTTAATTTAATTAATCAATAATTGTGAGCCAATTGCATTAGCCCCTTTGTTTCTTAGGAGCATTGATTTAAATTCCATGTGATTGCATATCATATGTTGGCTTACAATTGTTTGAATAATTATGTTAAAGTGGTGTGTAGATAAGGGTAATTAATGAATTTAATTTGCATGTAACCTAAACAAAACATAAAATAATCTAATGGTTCTAAAATTAAACTAAACTAATTCACACAAGGGAGAAATGGGTTAGGACCAGCATCTTTTCACAAATCATTTTCAAATAAAACTCAAAATAAAATAAAATCTCTTTAAAGAAATGTGAATTCACTTTAAATGATCTTATTCTATAGGATTATCTTTAGGAATTAATTAGGTGAATGAAGTTACATGCTTACACCAATTTTATTTATTTCCAAACATGCTAAATGTTGTGTGCCATATGAAATTCATGTATTCATTTCTTTTAAAAAATCAAAGTAAATGAAATGTTTTCTTTATGTCAAATTGCATACTTTGGCTAAAGTAAGAATATGAGGCTATTATCTCTACTAATCAAAAGTTATTTTCAAAATCTATAAATCAAAGATCATAAATGAATGTATGCTACATATAAATACTTATAAGCTTGCAAGTGATTATAGCATAAAATGTGATGTAATTAACAAGCAAATGAAACCATCGTCTAAGTTGAATCCTTCACACTCAAAAAAAAGTCCAACCTTAAAGCCTAGCTAAGACATGCCACACAAGCCTTAAATGTCACACATTAGGCTAAGTCATCATTTCTATGTTAGCTGGCATGGTTTGATGCGATTTTATTTTGATGTAAAGTTTTAATTAGATAGGGTGTATGTCAGATTGGATGATAGACGATCTTAGTCTAATCATTCTCTTATGGGGATTGTGCTTAAGGGACATTGTAATAAAATATAAATGCTTTGTGTAGGTTGTTTATACCCCTAAGCATAATCCAAATTAGGATAGTGGACTTGGTTACCCATGTGGTGTGCTAAGTCAAATTTATTCATATACATGCTTGGGATGTGTGGTATGTTTATAATCTCTATTTTGCAAGTTTAATTAGATTTACTTTCCTTTTTCATGTAATTTTGCAAATAAGATTTGGAATGAATGTTATGGGGATTAGGATGAACATTGGTCATAAGACCAAGTCTTATGCACCATGTAAAGCCTTAGCAACTACATCCCAACCAACCAAAAAAAGAAGAAATGAAGAAAGAAGAAAGAAAAGAAGAAATGAAGAAAGAAGAATGAAGAATGAAGACCCCCAAAACATGAATTCTTTTAAATTGTAATTATTCATTTGTAACTGGATTGTATATGGGTAGAGCTCGACTAGCCACATTTCTTTTCGGGTTTGTGCATTGGATCACCACATTGGCCTTTTATTCTTTTATGCTAGCTTTATAAAATTGTTTGATGTTTATTTAGCTTGTGCATTATTGACATATTTTTCCTAGTTCTTTTTACTTTGATGAATGGCTTAGATGCGATTAGGCTCTTAGGAAAAATAAATTTTATCCAATTAATAAACTCATAATTTAAAATTAACAACTCATAACCTTACCTAAAGCCTAGGTTATAAATCACGATAAAAGATTTAGCAACCCTTTAATTAGATGTTGTATGTCTCACATCATGCATAAAAAAAGCATCTTACTTCACTTGCTTATGGATGGCTTCCACCTTTGCTAGAGAACTTGGCTTGACCTTTGAGAGCCATGGTGGAAACATTCCTTTGATTTTAGCCCATAACCTTTCTCATGCATTAGGCATATGAATCTCATGGTGTTAAATGAATTGTCCAAATAAAGAAATAAAACTTAACAAAAAATTGCATTAGATTTAAGTCATTATTCATTCCTTACATGATCTAGTCTCTTAAGTGTTTAAAGAGTTAGACTTATTTCTAAATAAACAACATCCTAGCTATTTTGCAAAAGTATATGACTTTTCTACATGTATTTAAAATCATAGGAGGAGTTAGTTTCACCCCAAAGTCCAATAGTTGTGTGATTAATCCTCTCTAGTGGAGGTAGACCAAATATTCATTTTGCCTTAGATTTAGGTCATGCCTATGGTGAAAATTTTATATATGTTCTGCCTTCATCCCTCCCTTTTGAAAAGAGGATAGATGAAAATAAAATATATAACACCTTGTCGAGATAACACATAGATCCACTAGATGTTCTAAATAGTACAATATTGAAATGGTGTACTATCTCGAAAGATAGAAATCACCACCCTACAATGGACCTAATCACCTGAATAAGGACTCTTAAGAACTATGGGTCTTGTACCATAGATTTTTCCCCTACTTTACATGGGAAAGTAAAGCATGGTTTATTTTAAACTGGGTTCCTTGTTTTCTACAGGCAAGCCCCATAATAATTACACCCTGGAAGGGGATTTAAGAATACTCTTGATTAAGGTAAATGATCATTATCTCCAAAGATTTTGAAGGTAGACTATCAATCATTGGTTTATTTTTTTAGAAAATTAAGCTTTGATAAAGGAGTGAGTTCTTATCTAAACCAAATGAAGATAAGTAGGGGATGCTTAAGATACCGGGAAGCCTAGTAAGCATCCTAGACTATCTATAGTTGGTTTTATATTTTGAAATTGAGTTAATTTATTTATTTGAGTTGAATTTTATTAGAAAGTTATTTATAATTCCATGATACAAGGTCATGGAAATGACTAAGAGGTGAGGATTTATGCTTGTAGCAAAGGGAGAAGCAACCTAGAACCTAAATCTAGGGAGCTTTGGCAGGGCTAAAACGACCTAAATCTAAGGAGAAAATGGGTATTTGGTTTACCTCCAAGAATAAACCACTTGACTATTTGGACTTGCACAGCTGGCCTCCAACTAACTCCTCCTATAATTTTAAATACATGTAGGCAAGTCATATACTTTCACAAGATAACTAGGTTGTTATTTATTTAGAAAGAGATTAAGTCTTTAAACACACTTCCTAAGAGACTATATGTAGGGCATGATTTAATGGCTTAAAACTATTGTAAATTTTATTATATTTTGTTCTCATTTTAGATAATCAATTTGACACATGCTTTAGGATTCATATGCCTAATGCATGAGAAATTAGATACCCAAAATCAAGATAAGGAGGTGTGTTTATAATGGCTCTCAAAGGTCAAACCAAGTTCTCACAAAGCTCTCCAATCAAGAGTGAAATAATATGCTTTTATGCATGATGTGAGAAAGAAAATACAACATCCAGGACCTCATTTTAGGATGAGCACTCAACCTCTCCATCTTAATGACTTCTCTTAAACATTAAGAGTCTCCTTCGCCTTAAGACCTTATAGTGATTAGGTGAACACTCAACTTAACCCCAGAGACTTAGAAGAGTTAGCCATAGGAATAGGTCATGCCTTAGGAGTGTTAAGAAAATTTATCTACCCTATAGCTTGAACCATCATCATTTCCTCCTTTCAAAGTCAAACTCCAAATCAAATCATCTTCAAACTCAAACCAATTTCAACTTGATGGATTTTCTCAAATCATGAATCAATTCTAAATGATTGAAACCCCATGATTGAAATTCCAAGTTCAAAAAAAAAAATCCTTCCTAAGTCACTTTGGTTCTATCTTATGAACTTAGCTTGAATCAAATCCAAATCAATTCAAATTCAAAATTTTCTCATAACCCATTTATATTCTCATTTATATTCACAAATATAAATGAAATATAAATTCAAATATCAAAATCAATTCCAAAAATCAAATCCAAATTCAACCTAAGCCTTTCAAGTTAAATTCTTGAACTTAGCTAAACCCAAATCAAGCCAAAGTCTTGATTTTTCTTCATGGTTCAATCAATCCTTCAATCATGAATCCAAATATAAATGCAAACTTCAATCATCAATCCAAAAATCAATTCAAAACTCAAATCCAAATTCAACCAAAATTCAACCTAAGCCTTTCAAGTTAAATTATTGAACTTAGCCAAATCAAATTCAAATCAAACCAAACTCTTGATTTTTCTTCATGATTCAATCAATCCTTCAATCATGAATCCAAATATAAACACAAACTTCAATCATCAAACCAAAACTAAATTCAAAATCAAACCCAAATCAAACTCATGTTCACCCTTTGAACTTGAAATTATCAAATGAATAAAACCATTTGACTCCAAATCACTTGCAAATGGATTTATATTTCAATCATAAGTCCATATATGAGTTCAATCAAACTTGATTCAAGCCTTGATGTCAATTGACCCACTTAGGCTCACTTGACCCAAAGTGACCTAAAGTACCCTTTTGAGCCAAATTCTAATCCTACCCAAATTGGATTGAACTAAGCCCATCTAAGCCTCACATTATGAATAACAATCATCATGAGATGATCAATCACTCAAATTGGGTCAAACCAAGTCAAACCTAAGGGTTGACCAAGTTAACACTTAGCAAGATGAGACCTAAACTAGATAAAATCCACCATAGGCCAAATTGATTAAAACTATTGATGAAAACTCATTCATGATCAATGTTTGAACATGCCCAAGTCATCATTTGTGCCTAACCTAGCCCACTAACTTGACCCAAGTTGACCCAACTTGACCTAAAAGTAAAATGTGTCAAAACTTGATCTAAGCCAAATTGATTGAAACCAATGGGTCATGTTCATTCCAAATCACTTGTTGAACTTGACCAAAGCCTCAATTGGCCAACTAGACCCAACCTAGCCCAATTGACCATGAACCCAACTTGACCTAAAAGGTCATGTTGAGCCAAAATCAAATTAAACCAAAATTGATTGAAAACAAAGATACCAAAATATTTCATATGACCAATGAAACCTAAATCAACCCATGACCTAACCCAAATAGGTCAAATCAAATTGTCAACTTTACCCATTTGACCTAAATGAAATCAATTGAACTAAATCCAAATAAATCAAATTGAATCAAACTAATGACGCCAAAACATTTCAAATGGTCATATGAACTTGACCCAACCCTTGATTTGGCCTAATTTGTCCAATTAGTCAATGACAAAGTTGACCCATTTTGACCTAAATGGGTCAAAATGAGCTAAATCACATCAAATCAATTACAAATTCATTGAACCTTGGCCCAACCCATTTTCAATCATACCAAACATATGAAAACTAAATCTAAGCCAAATGACCATTTTACCCCTAGGTTAAGGGTAATTTTGGCCAAATTCACTTGGAATTTGGTGAAATCCTTTTCATGTCCACTTGACACTCTCTTAGTGGACCAAGTGGACATTAGTGTGCATGGTGCACTTAACCCAATGGGTTTGGGTCAGCCAAACCCAACCAATGGTCAAACCGATCACACTCATTTCAAGCACATCACTCACATGTCAACTTCTCTCCACTACCTCCCAAAATGAATTGTGCAACCCTAAATGGCCTAAAAACCCTTTACATAGGGTGAAATTGATCAAAATGGCATCTAAGCACAACCGTCGATCAACCTTGAGGGAGATATGCTCCCCTAATTTCATTTTATTTTCACTCACTCTTGCATTCAATTGAAGCTAAGGAAGCCATAGCAATTGCAAGCTCCTCCAAGCCTCCTAGAGCTACTTCCATTTTCCCATTTTTGGATTCCTTTAAACCAAAAATAGGGGAGCTCCTTGGAATTTCTAATTCATCCAATACTCAATATCAAGTCAATTCATCCTTCAAGCACCTTGTGGGGACCTAATCAAACTCATTCCAAGATTCATCCAAGTTCTCAAGGCACGAGAAGAGTGTTCTTGATCAAGGTCAAGCTTAGGAGGAGCACCTTGGTCAATAGAGATGTACCAATACCAAAGCCTCAAATCTTCAACATGGCTTCATCTCTACTAGACAAAGCTACCTCAATGGATTGGAACATGGTGATAGCCTTGATGAGGTATTCCTTCAAACCAATACTAGAATAGGAGTGTGTGGTCCTTTGTGAAAGAAATTTTCACCTCATGCAAAATTGACCATTAGATTTACTTGTGCTTACTCCTAGATGGTGTAAAGTTTGAGTTCAATGAGCTCAATCGAGTTTGGATCTTGCCCTAGATAGTGGACATATGCCCCTCTCACAGTGAAAACTGATGGATCATGGACCGTCCATCCATGCATTTGGATGGATGGTCATGATCAAGCCATGATCCGTGATTAATCCTTTAAAACGGTGGGCTTGATCTTAACCGTTCAATCCTTGATCGGATGATCTAGAGAAAGCGTATAGCACGCCACTAACGGACAGCGGATGATGGCCACTTAAGTGATGAATCCCATCACCCATGTGGAAAGCACCACGCCATGATTCATGGTCGATGGGATTAGTTAATAATTAGGATTTTAATTAATTATTAATCAATGAATCTTCAAATATTCATAACTAAATATTGAAAATTAAAAAATACAAAATAAAAAGCATTGTGAAGATAATTTAGTGGGGAATAATCTAAATTTAATTTCAATTGATTTTGAGTGATATTTTTGAATTTATGTTTTATTGGGAATGTGATTAGTTAATTACTCTCTAATTATTTCACTGATTAATTCCAAACTTCTCAAGTGCATTTAATGGGATGACTTCTCCCCTAATTTTCTTGGAATTTATTAATTTTTAATTAGGGGAATTACTTGAGTCATTCCTAATTACCCTCTTAATCAATTAAATAGATAATTAACCTCTTAAATAGTGATAAGTTAATTAATTAAGTTTGTTAATTACCTTAGAATAGTGAATGGACTTAGGAATGAGATTAGGAATTCTTTCCCAAAACTTTTCCCGTAGGTTATTTTATTTGGATAAAAATCTAATTAAAGTGCAAATTGATTAAATAGTTTAATCACTTAATTAAATGACTTAATTAATCAAAAGTTTTAAAATTAAAATATTCCTGAACTTAATCAATTCATCTTGGGAAGGCTTAGGTATTCAATAACCTAAGTAACTTAAGGAAATCAAAATCTAACTTACATGTGTTGGGAAGGTTATGAAAGTACTTAAATTAAACCCTTTAACTTACATGTGTTGGGAAGGTTATGAAAGTACTTAAGGAAATCAAAATCTAACTTACATGTGTATGTAATATAAAATCATGCATTCATGCCTTTGAGAATCAAATTAAAATGAAATATTTTTTTATGCCAAATTGCATGTTTTGGCTAAAGTAAGAATATGAATGGCTATTATGACTATTAAATTCAAAATTATTTTCAATACTTATAAATAAAATATCATAACTAAAAGATATGCTACTTATGATTATTTATAATCTTGCATGTGAGTATAAATATGAAGATGTGTATTGTGTGGCCTTCCTTCTCTTCTCTTTAACATGAATTTGGTTGGATTTGCAAAGTGGATAGTTCTTTAAAAGACCATAACACTTGCTTATATCCTTTCTATCCACTTCCATGTTATGAATTAAGAAGGATTCTCACATTTACACATGTGAACTAAACAACCAACAAATTAACCAAACAAACATAAACTTTTGCATGATTCTCTTTCCATGCATTTCTTTTGTACATGCACATGTATTTAAGAAAAGTCGTATATTAGTCCGACAACTCCGGGTTGTGAGGCTTTAAGTAGCCCTAAGTAGGTCTTGTACTTTATACCCCTAGTGCTAACAATGGCTGCATCTCACTTATGTCTTCTTTAATTGTAAATGTGCATATGAAAATGGATAAAAGAATCACTCCTTTCTACTTAATAAAATCATGCATCATGAAGCATCCAAATTTTCTTAAGTAAATATCTTAGCATTCATCATTAAGGTGTGCTTAACATTTCCATTTGCATGTATAGATATGCTTTGATTCATCCATATGCATGTTACACATGTTGGGAAAGAAATGAAGTGTTGTGTATTTTGTGATAGTTTTCACTTTACTTAATCTTAAAATGCCTTTTGAATAGGTTTATTTAAGGAAAATATAAACTTAACATTAATTAAAACACATAATAAAACATTCACTAAATAATAATCAAATATGAATCTACCTTAGAAATTACTTAAGGTAGAGAGGAAAGAGAAGTTCTCTTCTTTTTCTCTCTCACAACACTTAGTAATTATAGGTTCATTCAAACCTAATCAAATCACAAAATAAAAATCAACCAAATCAACTAAATCACTTAAATGAAACCACTCTATGTTGAACCTTTTCATACTTAGAAAACTCTAACTTTAAAGCCTAGCTAAACATACCACATAAACCTTAAATACACACATCACAACTTCTAGCTTTAGGTTATGCATGGTTTGATGTTTGCTTTTGTTTTGATGTAATGTCTTAGTCTAGATGTTAGGGTGTATGTACATAGACTAAATGATAGGGTGATCTTAGTCTAACCATTATCTTTTGTAGGGATTGTGCTTAAGGGGCGTTGTAATAAAAATATATTTTTCGCGTGCTTATACCCCTAAGCATAATCCAAAATAGGCCAAGTGGACTTGGTTACCCATGTGGGGTGCTAAGTGTAATTTATATATATACATGCTTGGGATTGTATGGTTTGTTTGGCTAATCTATTTTTGCAAGTTTTAATTAGATTTCCTTTTCCCATTTTCATGTAATTTTGTAATTAGAATATTAGAATGATTGTTATATTAGGATGAACATTGGTCATAAGACTATATCTTTTATGTACCATAAAGCCTTTAGAGCAACCACATTCCAACCAACCAAAAGAAGAGAGAAGAAAGAAAAAGAAGAAAGAAGAAGAAGAATGAAGACCCCCATAACAATGAATTCCTTCTTGATTGTATTTAATTCATCTATAATCCGGTTGTATAAGGGTAGAGCTAGCCTAATTTATTTTCGGTTTGTATGGTGGAGACCACAAATGGCCTTTTATTCTTTTCTAACTTATAAAATGATTGATGTTTGTTTAGCTTGTGCATTAAGATGACATCTTTTCCTAATTTTTTCTTTGCTTTGATGTATGGTCTAGATGACAATTAGGCCCTTAGAAAAATAAATTTTCTATCCAACTAATCAACTCAAAATTAAAATAAAGTAACTCATAAACTCACTTAAAGCTTGGCTATAAATCAAGATAAAAGAATTAGCAACCCATTAGCGGATGTTGTATTACTTTTCTCTCACATCATATATAAAAAAGCATATTGTTTCACTCTTGATTGGAGGGCTTCCACCTTTACTGAGAACTTGGCTTGACCTTTGAAGTCATGGAGGAAACACACCTCCTTATCTCGATTTTGGCCCATAATCTAATTTCTCTTGCATTAGGCATATGAATCCTAAAGCCCATGTCAAATTGATTATCCTAAAATGAAAATAAAATGATAAAATTTGCATTAGATTTAAGTCATTAAATCATGCCATACATGATCTAGTCTCTTAGGGAGTTTGTTTAAGGACTTAATCTCTTTCTAAATAATTAGCGACTTAGCTATCTTGCAAAAGCATTTGACTTGCCTACATGTTTTAAAATCATAGGAGGAGTTAGTTGGTTGCCACCCCTGTAGTTGTAAGTTTAACCGAGTGGTTTATCCTCTCATGTGGAGATAAACCAAATACCCATTTTCACCTTAGATTTAGGTCATGCTTTTGGCCCTGCCAAAGCTCCCTAGACTTAGGTTTTGAGATTGCTTCTCCCCTTTGCTACAAGCATAAATTCTCACCTCTTAGGTATTTCCATGACCTTGTATCATGGAATTGTAAGCCTTTCTAATAAAAAATTCAACTCAAATAAATCAACTCAATTTCAAAATGTAAAGCCCAACCATAGGGTAGTTTGGGGTGCTTACTAAGCTTCCTAGTATCCTAAGCATCTCCTACTTATCTTTATTTTTAACTTCAATAACTCCCTCCTCTTGATCAATCCAACTTGATCTTCTAAAAATAAACCAATTGATTGATAGTCCTATCTTTAAAAAATCTTTGGAGACAATGATCATTTACCTTAATCGAGTATTCATAAGTAATCTCATTCCTTAGGATGTAATTAACTATGGGGCTTGCCTCCATAGGAAACTTAATAAACCCAGTTTAAAATAAACCTTGCTTTTTTTTTCATGTAAAGTAGGGGAAGAATCTGGTATATATGAGGACCCATAGTCCTGGGAGGCTTTATTGAGGTGATTGGGTCTATTATAGGGTGATGACTTCTATCTTTCGAGATAGTACACATTTCTTTAATGCCGCACAATCACCCTAATAAGAACATATGCAGTATGGTATCTTGACAATGGCATATATTTTTGTTTTCATGTATCCTTCAAGGATAGATGAAGGCAGAATATTTCACCAGCCAACTAAGGGGTTGCTAATTATTTTATCTTGATTTATAATATAAGCTTTAGATGAGGTTATGAGTTGTTTATTTTAATTTAAATTGATTAGTTAGATAGAAAATTTATTTTTCTAAGAGCCTAATCATCATCTAGGCCATATATCAAGCGAGGAAGAAACTAAGAAAACATGCCATCTTAATGCACAAGCTAAATAAACATCAAACCATTTATAAAGCTACAGAAAAGAATAAGTGGCCAAGTATGGTCGCTCCACGCAAAAAACTTCGAAAACAAATTGGGTATGAGCTCTACCCTTATACAACTGGATTATAAATGAATAAATTACAACCAAGAAGGAATTCATTATTATGGGGTCTTCATTCTTAATTTCTTCTTTCTTCTTTTGGTTGGTTGGAAAGTGAGATCAAAGGATTCACATGGTACATAAGACATAGTCTTATAACCAATGTTCATCCTAATCCGTCATAATCATTCCAAAATCCTAATTATAAAATTAAATGAAAATGGGAAAATAAAATCTAACTAAAACACGTAAAATAAAGATTAGCAAAACAAATCATACAATCTCAAAATGTATAAATATAAATTAGACTTAGCACCCCACACATGGGTAACTAAGTCCACCGACCTATTTTAAATTATGCTTATGGGTATAAGCACCGCACAACCAAAGTAGTTATATTTTTATTACAACGCCTTAAGCACAATCTCATGAAGATAATGGTTGACTAAGATCCTCTACCATTCAATCTATGTACATACACCTAACATCCAAACTAAAACATTACATCACAAAATAAAAAGCAAATATCAAACCATGCACCACCCTAACCTAAAGCTAGAAGTGGTGACTTAGCTTAATGTGTTATTTAAATTTTATGTGGTATGCTTAGCTAGGATTTAAGGTTGAAGTTTTCTATGTATGATAATGTTCAATTTAGAGGGTGGTTTCATTAAGTGATTTAATTGATTTGGTTAATTTTTATTTATGACTATTGACCTCATTTTTAGAATGAGCTCTCAACCCCTCCATCTTAAACATAAGATTTCTCTAGACTTTAAGAGTTCTTAGTCTTAAGACACATCTAGTGATTTGGACACTCAACCTAACCCAGAGACTTAAGAGTTAGCCATAAGAATAGGTCATGCCTTAGGGGTGTTAGGAAAACTTGCTTACCCTTAGATTGAACCATTTCTCACTTTCCTTCCTTCAAGTCAAATTCCAAATCAATCTTATTTGATTTTCTCCAAATTCAAATCAACTTATGTGATTGAAATCCATGAATGAAATTCCATGTCTAAATCTTTTCTTAAGTCCTTATCTTCTTTTAATGGACTTAGCCAAAATCATGATCTAAACCAAATCAAATCCTTGATATTTTCTCATAATTCATTTAT
Source organism: Cymbidium sinense (assembly GCA_021442155.1). Taxonomy (NCBI): domain Eukaryota; kingdom Viridiplantae; phylum Streptophyta; class Magnoliopsida; order Asparagales; family Orchidaceae; genus Cymbidium; species Cymbidium sinense. The sequence goes on from CM038220.1 coordinate 90,718,841, forward strand.
ATTCTCAATTATATTCACATATATAAATGAAATATAAACTCAAACCAATCAAACTAAACTCAAAATTCAAAATCAATTCATAAAATTTTCCTAAGTCCTTTAAGTTTTCCTTCATGGACTTAGCCAAAATCATGATCAAATCAATTCAAATCCTTGTGATTTTCTCATAACTCATTTATATTCATATATATAAATATCTAAATCAATCAAATCAAATTAAAAAAATCAAGCTTCAAACTCAAAATTTCAAAGTCCATTAAAATTCCTTTAATGGACTTATTTAAATCATGATCAAATCACTTCAAATACTTGAAATTTTCTCATGATCCATTTATATTCTCATTTATATTCACATATATAAATGAAATATAAATTCAAACAATCAAAATCTTTTCCAAAAATCAAACTCAAATCCACTTAAAATCCAATCTAAGCCTTTCAAGTCAAAACCTTGAACTTAGCCAAATCAATATCAAATCAAGCCAAACTCTTGATTTTCTTCATGATTCAATCAACCCTACAATCATGAATTCATATATAAATACAAACTTCAATCACCAAACCAAAATCCAATTCAAAAAATCAAAGCCAAAATCCTTTCATATTCTTCCTTTGAATATGAAATTGTCAAATGAATCAAAACCCATTTGACTTCAAACCACTTGCAAATGGATTTATATTTCAATCATAACTCCATATACAAGTTCAATTAAAGTCAAATCAAGCCAAGCCATTTGACCCACTTATGCTCACTTGACTCAAAGTGACCAAAAGTACCCTTATGAGCTAAATTATAATCTTAACCAAATTGGATTGAATCAAACTCACCAATGCCTCTCATCATGATCAACAATCATCATGAGATGATCAATCAATCAAATTGGTCAAACCTAAGGGTTGACCAAGTCAACACTTAGCCCAAAATGAAACCTAACATAGCCAAAATCTACCATAGGAAAAATTGATTGAAACCATTGATCTAAGTTCATTCATGACCTATGTTTGAACTTGACCAAGTCAACATTTGAGCCTAACCCAGCCCAATTGGCCACTTGACCCAAGTTGACCCAACTTGACCTAAAGGGTCAAAATGTGTCAAAACTTGATCTAAGCTAAATGGATTGAAACCAATGGGTCAAGTTCATTCCAAATCATTTGTTGAACTTGATAAAAAAGCCTCAATTGGCCAACTAGACCCAACCTATCCCAATTGACCTTAAAACCCAACTTGACCTAAAGGGGTCATGTTGAGCCAAATTCAAACTTAACTAAAATTGATTGGAAAACAAAGATACCAATCCACTCCATATGACTAACCAAACCTAAACCTACCCATGACCTAGCCCAAATAGGTCAAATGGGTCAAATAGGTCAACTTGACCCATTTGACCTAATGAAGTCATATGAGCCAAATTCAAACTAATCCAAATTGAATCAAACCAAAGAGACCAAAACATTTTAAATGGTCATATGAACTTGACCCAACCCTTGATTTGACCCAATTTGACTAATTGGTCAACTTGATCCAAGTTGACCCATTTTGACCTAAATGGGTCAACATGAGCCAAACCTTATCAAATGAATTCCAAATCGAGAAAACTTGGACAAACCTAGTTTCTCCACATACCCATCATATTAAAATTAAAAATTAGATAAATGACCATTCTACCCTAGGCCATAGAACAAATTATGGACTACTCATGGGTAATTTGGTCATACCCTCTTCATATCAATTTGATGCCTTCCTAATAGCTCAAGTGGACCCAATGAAGAGTGGTGCACCCAACCCAATGGGTTTGGGTTAGCCCAAATGGACCCAAGGCCAAACCCACCCCTTGCTCAAATTGGCCAATTCAAAATCCTCCTCCACTCAATTTAATGCACATGAGAGGTTAGCAATCCACTCAAGACCTCAAACCGACCATGTGCCAACTCCAAACAAATCAAACAACCCATCTCATATGGTCAATTGGATCAAAATGGCTATGTGTCGTCCCTGAGCCATGTGGGGGAGATATACTCCCCTATTTCAATTTGAAATGATCATTCTCACATTCGATTGAAGCTAGAGTGAGGAAAGATCGAGAGCCATCCTAAGCTTTCTAAGAGGGATTTGAAAAGTGCATTTCTCGATTTTCTTCTTGGAAAATGGGGAGCTCCTTTGAATCTTCAACTATCTCTACTCAAATCCATTCTAATTCCTCTGCACACTCCCGTGAGGATCAATTCAAGTGCACCCAAGCTCTCATTTGAGTTCCCAAAGCAAGGAGAGTCTTAATTGGATCAAAGCAAGCAAGGTAAAGTGGTGTTGGTCAATGGGAGATCCACTCAACCCAAGGCTTGAAAATTTCAACAGTGGCTTTGTCTCCATTAAGCTACCTCATGAGCACCGATGATCACCTCCAGTGAGGTATGGAATTTTCAAACCACTTAGCTTAAGAGGTGTTGATCTTTGTGAAAGCAATTTTCATGTCATGACAAATCCATCGTTGGATAGATTCATTAGCTTTAGATTGTGTGGGTAAAGTCTCATACCAATAAGCTCAATCGAGCTCGATCTTCCCTAAGATCATGGACAACCATTGATCCTAAGGAAGAAGAGTGATCGCCATCCATCCACATTTTGGATGGATGGCCATGATTAATCACATGTTTTAGAAATAAATTATCCTTTTATAAATCGGGATGATCCTAGCTATTTGATCCTTGATAAAAAAATCGTGGATTAAAGCATCCAGCCATGCGCCACGGATGTGACGCTTAAGTGATTAGCTCTCACGCGTGCAAAGCGTTGACCACCGCATCACGAGAACTGATGGGATTAGTTAGAAATTTAATTAATTTTAATTAATATATTAACCTTTAAAACTTCATATCTCTCTCAATAAAATTCAAAAAAAAATGAGGTAAAATTCTATGGAAAGATAACTCAACCTAAAATATTTTAAAAATAATTTAAATGGATTTTGAAGTATTCTTTTCTCGATTTTAGGTTTAAATGAAAATATAATTTTGCTAATTACCCTTAATTAATCTTATTAATCTAAACTTTTGGGTATGTTTTAGGGGATGACCTCCACCTCCCCTAATTTTCTTGATTTATTGAAGGCTTAATTGGGGAATTGCAAGTGTATTTTTAATTACTCCCTTAGTTTAATTAAGAATAATTAAGGTGATTAGTGTTTTAATACATTATTAAGGTTGATTAAGGTTATATTCAATGAATGGCAAGCATAGAAATAATTTTGGGGTATTTCCCAAGCTATTCTCTAAACCCCTTTTCTTTCCTTAATCTTCTCTTAATTAAGAGTTTAATTCATTAATTATCATCTTAATTAATTTATAAAATTCTAAAACTTTAGAATTTAATTAATCTACCTTGGGTAGATGCTTAGGTGTTTAAGATCCTAAGTTCAATTAAGAAAATCAAAACCCAATTCATATGTGTGAAGGGGTGTTTTGAAATTACTTAAGTTAAACCCCTTAGCTTAATTAACCATTAATCATGAGCCAAATTGCATTAGGACCTTTTCTTCCTAGGTGCTTTGCAAGTTTAAATTCCTTATGAGTTTTATGTCATCTCATTGGCTCATAATTATTTGGTTAACTATGCTAAGGTGGTGTAAGGGTTAATTAACTTGCTTAATTCATACCTTAACCTAACTAATATATAAAATGAATCTAATCATCTAGAAATTAAACAAAAATATCAAACATATGTGGGAATGGTTAGGAACAACAAACTCAACTCACCTTTTCAAAATTAAATCAAACTCTAAATCAAACAAAAATCATCTTAAATCAACTTTGATTTATTTTAAGCTTTCTTATTTCATAAGAATGTCTTTAGGATTTAATTAAAGTGAATGTGTTTACATGATTTCATTGCTTTGATTCTTTCCAACA